>CM060940.1:548518668-549768668 GCA_030765085.1 Allium cepa
TATTTAATCTGTTTAAGTTGAAGCTGTTATGATTTAGATTTAATGGATTTAAATGCGAATATCTTGATACGATGGTTTAAACTATTTGGTGTTATGATTTTAGAAGTTAATTATAATATAAATGAATTATAAATTAAAGTGAGTATGATTTCGAAAATGGTATGATATATGATTTTGAAAGAAATATTATTTCAAAAGTGATTCGACTTTGGAATGTATATGATACTTCGATATGAATTATGAAATGTTTGAAATATAAAATGACCATGGTGTGAAATTAGCGTTTGGTTGTTAAAGAGACCGGTATCAGATATTGCCATACTCTTTGCCAATACCGAAAACCACTTTAACAACTGTGTATGCGGTGGAGATTCCAAAATGAAGTAGTATGGTTTGGCAACGATACTATATGAGGTAGTAACGCAGCCCTGACTTCGCGAGTCAGCTTGATGTGGCTAAAACATGAGCTATACTGGGCAAGTGAGGTCGCTCCTTCGATGGGGCACATTTCATCGGTACCATTCTTTTACTTTATGATTTGATTGGTTGTAGCTTCGATTTGGGAGTGTGTATCGAGGTGGGCAGTAGTAGCTGCTATGTGTTACCTCCAATCTGGGAGTGCAAACTGTAGAATCTTACCGTGGCATTGTCTCGCATGCCTTGTCACATGCCTTATCTTGCCCACTACGAGTTTTTTTTGTACCATACCTATGGAGTGCTCCCCGAGTAAACCACCTGTCAGGACCCGATTCTTCGTCTTCCGAAAATTCAACATCGATACTCACTTTATCGACTGCCGAGTAATCGAACGACGGAAAACCGAACACTGAGGGTTTTAAGAAAGAAGAAAAAGACAGAAGAAGAGATAAGAAGGTAGAACATAGAGAGAAAAGAGAATAGAAAATATAGAAAATAGAATGGAACAGAAAACAACAGAACAACATCAGAATTTCACAATTCGCAGCGGAACAACATATAATAGATAAATGAATAATCTTTAAACAAAGAACTATATCAGTTATTACATTTTATACATTACATTTCATTACATCATATCATCAGAGTGTACAACAACAACAACAACAAACAGTGCAGCGGAAAAGAAATACTATATACTAGTAATACGCCATGCCATCTATCTTGCCTCCAGCAACTCCTGAATATCCAGAATATCCTGATAAACCTAACTCTTAACTGCCCGTGTGGAAATTGGTGGGCACCCAGAGTTTAGGTAGGAAAACAATAAACTCCGAGTCAGTCATGTGACTGGTGTGAGAACTCAAAACAGTTTATTTATCTTTGAAATCAAAATAGAGGAATATTTTTAAAATCAATTCGCAATGCTTTTAAAAATGAGACTACCATAAGGCCTCCCGCACACACACACAATGCAAACGCAAAATCGGAGGAGATTTCTCCTTATGATAGTCAAAGATGCTTGATACGCATTTAAAATAACATTTGATATTATTATTAGTGTATAGTGTAGGAAAAAAAATTCATTTCGAAAGTAGAATATAAATCTTAGCCAACATACGACCATTATCGTATGCCTACTATAGCTACCATCCAAACAGTGGGGCGCCACCATAAGTGAATGATAGGTTCTACAACTAATACCGTACAAGTCTCGTATTGTTTCTTTGGATTTCCAACGAATGATCAGGCCAAGGAACTTCCCATTGCCACATGAGAATGCCTCTGGATGGACATCCCCGAGAACCAAACCGGATCTCTACCAACACAAAGCCGGGTTACCCCTAACTGAGTAACAACTGACCGAATATGCCATCCCCCGGTCCTTTGGGACCTTTCACCGAGCGCTCGCAATCAATTCACACAATCATAACAAAGTGTTTTCAACATGAGTAAGTATTTGGGCTCCATACCATGATACCACCCTTTTCCAGAAGGAAATGCACACATCCTAAAGGGCGCTACCCCTCATAACCTTGCTGCTTCTTTCCTATTTTGACCATTCACGGGGTGTGAGGCTCGACGAAGTCACGTCCACAAAAACATACTTTATACAAAAGCCATGCTTTGGGTCAACAAATGATCATAGAAATGATCACCAAGATAGACGATCAAATAAACGATCCTATCACAAATAATCAACACAATGATCATTTCAGCAACACTCAGCATGTCACATTACCAAATTGGGAATATATCGCTGATAACATTCAACTACATAACCTCTGAGCTCGTACATCTCAGAGAAGGGTGTTAAGCTAAAAGAATAAATTCTCCGCCACCAACAGAAATATATTTGAAAGAAATCGGCTTTATATCTCAACTTGTAATGTCAGACATACAATCCATACAAGTCTGTTCCGGGCTCGAACAAAACCGAAGGCACTTCTTACGAAGCCCTTGTAATCCGGGTATTCACAATCCCGATCGAATTTCCCATCACTTAGGAGATCTCTATACCAGGAGCTACCCAGTCCAGAGACAATCGATAGGTCATCCTATCGCTCTCGCAAATATCCGGTCTTCAACACCGATCTTCAATGCAATTCACAACGACGTATCACATATTCGGAATGGGTTATACGACCCCATGGTCTTTTCCCGGTTAACCCGAATAGTGAGCGCTTATTCAAAAATAAGTGTGGCATTCAAATTCAATCAAATCACATCAAATACCCATTCAAAGGGAAATATTGATAGTCGGTTATTGAACTATCAATTGATATGCACACATCACCAGTTTCCAAATAATTTTCCAATTATTTATTTTTCAAAATATCTTTACAAGATATATAATTTTCACACTTCAAAAATAAATCAATATTTATTTTTAGACAAATTCCTCTTTCCTTTATAAATTCCATAGTGAATTTATATTTCACAATATCCATGCATATACGATTTCAACTATTCATTTCAATTTATCTTCAAAAGGATAAATTCTCAAAATATTCACTTTATATTGGAAAACATTTCCATACTTACTTATTCATAAGTAATTCACAAATTTTTATTTATATTCAACACTTAGAAAATATTCAATATACTTAAATCGAAATTAAGTATATATTTCATTCTTTAAGGAAATCATTCCCTTAAACATATTAATTTGGGCCAAAACGAATGTTGCGTAAAACATCGTTACGACAACCCAAAATCACTAGTATAGGGATTCGAAATTAAAATAGATATATAAATCCCAATACTATACAAAACATTTCCTTTCGGAAATCATTTACTATAACAACAGTGTTATAGTCCATTATTTCCTTCTATTTCTCGAAAACGTCTATTCCAACAATAGATGTTGAAATCTATGGTTTCGAATCTCAACGCATTTTAAAACATCGTTAGATCGTTTTAATTCTATTTAAAACATCACATTCAAAACAATTTCTTCAACATATTATTCACTATTCAAAAACGTGAATATACTACGTTAACCAATTTCATCATTTCTATTCATTTTATTTCAAAGGATTATTCACAGTCAAAAATGTGAATATAACTCCATTAATAGGTTTCAACAATTTACTTATCAAAATAAGTCGTTTGCGAATTTATAAAACAACGTTTATAAATCCCATTTCTATTTATTTTATAACAACTTCCTTTTATAAATTCCTTTATTAATCTATTCGATTTATAACCCAATTATAAACTAAAGGTTCATACTATAAGTTAAATACTTATAATTTATTCGTTTACAAAAATCGTTCCTTTGGACTTCATAATTATAAATCTTATAACTTATAAGATTCAATTATTTATCCAAAACCATTCTTTTAATGACTTTATAAATTTTATAAACCTACTGTTTATAAAATTCCATTTATAATTTCACCGTTTATAATTCTATAAATTTCATTCAATTTATGAAATTCATTTTCACTTCATTCAAACACTTATAAAAACTCGTTTTATAATTTCAATATTTCAATTTATAAATATCCATTTATAAATCTCTTAATATAATTCAATTTATATTATTCTTTTAAAACGTCTTTAATCTCCTTTATTATTTCACCATTTTGATTCATAAAATAATTAAATTTTATAAATCCTATATTTCAACTTTTCACAATAAATTCTAAAAATTCCGGTTAAATTATTTTATAAAATCATTAGCATCATATTTTCAAAAATCAGTCTTTAACCGTATTTCTCAAAATCATAATTTTTATAACTTTAAAAATTATAACGTTTATTTATTTAAAATGAATCAATTCCAAAAATATTTTATAACGTATACTTTCAAAAATCACTTTGAAATCATTTTAAAATTCCAAATTTGGTCCAATGATGCTACACACCAAATAGTCAATCACGACAACAACGATATCATATATCGATATGATAATCCATCAAATATCAAAATATCTGAAATCAAATAAAAACTGTTGAGGAATCCAGTTGGATCCCTCCAACCTGTTTTCCTGCATCCACAAACATTAGCACAATACCAATTTCGCTCCAGTACGAAATCATCGCGGTATATGGGATTTAAAATATTATCCGCTTAATAGACGGCGCAGTAGGGTCTCATCTGCTAAACAAAAAAAATGCGGGAAATCAATAACTCCAATATATACATGTGCCAATATATATATATATATTGCTATTACCTATAATACCAATTTCACTGTTTATGAAATATTCGCGGTATATGTTTTTATTAAATAACATCCGCTTACTAACGGCGTATAATGTCTATTTTTAACAATCAATAGATATCAATCATCATTCAAACATGCATTCAAATATTTTAAATCTAACTATTTAAAATAAAATCGAAACTAATTCGATTGAGTGAGAAGTTCTCACCTTGATTTTAAATTCCGTTTTAGCGATTTATTTCAAATAAAATTAAACGGACGTTTAATTTTACCCAAAATTCTCACTAACTCCAAACGACTCCAATCCAATTCCATCGCGTAGTGCTCATCCATACGATTCCAACGCAACTGGTTTCGCGCGTTTTCGACCTCGTATGAAAAAGTTATGAATTTTTGAAGTTACACGAGTTTTTATATAAATAATTTACAACATAATTAACTAATTTAAACCTACACTAATTCCTAGCCATTGGATCTATGCTCCTTCCCATCATCACCGCACCTTTCCTTCTCCTCCCTCACGTTCGTTTCTACAGGCCAAGCACGCAAATAACCCATACAACAAGCAACTAGGGTTCCAAATAACTCCGCCTATACTCGACTATACTCGATCATACCCTCACCATCTTGAAGCTCGTCACCAACATCACCTTCGGCCTCAATCACATGAAACTCGGTTCCCCCCTCCTCCTCGTGTTGCGTGCGCAACTGGCCACGAAAGGCCCCCTGTAGCTCCCACTACGATGCTCCGTTTTACATCACAGCCGTTCACATCGAAGCTCTCATCACCCTCTTCAATATTCAGGTTGAAAGTTTAGCCTAATTGTCGGCGGATTGGAAGAAATCGAGGGGGAGAGGATACTAATTTCTGGCCGTTCATGTATGTGGAGGCGGCTGTGCATTGCTAGGGTTTTGGTTTCTTTTTTTTTTTATTTTTTTATTTTAAGGTGTATTTATAGAGAATTTTCGAACACTATTCATCCGGAAATCCCGAACTCCGATTTACGCGCCGTAACCAGCGTTTCTAGGGTTTACCCCGCGTTCCGGACACAATGGAACAGGTTTCGGAAGCTAATTCGGACATCTGTGCGAGTTATGGCTATAAACGTTCAATTTGAATTAAACCGATTTAAATCGATTTCTAGGCGTTTTAATTTGTACCGGACAAACGGTAAATCCAATCGACTTGAAATTTGAAACCTTACAATAATATCACATTACGGATCCGATGAAACTGGTTTCGTCGAAATCTGAGACTTTTTGAAAAATGGCTATTTTAACTCGCCAAATTAAAATTAAAAATAAATCGATGCGTTTCGAGCTGCCACGATCAAACGATAGCTCCGATTGACACGAAATTTGAAATCCGGTAATAACTAACTATTACGGATCTAATGGAACTGGTTTCGTTCAATTCTGAGACTGTTCAAAAATTGACTATTTTCACTAGTCGATTAAATATTAAAATATTCAATTTTCACAAATTAACTTTTAATTTAATTTTAAAAGTTCTAAAATATCGTTCTAACTCCAACATGATAAAATAAAATTTTACAAATCATTTTCAATCATATTTAACCCAATTTTCAATTATTTCCATAATTTAACATATTAAATTATCGATTAAATTATTCAATTAAATCCAATAATTCAAATTAAAATTTATTCGACATATAAATTCACTTATTAATATTTAAAATAAATTAAATATTCAAATTTTAATTTCTAAAAATTCTGGGTCGTTACAATCTTCCCCCCTTAAAAGAATTTCGTCCTCGAAATTATTAAGTAAGAAAAGTTATGGAATTTATTAATTTTCCAAAAATTCATAATTAAATTCCTTACAATAGCTTTACTAAGTCTTCAAATCATACTTAGTTATCTTTTCAAAAACAACTACTATTGTTTAACTTTCAACTTCAAATCAAAATTAAAGTTTTCAAAATTTTCCAATTTCTCAAATTTTTCTAACGCCTTAAATTTCCAGAAAAATTCGCCATAGTCTCCTTTGCGCGGCTCGATCCGAAAAAAAAATGACAGTATATATATCACAAATATACATCTCATCAAGTAATGAGGCATCCCGAAGGGAAAAAGTATAAAAGTACGGTATGTAATCCGAGATATGTACCTTATATTTTATTAGCAAGCATATACGGCTAATATAGCGCGAAAGCGAGCTCCAAATGCGAAGCAAACGCGATCCGCACCTACTAATCACTCAACAAACGACATGAGAATCATGTATATAGAAATAGTATCAATATACAACATATAGCAACATAATAACTATATATGCCAACATAGCGAATGTAGTAAAAGCAATATATTCAAACATCAACCAACTACATTCATAACCAATAAATATTCATTTATATTCTCATTAATATTCAATGAATTGGTTTTCAATTTAAATCACATTGATTCATTAACAGTGGATGTTCTTACTAACATTCATTTTCCATTAGTTTATATTCACTAATTCATATTCAAGTTGGTTCACTTCCAAATCAAATTCAATTCTATTTAAGATTCACTTAACTTCCAATTGGATTTCAATTACTTTAGCTTCCAATTTCATTAATACTTAATGAATTATATACAATCAACTAACAACCATATAACAACCAATGTATATCAATTACAACCAAATTCCTTTGCTTATATTCATTCAATTATTCAACTTTCTAATAACATTAGATTTAATGAATTATCACTTACATTCATTATTTCATATCAACTTAATTCACATTTAATTGATTAACATTTAATCCATTCATTCAATTCAATTTCTACAGTTGAATTCATATATAACTTAAGTTCATATTCATTTAACTTTATTGATTTACTTTGACACCAATATCAACTTCATTCAACATCACTTAGGTTATACTCCATTTCTAAAGTAAATTTTCATTTAACTTTAAATTCATTTTTATTTATAACTCATATTCATAAATATATTCATATAGTTTCACTCATTATATATATAAGTTTATTTCACAATTGTAAATTACTTTAATTATAATTCAATTCTTATAATTCTTTATACTTATACAATTATTCCTTTATTTAGATTATTCAAACAACTAAACAATCAACTTATATACACTTTAATAATTCTGAAAAATTATTCCTTTACATATATAAAAATATAATCAAGTAAAATTATTTCATTTTACCCATTTTTAAAACAATATTGTGTCGAATTGTTCTATTCAAGTGTTTAGAAACTCCTTCGGCATAGTCTTGCGGACCACGCTGACGAAAGTTCATATGCCACTCAATAAACCAATCATCACAATATAAAACAATTTTATATATTCACTAACAAATACGCTCTCATAGCTATTATTACACTCAAACTCATTCTAGAGTACTACTAACTCTATCTCTAATGAGTAATACCCAACAGAACCATGGTTGTCGCTTAACCATAAGCTCTGATACCACATTGTCAGGACCCAATTCTTCGTCTTCCGAAAATTCAACATCGATACTCACTTTATCGACTGCCGAGTAATCGAACGACGGAAAACCGAACACTGAGGGTTTTAAGAAAGAAGAAAAAGATAGAAGAAGAGATAAGAAGGTAGAACATAGAGAGAAAAGAGAATAGAAAATATAGAAAATAGAATGGAACAGAAAACAACAGAACAACATCAGAATTTCACAATTCGCAGCGGAACAACATATAATAGATAAATGAATAATCTTTAAACAAAGAACTATATCAGTTATTACATTTTATACATTACATTTCATTACATCATATCATCAGAGTGTACAACAACAACAACAACAAACAGTGCAGCGGAAAAGAAATACTATATACTAGTAATACGCCATGCCATCTATCTTGCCTCCAGCAACTCCTGAATATCCAGAATATCCTGATAAACCTAACTCTTAACTGCCCGTGTGGAAATTGGTGGGCACCCAGAGTTTAGGTAGGAAAACAATAAACTCCGAGTCAGTCATGTGACTGGTGTGAGAACTCAAAACACTTTATTTATCTTTGAAATCAAAATAGAGGAATATTTTTAAAATCAATTCGCAATGCTTTTAAAAATGAGACTACCATAAGGCCTCCCGCACACACACACAATGCAAACGCAGAATCGGAGGAGATTTCTCCTTATGATAGTCAAAGATACTTGATACGCATTTAAAATAACATTTGATATTATTATTAGTGTATAGTGTAGGAAAAAAATTCATTTCGAAAGTAGAATATAAATCTTAGCCAACATACGACCATTATCGTATGCCTACTATAGCTACCATCCAAACAGTGGGGCGCCACCATAAGTGAATGATAGGTTCTACAACTAATACCGTACAAGTCTCGTATTGTTTCTTTGGATTTCCAACGAATGATCAGGCCAAGGAACTTCCCATTGCCACATGAGAATGCCTCTGGATGGACATCCCCGAGAACCAAACCGGATCTCTACCAACACAAGGCCGGGTTACCCCTAACTGAGTAACAACTGACCGAATATGCCATCCCCCGATCCTTTGGGACCTTTCACCGAGCGCTCGCAATCAATTCACACAATCATAACAAAGTGTTTTCAACATGAGTAAGTATCTGGGCTCCATACCATGATACCACCTTTTCCAGAAGGAAATGCACACATCCTAAAGGGCGCTACCCCTCATAACCTTGCTGCTTCTTTCCTGTTTTGACCATTCACGGGGTGTGAGGCTCGACGAAGTCACGTCCACAAAAACATACTTTACACAAAAGCCATGCTTTGGGTCAACAAATGATCATAGAAATGATCACCAAGATAGACGATCAAATAAACGATCCTATCACAAATAATCAACACAATGATCATTTCAGCAACACTCAGCATGTCACATTACCAAATTGGGAATATATCGCTGATAACATTCAACTACATAACCTCTGAGCTCGTACGTCTCAGAGAAGGGTGTTAAGCTAAAAGAATAAATTCTCCGCCACCAACAGAAATATATTTGAAAGAAATCGGCTTTATATCTCAACTTGTAATGTCAGACATACAATCCATACAAGTCTGTTCCGGGCTCGAACAAAACCGAAGGCACTTCTTACGAAGCCCTTGTAATCCGGGTATTCACAATCCCGATCGAATTTCCCATCACTTAGGAGATCTCTATACCAGGAGCTACCCAGTGCAGAGACAATCGATAGGTCATCCTATCGCTCTCGCAAATATCCGGTCTTCAATACCGATCTTCAATGCAATTCACAACGACGTATCACATATTCGGAATGGGTTATACGACCCCATGGTCTTTTCCCGGTTAACCCGAATAGTGAGCGCTTATTCAAAAATAAGTGTGGCATTCAAATTCAATCAAATCACATCAAATACCCATTCAAAGGGAAATATTGATAGTCAGTTATTGAACTATCAATTGATATGCACACATCACCAGTTTCCAAATAATTTTCCAATTATTTATTTTTCAAAATATCTTTACAAGATATATAATTTTCACACTTCAAAAATAAATCAATATTTATTTTTAGACAAATTCCTCTTTCCTTTATAAATTCCATAGTGAATTTATATTTCACAATATCCATGCATATACGATTTCAACTATTCATTTCAATTTATCTTCAAAAAGATAAATTCTCAAAATATTCACTTTATATTGGAAAACATTTCCATACTTACTTATTCATAAGTAATTCACAAATTTTTATTTATTTTCAACACTTAGAAAATATTCAATATACTTAAATCGAAATTAAGTATATATTTCATTCTTTAAGGAAATCATTCCCTTAAACATATTAATTTGGGCCAAAACGAATGTTGCGTAAAACATCGTTACGACAACCCAAAATCACTAGTATAGGGATTCGAAATTAAAATAGATATATAAATCCCAATACTATACAAAACATTTCATTTCGGAAATCATTTACTATAACAACAGTGTTATAGTCCATTATTTCCTTCTATTTCTCGAAAACGTCTATTCCAACAATAGATGTTGAAATCTATGGTTTCGAATCTCAACGCATTTTAAAACATCGTTAGATCGTTTTAATTCTATTTAAAACATCACATTCAAAACAATTTCTTCAACATATTATTCACTATTCAAAAACGTGAATATACTACGTTAACCAATTTCATCATTTCTATTCATTTTATTTCAAAGGATTATTCACAGTCAAAAATGTGAATATAACTCCATTAATAGGTTTCAACAATTTACTTATCAAAATAAGTCGTTTGCGAATTTATAAAACAACGTTTATAAATCCCATTTCTATTTATTTTATAACAACTTCCTTTTATAAATTCCTTTATTAATCTATTCGATTTATAACCCAATTATAAACTAAAGGTTCATATTATAAGTTAAATACTTATAATTTATTCGTTTACAAAAATCGTTCCTTTGGACTTCATAATTATAAATCTTATAACTTATAAGATTCAATTATTTATCCAAAACCATTCTTTTAATGACTTTATAAATTTTATAAACCTACTGTTTATAAAATTCCATTTATAATTTCACCGTTTATAATTCTATAAATTTCATTCAATTTATGAAATTCATTTTCACTTCATTCAAACACTTATAAAAACTCGTTTTATAATTTCAATATTTCAATTTATAAATATCCATTTATAAATCTCTTAATATAATTCAATTTATATTATTCTTTTAAAACGTCTTTAATCTCCTTTATTATTTCACCATTTTGATTCATAAAATAATTAAATTTTATAAATCCTATATTTCAACTTTTCACAATAAATTCTAAAATTCCGGTTAAATTATTTTATAAAATCATTAGCATCATATTTTCAAAAATCAGTCTTTAACCGTATTTCTCAAAATCATAATTTTTATAACTTTAAAAATTATAACGTTTATTTATTTAAAATGAATCAATTCCAAAAATATTTTATAACGTATACTTTCAAAAATCACTTTGAAATCATTTTAAAATTCCAAATTTGGTCCAATGATGCTACACACCAAATAGTCAATCACGACAACAACGATATCATATATCGATATGATAATCCATCAAATATCAAAATATCTGAAATCAAATAAAAACTGTTGAGGAATCCAGTTGGATCCCTCCAACCTGTTTTCCTGCATCCACAAACATTAGCACAATACCAATTTCGCTCCAGTACGAAATCATCGCGGTATATGGGATTTAAAATATTATCCGCTTAATAGACGGCGCAATAGGGTCTCATCCGCTAAACAAAAAAAAATGCGGGAAATCAATAACTCCAATATATACATATGCCAATATATATATATATTGCTATTACCTATAATACCAATTTCACTGTTTATGAAATATTCGCGGTATATGTTTTTATTAAATAACATCCGCTTACTAACGGCGTATAATGTCTATTTTTAACAATCAATAGATATCAATCATCATTCAAACATGCATTCAAATATTTTAAATCTAACTATTTAAAATAAAATCGAAACTAATTCGATTGAGTGAGAAGTTCTCACCTTGATTTTAAATTCCGTTTTAGCGATTTATTTCGAATAAAATTAAACGGACGTTTAATTTTACCCAAAATTCTCACTAACTCCAAACGACTCCAATCCAATTCCATCGCGTAGTGCTCGTCCATACGATTCCAACGCAACTGGTTTCGCGCGTTTTCGACCTCGTATGAAAAAGTTATGAATTTTTGAAGTTACACGAGTTTTTATATAAATAATTTACAACATAATTAACTAATTTAAACCTACACTAATTCCTAGCCATTGGATCTATGCTCCTTCCCATCATCACCGCACCTTTCCTTCTCCTCCCTCATGTTCGTTTCTACAGGCCAAGCACGCAAATAACCCATACAACAAGCAACTAGGGTTCCAAATTACTCCGCCTATACTCGACTATACTCGATCATACCCTCACCATCTTGAAGCTCGTCACCAACATCACCTTCGGCCTCAATCACATGAAAATCGGTTCCCCCCTCCTCCTCGTGTTGCGTGCGCAACTGGCCACGGACGGCCTCCTGTAGCTCCCACTACGATGCTCCGTTTTACATCACAGCCGTTCACATCGAAGCTCTCATCACCCTCTTCAATATTCTAGTTGAAAGTTTAGCCTAATTGTCGGCGGATTGGAAGAAATCGAGGGGGAGAGGATACTAATTTCTGGCCGTTCATGTATGTGGAGGCGGCTGTGCATTGCTAGGGTTTTGGTTTCTTTTTTTTTATTTTTTTTATTTTAAGGTGTATTTATAGAGAATTTTCGAACACTATTCATCCGGAAATCCCGAACTCCGATTTACGCGCCGTAACCAGCGTTTCTAGGGTTTACCCCGCGTTCCGGACACAATGGAATAGGTTTCGGAAGCTAATTCGGACATCTGTGCGAGTTATGGCTATAAACGTTCAATTTGAATTAAACCGATTTAAATCGATTTCTAGGCGTTTTAATTTGTACCGGACAAACGGTAAATCCAATCGACTTGAAATATGAAACCTTACAATAATATCACATTACGGATCCGATGAAACTGGTTTCGTCGAAATCCGACACTTTTTGAAAAATAACTATTTTAACTCGCCAAATTAAAATTAAAAATAAATCGTTGCGTTTCGAGCTGCCACGATCAAACGATAGCTCCGATTGACACGAAATTTGAAATCCGGTAATAACTAACTATTACGGATCCAATGGAACTGGTTTCGTTCAATTCTGAGACTGTTCAAAAATTGACTATTTTCACTAGTCGATTAAATATTAAAATATTCAATTTTCACAAATTAACTTTTAATTTAATTTTAAAAGTTCTGAAATATCGTTCTAACTCCAACATGATAAAATAAAATTTTACAAATCATTTTCAATCATATTTAACCCAATTTTCAATTATTTCCATAATTTAACATATTAAATTATCGATTAAATTATTCAATTAAATCCAATAATTCAAATTAAAATTTATTCGACTTATAAATTCACTTATTAATATTTAAAATAAATTAAATATTCAAATTTTAATTTCTAAAAATTCTGGGTCGTTACACCACCGGTTTGGTGGAGCTTATAAAATCTGTATAGACTACGAGATAAAATGTGTTAAGGGGATATGGGTAATGCCTTAACGCTATTTTAATAGTTTACTTTACTATGGACATTATCTATGTAGCGGATTATACTATGTATATATATAGTTTAACGGATCCTTAGAGGATGGAAGTCCCAAACATCTATTAAGTTATTTTGTATTTCAGTTGACATTTCACTTGAGTTGAATTTACAGATATAAGAATCTTAGTCCTGACTCCAGTGTTTTTTGTTTTGCTTTATGCTTGGGTCAGACTGAGTGTCACAGCATTTGACTCACCTTTGGAGTATGGAGCTTTGCTTGAAGATCTGTTTCTTATCTATTCAGCTTTCGGTTATTCCACTTATTTCCAGTTGATTATACAGACTTGTCATTTTGTTTATGTATTAGTGATTCCTTTGTATTTGAGATTTCTGTTGTATTTTATTTCAGTCTCTGTTTTTTATATAGCACCTTCATGAACTACTATTTATCTATTCTGTTGCATAATGTTGTATTACTTCGAGTCTATGATTCTGTGATTGGTTTTATTTATTGTATATGCCGATTTTTTTCAAATATAAATTAACAATCTGCTGTTTTGAGCAATTAAAGTCTGACATGTGTGGATTATTATCGATTTGAATAGTTTATAATGCCAGGTCTTTACATAGCACATATTCTTGACGAGCCGTACAGAAAATATGGTTGAAGATGTAGCACGATCAATGTTCCCTATGGTTGAAATTGAGGACGATGATGTAAATGTTGAAGAATCAAATATCGAAGCAATTTTTTTTTATGATTTATTGGATGCTGCTAAGAAACCTCTTTGGGATGGTTGTAAAAGCGACACTCAGCTATCAGTAACCACAGAATACATTGTGATGAAGTCAAAATACAACATCACCGAAGCAGGATTTACAGCTATTGTATAAGCTACAAAATGACATATGCCGCCGATAATTTAATGTGTGAAAATCACTATGAAGTTAAAAACTTATGCCGGCTTTTGGTTTACATATTAAGAAATAGATACATGTTTAAATGGATGTATGTTGTTTTGGAAAGAGAACATCACTCTTAGAAAGTGTAGAATATGTAAGGGGGAAAGGTGCAAACCAAGAAAGAAAAAAGGGAAAGGAAGTCCATACAAATATATGCAATACTTGCCCATTACTCGTAGGCTTCAAAGATTATGCTCATCTTCTGTAACTGCACCTCATATGAGATGGCATAGTGTTAGAATAGAGGAAGAAGGTAAGTTGACACATCCAGTTGATGGAGAAGCATGGAAGCCTTTGACAAAACACATCCCACTATTGCAGCGGATAATCGTAATGTTATATTTGGATTATGTACGGATGGTTTTTCACCATTTTCTCAATTTCGGTGCTAAATATTCATCTTGGTACATTATTGTAACGACCCGTTAAATTAATAATATTAAATGAATTGAATCAATATAATTTCTAATCTAATTTAGAATAAATGTAGAAATTTGGTATAGTAGTTGTAATTTAGTGTAACAATAAAATTTTATGACAATAGATTTGGATAATGTAGATTGTCACAATTTGATTTAAAGTTAAATATAAGAAACTGATATAAGGGTTGAATTAGTGAATATCAATAAAAAGATTAAGTAGAATGGAATTCATTTAATATAAAATAAATAGTGGAAGACTTACATTGGATTGTAAAATGGATAGTAACTAAATAAAAGGTGACCGTTGAATAAATCAATGCAATAAGTGTTGATAAGGAGATTTAATGAATGTTGTCAATAATAAATGGACTTAAGATAGTAATAAAATTTGTTTCGCCTATGTAAATTTTATGTATTGATAAGCTATAATTAAATTTGAAATTTGGTAGTAAATAGGGGATAAGTTGACTAAGGCAATTAGTAATTTAATAAATGAATGCATAGTAAGTAAGTGGAAATGTATGCATAAAAATATTTTCATATATGGGATAATTACAAAAGTTTACCCATTTATCTAATGTATATAATTGAATCTAAATTTAGGGCAACATTTTGTTATTGATGGTATAAGTGAATTTGAATAAAAGGGTAAAAATTATGTAGATTTAACATGTATTGAGTATATAGCTAAGAAGGGCATTCGATGTAAATGAATCTAAATTAATGTGTCTAGTCAATAAAGGAGAACTTTAAGGGAATAAATATAAATGAATGTATTTGGGGAATGGAGTCCTTTTTATTTGTTGAATAGTATAACGTTGTTATTAAGAATGAACGTTACTTTAGTAATTTTTAATATGGTAACGGAAGAGTGTATAAATTTTATAGTAACGTAAAAACGTATTATAAGATAATAGTTAAGTGTAGACTTATAAAATATATTATTGACAATAAATTTTGTAAGTTATTTATTCTATTAGTTGTTAAGTTTTATTTATGTGTAAGTTAACAATATTACAATTCAATTGAATACAGTAATTTATGCAAAAAAAGGATGAACATTTGGAAGTATTACTGTAGTAATATATATATATAAGAAACGGTAACTTTGTAGTTGGGGAATAATTGATTTATTTGTGAGTTGTAATCAAATAGAGTCAAATTTATTAGAATTTATTGCAATTTATGGGATTAATTGCAGTAACCTTTGAAGATTTATTCACTAAAATAATTGACGATGGAAATTATATGTAAATTTGCTTTTAGTTAATTTAAAATATCCAGAGGGCTAGAAATGACACAAATCTACTAGTTTAGAAATTTACAATAAAAAGTGGTAAGTAATTTTTCTAAATATTTAGATAGTAGGAAGATGTAGATTTAGATGGAATTTATTATTTAACTATTTCATAAGTTGAGATCTAAGTTTAGAATTGAGATTTTTAATGTATAGATATTGAGCCAATGTTAGTTTCATTAAATTGACATCAATAACCTTGAATAATAGAAAGAAAGTGAATTTAATAAATTTAATCAAACTTATAATGTTGAATTTATTAAAATTGGAATTAATATTGAAGTTAAGAATTTATATTTGAATTGATGAATAGAACAACTATTGACGCTTAAATTGTTTAGAATTGGAGTAAATAGTTAAGAAAATTTAAAGGGAGGAAATTTGGTCAATTTTTGAATTTAGATGTAAAAATTGGATTTTTATAATTTATTTAATTTATTTAATGAATATTGAAAATAGCCATTTTGGTCACGGACTCGGATTTCGACGAAACTAGTTTCATCGGATCCGTATCGGTGAATTAATATAGGGTTTTAAGTTTCGTATCGATCGGACCTGTCGTTTGATCGTACGGACGCGAAACGCCTTGAAATCAATTTTAATAAAATCAATTTGAAATCAATTTAGAAATTTTGTTTTCAGCATAACTTCTTCATACGATCAAATTTGGACGTGAAACTTTTTCCATCGCGTTCAGAACATTTTAAATTACCTATTTGGATATATAGATTTAACCAATTCGGTTCCGGAGGCATAGCGGACTTTTTGGGCCTTAGTTTGTTTCGTACGTTCACTTATCCGATCCGTCTACGCTATCTCTAGTCTACCTATATAAGCACGGTTATAAACCCTAGCCCCATTTTATTTTCCCTTTTGCTGTACGTTCATTTCTTCATCTCCTTCTCCTCCTCAAATGAATGCAACCTAGATCTACCCCAATCCAAATTTCAGTGAAAATGCAAACACTTCAGAAAAATTCCACAAAAATATATGTCATAGTTCTCGAGACACGTATCTACTGGTGCAATTCGTTTTCTGTTTTGGGCATTCGTTTGACCAGAATAAATTCAAACAGTCCGTGACCATTCATCATCGTCGTCGCAAACTTCGTCGGATCGTCAATTGTAGAGTGGACGATGGGGATCGCATCTATATGATTTTTGTGTCGATTCAACGGTTAGATTGGGAGATTTTTTTTCACAGAGGGTTTCAAACTTTGGGCGGCTGATGGATCTTAGGCCGTGACCAACGGCGCTGGGTGCACTGGGGGGGCCTCGGCCGGTGGTGGCGTGGATCTTGGGAGTGCGGCATCGAGAGAAGGTGGCAACTTCGTGGCTCGCGAATTCGAAAGGAGGCGGCTGTTTATCTCGTTCGTGGGCTAGGGTTTGATTTTTACATGTGTACTGTACGCGTGAGGTGTGTATGGGAAGAAGGCAGCATCTTTTCTTTGCTGACGTGGAGGTGTTTTTGCTTTGGGTGAGTTGTTTCTTATTTGTTTTAAAATTGATTTCAAAATCGTTTAATTCGAATAACTTTCACATACGGACTCCGATTCAAGCGAGATTTTTTTTTGTTAGGATCGAAATTAAATTCCGGATCCGATGACACTGGTATGGATAAATTCTGAGACCATCAAAATTTTGAGTTTAAATTGAATTTAAATTCGATTTAAATTCCAAAGGTGAGTGTTTTAACCCACTCACAACTACTAGAAGCTTTTATGTTTGTTTAAATTAATTTTAGAAATGAATAGAAATTTATTTATGAGTATTTGGCATGTTTATTTCACTCATATTTGTTGAATTGCATTTATTAAATTTAACTGTTGATTTAATTTATTTATTGCGTATTAATTGATAGTTAGAATTTATTTGTTTGCCTATAAACTGCTAGTTAACAGTTATATAGATTATTACTGAATATAAACTGTTAGATTAATAGTTGTTAAATTTAATCTGAATAAAATTGCCAGTTATTACCTGTTATATATTATCAAATATAAATTGTTATTGAATGATATTGCTTGATGATTGTGATTGGATGATGGGTGATGTTGATGGATGTTTTATTGTATTTCATAAAATTGCAAATTATCATGCATATTTCCTTTCATTCGGGACTGTGGTTTGAAATGATATACAACCGCAAAATTTTATAACTTTTAAATTACGGATTGAAATGATAAATATCCGTATCACTTGACCATAGGATAGAAAATTATATACAGGCACCGCGGTATATATATAACTATTTAAATGTGATTTCTATGGTTTGGATGGAATACGGTTTATAATAATCTTAAATTTTATATTGTATAAATATTTTTCTTCCATATATATATACATATGAAGTTGAAAATTTTGAAATTAAAAGGTGTATAAAAATCTTATTAAAAATGGAAGAAAATTAAGAAAATGGAGTTTAATAATTTATATCATATGTTTAAATGTTAAGTTTGGAAATTTTAAGATATGATATTTATAATTGGATTTTTCCCAAAATAAATTGAAATGAATATTCTAGTATAATTTGAATTGGGAAAAAATATATATATTTTATTACTAGAAACTGAAGTCTTATTATTTATGGATTTTATGTGAATATTCAAGACTAATTAATAGAACAATTGATCTGTTGAAAGAATAAAATCCAATTTTAGTTTGAAATATTGTTACTCAAAATGGATATACGTATATATAAATAAATTGAAGTGGTTTTGGAACTTGAGAGAGATAATATAAATTTTGGTTTAGACTTTAATAAAGAAATGTATTTGTAAAGCCATGAGAACTATTTTCTTTACAAAGTAACATTTAAGTTAAACCATTTAATTCATATACCGTTGAATGTCCAAACCATTCAAGTTTTTTTAGAAGTTATGGTTTTAAATTATGATTTTCAAAATATTATGCTTTGAAAATATTTGATTTTCAGACATTATGAAGTTAAAGCATTATGATTTTGGAAAAGAATTATATTTGGGATAAGTGATAAAATATGTTTTGGGTTTTGAAATGATATCGTATTCATGGTTATGAAATGGAATGTTTATTCTGATTTTTAAAGTATAACCTATTTTTAAATGACCGCGGTGTTATAATAACGATGGGTTGGCAAAGAGAGCGGGATCGGATATGGACATACTCTCTGTCGATACCGAAAACCACTTTAACTAACCGTGTACGCGGTGGAGATTCCAGAATGAAGTAGGTGGTGGTGACGTTTCCTGTAAGGTAAATACGTGGACCCGACTCCCGTGAGTTGGCATAAGGTGGCTAAAACAGGAGCGATTCTCAGGCCAATGAGGTCATTCCTCTGATCGGACCCTCCTCTTCGATATTATACTTTGACTTGGATTGATTCAGTGGCCACTTCTACATTTTGATTTTGGGGAGTTAGTCCGAGGTGGGCGGTAACTGCGGCTACGCGTTTCCACCAGCCTGGATAGCAATTGGTATATCTACCCTGGCATTGCCTAGTTGTGCCGTGTCACCTACCATACCGAGCCTTTACTACGAGTTTCTATTTGTGTCGTACCTATGGAGTATCCTCTGGTAGCCTCCCGATCAGGAGGTATTACGGTACTGTATAGACTATTGGCATTTTACGTGTTAAGGTGGAAAATGTAAAGCCTTAACGCTATTTAAAAGTAAGTTTATTTTATAAATAGACACTACTATAATAGCGCAATATACAACATAGTAAATAGTTTAACGGATCCTTAGGAGATGTAAATCCCGAGCATCTCTTGAGTTACTGTACTCATATTTATTTCTGTTAATTTAACTCACATAAGATCTTTTAGTTCTGACTCGAGTGTTTTTGTCTTTTCAAATTCGCTCGGGTCAGTCCGAGCGTTTCAGGATCGAAGATTTTAGCTTTGGAGGACGAAGACGAAGAATCCGTATTATATTATTTATAGTATTGCACCACACTCTAAATTTCCGCTGCATTGATTGTATTGGTATGTGTAACTCTGATATTCATTGTATAAGTAAAATAAATATTTTGTAAACAGTTATCATGAACTGTATATTGATTATTATATTTTATCCTTCCGCTGTGAGATTCTATTTTGTTTTATTTCTTCTCTGTTTTTTCTTATTTACCCCATAACAATCCGCCCTTGCGTATGCTTTGAATTGGCACGTGTGTCGGTTTAAAGTGTGCGAAAAGGCGGGATGTTACAATTATCATCACACGTTATAATCTACCTCCGTGGATTTTCTAAATACTCCATATATGATTTCTTACCATTGTCGTTCTTGGCCCTGATGATCCGACACAAGGAATCAATGTTTATTTACAACCGTTGATTAAGTAGTTTAAAACACTGCGGAATGAAGGAGTAGAAACATACGACCTTCCAAATTATTTTTTTCCGTATGTTTGCTTGCTTCTTTTTTGTGGACTATAAGTGATTTTCGAGATGGAGCACATCCAATCGTCTAGCGTGTCCTAATTACGTAGAAGAAATACGGGCATTTTTTTACCGAATGGACAGAAAATTTCATGATTTGACTACCATCGATGTTTTCTTCACGTCAATCACCCCTTCAGAGGATATAGAAAAAACCTTTTAGCTAATAGAGTAAAAACCAAACATCCACTAACGATATGGTCAAGGGAAGAAATATATGAACTTATAAGGGACTATCTAAAGATACATGAAACTAGAGTACAAACTAAAATTGTAGGTAAATCGATTATTCATAATTGGTGCAAACAAAGTATATTTTGAGAGTTGTCTTATTGGAAAGATCTGCTACTTCATCATAATATTGATGTGATGCCCAACGAGAAAAATGTATTTGATAATGTTTTTAACATAAATTTGAATGTCAAGGGGAAGACTAAGGATGATTTGAAATCAAGACACTATATACAAGAATTATGCAAACGTCCCGAGCTTCGTATGAAACCAAACGACAATAAAAAAAACCATAGCTTTTTATGAGTTAGATAATAATCAAGTTAAAGTTGTGTTAAATTGGTGGAAGGATTAAGATTTTCTGATGGGATTTTACCAAATCTTCGTTGATATGTTGACTTTAAAAATGGTAGACTAAGTAAAATGAAAAGCCATAACTGTCACATAATGATGGAAAATTTATTACCTGTTGTATTCAAAAAATTGTTCCCCTTAAAAGTTTGGAAAGTAATAACGGAACTTACTCTATTTTACAAAGAGCTTGGCTCAACTACGTTAAAAGTCCAACGTTTACTTAAACTTGAAGAAGATATTCCTATATTGCTCTGCAAATTGGAGAAAATATTTCTACCAAGTTTTTTCAATGTAATTGAGCATTTATCTGTTCATCTCCCAGCTGAAGCACGAATTCGAGGTTCCATGCAATATGGATGGATGTATCCATTCGAGAGGTATAAAATATGTTGCCTATTAATTTAATTGCATTCGGAATTTAAAGTTAATGAAAATTAATTTTTCACAGATACTTAAAAAATTTGAAGAAAAAAATGAGGCAAAAAACATAAGTTAAAGTTAAAGTTAATGTTCGATCTGTAAATCATATATCACAGAAGAAGCTTTGTTCTTTTTCTCTCACTATTTCATTGACCATGTGAACATATCATTTGAAAATGTTTCCCGTAATGATGAAGGCGACAAATAAGAGTCCTCTCAAACAATGTTATCTATTTTTTAGACAACATGGTCGACCTTCTAGAAAATGTGTAGATGTTTGGTTAGACGATAGAGATCTTCATGTAGCACACTTATATTCTTCTTAAATATGCTGAGGTTGCACCATTTGTTATGAAATAATAATTCTTGATTTATTCATTTTAAGAGTTCATGCACATGTAGAATTCAATGTAATATGTTATTTATATATGTAGTATTTATGAAACAGAACATCCACGTGGAAATCTCATAAAGAATTTTCTAATTGGTTTTCAAAGTACTTTTATAAACCGCGAAATTGTGTGGTCGACGAAGGATCGAAACATCTTGCATTGGGACCAAAAAGAAATGTCAAGGTTTATCTAATATATTTCATTAATGGATATAATTTCAACACCAAATAATATGGTGCTGAAAAATTAACTAATAATACATGTGTACTTGTTAAAGGTAGTGATGATCCATCAAATCATATAAATGATTTTATGATGTTTTAACCCAAATTTTACAGCTGACATATTTCTCACGACCTGCAGATAATGTTTCTTATTTAGATGCAATTGGTTTGGCAAAGTTCCAGGTTCTGGAATTAACGTGCACGAGAATTATAAGCTTATTGAAATAAAGAACACATCACATTATCACAAGTACGATCCTTTTATGCTAGCCAAACAAGCATTCAAGTTTATAACGCTCCTTATCCCTCTCTAAAAAGAGATAAAGTAGATTGGTCGGCAGTTTTTAAAACAAAGGCAAGATTTATGTTTGATGGAAAGAATATTCCAAACGAATAAGCTTATCAAGCAGATCGTGAGAAAACAACGAAATAATAAAAACAGACGATCATACTGATTTTGGACCTCTAAACGATGAATTAAGCTTAAATAATAATAACAAGCTTTTTCAGCATCACAAAATTTTTGTGTACGATATATTAATCTATATTATATTTGACATAGAGGGTTCTACCTACAGCCGTCGTCTATAGTTCTATCAGTTTCTAGAGATTCATATAAGTGTAGGATGACGGTTTGCTAGCCCAAGAGGGATAATATCCCTTTCCACATCATGGAGTGTATATGGCTGGATTTTCATTGTAAGTATAATATTCTATTTTCCATTCTCAATTTATTTATCGCTTATTTATTGTCCACCTTATATTGTTTAATTATTTTTCGCTTGTTTATCATGAAATGTAGGTCGCAGTCGATGTCCAAGTAGACGATATGCAACTGGTACGAGGATGCAGAAAGAGAAAAAATTACCGAGATTCTATGTTGGTTGTGAAGTATAAAGGGGAGAAGCCAAACTGGATGAGAGCGAGTATGTGGGAGGGTTAGCCGGCGCATTGGGAGTGATGAAGCAAAGGTAAGTGCTCTAATCTTTTATTAATTATTTGGTTGATATGCGAATATTAAAAAATATATGGTAAGTAAATAATATATTGTTTATTTAAATGTACAGAGAGAGTCGTAGAGAAACTTTGCAAATTGGAACATGAATCTTATCACTCATCGAGAAGGCCCAAGTCATTTCAACAATATCGCCAGTAGTTGATAAATTTATTACTACGAATTGTAAATAGTTATTGTAACGACCCAGAATTTTTATTAATTTAAAATTGTATATTTAATTGATTTTAAATATTAATAAGTGAAATTTATAAGTCGAATAAATTTTATTTCGAATAATTGGATTTAATTGAATAATTAAATCGATAATTTAATATGTGAAAATACAGAAATAATTGAAATTGGGTTAAATATGATTAAAATTGATTTGTAAAATTTTATTTGATCATGTGGAGTTAGAATGATGTTATAGAACTTTTAAAATCGAATTAAAAGTTAATTTGTGAAAATTGAACATTTTAATATTTAAATCGACTGGTGAAATTAGTCAATTTTCGAACAGTCTCAGAACTGGACGAAACTAGTTCCATTGGATCCATAATAGTTTGTTATTATCGGATTTCAATTTTCGTAGCAATCGGAGTTGTCGTTTGATCGTGGCAGCTCGAAACGCATCGAAATTAATTTAATATTAATTCGGCGAGCTAAAATAGCCATTTTTCAAACAGTCTCGGATTTCGACGAAACTAGTTTCATCGGATCCGTAATGTGATATTATTGTAAGATTTCAAATTTCGTATCATTCGGATTTACCGTTTGTCCGGGGCAAGCGAAAACGCATAGAAAATCGTTTAATTTTAAATCGAACGCTTATTGCCGTAACTCGCACAGATGATCGAATTGGCTCCTGAAACCTGTTCCATTGTGTCCGGAACGTGGGGTAAACCTTAGAAACGCCAGCTGGCACGCTTCGTTTGGAGTTCGGAAAATTTCGGATGAATAGTAATTTGGGCAATTTTCTGTAAAAGGACTTGTATTCATTCATTTGCAGACTAAAAATTAGGATTTCATCTCTAAACCGTAGCCACCATTTACTGAATCAATGGCCAGAAAATTTCGAAACTTCTTCCTCATTTTCCTCTCAATCCATCAACAATTAGCGAAAACTCTCAACTACAAAGTTGTAGAGGACGATGAAAGCTTCAAATCCATACGGAGGGGCTTCGAATCAACGGGAAATCGAGCAAGAAGGGGCTGCGTTTTTCACGCAAATTGAGGTGATAGGGGAGGCCGACTTCAACATGGTGGCAGCCGAAGGAAGCTCTTTCCGCGAGCTTTCTAATGGAGTAACCTGATCGAATTATAATCGAGTGTGGTGGTTGCAAAATTAAACCCTAATTAGAGCTTGATGGGTTTCTTCTTGCGTGTAGTACCTATACGTGCGTGAGATGGAAGAAGAAAGGAAGGCACGGTGGTGATTTGCAGAGCAAGGATCTAGTGGCTGAGATCTATTTTAGGTTTAGAAAATATAAAGATGTGGTAAATTATAAATATATAAATTCGTGAAACTTTAAAAATGCATATCTTTCTCATACGAGGTCGAAAACGCGCGAAACCAGTTGCGTTGGAATCGTATGGACGAGCACTACGCTATGGAATTGGATTGGAGTCGTTTGGAGTTAGTGAGAATTTCAGGTAAAATTAAACGTCCGTTTAATCTTATTCGAAATAAATCGCTAAAACGCTCATTGAAATCAAGGTGAGAACTTCTCACTCAATCAAATCGGTTTTGATTTTTATTTTAAATAGTTGGATTTAAAATTGTTGATTGTATGTTGAATGATGATTGTTATCTATTGGTTGTTAAAATAGACATTATGCGTCATTAGTAAGCGGAGGTTATTTATTAAAAACATATACCGCGAATATTTCACATTATAGTGAAATTGGTATTATTTATGTACTTGGAAATGATTTTCCCGCATTATATAGCGGATGAGACCCTATTGCGCCGTCTATTAAGCGGATAATATTTTATAAATCCCATATACCGCGATAATTCCGTACTGAAGCGGAATTGGTATTGTGCTAATGTTTGTGGATGCAGGGAAACAGGTTGGAGGGATCCAACTGGATTTCTCAACTGTATTGATTTATTTACAAATATTGTGATATTTGTTGATTATCATATCGTTATATGATATTTGGATGTCGTGATTGACTATTTGGTGCTGTTGCATCATCAGATCCATTTTTAAAGTTTAAAAGTAACGATCTTTGATTTAAAAGGATTTTAAAGAGATTTTTGAAATTATATGTTTTATTAAATTTTGAATTGATTCATTTTAAATAATTAAAACGTTATAATATTTAAAGTTATAAAAGTTATGATTTTTGAGAAATATAACCAAAAAAGATTTTAGAAATAAATAGTAAATTAATTTATAAAATGGTTTAAACTGGAATTTTTGAATTATTATAAACGATTTATATAGAAGACTTATAAAGTTGATATTTATAAATTAAAAATACTGGAATTATAAAACGAGTTTTTATAAGGAATAAAGTGAAATAAAAATGGATTTCATAAGTGAATTGAAATTTATAAATTTATGAAATATGAAGATATAAAATAGATAGATTTTGTAAAATATAAGATTTATAAGTAATCAACTTATAAATCAGATTTGGCATTTAAAATGAGATATAAAAAGGATTTTTATAAATAGAAGTTTATAAAAATATAAATGGAGTTTATAAACGTTGTTTATAAATCCGAAATCAATTGAATTTGATAAGTGGGATATAGGAATATATGAAAGGAATTATATCCACGATTTTGGACAGTGGATAATCCTTTAATTAAATATGTAGAAATGTCGACATTGGTTAACGAAGTATATTCACAATTTTGGACAGTGAATATATTATTAAGTAAAATGGATATGTTTTGGGAAAATGAATATTATAAAAAGAAGTTAATTATTTTATAGATGTTTTAAAATGTATTATGAATCGAAACCATAGATTTCAACATTGTTGTTGAAATAGACGTTTTCGAGAAAGAAGGAAATGGTGGACTATAACACTGTTGTTATAGTAAATGGTTTCCGAAAGGAAATGATTTATATGGTATTGGGATTTATATATCTATTTAAACTTTGAATCCCTATACTAGTGATTTTGGGTCGTCGTAACGATGTTTTACGCAACGTTCGTTTTTGATCCAAATAAATGTGTTAAGAGAATGATTTCCTTAAAAGAATGAAATATATACTTAATTTCGATATTAAGTATATTGAATATTTTCTAAGTATTGGAAACAAATAGACTTGTGAATTACTTATTAATAAATAAGTACGGAAATGTTTTTCCAATGTGAAACGAAACGTTTTGAGAATTTATCTTTTTGAAGACAAATTGAAAATGAATATTAGAAATCGATTTGGGAATCATATATTCGTAAATATTTTGGAATGTAAATTCACTATGGAATTTATAAATGAAAGGGGAATTTGTTTAAAAATAAACATTGATTTATTTTTGAAGTGTGGGAATTAATTTGCGGATTTGGAACGTAAATATAAAGTAAATCGTTAAGGATTTATTTAATTGGTTTAAATGAACCATGTTGAAATGAAAGTATTTCGCGTAAGGAAAATGTTTGAAATTTGTTTTCAAAAGTGGTAAAGGTGAAAAGTGATTTGAAAATTAGTTTTCAAATGTTGAAGTGTGGGAAAATTTTATATCTAGTAAAGATATTTTGGAAAGTAAATAATTTGGGAAATTATTTGGAATCTGGTGATGTTGAACATGCCTATTGATAGTTAAATAACCGACTATCAATATTTACCTTTAAATAGGTATTTGTTGTGATTGTTTGAATTTGAATGCCACACTTATTTTTGAATAAGCGCTCACTATTCGGGTTAGCCGGGAAAGGACCTTGGGGTCGTATAACCCATTCCGAGTATGTGATACGTCGTTATGGATTGCATTTGATGACCGGTGTTGAAGACCGGATATTTGTGAAAACGGAAGGATTACCGTCGAGTTACTCTACATCGGCTGATCTCCGATATAGAGGTTTTATCACCCTTAGTGACGGGAAGTCCAGTCGTGATTAGTGAATATCCGGAATGCAAGGACTTCTTTGTAAGCGCCTTCGGTTCTGTTCGAACCCGGAACAGACTTGTATGGATTGTATGTCTGACATTACAAATTGAGATATAAAGCTGATTTCTTTCAAATATATTTCTGTTGGTGGCGGAGAATTTATTCTCTTAGCTTAACACCCTTCTTTGAGACGTACGAGCTCAGAGGTTATGTAGTTGAAGGTTATTAGTGATATACTCCCAATTTGGTAGTGTGGCATGCTGAGTGTTGCTGTGAAATGATCATTGTTTGATCATTAGTGATATGATCATTTGTTTGATCATTTATCTTGGTGATCATTTCTATGATCATTTGTTGACCCAAAGCACAGCTTTTGTATAAAGCGGGGCTTTGTGGACGAGACTTCGTCGGACCTCACACCCCGGAAATGGTCAAAACAGGAAGGATGCAGCAAGGTTATTAGTGGGTAGCGCCCCTTTAGTGTATGCCATTCCTTCTGGATAGAGGTTGTATCATGGTACGGAGCCCAGATATTTAACCTATGTTATTGCTGCAAATTTTGTGGTTGTTGGAAATCGAGGATCCTCGGATAGATCGGTTACGATCGGGGGATGACATATTCATGTCAGTAGTTACCCAGTTAGGGGTAACCCGACCTTGTGTTGGCAGAGATCCGGTTTGGTTCTCGGGACGTCATTCCAGAGGCGTTTCCATGTGGCAATGGGAAGTTCCTTGGCCTGACCATTTGTTGGAAATCCAAAGAAACAATACGAGACTTGTACGGTTTTAGTTGTAGAACCTGCCATGGAATGTGGCGGTAACCTGCTATTGAACATGGTAGCTATAGTAAGCATACGATAATGGTCGTATGTTGGCTAAGATTTATATCTTTATTTTCGAAATGAATTTTTCCTACACTATGCACTAGTAATAATATCAAATGTTTCTTTTTAATGCGTATCAAGCATCTTTGACTATCATAAGGAGAAATCTCCTCCGATTCTGCGTTTGCATTGTGTGTGGGGGGGGGAGGCCTTATGGTAGTCTCATTTTTAAAAGCATTGCGAATTGACTTTAATAATATTCCTCTATTTTGATTTTAAAGAAAAATAAACTGTTTTAGTTCTCACACCAGTCACATGACTAACTCGGAGTTTATTGTTTTTCTTCCTAAACTCTGGGTGCCCACTAATTTCCACACGGGCAGTCAAGAGTTAAGGTTTATCGGGATATTCTGGAATTCAGGAGTTGCTGGAGGCAAGCTGGATAGCATGGCGTATTACTAGTATATAATATTTCTTTTCCGCTGTTGATGTTGTTTGTTGTAGTACACTCTGATAATGTAATGTAATGAAATGTAATGTGATGTAATGTAATGAAATGTAATGAGATGTAATGTAATAACTGATATGGTACTTTGTTTAAAGATTATTCATTTATCTATTATATGTTCCGCTGCGATTGTGAGATTCTGATGTTGTTCTGTTATTTCTTTCTGTTCTGTTCTATCTTTTTCTCTCTTCTTCTACCTTTTTCTTCTTCTTAACCCTAACGGTTCGGTTTTTCGTGGATGAAAAATCGCATTCGTTACATTTGGTATCAGAGCTTATGGTTAAGCGACAACCTTAGCTCTGTTGGGTATTACTCATTAGAGATAGAGTCAGTAGTACTCTAGAATGAGTTTGAGTGTAATAATAGATACGAGCGCGTATTTGTTAGTGAATATAAATTGTTTTATATTGTGATGATTGGTTTGTTGAGTGGTATATGGATTTTGGTCAACACGAGTAATTAACGTTGTTGATAGGGATCTCTAAACACTTGTACAGAACAATTTGACATGATATTGTTTTAATTGGGTAAATGAAATAATTTTCCCTTGATTATATTTTATATATGAAGGAATAATTTTTTTAGAATTATGAAAGTGTATATGAATTGATTGTTTGGTTGTTGAATAAGTTAAATAAAAACAACAGCTGTGAAAGAATGAATGGTATAAGCTAATGAATTATAAGTATGAAGTTATAATTAAAATGACCTACAATTATAAAATAATCTTATATATAAGAAGTAAAATTATATAAGTAAAAGATTTATAATCTGAAAATAGAATTCCAGGGAAGTGTTTTGAAAAGATTTGATATTTTGGGAAAATTATTTTGGAGAAATTAAAGCTCTAAACTCTTTTCGGTCGCTGGAAAATAATTCCGATGATGATCGCGACATCATCGGTGTTCATTTTCGGGTTTCCAAAAGAGGGATTGCTGCCAAATTGTTTAAAAGAAAGTTGTTTGGAAAATTTGGATTTGGTTTTGGAAATTCAGAAGGTAATTTGAATTGATTTCAAAAAAAATGGTTTTGAAAGATTTGAAAAGTCTCTGGAATCCTATTTAAAATATTTATGGGAATGATAAATGAGTTGATAACTTATACAGATTAAATTTTGATAGAATAAATTTAACTTAAAGGATGGAGTTAAATTAAAGGAAGTATAAGTAAATCAATAAAATTCAAGTTGAAATAAATTTGAGTTGTCCTCAAAGGCATGTAATTTGAAATTTAACAAAAGGTAGGTTAAATAAATTGATTTGGATTTGATAAGGTGGTTGAAAAGGAATATAACTTAAGTGAAGTTGAATGAAGTTGATTTTGGTATCGAAGTAAAATTAATAAGTGAATTAATGAAATAAAGTCATTAAGAATTTGAACTTGAGTTACATGAATGAAATTCAACATTATATTGTTAAAGGAATTAGCAATTAAATTGAACTAATGGATTAAATGTTAATCAATTAAATGTAAATAATTGATATGAAATAATGAATGTAAGTGTTAATTCATTAGAAGCTAATGTTATTGGAAATTGAATAAATTGAATGAAAGTCAATTTAATATAAACCAATTGGAATTAAAAGCGTTGAACCAAATTGAATGTAAAATTTAATAATTTGGTTGTGTTGGAAATACATTGGTTGTTATATGGATGTTAATTGATTGTATATAATTCATTAAGTATTAATGAAATTGAATTAGCAAAATTGAAAGTTATGTAATTGAATTCAAATGGATAATATGTAAATTTGAATAGAATTGGGTTTGATTTGGATTGGAAGTGAACTAATGTGAATGTAAATTAGTGAATGTTAACTAATTCAATTGAGAATGAATGTTAGTAAAATCCAATGTTAATGAATCAAATGTGATCTGAATTTGAAAACCAATCCAATGAATATTAATGAGAATATGAATGTAATTGATTTGGTTATGGTTGTTAATTGGAAGATAGTTGTTTGATGGATGCATTTGTTGATTGTTGCATTTGCTATGTTGGCACATGTAGTTGTTATGTTGCTATATGTTGTTTATTGATACTATTGTCCATATACGTGTTTCTCATTTGTTTGTTGAGTGTTTAGTAGGTGTGGATCGCGTTTGCTTCGCATTTGGAGCTCGCTTTTGCGTTATATTAGCCGTATACGCTCGCTAATAAAAATATAATGTACATATCTCGGATTACATACCGTACTTTTACACTTTTTTCCCTGCGGGATGCCTCATCACTTGATGAGATGTATATTTGTGATATATATACTGTCATTTTTTTTCGGATCGAGCCGCGCAAAGGAGACTATGGCGAATTTTTCCGAAAATTTAAGGCGTTAGAAAAAATTTGGGAAATTTGTGAAAACTATAATTTTGGTTTTGAAATTGGAAATTAAACGATATAGTTTGGTTTTGAAAAGATAACTAAGTATAGATTTGAAAACTTAGTAAAGTATGGTAAGAAGTTTAAATTTGTTTTGGAAAGTTAATGAATTCTGTAACTTTTTCTTACTTTGTAATTTCGAGGACGAAATTCTTTTAAGGGGGGAAGTATGTAACGACCCAGAATTTTTATTAATTTAAAATTGTATATTTAATTGATTTTAAATATTAATAAGTGAAATTTATAAGTCGAATAAATTTTATTTCGAATAATTGGATTTAATTGAATAATTAAATCGATAATTTAATATGTGAAAATACAGAAATAATTGAAATTGGGTTAAATATGATTAAAATTGATTTGTAAAATTTTATTTTATCATGTTGGAGTTAGAATGATGTTATAGAACTTTTAAAATCGAATTAAAAGTTAATTTGTGAAAATTCAATATTTTAATATTTAAATCGACTAGTGAAATTAGTCAATTTTCGAACAGTCTTAGAATTGGACGAAACTAGTTCCATTGGATCCGTAATAGTTTATCGGATTTCAATTTTCGTAGCAATCGAAGTTGTCGTTTGATCGTGGCAGCTCGAAACGCATCGAAATTAATTTAATATTAATTCGGCGAGCTAAAATAGCCATTTTTCAAACAGTCTCGGATTTCGATAAAACCAGTTTCATCGGATCCGTAATGTGATATTATTGTAAGATTTCAAGTTTCCTATCAATCGGATTTACCGTTTGTCCGGGGCAAGCGAAAACGCATAGAAAATCGTTTAATCGATTTAATTTTAAATCGAACGTTTATTGCCGTAACTCGCACAGATGATCGAATTGGCTCCCGAAACCTATTCCATTGTGTCCGGAACACAGGGTAAACCTTAGGAACGCAAGCCGGCATGCTTCGTTTGGAGTTCGGAAAATTTCGGATGAATAGTAATTTGGGCAATTTTCTATAAAAGGACTTGTATTCACTCATTTGCAGACTAAAAATTAGGGTTTCATCTCTGAACCCTAGCCGCCATTTACGGAATCAATGGCCAGAAAATTTCGAAACTTCTTCCTCATTTTCCTCTCAATCCATCAACAATTAGCGAAAACTCTCAACTACAAAGTTGTAGAGGACGATGAAAGCTTCAAATCCATGCGGAGATGATCGAAAACGGAGCTTCGAATCAACGGGAAATCGAGCAAGAAGGGGCTGCATTTTTCACGCAAATCGAGGTGATAGGGGAGGCCGAGTTCGACATGGTGGAAGCCGAAGGAAGCTCTTGTCGCGAGCTTTCTAATGGAGTAACCTGATCGAATTATAATCGAGTGTGGTGGTTGCAAAATTAAACCCTAATTGGAGCTTGATGGGTTTCTTCTTACGTGTAGTACCTGTACGTGCGTGAGATGGAAGAAGAAAGGAAGGCACAGTGGTGATTTGCAGAGAAAGGAGCTAGTGGCTGAGATCTATTTTAGGTTTAGAAAATATATAGATGTTGTAAATTATAAATATATAAATTCGTGTAACTTTAAAAAAGCATATCTTTTTCATACGAGGTCGAAAACGCGCAAACCAGTTGCGTTGGAATCGTATGGACGAGCACTACGCTATGGAATTGGATTGGAGTCGTTTGGAGTTAGTAAGAATTTCGGGTAAAATTAAACGTCCGTTTAATCTTATTCGAAATAAATCGCTAAAACACTCATTGTAATCAAGGTGAGAACTTCTCACTCAATCAAATCGGTTTCGATTTTTATTTTAAATAGTTAGATTTAAAATTGTTGATTGTATGTTGAATGATGATTGTTATCTATTGGTTGTTAAAATAGACATTATGCGCCGTTAGTAAGCGGAGGTTATTTATTAAAAACATATACCGCAAATATTTCACAGTACAGTGAAATTGGTATTATTTATGTACTTGGAAATGATTTTCCCGCATTATATAGCGGATGAGACCCTATTGCACCGTCTATTAAGCGGATAATATTTTATAAATCCCATATACCGCGATAATTCCGTACTGGAGCGTAATTGGTATTGTGCTAATGTTTGTGGATGTAGGGAAACAGGTTGAAGGGATCCAACTGGATTCCTCAACTGTATTGATTTATTTACAGATATTGTGATATTTGTTGATTATCATATCGTTATATGATATTTGGATGTCGTGATTGACTATTTGGTGTTGTTGCATCATCGGATCCATTTTTAAAGTTTAAAAGTAACGATCTTTGATTTAAAAGGATTTTAAAGAGATTTTTGAAATTATATGTTTTATTATTTTTGAATTGATTCATTTTAAATAATTAAAACGTTATAATATTTAAAGTTATAAAAGTTATGATTTTTGAGAAATATAACCGAAAAAGATTTTAGAAATAAATAGTAAATTAATTTATAAAATGGTTTAAACTGGAATTTTTGAATTATTATAAACGATTTATATAGAAGACTTATAAAGTTGATATTTATAAATTAAAAATACTGGAATTATAAAACGAGTTTTTATAAGGAATAAAGTGAAATAAAAATGGATTTCATAAGTGAATTGAAATTTATAAATTTATGAAATATGAAGATATAAAATGGATAGATTTTGTAAAATATAAGATTTATAAGTAATCAACTTATAAATCGGATTTGGCATTTAAAATGAGATATAAAAAGGATTTTTATAAATAGAAGTTTATAAAAATATAAATAGAGTTTGCAAACGTTGTTTATAAATCCGAAATCAATTGAATTTGATAAGTGGGATATAGGAATATATGAAAGGAATTATATCCACGATTTTGGACAGTGGATAATCCTTTAATTAAATATGTAGAAATGTCGACATTGGTTAACGAAGTATATTCACAATTTTGGACAGTGAATATATTATTAAGTAAAATGGATATGCTTTGGGAAAATGAATATTATAAAAAGAAGTTAATTATTTTAAAGATGTTTTAAAATGTATTATGAATCGAAACCATAGATTTCAACATTGTTGTTGAAATAGACGTTTTCGAGAAAGAAGGAAATGGTGGACTATAACACTGTTGTTATAGTAAATGGTTTCCGAAAGGAAATGATTTATATGGTATTGGGATTTATATATCTATTTAAACTTTCAATCCCTATACTAGTGATTTTGGGTCGTCGTAACGATGTTTTACGCAACGTTCGTTTTTTACCCAAATAAATGTGTTAAGAGAATGATTTCCTTAAAAGCATGAAATATATACTTAATTTCGATATTAAGTATATCGAATATTTTCTAAGTATTGGAAACAAATGGACTTGTGAATTACTTATTAATAAATAAGTACGGAAATGTTTTTCCAATGTGAAACGAAACGCTTTGAGAATTTATCTTTTTGAAGACAAATTGAAAATGAATATTAGAAATCGATTTGGGAATCATATATTCGTAAATATTTTGGAATGTAAATTCACTATGGAATTTATAAATGAAAGGGGAATTTGTTTAAAAATAAACGTTGATTTATTTTTGAAGTGTGGGAATTAATTTGCGGATTTGGAACGTAAATATAAAGTAAATCGTTAAGGATTTATTTAATTGGTTTAAATGAACCATGTTGAAATGAAAGTATTTCGCGTAAGGAAAATGTTTGAAATTTGTTTTCAAAAGTGGTAAAGGTGAAAAGTGATTTGAAAATTAGTTTTCAAATGTTGAAGTGTGGGAAAATTTTATATCTAGTAAAGATATTTTGGAAAGTAAATAATTTGGGAAATTATTTGGAATCTGGTGATGTTGAACATGCCTATTGATAGTTAAATAACCGACTATCAATATTTACCTTTAAATAGGTATTTGTTGTGATTGTTTGAATTTGAATGCCACACTTATTTTTGAATAAGCGCTCACTATTCGGGTTAGCCGGGAAAGGACCTTGGGGTCGTATAACCCATTCCGAGTATGTGATACGTCGTTATGGATTGCATTTGATGACCGGTGTTGAAGACCGGATATTTGTGAAAACGGAAGGATTACCGTCGAGTTACTCTACATCGGCTGATCTCCGATATAGAGGTTTTATCACCCTTAGTGACGGGAAGTCCAGTCGTGATTAGTGAATATCCGGAATGCAAGGACTTCTTTGTAAGCGCCTTCGGTTCTGTTCGAACCCGGAACAGACTTGTATGGATTGTATGTCTGACATTACAAATTGAGATATAAAGCTGATTTCTTTCAAATATATTTCTGTTGGTGGCGGAGAATTTATTCTCTTAGCTTAACACCCTTCTTTGAGACGTACGAGCTCAGAGGTTATGTAGTTGAAGGTTATTAGTGATATACTCCCAATTTGGTAGTGTGGCATGCTGAGTGTTGCTGTGAAATGATCATTGTTTGATCATTAGTGATATGATCATTTGTTTGATCATTTATCTTGGTGATCATTTCTATGATCATTTGTTGACCCAAAGCACAGCTTTTGTATAAAGCGGGGCTTTGTGGACGAGACTTCGTCGGACCTCACACCCCGGAAATGGTCAAAACAGGAAGGATGCAGCAAGGTTATTAGTGGGTAGCGCCCCTTTAGTGTATGCCATTCCTTCTGGATAGAGGTTGTATCATGGTACAGAGCCCAGATATTTAACCTATGTTATTGCTGCAAATTTTGTGGTTGTTGGAAATCGAGGATCCTCGGATAGATCGGTTACGATCGGGGGATGACATATTCATGTCAGTAGTTACCCAGTTAGGGGTAACCCGACCTTGTGTTGGCAGAGATCCGGTTTGGTTCTCGGGACGTCATTCCAGAGGCGTTTCCATGTGGCAATGGGAAGTTCCTTGGCCTGACCATTTGTTGGAAATCCAAAGAAACAATACGAGACTTGTACGGTTTTAGTTGTAGAACCTGCCATGGAATGTGGCGGTAACCTGCTATTGAACATGGTAGCTATAGTAAGCATACGATAATGGTCGTATGTTGGCTAAGATTTATATCTTTATTTTCGAAATGAATTTTTCCTACACTATGCACTAGTAATAATATCAAATGTTTCTTTTTAATGCGTATCAAGCATCTTTGACTATCATAAGGAGAAATCTCCTCCGATTCTGCGTTTGCATTGTGTGTGTGGGGGGGAGGCCTTATGGTAGTCTCATTTTTAAAAGCATTGCGAATTGACTTTAATAATATTCCTCTATTTTGATTTTAAAGAAAAATAAACTGTTTTAGTTCTCACACCAGTCACATGACTAACTCGGAGTTTATTGTTTTTCTTCCTAAACTCTGGGTAACCACCAATTTCCACACGGGCAGTCAAGAGTTAAGGTTTATCGGGATATTCTGGAATTCAGGAGTTACTGGAGGCAAGCTAGATAGCATGGCGTATTACTAGTATATAATATTTCTTTTCCGCTGTTGATGTTGTTTGTTGTAGTACACTTTGATGATGTAATGTTTTTTTTTTTAAAGAAAATATGTATAACTAAACATCACCAAAAGCTGTCAACAAGCCTGACAGGTAACCGTAAAAGAACAAAGACGAGAGAATACATGATCGGATCACAGAAATAACCAAAAGAGGAATACAAAAAGATCCAGAAGGAGGTCTCCCAGCAGGCGCAAAGCAATCCCGAATAAGTCCAAAAAACGCCCACTCCGACCAATATCAAAATCGAGCTCCAGCAAAGCCACCGCCCGATTCCGATGTATGGATACCACCGAAAAATAGATAGCGATCTACCAAAAAGACCGATAGAAGAACTAGAAGAAAACAACAGACAGCAACCCATCACCAGAAAGACCGAAACCCGAAAAGCAGAAACAGAAAACTCTAAGCAAGCTCCAAACAAAGAACGGACTGAGAATCACACACCCCATAAAGCCTCTACCTGCAAGAAATAACCTAAACATGAGAAAAAAAAGGGGGGAGAGGAGGCTAAGAAGGAGACTGGACAGTCGTAACCACCAGTCTCCGGATAGGCAATCAACCGATACCTTGTCTAATAGAAGAGCTAGAACAGGTGATTGATAACAAATTCACTAGGCGACCAGAACGAAAGTTGACAGAACCTCGGAATGGACGGCCCCGGAATGCCAAGTAAACATCATCTCGAACCTTCCGAATAACAGATAGAGGGTCCATAGGAGTTTCGTCAAAAATTGCCTTATTCCGGGCACACCAAATGTGCCAGCAAATCAGACAAGGAATCAAACGAAAAACAATAGAACGAAGGGAACGACCAACACGACGACACCACCAAGTGGACAGCAAATCAAAAGAAGAGTTGATGGAACCACGTACCCCCACTAAATTCCCGAAGTAGTTCCAGCAAGACCTGGCACACCATCCGATGAAAAGCAGATGATTCACCGATTCCGTCTCCCCGTTACCGCAGCATCTGCAACGAGAGACAAAAGGAATGCCGATCCGTTGAAGGTTTTCATCAACTGAGAGTCCATTATGGAAGGAACGCCACAGCAGAAGAGAGACTTTAGAAGGGATACGGACGTCCCAAATGAAGGAAAAAAAGGGAAGAACGGGCGATGGGATTCTAGAAGAGGACCAAGCCCTCCGAATAGAGAACGGACCACCATCCCATCCGGTGAGGCCGTCATGAGAGTCAACAAACACTTTGACCGATTGCATATGCTTCCAAGTCTCACTCGCGAAGGAAGGAGTACCGGAGAATCCAGAATCAGCCAGTCTCCGGTACTTAGCATGAAGAAATTGCGACCATAAGGAGTCGTTAGCCCCAAACCTATACCACAACTTGCAAGCGAAAGCCAAGCAGATGTCCTTCGGATTACGCAACCCTAACCCACCCTCACACTTAGGCCGGCAGATAACATCCCAAGACACCCAATGATGACGACGATCGTCACCCTTAGAACCCCAGAAGAAAGAAGAAGCCAACGAACGGAACGAACGAAAGAAAGAAGAAGTTGGGGTCATAGCGGCGAAAATATGAACACCCAAAGAGCACAAAACCGATTGGATAAGCACCAATCTACCAGCTTGGGACAGGAGAGATGCATTCCACCGGATAATCCTCCCTCTAACCTTGTCCGAGAGGGGATCGAAAAGGGCGTTAAGTTTCCTCCCTCTGTATAGAACAATGCCCAGGTAAGGAAGAGGGAGGGAAGCAGCCCTGAACCCAGAAAAAGACTCGACCCACGAAACTCTCAAAGGACCCATGTCCTTTGCGTGAACGAAGCAACTCTTAGCCGAATTGACAAGTTGTCCCGAACATCTTTCGTACAATCGAATGAAACGAAGAAGGCGCCGAACAGAAGAACGCCTACCGTTAGAGAAAATGACAATATCATCTGCGAAAGACAGAGAAGATACAAGCGGACATCCACTCGGAATGCCAAAGCGCTGAATTTGACCAAAAACCGTCAATGAGTGAATGCCATGAATGAAAGCTTCGGCCGCAATAACGAAAAGAGAAGGGGATAGAGGATCACCCTGCCGGATACCTCTACCAGCCTTGAAAAAACCATTGGCAGATCCGTTAACGATAACAGAAAACCAGCAGTTGGAAATGAGCCTCCAAACTAAGTCGATGAGAGTTTCAGGAAAACCGAAGGCACGAAGAACCTTGATGATGAAGAACCATGACATACGATCATAGGCCTTTTCCATATCAAGTTTGAAAATAACGTTAGAACCCCTGACCTTTCGGTCAATCTGAGAAACGAGTTCTTGGGCTAAAAGGACGTTATCAGTGATCAAATGACCTTTAACAAAACCAGCCTGCGAGGAAGAAATAATACGATCAAGGTACGGAGCCAAACGAATGGCCAGGACCTTAGAAATGACTTTATTCGCGAAGTTACACAGACTGATCGGACGGAATTCCGAGCACAACCTCGGATGATCACACTTAGGTATGAGGATCAAGTTAGTGGAAGACCATCTAACGGGAAGATCGGCACCAGAAAAAAAATGTTGAATAGCCAAGCAGAGATCCGACTGGATGATGTGCCAGGTACAACGAAAGAAAGAACCATTAAAACCGTCCGGCCCACTGGCACTCTCCTTGCTGAGTGCAAACACACTGGCACGAATCTCCTCAGGAGAAGGCGGTAAAGCTAATCCGGCACTACCTTCAGCTGAAACAAGACGGGGAATAAAGGACAGGATGTCCGAAATCGGGTCCGACACCGAAGGAGATCCCAAATAAGATTGGAAATGAGAAACTAAAACCTCTACAACTTCAGAAGGAGTCGAAGCCATAGAATGGTCCGGTCTCAGAATCTCACGAATTGAAAGCAAATTAGCTTTCTTGCGGATTGAGGAATGGAAGAACTTGGAGTTAGCATCACCATCGACCACCCACTTGATCCTCGCCTTCTGGCGGAGGTAGGAGTTTTCAATGCGGAGCTCCGAAGAAAAAGCGAGTTGGGCGACAGCCCAAAATTCCTTGTTTTCGGCTGATGGATTCTCGTCGAACATAGATTCGGCAATAATCAGGGATTCTTCAGCCGCACGCACACGGTCGAAGATGTTCTGGAAAACAAGGGAATTCCAAGACTTAAGGCAAGACTTAAGACGACGAAGTTTCCGAGAGAAGGCTAGCATCGGAGCAGCCAATATGGGAGCGGACCACGATTCCACCACCTGCAAAAAACTGTGGTGGGAGCTCCACATACTAAGGAAACAAAAAGAAGAAGGCCCTGTCAAGGACCGCGAAGCGCACCTTAAAACCAACGGCGCATGATCAGAGCAGGAGCGGTGGAGATGAGAAACGGAGAAGGAAAAGGGGAGAAGCAACCAATCAGTAGACCCAAAAACCCTATCCAACCTGGATAGAATCTGATTCGGTCCAACCTGATTATTAGACCAAGTAAAGGCAAATCCAACGAAGGGTATTTCAGATAACCCAGAACTCACTATGAAAGAATTGAAATCAGAGACCGAGTGCCTATTGACGGCCAACCCTCCGTCCTTCTCAGCCTGGCTAGCGACAACATTGAAATCGCCCCCCACCACCGAAAGCGAGCAACCAAGGGCTTCAAGAGATAAAATGTCATCCCAAAGAGATAATCTCTCAAACCGGTCACACTTGGCATAGACCGCCGAAAATATGAACGGTTGTGGAAAAACGGAAGATGAACCAAAGACAGATAACAGTTGGGACGAGTCAAAAACCGGCCGAACAGCGAATTCTTTGGACCAAAGAATCCAGATCTTACCCGAGCAATTAGACACAGCACCGCCAAAACCAAGCGACAGAACAGCGTTGGAAATCTCTCCAGAATCCAAAAGGGGTTCTAAAAGAGCCACCAAGCCAATGGAATGCTTCCGGACAATCCGCCTAAGTCTAGCAGCGGACGCTTCGTTACCGATGCCACGAATGTTCCAAAAAAGAAAATTCGACATGAGGGCCAATAAATAACAGACCGAAAAGGACAGACCAAAGAAAACAAATCAGCCGCAAATCAGGAACGATACAAGGATGACAGAGCAGAACGGTCAATCTGCTCAATCGCCGCTATAGAGCGAGTACGGATAGTCAGGGGAAAGGAGGACGCACCACGCGACCGACGTCTAGACGATCGACGAAGAGGCTGACGCCTAGACTCGGATAACGAGGAAGCGCCAATATTCTCCTTCGAGACAGAAGAAGAAGAATAGGATCTGGAAGGGGCCGAGTTCTCGGTAAGACGAGATAGCCGCTCGTTAATCAACGCGATTTCGGCTACACTAAGCAAGGGAATATCAATCGAAAAAGCGCAAGAAGACGAAGGAAGAGAGCAACGGGAGGAGCAACAAGGAGAAGGAGACACCGAAGAAACCGAGACGGAAGAAGGAGAACGGAGATATGTAGGGGAGCTAATAATACGCAACCCACGATCCTGTAGGAACCGAACCCATGCCGGACAGTCACTAATGAGACTGCCCCGCGAAACGGGAGAGGTTCGCACTGTGGCTCTAACAGATCTATCATCTGCTTGAATCGCAAATGACTGGTAATATTCCATGCTGTCCGCATAGTGGACCGCAACAGGGTACACTATGCGATCAGAAATGGAGCACCGCCAAAGCCAATCGATCCAGGCAGAATAATAAATCCGCGGAGACCAATGAGGATCAACCAGAACAGAAAGAACAGACGGACGAAACGAAGCCATAAACGACACTGACCAGACTTCGCTATGGCTAATAGCAAAAAACCAACAAAGAGAACCACACTGTCCGCTCCAAACGGAGAAAACAATGCCAAAGGGACCTGGCACGTCAATAACCAACGCTATACAACCCGTGTCAGGGAGCACTCTCCGAAGCGAGTCAAGGCTCAAAAACTCAAGGAACAACCCATAAGGCAATGCCCGATAAAGAATCACATAACCAAAAGAAACGAAAAAGAGGAAGAACACCAACGAGAAACTCACCTGACTGTGCAAAGCACCAAAAGACAGCAGCGCCAAAAAGAAAGGGCCACCATCAAAACCGGACACAAATAGCTCGCACCCCCTCCCACCAACCAAAAAGGGGGACCCCACCGAGGAAGATGGGGTCGACCAATCCAAATAAAAAACCGAACCAACACCAAAGGCACCACCAACCACCTCCACCCTGCGCCCCACAACCCCAAATGAACGAACCACCAAGGAAGGAGCACAGTGTAAACAAGCCACCACCCATCTGGAGGAGACCACAGCCCCATCAACTAATATTAACAAACCCACTCCCAAAACACCGACGAAAGCACAGCAAACAGAATCCCCGACCGAAACATCAAAATTAACCAAACCCAAAACATCAGAACAGACCAAAGAACCACTATCCACTGCAAGATATGCATGAAAGGGCACCGCCGCATCCTCAACCAGAGGGGTAGTGAAATCCCCTCCGGCGACTGAAACCGACCCAAAACCAAAATCACTACCAACCGTTTCCAACATCAGAAACTCATCAACATCAGAAAGATAAGCACCATCGAAGGAGAACGAGATAGATGGAACGAAAAGGGTGGTAAAATCCCTATCGTCCACTCCATCATAGTCAATGACCGAGCCACAACACACGGAACCCACCACCAGAGAGATCTCCCCATACGGCACCAACCCAGACACGGCAGCAAAGGACAACGATGGTTCGAATTGGGTGGTGAAATCCCTATTCAACGCCGATTCGTCGACACAAGCAAGGTCCACCACCTCCCGCACATCGCCAAACAGCGGCAAACAGAACATGGGAGGAGGGCGACACTGCAAACCGGTATCAGAGACCGGTAACACCTCCAAGAAGCAGAATACAACCCAAAAATACCGAGATCTGACAATAGCCCCAAAATCGGACAAGCTAAAAACCCTAATCTCCACCGATTTCGGTCCAATAAAAATCAGAGAGATAGGTCCGGCCACAACTGCCAAGAGGGCATCGCCGATAGCCTCGAACGGCGGGCAAGATCTAATAAAAGTACCAGTAAGCACAAATTCCTCAGCGTCGCACGAGGACGACAACATTTCCACCCAATGACAACCTCAGAAATCACAAGAGAGAAGGAGATAAGCAGCTAAGAGAAAAGTAAAACAGATGGTGAAGAGAAGAAAAATCGCTATCGCTTAGAGAACGAGAGCCATTAAAGAGCCGTTGTGTATATTGATGATGTAATGTGATGAAATGTAATGTATGTAATGTAATGAAATGTAATGAGATGTAATGTAATAACTGATATAGTACTTTGTTTAAAGATTATTCATTTATCTATTATATGTTGTTCTGCTGCGATTGTGAGATTCTGATGTTGTTCTGTTATTTCTTTCTGTTCTGTTCTATCTTTTTCTCTCTTCTTCTACCTTTTTCTTCTTCTTAACCCTAACGGATCGGTTTTTCGTGGACGAAAAATCGCAGTCGTTACAGTTGTTATGTTGTATAATTTTGAAAATACGATAATAGTACATAATAATTCCGTATCGTACATGGATTTACTTATTTGTACTTATGTCTTCGAGCATGTAAATCCAAACGGGACTGTTACATATACATGCCATAACAATAAATCGCAGGAGAGCCATGTAAGCATATTTCAATTCATGTACTATTAGTGATTGTTTGAATTATTAAAGTATAATGAATTACGATATTACGTTATTAATATTAAATGTATTTTTATTTGTTCATGTAGGTACGGTTTAAGGAATAAAGATGGAAACTCTTGGAGGAAACAGGTCGAGAGCAGTTAACTATGGATGAGGAGGATGTAATTTTTGAGTCGGTCATAGACCCACCTTCACAGAACAGACGTTACGGTTTTGACAATCAAATAGTAATGAATAATATATTTAGATATAATAATTTAGTAATCTTTCAGTCTTAAAAAACTTCACATCGCTTTAGTTTCGATAATAAGTTAATAAATATAATAATTAAAACATTATATTGTAGCTTTGACAATAAGATTATAGTAATCGAACTTTTACTAAATTAAATAAGTATTGTAGGGCATATGCAGAAGAGTCAGCCAAAGCAAAGCTTAGATCGATCTAGTAGAGATCGAGGAATTGAGAGCTAGGGTGGCGCAGTTGGAGGAGAAGAACTGTTGGCGGCAGGCCATTGAGTTGACATAGCTTTTGGACCAATGTATTGTTGAGTACATGCAGCAGTACGGTGGCCGCTTTCCATCTTTCGCTAGTTGCAGAGGTTCTGAAGGTGATTGAAAGAAGTAATAGTGTTAGGAAATCAAATCTATGTTTTCGATGACAACAACTACACAATGGAAATCGAATATGCATGTATATTTATATATATATAGGTACTTGCTAGAGCAACATCACTAGACAGACAAGAACAAGGCTCAAAGAACACTACAAGAGACTACAAGTCGATAGGATCAAAGAAGCACAAGAAAAAGAGCATAAAAACTGATATGCACAATATCAGACGTCTGGGTGCACAAGCAGACGTTTGAAACAGTTCTTTGGAACAACAGATAGACTGAACCAGACGTGTGGCAATTGCACTCGGATGTTTGATCTGCTACTATATTCAAAAAAAATATAGTATCAGACGTATGAAACATATTCCAAACGTCTGATTTCAAACTCGGATTTTAAAAATAAACTTTAACTGCCATATTCGAATAGACATCTTCGCTTCTCTTTACTGCGACTCTTCATCATCAACAGAAGCAACTATAGAGCACTAGGTAATGGATGCAACTACTGAAGGAACCTCTCTACAACTATATATATCATCAAGAATCAAGAGAACAAATCACCTTACTTACTTACACTCCCAATTACATACTCTATCATATACTCTTGATCTCTAGCAATCTATACTTGTATTTCATTTTTCCATTTATTCAATTCTTCACAAACAATACTCTCTAGATATATAGTGGAAGCATTTGCACTAATTAGTCAATATCCGTGTTATAGAACACACATTAGTTAAGAGAAACTTATTGTAACCAAGCTTATTCCTCCAAACGAAGCGAAGGTGTTTGGTAGTCGAATTCCGAAGGGGAGCTTTGGCACTAGACGTAGGACTGGAGATCTGAACCATTATAAAATCCTGGTTTGCTTATTCTATATTTACTTAGATTAATATTGTTTTAGTTGCATCATATATTTTGCCACATATACTTGCATATACACTACACGATCCACCCTATAGACTTTCAATTGGTATCAGAGCAAGGTTTGATCAAAGTACAGTAACATGTTTTTGAATCACTTTAATATGGAAAGTAGTTTTCAAGAAGGCCAACCCACGCCATAACCCCCACTTTTTAGTGGTTCTAACTATGCATATTGGTCAACACGTATGAGAATTTTTATGGAAGCTAATGGATTAGAAATTTGGTCAGTCACTCAAAATAAACATGAAGCGCCTGGCACTGCTATGAACACATGGAATGATGCACAAAAAACCGCAATGTCTAATAATGCCAAAGCTATGAGTGTTCTATTTTGTTCATTAGATAAGAATGAATTTTCACGTGTCATGTTATGTAACACTGCGTACGATATTTGGCGTACCTTACAAGTTACACACGAAGGCACAAACAAAGTTAAACAAACTAAGATTTCAATTTTACAAAATCAATTTTCATCATTTAAAATGAAACAAAATGAATCTATGGTAGATATGTACTCTAGATTCCAAACATTTAACACGATTTAATGGCACTCGGAGTCAAATTCACAAATTTTGACTTAATATACAGAATACTCAATTCTTTAACTCCAGAGTGGGAAAGAAAAGTATTAGCTATCGAAGAAGCTAATGATCTCTCAACACTCTTAGTTGAAGAATTGATAGGAAATTTAATGTCATATGAAGCTAATTTGCAGGCATGAAAAGAAAAAAATTCGGAGAAGAAAAACATAGCATTCCCAGCAACAAAAGAAGAAATCGTATTTTTGCCAAAAATTACAACAATTTCAAGAAATTTAGGAAAATGACCAGATTTCAGAAAGGAAAATCAAGCTCTACAAATAAAACATCAATCAAATGCTATGAATGTGACCAATTTGGACATATAAAGAAAGATTATCGCAAGCTCAACAATGATAAAAAGAAGAACAAATTTGAAAAATTCAAAAAGAAGAAAGCTTTCAAAGTAACATGGGAAGACTCAGATTCTTCATCATCATCTGACAATGACAGCGACAGTGATGGAGAACAACCTAATGTATGCTTTATGGCACAAACTGAGGAGGTATGTCCCGAACAAAGCAATGATGAATTATTAGAACTTAACATGGAATTAGATGATAAGTTTAGACAAATTAAAAAATTGAATAAAGAACATATAGTCAAAATAAATAGGTTAAAACTTGAAGTAGGAATGTTAAAGGATGAAAAAATTATTTTAGAGGAGGAACTAGAATTATCTCAAGAAAAAATTAAAAATATTTTGGTTGAAGATGAGACTATGGCTATTGATTTTGGAAAAACTAGACCAGAAAATGATAACTTGTTAAAAGAAAATTTCAACTTGAAGAGTAATATAGAAACATTGAAAATTGAAAATTTGGAATTAAAAGAAAAATTATATAAAATTACATATAATGTTTCGAAATTTAAAAAAGGAAAACAAGATTTGGAAAATCTTATTAAAACTTCAAAACCATCAGGTAATAGAAATGAAATAGGATTTAAAAATATTCCTAAGCAAAAATGGAATTGTAACAATCCCAGTCTTTAAGCCAGATTTTAATTTGAAAAGTAATAAATTTTTGGAATTTAATTGTGAATCTATTGGTAAATTAATATGAAAGTTTTCAAAATAAATAAAGATGTGCATTTTTGATAAAATATTGATTTGGAAATTCAATTGATTGTGAGTAGAAATTTTTATTTGGGAATTTCAAAATAAATACCTTTGAGAATGAAATTGGGTTTTATTTACTATATATTTCAGAGGAACTTATATATATATATATATATATATATATATATATATATATGTTTATATATTTGTGTATAATTAAATTATAAATCATTTTCTTTAAAAAGTTGTATAAGTACAAATAATATAAAAAGTATGAAGATAAATGTAAAGCTTTGATATGTGCATATATATTTTGAAAAACTAATAAAAATAAACATTTGTAAAATTTAAATATAAAGGCTAAGTTGAATATGAATTTGATAAAAGGATTTAAAACACATTTTCTTTTAAAATGGATAAATATAGTTTGTATATTTTTGAATTCAAAATGTAAAACATTCACATATGTTAAGATATAAAATATAAATAATTAAGGGTTTAAACATAACTTGTAATATGAAAGGGTTTAAAGCTAAACCTATAAATTAATTGGAATTAGTGATTTATACACAATTGTAACGTATAAATGACATTTGTAAAAATTAAGAAAATATGAATTTACAAGTGTTAATACAATAGTAGGAAGTGGCAATTGTACTTTCTTTTAAGTTTGAATTATTAAACAATATGGCATTAAAAACAAAACCTGGTTATTTATTCTTTCTTCTTTAGTTTAAAAAACTTTTTCAATTCTCCTTCATTTTCCAACTAAAATAAAATGAAAACCAGAAAATCAAAACAAGGAAATTCAAAAATCAAACCTGAGCAACTCAAAGATGAAGCAATAATTCAACTTAACAAATCAAAGATCAAAGAACAACTTAATTCCAGATTTTTACAGCAAACCAGGAAAAAATCAAAGATCTACATCAAAACCTAATTCCAGGATCAGATCAGAAAGCAAATTGGATTCAAGTTCAAATGCAAAGTTCAGGCAACCTGAAACAAAACCAGAAAGTATTAAAGCAAAACTAGATCAACTTCAGCTTTGAATCAAAGTGCAAAATTCCAGTTTTCAAACTATCCAGGCTTGTTCACTGTTCCTCTCTGCTTTGCCAAACTCCAAGTGAGCAAACACACTTTGATCTGTCTCTATGTTTTGCTGTTGTGATTGATGCTTGTACATGCTATGGAAATGTTGTCAAGTATACTTGCATGTTACATATATATTGTGGTGTACATATCTTAGTGCTTCTGTATATAGGTAACAATTTTTTTGTTAAAAAAACTTGTTTTGAAAAAGAATTCAAAATCTCACCTCTCAAAAAAAAACTTATTAAGCTATGACTTCTAAAGAAGAAATAACTGTAACAGTGTAATACCAAGTTAAAAAATAGTTTTAGATATTTATATTAAGCAATTATCTCTAATATAAAAATTCACAGTGATAACCAAATTTATGTCAAAAATCAATACTCATAATTCCAGACTTTGATTATCCTAACGGAATTGTGTTATCAAATGATGATTTTTGACATTAATATCATAAATTTTAGTTTTGATTTGTAATAGAATTTTCAAGATGAACAGAAAACCCATTTTCGTTACTACCCGTTGAATGACGATGTGTGGGGGGGTCGAGATTGTTGTTGAGGGAAGCTAGAGTACTGAAGATCACCAGAAAAATAACAGTAACATTTATTAATAATCAAGGAGAGTGTACGACATGATTCTAGGGTTTCTTACCCAGTTTTGTTCGATGAAGTAGATGCGATGATTTTGTTATCGCCATTGCGTCGAGCTGCATCTCACCTGGGGGATGAGTTCGCTGATGGTCGGAGCAGCTTCGGCCAGAATTGCGAGGTTTCTGATGGCCTGTCGCGGCGGAGCGAATCAAATTTGATGATCGATATTTTTCTGGATTCGTTCGAATTGCTCGAATTTGATTGATTGGCATTTTCTTCGATCTGAGTTATAGGGATCATCGGCGAGGTTGTTGGCGACCTAAGGATGGTCGCGATGAAGGTTGGATCATCGTAGTCCAGCAGTGCACGAGCATATGGTATCGCTCGTATCAGCTGTTTCCAAAAGATGGTGGAAGAAGAAAAACGCTCGGGTTCGAGCTCGCTAAAAACAGAGTTCGACTCGAAGTAAACTTGAAATTGAAACGGCTCAGGAAAATATCATGTGGCTCGAGTGTTTTTAAGGGGAAAGCTCAAGTAAAAAATTTAATTTGGTAGCAGGCTTCAAAATTTATAAAAATGGGAAATGTGTTTCAGGTTTAAAAACAAAGGAACTAGATTTTACAAATGTTTTCTAAGTTTAAAGACAAGGTAAAAACAAGTTTTGATGATATGGAAAACAATTAGTTTTCACAAATTCATATTTAACAAAGTTTTAAAAATATATTTAAAATTAATAAATTTTAAATAATTGTCTTGATTAAATCTTAAAGTTAATAAAGAAGTAATTAAGTTTTATATAATTATATGATCACTATTTATAAATTAATTCTTAAAATTATTTTTAAATCAATAATGAAATTAAAGAGTTAATCAAAAGAAATGTTTTTGAATCATTAATTGACTTAAATTTTGTGTTAATGATAATTAATTACAAAGATGGTTAATTAAAGATTTTTAATGATAAGTTAGTGGTAAATGAAAAGATAATTACTTATGGGTGTTTGGATAATTAAGGATAATCAATTTCATGATTAAGGTTAATTGATTACATAATTAAGGTCAATTAAGTATTGATTAAAAATTAATTAATTAATTAAAGTTGATTAAGTGATTAGGGATAATCACTTATTGTAATTAATTAAGAATAATTAATTAAAGGTAATTAATTAAGGGTATTTAATTATTTAAAGACAAGTGCTTAATAAAAGTAATTGAGGATGATTAATTAACTAATGAAAGTGATTAAGGATAAATCACTTATTATGATGTTAATGATTTAATTAAGGGTTAATCAATTTTGTAATTAAATTAAGGTTAATTAATTATTTTGATTAATAAGGGATAATTAATTAAATGGTAGTAAATTAAGGGTTAATTAATTAAGGGAAATTAATTAAAGGTTAATTAAATAATTAAAGGTTAATTATTTAATAATTAAAGGTTGATTAATTTAATTAATAAATGATTAAAGGACAATTAATCAAATGATTTGAAATTAATTAATGTTAATTAACCGTGATTGATGATTTATCCGATTTAAATTAATCAGATAATTAATTGATCTTACTTATGGATGTTTGGATTCTATTCAATGTTTGAATTGTTTGATATCCCTGATATGTTATGCTTTGTGGTATGAATTGTTTTGGTGTTATCTGTGATGAATGTAATTTATTTATCTGTAATAAATTTATTTATCTATGAATCTATGAATGGAGATAAGCGTTATAGATTATACCCCTTATCGATATTGATGTGCTTAAATGTGTGATGATTGATGATGTTGCACTATTGTGTAAAACCCCTGGACTACACTATACACACACAAATATGGATTGCACGAGGAAATTGGTTAAGTCGCGGATTTTTGAAATGGTTTTAAATTTGAATTTTAATTCAAATAGTTTGGGTTAAATGTGAAAAGCTTTTGAAAAGGATTTTTAAAGATAGAAGTTATTTTGAATAACTTGATAAGGTTTTGAAATTTAAATAGTTTGATTTGAATTTAAATTCAAGATTTGAAATTGAATTCTATGTTGAGAGTTTTGGTTTAAAAAGGTTATACAAGTTATAAATGTGTTTATATGGGTTTTAAAACCATTATAAAAGTATTGTTTTGGAAATTTATACTTAACCAAAGTTTTATACTTTAAAAGTTATAGCTTGTGCAAATGTAATCAGATTTTTCCTAAACGAAAACTATTTGTTTTCAAATAATACTAGCCTTTATATAAAGAGAGGATTTCCAATTTGTGTGAAAGATTTCAAGTTTGAAATGGAATCGAAATAGTTCTGAAAGCTATAAATGAATCTTTGTAAAAGATTGTTAAACTTTGTTTTTAAATCGAAGAGGATTTTAAATGGTGTATCTTTTATATATAAAAGATTTGAAATGGAAATTGTTTTGAAAGTTATGAATGGATCTTTGGAAATAGTTTTGAAATCTATGAATTGAATCTTTGTTTTAAAGATTGGAGGAGTTAATCCAATTTGAAATGGAATTGTTTTGAATTCCATGAATGAATCTTTGTGAACTTTGTGAAGTGAATCTTTTTGTTTAAAGATTTGTAAATGGTAATTTGTTTAAACCATTTGAAGAAAGGTTTTGGGTTTTAAGTGGTGACTTAACTGAAATCCCAATATCCATATGTTTTAAAATATTGCGTTCATTATTCGGTTTAGCCGGGAGAGGACCTTTACGTCATATAACCCATTTCGAATAATGATACGACGTTATGGATAACATTTAAAGACCGGTGGTGAAGATTGAATATTTTCGAAAGCGAAAGGATAACTCGTCGAATGTCTCTGCACCGGTTGATCCCCGGTATAGAGATTTGTTCATCCTTTGTGATGGGGAGTCCGGACGTGATTAGTGAATATACGGATTGCAAGGACTTCTTTGGAAGTGCCTTCAGTTCAAACCTGGAACAGACTTGTATGGATGTGTGTCTGACATTACACTTTGAGATGTAAAACCAGTTTCTATCAAATACATTTCTGTTTGGTGGCGGAGAATTTATTCTCTTAGCTTAACACCCTTCTCTGAGACATACGACCTCAGAGGTTATGTAGTTGATGGTTACTAGTGATACATTCCTAATTTGGTAATGTGGCATACGAAGTGCTGCTGATCATTTGTTGATCAAAGCATGACTTTGTGAAAAAGTGTAGCTTTGTGGACGAGACTTCGTCAAGCCTCACAACCCGGTAATGGTCGAAACAGGAATCGTGGTAGCAAGGTTATTTGAGGGTAGCACCCCCTGAGGGTATGTCATCTCCTTCTGGATTATGAGTGCTATCATGGTATGGAGCCCAGATACTTAACTTTGTGGTTGCTGCAAAATTATTACTTTGTGGTTGTCAGTTGGGAGGTACCTTGGATAAAGGTCGCAAACGACCGGGGGATGGGATGCTCGTGTCAGTAGTTACCTAGTTACAGAGGTCACCCGGCCTTGTGTAGTAGAGATCCGGTTAGGTTCTTGAGGACGTTCTTCTAGAGGTGTTCCATTTTGTGTGGGAAGTTCCTTTGCCTGACCATTTGTTGGAAATCCAATCATCCAATACGCTCCTTGTACGGTTTTAGTTGTATAACCTGCCATTTACTTATGGTGGCTCCCCACTGTTTAGATGGTAGTTATAGTAGGCATAATTCGAAATGTCTATGCTCGTCAAGATTAATATTATACTTTTGAAAGGTTTCCTGCACTATGCACTAATAATAGTAGCAAAAGGATTTTTCGTATCAAGCATTTTTGACTATCATAAGGAGAAATCTCCTCTAATTCTGCATTTGCATTATGTGTGCGGTGGGAGGCCTTATGGTAGTTTCATTTTCGAAAAAGCATTGCGGATTTCTTTCACTTCTTTTGTTTGTTGTTTAAAAAGATAAAACTATTTTTGTTCGCTCATACCAGTCCCATAACTGACCTGGAGTTTATTGTTCCCTTCCTAAACTCTGGGTCCAACAATTTTCCACACGTGCAGTCTAGAGTTGGATTTTTTTTCAGATAGTCGAATTGTAGGTATAGATTCGATAGCCTTCAATCTCTGGATGTTGGCAATCGTATTTGGATTAAGTTGCTTCACTTCAGTGTTGATGGTGGTTTGAGCTTTTGGTCCAAGCTATCTTTGGTTTGGAGCTTTGGAGCATTTGAGATGGAGTTGCAGATATTGGAGTTCTCACTTAGTGGTTCAAGTTCAAGTTATTTATTCCGCTGTAGCATTGTATTTGATCTATGATATGTATTTGAGATCATTGTTGTATATCATTGGATACCGTATCATTGGAGTTGTATGATATTATTCATTTTTTTCTTCCACTGTGTTGTTATACTTAATGTGTTATAAGCTCCGGCGAATCGGATTTGGCGTTTGAATCTGCGGCATTCGAGTACGAGTGAAGTACGGGTGCCAATTTTCGAAGGTCGAGTCAGGGTCATTATAGGAATAATATTAAGAAATATAGTTATATTTATCAAAAGACTAAAAGGTCACCTAAGTCTAATACGAGTACCAAAAATATAAAAATTTAGATTCCTAAGACAAATAATAATTTGATCAGACAAAAAAAAAATTTAGATAATGTAGTCTATAATAAAAAATATGTTCATAAAGGTACCAAACCTTCTTGGGTATGGCTACCTACTCCTCCTAACATCTAGGACCCTAAAAAAGTATATGGGTACTAATTAAATCATCTTTTATTTTGCGGGTATCCAAAATAAAAAATAAGGAGAAGTGGATACTTGATAGTGGATGCTCCAAGCATATTACCGGAAACTCAAAAATGTTATCTGATATAACATACATCGATGGTGGAACGGTAACTTTTGGAGATAACTCAAAAGGACACATCGTTGGCATTAGAGAAGTCATCAACTTTGGTATTTCTAACTCTCCTATTTTTACAAATGTTTTGTTAGCAGAGAATTTAAAACACACCCTACTCAGTACTAGTCAATTATGCGATAAATGTTTTCAAATAAATTTTGAAAAAGATAGATGTAATATTTTCGACAATAACAAACAACTTATCTTTGAGGGTTTTGGAAACAAAAATATTTATGTCTTAAATATGAATATAAATCGAAATTCAAATTTATGTTTAACTGCTAAACATGACGATCCATGGTTGTGGCATAAACGATTTTGTCATATTAATTTTAAATATATTAATAAATTAGCAAAATATGAGCTAGTTATAGATTTACCTAAAATAAATTACAAAGTAGAAAATTTATGTGACGATTGTCAAATTGGAAAACTAAAGAAAAGTTCTTTTAAATCTAAAAATAATATTTCTACAAAGCAGCCATTAGAATTATTACATTTAGATTTATTTGGTCGAACTCATGTACGATCTATAAATCATAACAAATATGTTTTCGTAATAGCTGATGATTTTTCAAGATATACATGGACTTTATTTTTGAAACATAAAAGTGACACCTTTGGTATGTTTAAAATTTTTGCTAAAAGAATTAAAACTCAAATGGATTTGAAAATTAAGAATATTCGAAGTGATCACGATGGAGAATTCGAAAATGATTTTTTTACTAATTTTTATAATAAAAAAGGTATAAGTCATAATTTTTATTTTCTACGCACACCTCAACAAAATGGTGTAGTAGAAAGAAAAAATCGTATATTACAAGAATGTGCACGAACACTATTAAATAGTAGTGGTCTAACAAAACATTTTTGGGTTGAAGCAATTGCCATGGTTTGTTATGTTTTGAATCGAGTAACCATATGAAATATGACTAAACATACTTGTTTTGAAATATTTTTTGGAAGAAAACCTATAGTATCGTACTTTAAAACTTTCCGATCAAAATGTTTTATACTAAATACAAAAGATAATTTAGGAAAATTCGACCTGAAGACCGACGAAGGAATCTTTGTTGGGTATTCGAATCGTAGCAAGGCATATAGAATTTTTAATAAACAAAATAACACAATTGAAGAAAGTTACATGTTTAGTTTGATGAAAATCTTCTTAACCGTCATACTAATGATGATGAAGAAATAATTCTAATAACAATTCTTTAATAATGAAACAAATGCACAAAATAATACTTTAGTATCATCTCCTAGAATTCTAAACGATTATCCAAAAGATAATATCATTGGAGATCTCAATTCTAGAGTAACTAGAAATCAACTTAACCAAATAAGTCATATTGCATTTGTGTCAAATTTTGAACCAAAAAATTATAAAGAAGCTTCAAAAGAACATTTTTGGATAATATCCATGCAAGAAGAATTAAATCAATTTGAACGTAATAATGTTTGGGAATTAGTACCAAGACCAGAAAATCAATCGGTTATTGGAAAAAAAAAAATGGGTATTTAAAAACAAAGCAGACGAAAACGGAAATATAGTTAGAAATAAAGAATGTCTAGTTGCTCAAAGTTATAATCAAGAAGAAGGTATCAACTACCACGAAACCTTTGCTCCAGTAGCAAGACTCGAAGCCATACGTGCATTACTCGCTTTCGCAAATCATCACAATTTTAAATTATTTCAAATGGATGTCAAAAGTGCTTTTTTAAGTTGTTTTATTAAAGACAACATATATGTTGAACAACTTCTATTGTTTTTTCACGAAAAATATCCCAATCATGTTTCTAAATTACAAAAAGCCTTATATGGTTTAAAACAAGCCCCCAGTGCCTTGTACAAACGTCTTCAAAATCATTTAATTACATTTGGTTTCCAAATAGGTAAAATCGATATGACTTTATTTATTAAATGAGAAAATAACGACATTTTAGTTGTACAAATTTACGTAGACGATATTATTTTTGGTTCACTAACGAAAATTTTTGTAATCAATTTTCAAATATTATGAAAAATGAATTTGAAATGTCTCACATGGAAGAATTAAATTTCTTTTTAGGTTTACAAATAAAACAACTTAAAAATGGTATCTTTATTCATCAAGAAAAATATTGTAACGATCTCTTACGTAGTTTTGAAATGAATAAAACTTCAAGCAAACCAACACCGATAAGTACTAGTGTTCACTTTGAAAAAGATGATAACAAAAAAGATTTTGATGAAAAATTATATCATAGTATGATTGGCTCCTTACTTTATTGACGGCTAGTCGACCCAACATTATGATGAGTGTATATCTTTGTACCCGATTTCAAGCAAAACCAAAAGAATATCACCAAAGAGCTGTTAAATGTATCTTACGACTATCTAGTACTAGAGATTACGGTTTGTTTTACCCTAAGGGATCATCGTTTGAACTAGTTTCATATAATAATGCAGATTTCGGTGGATGTAAAACAGATCATAGGAGTACTAGCAGAACATGTCACTTTATCGGACAATCATTAGTATCATGGTTTAGCAAAAAGCAAAATTGTGCCTCCTTATCTACTTGCGAAGCCGAATATATTTCAGCAGATCTAGCATGTGCACAAGTGATATACATGCAATAAACGCTTACGGATTTCGGCAAAGATATCAACATATCCCAATATATTATGATAATACGAGTGCAATAAACCTATCAAAAAACCCTATAAGTCACTCACATACTAAACATATAGATAAATGTCATCATTTTTTACGTGACAATGTAGAAAAAGGACTCACTACATTAGAATACGTAAATACTGAGAATCAAATAGCAGATATTTTCACAAAACCACTAAATGAAAAAACATTTGTCAAACTGCGATGCGATTTAGGTATATGCTCTCTTGATGATCTTCTAAACAATACTACATTTTCATTTATTCTATTTTTGGCTATAAATTTTTATCCACAAATTAAAATTGTTAACACCTTCACCTTAAATTTTTTAGGTGGTTGTTTTCTGTTATTACCTATGAATACTTTTAAAATCATGTATAAATAACTTTTTACAAAACAAAAGGTAAAGAATATATATATATTTCATATTTTTACAACAGAAAATATAAGCATGTCTTCCGACAACTATCATCTCTTCTTCTCAATACCAACAATGAGTAGCTCAGTGGATACACCTCATCGCCTTCCTACTCCTACACCAAATCAGGAACCAACATATAGGTGGTCCTCCTACTACACGAGATTCACTTCCGATAAAAAGAAGTTCAAACGATCTCTATTTGTCTCTCCTAACTCCAAGGAGAATCAATGAGATACATCACTATCAAAGCAACAAATAGATCTACAACGAGAATTATACTTTGAGCAAAAGGTCACTGCGCGACGACTAAGTTTCTTGGAGCAAGTAGCGATAAAATTTTGTAGTCCACGAAAGAAGGATGTACACGAACCACTTCTGATTCCTTGCAATCTTTTGGATCCCTCTGCCTCGTATCGTACACCTTTGGATCCTTCACCTAGGTGATTCTATAGTTCCCCAAGAACCCACGAACGTGGAAATATATGGTCTCCACTCAAGCCATGGAGGGATGACAAGTCTGAAGATCGCAATGATCCATCGTCATCTAAATAAATTTCCTCATTGTATTCTTATCTACATATATTTGTATTTTATTTCACAAATAATAATACTATGTTTTATTAAAATCGAACTCTCAAAAAATAAGCAACACTCTTCAAAATTAGGCTATTTTAAGGCAAATTGGTTATTTCAGATGTTTGAACTTTGCCATCAGACGTCTGACACTCTGGTATAACACAAATTTTTAACCATCGTGTATATATCAAATGTCTGATAAAACCTTCCAGACGTCTAAAAATTATTTATGCTTAATACAAAAATAGAAACCAGTCTATTTCAAACGTTTGAACTATTGACCAGACGTCTGAACAAAGTCTCTGCCTCCATAAAATAAAAATTCAGACCATTTTCAAACGTCTGATATTATATCCAGACGTTTGAGAAAACTATCTATCCTACAAAAATAACATTTCGACCTATTCCAGACGTCTTATTCTATAAGCAAACGTCTGATAATTCTCTCTGACTATCAAAGTTTACAAATCTATCAATTCATGACATCTTCCACAAACAACCAGACGTTTAATTCTATTTACTATCTTCAAACTAGGTTAAATCGAACATCTGAATTACCTTCCAGTTGTCTGTAATTCAATCGACACTCTTAAGTGCCCAAATAACGTCTATTTGTTTAACTTCTCTCACTTCGTTTCATTTCATTTCTACTGCAGAATCGATTCCTTATTTCTCAAAAATATTTCCACTTCCAAACTTGCTCGAATTCGATGGCTCCTAAAACAAAAAACCCTAAGATTTTTAAACGAAAGCAAGACCAAGTAACTTCATCCAACCCCTAAGTTTGCTCTGACGATCAAATTGAGCGATGGATGAATCGTGTGCCACACTCAATCAAGAGATACGAGGATATTCAAAAGAAGAAACTCCATACAAGTCCATTTTATAATTTCCTCAAGTTCCCAATGTATGATTTAGACGAAATGTGCCGAAGTGCTGGATTAGAAATTTTGATATCCTTTAATCCCAATAACATCCAAATTGATCAGCTAGCCATATTTCTTTTCTACACTAATGTAGATAGCACAACAGTTTGGAACACTGACAACGATGATAATTGGCTATGGTCAAGTGTTTATAGTAACACAATAAGACTTACTCTAGGAATAATAGGCCAAACTGTTGGAAGTTCCGACACCGAAGAAGATTTATGTAATATTCTAGATATGCGCCTCAAACCAAGAGATAATATCACACATCAAATATGGAAAGATGAAATGCCTAGATTTGCATCTAAATACCTACGACCTAAGGCGAGACTTATCAGTAGAATGATCAAGAACACTATCATTTATCGCCTTGGTAGTCATGAGCAAATCACGAAGCTAGAGCACAAGGCCCTATATGTTATATTCAGTCAATTGGGAAAAAATTATATTTGCCGAGCTCAAATATTTTTGGACTCGATCACGCCCATCCATCATCTATCCTGCATACATAGGGAGACTTCTACGAGCTCACAACATCCCCTCATATTTATCCACTTTTGAAGAGATTTCTTTGAAATATGCATCAACAAAAAATTTCTCTCTAATACACTTACCGAAAAATCCTCCAGATTTTATATCATTTAAAGAGTGGACGCAACGTCGTCATGCCAGACAAGCTGGGTCTCCACTTCAAACACAATATGAACCATCACAAGAGGTGGAGCAACATTGTGAAAATACTCCTCCTCCTGCACCCTTTGATTATACATCCCAAGATGACATTATGGAGACCCGCACTGAGACGAATCCAGATGAGAGTATTCGTGACTTCACTCTCCAAAATCAGCTTATTTTATCTCGAAATCAAAAATTATTGGCTAAGTGCATTGATAGTTTTGAAACATCTTTTGCTTCATGCCTAGCCATAGTTGAAACGTCACTTTCAACTGTATTATCCGTTCTAAAGGAGGTTCTTCAATAGGTTCATGGTCCTATACCACCTTCAAAAGATTGGATAACTCCAGTGCCTTCTCCTTCTCCTTCGAAACATTCCAAGCTTTTTGACGAGGAGAAAGAACCTCTCGAACAAACTCAGACATCTCCTACAAAATAAGCTAGCTCTTTCAAAAACGAAGATAAAGGAGATGATCAAGATAAAGCTTCCCTAAAAGATCCTTAAATTTCTTAAGATTCCAACTTTTGTATAAAATGATAAAAATCTATGAATGTAATCGATTAATTTTATTAATGAAATTTCCTTTTTTGCTGTGTTATTTATGTGTATATTTATATAATCTTACAACGATTGGTAAATACTTAATGGAATGGACATGATGTCTACAATTAAAAAGTTATAAATCCTTTTTGATAACGCCAAAGGGGGAGAAATAATAAAGATCACAATAAATAATGAAAACACATATTCAGGGGGAGATTTATAAAATTATATATAAGTACGTTGTATAGTTGTCATCATCAAAAAGGGAGAAATTGTTAGGAAATCAAATCTATGGTTTCGATGACAACAACTTTACAATGGAAATCGAATATGCATATGTATATTTATATATACAGGTACTTGCTAGAGCAATATCACTAGAAAGACAAGAACAAGGCTCAAAGAACATTACAAGAGACTACAAGTCGATAGGATCAAAGAATCACTAGAAAAAGAGAACAAAAACTGACATGCATAATATCAGACGTCTGGGTGCACAGGCCAAACGTATGAAACAGTTCTTTGGAACAATAGATAGACAAAACCAGACGTTTGGCAATTGCGCTCAGACGTCTGATCTGCTACTATATTCAAAAATATATATAGTATCAGACGTCTGAAACATATTCCGGACATCTGATTTCAAACTCGAATTTTAAAAATAAACTTCAACTGCCACATTCAAATCGACATCTCCGCTTCTCTTCGCTACAACTCTTCATCATCAACAGAAGCAACTGTAGAGCAGTAGTTAATGGATGCAACTACTCAAGGAACCTCTCTACAACTATATATGTCATCAAGAAGCAAGAGAACAAATCACCTTACTTACTTACTTACGCTCTCTAATTTCATACTCTCTCATATATTCTTGATCCCTAGCAATCTATACTTGTATTTCACTCTTCCATATATTCAGTTCTTCATAGACCACACTCTCTAAATATATAGTGAAAGCATTTATACTAATTAGTCAATATCCATGTTATAGAACACATATTTGACAAGAACAACTTATTGTAACCAAGCCTATTCCACCGGACGAAGCGAGGGTGTTTGATAGTCAAATTCCGAAGGGGGCTTAGGGACTGGATGTGGGATGGGAGGTCCGAACCAGTATAAAATCCTAGTGTGCTTATTCTATATTTACTTAGATTAATATTGTTTTAGTTGCATCATATATTTTGCCTCATATACTTGCATATACACTACACGATCCACCATGTAGACTTTCAATAGGTGTATTTTTTGTTATGCGACATTGTTTAGTATTGTTTGATGATATATTGAGATTATGCGGTTGGATACTTTGAGTTGTTTTGTATATTATTTAATGGTATATTTGGTGATGGTCAGTTTGACATTTGTGAGTTGTTGATGGCGGCTTTGCGATGACATTTGAGTTGTTGATGATGTGAGATTTGTTGGTGTTTCATGGTGTATATATTGTACGATGGCATATATGTATATTATGTTGACGATGACTGCATTATATGTCAGAATTATATATGTGAGGCTAATATATAGCAGAATAATCTAAAAAAACGCTTTAGATATTCTGACGGTTTCCGATGGCTGGCGATGACTTACAAGTCAACATTTTCCGATGGCTGCCGACAGCTAGTGGTGGTTTTGTTGCTTCCTCCTGATCGGCTACGTGTCTACGACAGCCGTCGAGAGCCATCAGGTTTTCCGTCGGCAGCCCTCGGAAAGTTTATGACGGAGGCTGTTGTAAGTCATCGAAAAAACTGTGTGGTGACGGGACAAATTACAATGGTTTTTTACAACGATTTCCGACGGCCGCCTACGGTTTTCAACCGTTGTAGTGGCAAGTCCAACAACAAAACATCACACACACTTTTCAGTCCATGCACAAACGGCATAGCTCTCTGTCTATCTTTTCAAATTATTCCCCTTTATTAAACGAGTCATATTACTCCTCTTTACAACTTTCGTTCAAGATATTATAAAATAGTTTAATGTTCCCGGTTGATGGGTACATCTATACATCCCTTTTAACCATGATGATGACATTGAAGGAGAGCATAGTTACCATTCCATTTCAAATATAGTGAATTACTATCGCTAAAGAAGCTTGCATAAATTAAATGAAACAATGCATTTTAAACCATAAATATATGAAAAATATGTACTCAACATATTGGAACATGATAAACCTATAAATGCCGCAACAATTCACATGGTGGACTAACACTAAAAGTTGCAGCAAAATATTGGAAAAGCATTCAAAAATTTATTAATAAACAGAGTAAGTTACAAATTCAACATTTAAAATAATTACAACTTGATATGCATCACCACAAAATAATTGTAGGAATAACCCTAGCAGCTAAACTATTTTGCATCTAAATATTTATCCATTGAATGCAGAATCCATTAAACCATCAGCATTTATTTGAATTATCCTAGCTAATACCACTATTTTCCTTTGATTCACATGAACCTGCATAGCAAAAATAAGAAAAGGTACCTAAAAATTTGCATATGTATCACTCATATATTTTGATAGAAAACAAAATAAGAATATGAATAACATCAATTGTTTTTATGCCTTTAGATTAGACCAGTCAAAATATGACCTAACACATTTACCCTATTTTTAAATGGGTTGGATCAACCCATTTATAAATTTTATTAAATGGGTCATGGGTTGGGTTGACCCATTTTTAAAAGGGTTATAAGTGGGTAACCCATTTACTCATTTATTAAAAACATTAAATTTTAATATAAATTTTAAAAAATAAGAATTTTGAACATATAATGTAGTTTTTCATGAAGACTGACAGTTGTACTTAGAAAATAACAGACACCGCATCCTCATATTTGAACTTCACTTAGTACAGAAGCCGTTATTTTTTTTTGTTCAAACTGCAATAACTTCTTCATACTAGCTCGGAATTAGGCAAGACTTCGACCGATTAACCCACACCTAAATTATGGACAATATGTAAAACTCGGATACTTCATCGTGTGAATGCACGCTGTAGTTCTCTAAGGGGACTGACAGTTGTACTTAGAAAATAACATGCTACTACATTCTCATATATGAACTCCACCTAGCGTAGAAGCAGTTATTTTTTTCAGACTGCAATAACTTCTTCATATTGACTTGGAATCTGGTGAGACTTCGACCGATTAACTCCCACCTAAATTATGAATAGCATGTAACTCGAATGCTTCATTGGTTAACGCACACTGTAGTTAACTAAGGGGATTGATAGTTGTACTTAGAAAATAACATGCTACTTCATTATCATATTTGAACATGCCTAATGCAGAAGCCGCTATTTTTTTGTTCAAACTGCAATAACTTCTTCGTGCTAACTCGAAATCAGGTGAGACTTCGACCGGTGAACTCCCACCTAAATTGCGAACAGTATGTAACACTCGGATACTTTATCTAGTGAACGCACATTATAGTTATGATGCCCCACTCTGAGACCCAAATTAACAAAGAGTATTACGAGGTAATACCGTCTGCTAATACGGAGAATAGAGCTGGATAGGAGCGACCATCTACAGCCTTGTCTTAACTATCTACTGAATACGTCGATAAGCGCTATCTACCTTTTTTCTTCTCAAGTTGATCGACATATCCAATAAATATTTAATCGAAACTATAATAGCTAACGGATCTATCAGAATAAAACATAACAACTCAAATGTAAATAACATCACAGAACAGCAGAAATGCATACATATATATTAGTAAAGATAAAATCATTAGAACAATCTAAAATGATACATCAAAGAGGTATAACGACCACAACCCAAACATGGGTCAAAATAATATACATATCAGATTAGCAAACCAAAAGGACTACACAAAAGCTACAACAAAAAGACCTAGCATAAAAGAGTCTATGCTGAAGCAGAATAGGCTAAGTCCAAATGTACCTAATCTGAAACACCTCGGTTTGACCCGAGTATAAAATACACGTGTCAGTCTAGCTAACCAAATCAGTTAACAAGGATAAGAGATAATAGAAGCATAAAGATAATGTGATAATATTCCCAAGTGAGAAGGGACAACTAAAGTGTATGATTACATCAAGTGATAATATGGTATCACTACACAAACATATAATCTCAAAAGAGATAAAATAACCCATAAAACGCTAAAAGTAGCGAGCCTCATATCATCGGCATTCATAAAACATCAAATATGGTTTAGGGGAAAACCTAAACCCACCATCTTGGCAAATGCAAAACATGCATAAAGAGATCCTATCTCAAACATGCATAAGGCAAATATATCTTCAAAGAGGAGAATAAAATCTCAAGTAAACGCCATAAGGCAAATCTCATATAACGCTAGTGTAGGCATTTCAAATCTCAAAAACAGAACTTCCAAGAGTTTAAATTCCCAAAAGGTAATCGCTACAAATATATATCGTTCAAAGGACCAATTCCAGAATGGGGCGACACGCTAGGGAAAATAGTCAAAGAAACCATATCAAAAGTGTTTGCACATGCATGTGGCCGAAGCCTTGCCAAGTACAGTTATCTCAAATAGGTACATCGCCCGAAGGCAAAATGTCACAATGACAAATATGCCGCAATGGAAAATACGCCGCAATGGAAAATGCCTCGTAAACAAATATGCCACAATGGCAAACGCCGCAATGGCAATGACCCAAAGGTCCAGTACTGGCATGCCACAATGGCAAATGTCTCACAAACCCTCAAATAGAAACCCGAATAGTGTTAACGTGCATCCTATACCACATGTTCACATCAAATGGTTTACCAACTGCTAGTAAATTTAACACAAAAAGCAATATATTTTTTTACCTCATCTCATCCGTAAACTCGACCCGAAGGTCAAAACGTTCAAACAAATAAATTAGGAATTAACTGAAAAGATAAACGCACGTGTTCATAGCATGCATTTTATCCAATCATTTAATACTCATCCCTCTTCACTTGAAGTGCAAAATTGTGTGTTTTATATAGAAATCAAGTTGAAGAAAAAGAGTTTAAGGAACGCTTCGAAATCGCTTTAGAAATTACCTTTGAAATTCTCTTATTATAGAGTATATAATTTTTATACTTAAAAAAATAATACATAATGATAATTTCAAAAGCCCATTTATTTTAAAAACATTTTTAAAACACATTATAAAACTTGTGTACAAAATCCAGAAAGAAATATCAAGAGAACATCGAAATAACAGAAATTACACCAAGTATTATCCGTTTAAAACAAGCTGCGACGCAATATTCGGTAGCAGGTTTGAACAAGTTAACAATGTCAAAATGACTTGAAATTCTGCAGGGATAAAATTCAACATTCCTACTTCAATTTTCAAAAAGAATCATTCAAATTTGATTTGAAACGAAGAATCTGCATCATTTCAAAGTTGGACTAAAACAAGGTTAAATCGCTGAATTCCAACATGCTGCGGGTTCAAGTTCTACAGCAGTTTCAAAATACCAAAACAACCCAGCTTGTCATGAAAATTTGCAGGAATGTAATTAACACTCCTACTTCAATCTCCCAAAGTAATCACTCAAATCCAATTTGAAACGAAGAATCTGCGTCGTTTCAAATTGGATTAAAACAAGGTTAAATCGTTGAATTCCAACATATTGCGGGTTCAAGTTCGACAACAGATATATACAAGTTAGCATGGTCAGAATGACCTAAAAATTTGTAGAAATTAAGTTCAAATTTTTTAATTTAAACTGCAAAAATAATCGTGGAGTTCTGATAAGAGGAGAAGAAACTGCGACGTCTCAAAATCGGACTCATGCAAGGAAGTGAATACACAGGAAAAACAAATGCCAGCGGCTTGTTTAGCCAATTCGCCCCTATACAACCCAAAATTTGGGAAAGCACGAAACATGAAAGTTATAGAGGATATTCTAAGATTTCCAGAACATCAAAAATCATTGAATTTCGATAAGTAACGAAAGAGTTATGGCAAATTTAATTTCTGGTTTCAACTTAGAAAATACACAGCTGAAATATACCCACTGTTTCAAACCCAATTTCGTCCTTTTAAACATAGAATTTCGCAAATTGATGAAAAGAAAGGTTGTAGACAATTTCCTAAGTTTTCCAAGACATCAAAAAATGTTGAATTCCGATAAGGAATGAAAAAATTATGAATCAAACAATTCTTAGATCTAAATTCATTATCGCTGTCGTTTTGCTCTCGGGACAGCAACAAAGAAGCACAGTTTTGACCAATTTAACTCCGAAATTTCATAAAAATCAAAACATGAAATACACAAAGTATGAACTCTCCAGAATACTAAAAATCATCCAATTTTGGAAAGAAACGAGGGAGATATGGAAAAATTCATTTCAGGTTCAATCGTACAAAATTTGTTTCAGCAACCAACAAAGAAACATCATATAATCGACATGCTAGCTTGTTTAAGTTAGAAATGTGAGTTTATACATTAAAGCTTTGGTCTTGGATTGAAGCTAGAATCATGTAGAATCTGATTTTCTACCAATTTCTCCTTGATTTTTAATTAGTTTGGAGCTCAGATTTGGATTTGGGGTAGAAACCATTATTTGGGTTTTAGAGCTTTCTAGGTTAGAAGAAGAGAATGAGGAGGATAGAAAGAATGAACATACAGTTCATTCACAAGGCCAATTTCAGAAATGAGATAATGGGTTGGGACCCAATATCCAACCCAATAAGAAATGTTAAACACTTAGCCAAAATTTCTAGTTCTTTCAACCATTTTTCTATGTTTTAAAATGCTTTACTCTATCAAATTTTTACATACAATTTTGTAAAATAAACATATCATAAAATAAATTAGTTACACTATAAATTAGAAAATTTTCTACGTTTTAAACCATCAAAATTTTATGAACAACATTTTATTGTTTGTTTCAAATAAAATTTCCATAAACACCAAAAATAGATTTTTCTCAAATTCATTATTTATTCAAATAACAATTTATAAATCAGTTTTCCACACCAAATTATTATTATTAACCCTAATTTAATTGAAATCACATTTTAATTTATCAACAGGTAATCACAAAACCGCGGGTTGTTACTGACCCCCCCCTTAAGAAAATTGCGTCCCCGTAATTTCTATAAGGGAAGTTATCTATAACATCTTTTTCATCACAACAAGATTCAAATCAAAAGATAGGATCATAGATATTCACCCTCAACAGAGGATGAAAGGATTAAGACAAGTTTTGTAACATCCCTGAAATTTTGGTTAAGATAATTTAGTAATTAATATAATTTTTGAAATTAAATTGTGAATAAAAATCTGCATTGTGTTTGAATTTTCAAATTCAATTAGATGTATGTTTATCTATTTATATAAATGGATTTTTGTAAGATCATTTGAATTTGATTTGAATAAATATATATCAAAAGATAGTAAATAAAGGAATTGATTTAAGAAATTCAATAAATTGATTTTAATAAGATTCCTATTTGGAATTCAAAGGTAAATATTTTATAAATAGATTATAAATTTGGAATTTGAATTTGAATTTCAAATAAAAATGTATTGAAAAATAAATAGGCATTTTGATTTAGAAGTTATATTTTGAAGCTAATAATTTTTGAATAGCTATTTAAGAGTTATAGAAGTTATAAAAATATAAACATATGAAGATATAAATTCATAATTTAAATTAAAACATGATTTGTAAATAAAATAAAAATAAAATAAGGTTTAAATGCAAATGCATGAATTAATTTAAAACAAGGGTTTAAAATAAAATTTCTAAATTAATTCAAGACAAGGATTAAACATAAATTTAACATGCAAACAAGTGTAAGCTTTGTAGCTTATAAGATAACAAGTGTTAACCCAAATAAAGACAAGTGGCATTTTAAATTTATTTTCTTTTAAATTAAAATGTAAATAACATATTAAAAAAATTAGTAAGAAAATGAGGCCATTTTCTTTCAAACTTTTGAAAATCTGAAAACAAAGTAATTCAAAATCTCAAAGCAAAGTTTCAGATTCATGTTGAAGCATTTCAGATCTGAAACAAAATTTTAAATCAAAAGAAAAGGGATGAAGATCAAAATCTGGAAAATGAAGAATAAATCAAAAAAAATACAAGAATCATCCCAGAAAAGAAATCTTAAAGCCTGGAAACAAAAAACAAGTTCAAGCATGTAGAATAAAAATCTGCAACCTGATCATCAGCAAGCATTTAAAGGAACAAAGGGTATAAGGTCCAGATCAAGTTACAAGTTCCAGATTTTCAAAATCAAAAGCATGCAGTAAAAAGAAAATGCAAATTACAGTTCAACCTGAGAAGTAACGTTTTCAGCTTTGAAGCAAATAAAAATTAAAAAAAAAAAGAAATTCCTGTCTCTGTTTTCTTCAACATCAGGCTTGAGTCCTCTGTTCATCATCTTAGAAACCGGTGAGCAAACCCACTTAACTACCTCTGTGCCTTGATATTATGTTCTATACTTATAGTGTGATTGTTTAAAAATGCATGCATGTTGTTTAAATATAAAGTTGTGAATGGGCATGCCTGTATATGCTCTTGATTTCTGTTTATAGAAGTTTAAAATCTAAAAATCTCACCCCTCAACCTCCTTTAAGATTTGATGTTTGAACAGTTAATGTTTGAATGTGCAAGATCCAAGTTTTAAGAATACTGTTAAGTATTGAAAATGAAAGGGTTACTGAGAAATGTTCAATGTTCTCCTTTGTTTAAAGATGTAAATTCAACTCAGTAGAAAAATATATTAGTGTCTTCCCAATCCAATCAATATTAGACTTTGATGTCTAAACGAAAGTTGCTTGTTATTGTATGATAATGGATTTAAAAATAGTTCCAAAGGTTAAATTTAACAAATTATTTTTAAAATTTTAAATAACAGTGAAATCCTTATATGGGTTAAAAATCAACTATTTTAATTTTTAAATTGAGTTATAGAAATGAATTCGTGACTCGAAATCATGAATTTTGATATTCATTTCGTGATTTTTAGTCCAATAATTCTTGGGAATTCTTGCGTTGTTCATTTTTGGCATTTAAGATGATTGCCGATGAACGGCATGGTGGAGTTGTTCGATTCTTGGACTGGAGGTGGTCTGATTGATGGGGAGTGTGGGAAAAATAGTCGCTAATTTTTTAAAGGACCGTGGTGGCGGGGCGAAGTTGAACTAGGGTTTAAGCCTAGTTCTGGGTAGTGGTTGTTCTCGGGAAGAATGTGGCATGACCGGTGCATCGAGTCGAACTAAACCATGGTGGGTAGTGACATTGATGTGTGGTGACGTTGTGGATGTGGTGGCGAGGCGTAGGATGGTTGAGTTCGTTGGTGAATTATCAATTTCGGTGAGTGTTGTTTTCCAGTGGGATACTGGGTAGCTCGTTTTTCGATTCCAAGGCGAAGTGTTTAAGCTGGGTGGTCGGGATGGTCAGAGGGGTTGTCGTCGATGTGTGCCTGGTCGCGGCGATGACTGGAGTTCGACAGAGTTCTGGTGCACGTACATGTGCACGTTTTCATTTCTGGAAATGATGGTCTGGGGAAGAAGCATCCTTCTCGGGTAGGAACTCGTGTAGGTGATAATATATAACTCGAAGCAGTGAATCAAGTTGTTTTGTTAGTTTTAACATGTAAACTGGAACAGACTTTGTTCTCGAGTTGCTCGGAGTTGTTGGGAAGTTTGCTCAGGGAGGTCGGGGTTTGAACTCGAAGTAAAAAGGGTGGTGTTCGGGTTTAACATGAGTTACAGGTTTTAACAAAACCTGTAATGTTTGTTTAAATTTTTGAAACCACGGTTTTCTTTTAAATGAAAGTAGTGTTTAAAACTAAGTTTTGAATCAAAGTTTGAAATTCTAGAATTCAAGTTTAGTTTTAAATCTCAGTTTTAAAAATAAAAATAATAAAGTTTTAAACTTGAACTTGTTAAACTACTTTATAATGGTAAGTAGTTTGAATTTTTAAAGAAAATGAAGTTTTAAAAAAATATGAGCAAGTTTTAAAGTTAAATTCAAAACTGGAAATCAAAGATTTAAAATATTTATTTCAGTTTTGAAATAATAGAAGTTTTTAAATTTGAAAGACTTAACAAAGTGTAAATTTAAATTATTGAATTTTAAAAATGAATTTGAATTAAACTCTTATAAATTTCTTTTATAAGACAAGCATTTGCTGCCATGAAATTTAAAAAAAAAGTTTTTTTTTTAAATTATTTAAACTTTGTTAAGCTAAAGGATATTCATTTTAAATCTCATATTTGAAATGAAATTTAAAAAAAAAAGTAAGTTCATATGTAAATTATTTCCCAATGTCTTGTTAATGACGATTTAGTCATAATTAAGAAAGTTTTATCTTAAAATTAGATGCATATTAATGATTTGAAATTAATTAAATTAATAAGGTAATTAAGAAGAAATTAGTAAATTTAATTAATTTATGATTAGGGAATAATTAGTTAATAAAAGTAATTAAGATTTAATTAAATTACAATTAAAGGTCAATTAAATTAGATAATCAATTAAGAAATGTTTTAATTAATAAAGGATTATTTATTAATTAAAGGTTAATTAATTATAATTAATTAACTAATTAAGATAAATTAAATTATAATTTGGAATTAATTAAGCAATTAATTAATATTAATTAATTGTAAATTAAGGATTAATTAGTAATTAATTAAGGAACGATTAAATTTTATTTAATCAAGTTTTAGTAATGAATTATTAGAGATAATTAATTAATTGTTAAAGAATAATTAATTAAGTAAAGATTAATAAATTGATAATGAGGTTAATCAAGAAGTGATTAATTAACTAAATAATAGTGATTAATTAATTAATGGTTGGTTAAGCAAGGTAAGTTGATTTATTCTTAAGTAATTAATTTAATTTGAATTAATTAAATTAATTAAAATTGGAATTAAAGATATGCTTGCTTATGAATGATTGTATTGCCTTGCATTGATTGTTATTTCTGGACTGTAATATTCAGTGATGTGAGATATGCAGTGTATAGATCTGTGATATCTGTGATATGTTTTCGGTGTAAATACCCTTGGCCGTAAAACGGCATTTGAAATTTGATGCGACAGGGAGTTGGATTCTTGTTGGTTATCCGAAACCCACATCGAATCATATTAGTGAATCCTTGTTATTGATAAATTTATTTTATCTATGAATCTGTGAATGAAGATGAACGTTATAGCTTATACCGCTTATCGATATTGCTACACTTTAATCTGTGATGTGATGATTGTTGTTGCACTATTGTGTGTAAACCCCGGACTACACTATACACACACAAATATGGATTTCACGTGGAAATCGGTTAAGTCACAGATTTTTTTTAAAATAATTTTAAAATTGAATTTAAAAATCCAAATGGTTTGTGTATGGATTTGGTTTAAAGTGAAAAACTTTTGAAAAAGAATTTCAAAGATAAAAGTTATTTTTTTTAAAATAACTTTATTTAGTTTTGAAATTTGATTAAAATTTGAATTCAGAATTTAAAACTGAATTCTATGTTGAAATTTATGATGTAAAAAGGTTATACAAACTATAAATGTGTTTATACGGGTTTTTAAACCATTTTAAGTATGGTTTTGAGAATTTGAATTTAATCCAAGTTTATACTTGAAAGGACTTAACTCATGCAAATAAAATTGGGTTTTCTGGAAACGGAAACAAGTGGTTTCAAATAATAATAGCTTTTATATAAGGAAAGAATTCCCAAAATTATGATAAAAAGATTTCAAATTTGAAATTGAATGGTTTTGAAAAGCTATAATTGAATCTTTGTGAAAGATAGTTGAACCATATTTTAAAATTGAAAAGGATTTTAAATGGTGTATCTTTTATATATAAAAGATTGAAACGGGAATTGTTTTGAAGTTTATGAATGAACCTTTGAAAATTGTTTTGAAAGCTATGAAATAAGTCTTTGATTTAAAGACTGCATGAGTAAATCCAATTTGAAATGGAATTGTTTTGAAAGGCTATGAATAATCTTTGTGAAAGATTGGTGAACCTTGTTTTAAATTGAAAGGGGATCTTAAAAAGTGAATCTTTTGTTTAAAGGATTTAAATATGGAAATTGTTTAAACCATTGAAGGTTTTTGAAATGAATCTTTTTGCTTAAAAGATTGGGAATGGTAATTTGTTTAACCATTTGAATGAAATTTTTTGGCTTTAAGCTGTGATTTAACTGAGATCCCATATCTATATGTTTTTAAATATTGCACTCATTATTCGGTTTAGCTGGGAGAGTACCTTGTGTCATGTAACCCATTCCGAATAATGATACGTCGTTGTGGATAGCATTTGAAGACCGGTGGTGAAGATCGGGCATTTGCGAGAATGATAGAATGACCCATCGATTGTCTCTGCATCGAGTAGCTACGGTATAGATATTCCCTAAGTGATGGGAAGTCCGATCCGGATTGTGGATTCCCGGATTTGCAAGGGCTTCTTCGGAAGTGCCTTCGGTTCTGTTTGAACCCGGAACAGACTTGTATGGATGTGTGTCTGACATTACACCTTGAGATGTAAAATCGGTTTCTATCAAATACATTTCTGTTTGGTGGCGGAGATTTATTTCTTAGCTTAACACCCTTCTCTAAGATGTACGAACTCAGAGCTTATGTAGTTGATGGTTACCAGTGATACATTCCCAATTTGGTAATGTGACATACGAAGTGATGCTGATCATTTGTTGATCAAAGCATGGCTTTTGTGAAAAGCGTAGCTTTGTGGACGAGACTTCGTCGAACTTCACAACCCGGAATGGTCGAAACAGGAAGAATGCAGCAAGGTTATTTAGGGGTAGCGCCCCCTGAGGGTATGTTCATTTCCTTCTGGATAGAGGTGATATCATGGTATGGAGCCCAGATATTTAACCTATGTGGTTACTGCAAATACATTACTTTGTGGTTATTGGTATCGAGCACTCGGATTAAAGGTTGGTTACGACCGGGGGATGGCATACTCGTGTTAGTAGTTACCTAGTTACAGAGGTAACCCGGCCTTGTGTTGGCGGAGATCCGGTTAGGTTCTCGGGGCGTCCCTCCAGAGGCGTACCCATGTGGCCCAGGAAGTTCCTTATCCTGACCATTTGTTGGAAATCCAATTACCAATACGCGCTTCGTACGGTTTTAGTTGTAGAACCTGTCATCTAACATGGTAGCTATAGTAGGCATACTATAATGGTACGTATGCTGGCTAAGATTAATATTATACTTTCGAAATGTTTTCCACTATGCACTAATAATAATATCAAAAAAAGATTTTGCGTAGTAAGCATATTTGACTATCATAAGGAGAAATCTCCTCCAAGTCTGCATTTGCATTGTGTGTGTAGCGAGAGGCCTTATGGTAGTTTCATTTTCCAAAAAGCATTGCGGATTTCAAATTTAATTTCTTTTGTTTGTTTCTAAAGACCAACTGTTTTCGTTTGCTCATACCAGTCCCATAACTGACCCAGAGTTTATTGTTCCTTTCCTAAACTCTGGGTGCCCACTATTTTCCACACGGGTAGTCTAGAGTTGGGTTTTTCAGATATAGATATCGATTCAATAGCTTATAGCTTTCTCTTTTGTATTCTTTGGAGGTATTGGATATTGGAGTCTTGGGTAGGACAATACTTGCTTACCTGGGTGAAACGAGATGGTGGTTCGAGCATTGGATTTGAGTTGTTGTTGCTGTTTGGAGTTTTGATTCCGCTGCTTGTTCATTTAGTTTTCTGCCGTAGCATTTCTACCATGTATCTCTGATATTGATTCATACTGTATCATTGTTGTATCGAATGTTGTATATCAATGATATTCATTTCTTTTTCTTCCGCTGTGTTGTTTTACTTAATTGTGTTATAAGCTCCGGCACGATTCGAATTTCAATGATTGAATCTGCGGCATTCAAGTACAAGTGGAGTACGGATGTCGATTTTCGAACGCTGGAATTTGGAACGACAAATTGGTATCAGAGATGAAGGTTGAAACTTTAGCTCAGGAGTATAACACATTAAGTGACTCGTTAGAGATAGGGTAAAGTATACCCTAGAATGAGTAATCCCTAAGATATCCGTTCGAATGCCTCAGTAAATTCTCTTACTATCCACTGATAGTAAGTATGAGTGCGAGAAGAGAACGAGGTAGGGGACAGGGGAATACGACTGCAAATGGTCAATACCCTGCAATAGCGGAAATAATCTTTCTCTATCAATCTCCTTTGATTCTTCTTCTCAATTCTTTGATGATTCCTGGCAGTTTCGGGAAGAAGTTCTGATATATTTGCATGGGACACAAACTCCAAATGGGTCAAAATTGTTTGTTTGGATGAATTGTTTGCTTTGGTTGATATGGTTGATTGGTATATTTTGGTGGTTTAAACTAAAAGTTTTGGATTGTATCCATATATCTGTTTATTCTGTTGGGTCTCGGTATATTCTACCAATGGTTAGTTATCTTTCGAACTAACCGATGCCCTGTATATTCATAGTTTTGGTAACCCGAATGTCTTGTATTGTATGAGTTCGTTCTCATAATTATAAGTGATATTCTGATTTGGGAAGCCAAATGCAGAATAATTATTCAGTTTGATCAGGTAATTCATCTCTCTATCCATCATCTATTCTTGGTTATCTCCCTTACAAATTTCGAGGACGAAATTTTCTTAAGGGGGGAAATCTGTAACATCCCTGAAATTTTGGTTAAGATAATTTGATAATTAATTTAATTTTTGAAATTAAATTGTGAATAAAAATCTGCATTGTGTTTGAATTTTCAAATTCAATTAGATGTATGTTTATTTATTTATATAAATGGATTTTTATAAGATCATTTGAATTTGATTTGAATAAATATATATCAAAAGATAGTAAATAAAGGAATTGATTTAAGAAATTCAATAAATTGATTTTAATAAGATTCCTATTCGCAATTCAAAGGTAAATATTTTATAAATAGATTATAAATTTGGAATTTGAATTTGCTTTTCAAATATAAATGTATTGAAAAATAAATAAGCATTTTGATTTAGAAGTTATATTTTGAAGCTAATAATTTTTGAATAGCTATTTAAGAGTTATAGAAGTTATAAAAATATAAACATATGAAGATATAAATAATTTAAATTAAAACATGATTTTTAAATAAAATAATAATAAAATAAGGTTTAAATGCAAATGCATGAATTAATTTAAAACAAGGGTTTAAAATAAAAATTCTAAATAAATTCAAGACAAGGATTAAACATAAATTTAACATGCAAACAAGTGTAAGCTTTGTAGCTTATAAGATAACAAGTGTTAACCCAAATAAAGACAAGTGGCATTTTAAATTTATTTCTTTTAGATTAAAATGTAAATAACATATTAAAAAAATAGTAAGAAAATCAGGCCATTTTCTTTCAAACATTTGAAAATCTGAAAACAAAGTAATTCAAAATCTCAAAGCAAAGTTTCAGATTCATGTTGAAGCACTTCAGATCTGAAACAAAATTTTAAATCAAAAGAAAAGGGATGAAGATCAAAATCTGGAAAATGAAGAATAAAGCAAAAAAATACAAGAATCATCCCAGAAAAGAAATCTTAAAGCCTGGAAACAAAAACAAGTTCAAGAATGTAGAATAAAAATCTGCAACCTGATCATCAGCAAGCATTTAAAGGAACAAAGGGTATAAGGTCCAGATCAATTTATAAGTTCCAGATTTTCAAAATCAAAAGCATGCAGTAAAAAGAAAATGCAAATTACAGTTCAACCTGAGAAGTAAAGTTTTCAGCTTTGAAGCAAATAAAAAATTCCTATCTCTGTTTTCTTCAACATTAGGCTTGAGTCCTCTGTTCATCATCTTAGAAACTGGTGAGCAAACCCACTTAACTACCTCTGTGCCTTGATATTCTGTTCTATACTTATAGTGTGATTGTTTAAAAATGCATGCATGTTGTTTAAATATAAAGTTGTGAATAGGCAGGCCTGTATATGTTCTTGATTTCTGTTTATAGACATAGGATAAGTTTAAAATCTAAAAATCTCACCCCTCAACCTCCTTTAAGATTTGATGTTTGAACAATTAATGTTTGAATGTGCAAGATCCAAGTTTTAAGAATACTGTTAAGTATTAAAAATGAAAGGGTTACTGAGAAATGTTCAATGTTCTCCTTTGTTTAAAGATGTAAATTCAACTCGGTAGAAAAAATATATTAGTATCTTCCCAATCCAATCAATATTAGATTTTGATGTCTAAACGAAAGTTGCTTGTTATTGTAAGATAATGGATTTAAAAATAGTTCTAGGGGTTAAATTTAACAAATTATTTTTAAAATTTTAAATAACAGTGAAATCCTTATATGGGTTAAAAATCAACTATTTTAATTTTTAAATTGAGTTATAGAAATGAATTCGTGACTCGAAATTATGAATTTTGATATTCATTTCGTGATTTTTAGTCCAATAATTCTTGGGAATTCTTGCGTTGTTCATTTTTGGCATTTAAGATGATTGCCGATGAACGGCATGGTGGAGTTGTTCGATTCTTGGACTGGAGGTGGTCTGATTGATGGGGAGTGTGGGAAAAATAGTCGCTAATTTTTTAAAGGACCGTGGTGGCGGGGCGAAGTTGAACTAGGGTTTAAGCCTAGTTATGGGTAGTGGTTGTTCTCAGGAAGAATGTGGCATGACCGGTGCATCGAGTCGAACTAAACCAGGGAAGGTAGAGACATTGATGTGTGGTGACGTTGTGGATGTGGTGGCGAGGCGTAGGATGGTTGAGTTCGTCGGTGGATTATCAATTTCGGTGAGTGTTGTTTTCCAGCAGGATGCTGGGTAGCTCGTTTTTCGATTCCAAGGCGAAGTGTTGAAGCTGGGTGGTCGGGATGGTCAGAGGGGTTGTCGTCGATGTGTGCCTGGTCGCGGCGATGATTGGAGTTCGGCAGAGTTCTGGTGCACGTACATGTGCACGTTTTCATTTCGGGAAATAATGGTCTGGGGAAGAAGCATCCTTCTCGGGTAGGAACTCGTGTAGGTGATGATATAACTCGAAGCAGTGAATCAAGTTGTTTTGTTAGTTTTAACATGTAAACTGGAACAGACTTTGTTCTCGAGTTGCTCGGAGTTGTTGGGAAGTTTGCTCGAGGAGGACAGGTTTTGAACTCGAAGTAAAAAGGGTGGTGTTCGGGTTTAACAGGAGTTACAGGTTTCAACAAAACCTGTGATGTTTGTTTAAATTTTTGAAACTACAGTTTTCTTTTAAATGAAAGCTAGTGTTTAAAACTAAGTTTTGAATCAAAGTTTGAAATTCTAGAATTCAAGTTTAGTTTTAAATCTCAGTTTTAAAAATAAAAATAATAAAGTTTTAAACTTGAACTTGTTAAACTACTTTATAATGGTAAGTAGTTTGAATTTTTAAAGAAAATGAAGTTTTAAAAAAATATGAGCAAGTTTTAAAGTTAAATTCAGAACTGGAAATCAAAGATTTAAAATATTTATTTCAGTTTTGAAATAATAGAAGTTTTTAAATTTGAAAGACTTAAACAAAGTGTAAATTTAAATTATTGAATTTTAAAAATGAATTTGAATTAAACTCTTATAAATTTCTTTTATAAGACAAGCAATTGTCGCCATGAAATTTAAAAAAATGGTTTCTTTTAAATTATTTAAACTTTGTTAAGCTAAAGGATATTCATTTTAAATCTCATATTTGAAATGAAATTTAAAAAAAAAAGCAAGTTCAAATGTAAATTGTTTCCCAATGTCTTGTTAATGACGATTTAGTCATAATTAAGAAAGTTTTATCTTAAAATTAGATGAAGATTAATGATTTGAAATTAATTAAATTAATAAGGTAATTAAGAAGAAATTAGTAAATTTAATTAATTTATGATTAGGGAATAATTAGTTAATAAAAGTAATTAAGATTTAATTAAATCACAATTAAGGGTCAATTAAATTAGATAATCAATTAAGAAATGTTTTAATTAATAAAGGATTATTTATTAATTAAAGGTTAATTAATTATAATTAATTAAGTAATTAAGATAAATAAAATTCTAATTTGGAATTAATTAAGCAATTAACTAAGATTAATTAATTGTAAATTAAGGATTAATTAGTAATTAATTAAGGAATGATTAAATTTTATTTAATCAAGTTTTGGTAATGAATTATTAGAGATAATTAATTAATTGTTAAAGAATAATTAATTAAATAAATAAAGATTAATAAATTGATAATGAGGTTAATCAAGAAGTGATTAATTAATTAAATAATTGTGATTAATTAATTAAGGGTTGGTTAAGCAAGGTAAGTTGATTTATTCTTAAGTAATTAATTTAATTCGAATTAAATAAATTAATTAAAATTTGAATTAGAGATATGCTTGCTTATGAATGATTGTATTGCCTTGCATTGATTGTTATCTCTGGACTGTAATATTCTGTGATGTGAGATATGCTGTGTATTGATTTGTGATATCTGTGATATGTTTTCGATGTAAATACCCTTGACCGTAAAACGGCATTTGAAATTTGATGCGACAGGGAGTCGGATTCTAGTTGGTTATCCGAAACCCACATCGAATCATATTAGTGAATTTTTGTTATTGATAAATTTATTTTATCTATGAATCCGTGAATGAAGATGAGCGTTATAGCTTATACCGCTTATCGATATTGCTGCAGTTTAATCTGTGATGTGATGATTGTTCTTGCACTATTGTGTGTAAACCCTGGACTACACTATACACACACAAATATGGATTTCACGTGGAAATCGGTTAAGTCACAGATTTTTTTTTTAAATAATTTTAAAATTGAATTTTTAAATCCAAATGTTTTGGGTATGGATTTGGTTTAAAGTGAAAAACTTTTGAAAAAGAATTTCAAAGATAAAAGTTATTTTTTTTAAGATAACTTAATTTAGTTTTCAAATTTGATTAAAATTTGAATTCAGAATTTGAAATTGAATTCTATGTTGAAATTTATGATGTAAAAAGGTTACACAAACTATAAATGTGTTTATATGGGTTTTTAAACCATTTTAAGTATGGTTTTGAGAATTTGAATTTAATCCAAGTTTATACTTGAAAGGACTTAACTCGTGGAAATAAAATCGGGTTTTCCGAAAACGGAAACAAGTGGTTTCAAATAATAATAGCTTTTATATAAGGAAAGAATCCGAAAATTATGATAAAAAGATTTCAAATTTGAAATTGAATGGTTTTGAAAAGCTATAATTGAATCTTGGTGAAAGATAGTTGAACCCTATTTTGAAGTTGAAGAGGATTTTAAATGGTGTATCTTTTATATATAAAAGATTGAAACGGGAATTGTTTTAAAGGTTATGAATGAACCTTTGAAAATTGTTTTGAAAGCTATGAAATAAGTCTTTGATTTAAAGGCCGGATGAGTAAATCCAATTTGAAATGGAATTGTTTTGAAAGGCTATGAATAAATCTTTGTGAAAGATTGGTGAACCTTGTTTTAAATTGAAAGGGGATCTTAAAAAGTGAATCTTTTGTTTAAAGGATTTAAATATGGAAATTGTTTAAACCATTGAAGGTTTTTGAAATGAATCCTTTTGTTTAAAAGATTGGGAATGGTAATTTGTTTAACCATTTGAATGAAAGTTTTTGGCTTTAAGCTGTGATTTAACTGAGATCCCGTATCCATATGTTTTTAAATATTGCGCTTGTTATTCAATTTAGCCGGGAGAGGACCTTGTGTCATGTAACCCATTACGAATAATGATACATCGTTATGGATGGCATTTGAAGACCGGTGGTGAAGACCGGTGGTGAAGAACGGGTATTTGCGAGAACGATAGGATGACCTATCGATTGTCTCTACACCGAGTAGCTATGGTATAGAGATTCCCTAAGTGATGGGAAGTCCGATCGGGATTGTGGATTCCCGGATTTGCAAGGGCTTCTTCGGAAGTGCCTTCGGTTCTATTCGAACCCGGAATAGACTTGTATGGATGTGTGTCTGACATTACACCTTGAGATGTAAAACCGATTTCTATCAAATACATTTCTGTTTGGTGGCGGAGATTTATTCTCTTAGCTTAACACCCTTCTCTGAGACGTACGAGCTCAGAGGTTATGTAGTTGATGGTTACCAGTGATACATTCCCAATTTGGTAATGTGGCATACGAAGTATTGCTGATCATTTGTTGATCAAAGCATGGCTTTTGTGAAAAGCGTAGCTTTGTGGACGAGACTTCGTCAAACTTCACAACCGGGAATGGTCGAAACAGGAAGAATGCTGCAAGATTATTTGGGGGTAGCGCCCCTTGAGTTTGTGGTTGTTGGTATCGAGCGCTCGGATAAAGGTTGGTTACGACCGGGGGATGGCATACTCGTGTTAGTAGTTACCTAGTTACAGAGGTAACCCGGCCTTGTGTTGGCAGAGATCCGGTAAGGTTCTCGGGGCGTCCCTCCAGAGGCGTACCCATGTGGTCCAGGAAGTTCCTTAGCCTGACCATTTGTTGGAAATCCAATTACCAATACGCGCTTCGTACGGTTTTAGTTGTAGAACCTGCCATCTAACATGGTAGCTATAGTAGGCATACTATAATGGTACGTATGCTGGCTAAGATTAATATTATACTTTTGAAATGTTTTCCACTATGCACTAATAATAATATCGAAAAAAGATTTTGCGTAATAAGCATATTTGACTATCATAAGGATAAATCTCCTCCAAGTCTGCGTTTGCATTGTGTGTGTGGCGGGAGGCTTTATGGTAGTTTCATTTTCCAAAAAGCATTGCGGATTTCAAATTTAATTTCTTTTGTTTGTTTTTAAAGACCAACTGTTTTCGTTTGCTCATACCAGTCCCATGACTGACCCAGAGTTTATTGTTCCTTTCCTAAACTCTGGGTGCCCATTATTTTCCACACGGGCAATCTAGAGTTGGGTTTTTTAGATATAGATATCGATTCAGTAGCTTCTAGCTTTCTCTTTGGTATTCTTTGGAGGCCTTGGATATTGGAGTCTTTGGTCGGACGAGACTTGCTTACCTGGGTGAAACGAGATGGCGGTTCGAGCATTGGATTTGAGTTGCAGTTGCTGTTTGGAGTTTTGGTTCCGCTGCTTGTTCATTTAGTTTTCTGCCGTAGCATTTCTACCTTGTATCTCTGATATTGATTCATACTGTATCATTTTTGTATCGAATGTTGTATATCAATGATATTCATTTCTTTTTCTTTCGCTGTGTTGTTTTACTTAATTGTGTTATAAGCTCCGGCATGATTCGAATTTCAGCGATTGAATCTGCGGCATTCAAGTGCAAGTGGAGTACGGATGTCGATTTTTGAACGCCGGAATTTGGAACGTGACAAGTTTGCTCGGAAAATCCTATGGTTTTCCAAGTACAGTACTTATGGTTAGCGGACCATAGAATTTCATAAGTGGAACATTCTTATTTTGCAGGTGTTTAATCTTCGAAACAACACGAATGGAATTCGGCACAATACACAAGTCGGTGAGACTTGTGATCATGCAAAACAAGAGAACTAACTATTGAGATTAAATCTCGAAGATACAACGAAATTTGGTTACTTGGAACATATCGTGAATACCGAAACTTGAATAGAAAACGATGCATGAAAGCAATCGAACCCAGGCGTTCAGCAATAGTAGATAGTCTTATATAACTAAGAGCCAACTTTTCGAACATACTGAAACGTACTTAACTCCTTTAAAGGAGTAAAAAAATAAACACAATCATCAAAAGAGGATTCAACAAAAGATAGGTGGTATTTCAAGCTACCACCATAACACATGACTTCATGAATGCAAGTCATCACAAGAATCGCACTATGGCAAGACACACAAGAATGGATTATAAGAAATTTGCTCAAAAATTTGTTATAATATTTTTCACTCGAATCCATTTTCTTTTATACACAAAACTCAAACTTTAATACTTGAAATTTTTTAAAGTCTCTTACTTAAATTTTCAATTCAATCATCTTTACTTTAAATTTAAAGTAAATTAAATTAAAGTTGTTCCATACTCTAATTCCAAAAATAAATATACTACAATAAGTAATGTATATTTTTTCCACTAAATTTATCAAATTTTAAACCATTTTACTTTATGATTTAAAAGGACACTTATTAGACACTTTATCGATGGCTCTAAATATTCACCAATTAAATTTTCTCAAAAATTTTCTAAGTGTTTAATTTTTTTTAAAATTCGACAGAGTCGCCTTTGCATGGTGAGCCCTTTACAATTTCATAAATATGAATTATAGATATACATCGACAAAAGGTCGGAACACTACATATATATATATATATATACACACACACATACATACATACATATATATATAATTCTTAATACATAAACACTTAGCAATTCATACCTTTCATTTTTAGCATTTAAAATGCGAGCATGCTTACTTTTATACTTACTATTTTGCTAATTAATCATTCAAATATCCTCTTGCACCTGCATTTAACTTACTGAAACATATTAGCATGCGCTTATAAACATACGAAGCATTAAAATCATAGTTTAAATAAGACAACAACTCAAAGCTTCAAAATTTTCAAATTCAGGCCTGCTATAAAGACTCAGGATTTTGATGCAGTAAAACTCATAATATGAAAATACTCATATAATAAAAGTTAGTCTAATCAGTCCAAGCTTTCCAGCAATATAAGGATCATCAAAATCGGATTTACGTTTTGAAAGTTATACCCAATTTACTTTCAGCCTTAAACTTAGAAATTGTAAAAGAGGACAGAGATGTTCATCAGTTTTCAAACTCATTTTTGAACAAACAAACTGCAAAATTTTCAAAAATGATTTCTAGCTTACTGAAAGCACTCTCTTTTTCAAAATGAATGGATGCATTTGGATTTGTAAATCACAAGTTATCGTTGTTTTAAAACAGCACTTTTCAATCAAATTTTCCGACACAAGACCTTTTATTGACAAAATTTTCAAACCATTATTAAATCCAAACTACATAATTTTAGATCAAAAATATTTTCTCTAAGACATTTATTACATGATTCTTTTCTCCAGAAAGCCAAGACATCTAGAATTACACTATAATACATACAACAAACTTTCAAAATGGTTTACAAAGAAAACTTTTTTCCAATTAACAAACAAGTCTTTTAAAAGAAGACTTATATTTTAATTAAGATAATTACTTTCTTATATTAGCAAGATACAATTATCTATCCAAACTAGATTTTGGAATTACATATTGAATTTTTTTATTGCTTTCGGAATTAAAAATCTTATCTTGTTGCTCTATTTATTATTGTTTCTAGCTTTTGACAAAAAATTGCATTTTATAATAAATGAATCTTTTATATTCAATTTTCTCTTAATCCACAAAGCTAAACATTTATTTTAGTATCACTTAGAACTAGCAAAGGTTGATACTTAATTCAAACTTGTTTTTAATTGAACTTCACAAATACATAATTAATAAGTTTTTAACACTGTTTATCATAACCAAACTTACTCTAAGGGTTTTGCTCCTTATTAAATTTCATGCTAATTCAAAAGCACCAAATTAGCATTTTCTTAAATTTTCCCAAAGGCATACCTTTTTTTCACTTGTTATTAATCAAATGATTAAATGTTTAAACTAATCTTCATAACTATCCTTTTACTTTTTACCAAACCTCATTCCAATCAATATTTTAGTTTTCTAAACAATTCATTTTCTTAATTTGAATACTTTGTCTTATTAATCACTATCACATGATAGTTTCATCCAATTAAGGTATTTCCTTCACTAAAATTATTTGCCATATAAATAAATTACCATAAGTTAATATTTTCCAAAAATAATTTACCCAAAAGCTTACTTAAGCATTTTAAATTTTTCATGTATGTAAACTTTCACAAACATGTAATATAACCAACAATGAATACAATTTATTTAAATGAAATCATATTCAAAATTTTCAATTATCAATTTATAAAATGATAGCATCTAACTAATACATTTATAGTGAATGACATTATCAAGGACTGCAAAGTTGACCAAGATCAACATTGTCTCTTCATTGCCCTCTGTGTCACTCTATTTTCATAAGTTCTTAAGTGTACATAAAATACTTATCTCAAATGGCAATTTAGAATTTTCAAAATCTTTGCAATATCTATATATTTTTTCATTCAACTTCCATACTAGTAAATATTATTTATTGCCATTTCAAAAGCATGTATCACATCACCCCGTAAGCATTTAGGAATCCCTATCGATAACGCTGATCAGACGCATCGACCAGAATTCTTAAAATACTTATTAGCCAATTGACACTAGAAATTATAAAACCTGTTTTGATTTCTTTAGGAATCATAAACTTGGTTGTAACAATGTTTATTTTCAAAACATAAAACATTTTCTAATTATACACTATACAATCAATTCATAAAACAATCAATTTATATACATAAGTATATCTCTTGTTAGAAAGATTTTCCATTCACATGGATGCTTTCGTTCCCAAAAGTTCTTTTAGTAATTTTACTTCTTTAAAATGCATCCACGAAATTCTTAAACATTAAATTTTTATTTCAATTTGACCTTTGGTTAAATACCACTTGTGAATTAAATTTCATTTTCAAAATTTAATTTTTCTAATAATTCTGGCGGTAGCTACAACTTGAAGACACCGCAAGTTCTTATCATTTGCATCGAGTAGGTTTCTAACTCTCAATTATATCACCTACTCAATATTATTTTAAAAAATACTATGCTAATACACATTCATGCAATTATCAACCAAATAAGAATTTATTAAAAATTATCAACCAAACAAGCATTTATTAAAAACAAAGCATTAAATGTGCCCAGCGAAAACGGTCACACCATATCCGCTGTGCAACTCTAATCACTAAGGATCAAAACACAGAATTTAAATTTAAGCCATCTGAGGTCTAATTTCTGCTATTTTAAAAATAGTGATATTTAAAACCCTTATAATGTTTTCAAACTTATTATCCATTCTAAGAAAATGAAAAGACTAAAGGCACGATTGAGGAATACGATAGTGGGAAACTATGTTATCACTTGTATTATACTTGGATGTACTGTAATATGTGTTTCCGTTCTGTGTTTATCATATTTTGTTCTGAGCTCAGCTTTGATACCAAGCTGTGATGCCCCACTCTGAGACCCATATTAACAAAAGTATTACGAGGTAATACCGTCTGCTAATGCGGAGAATAGAGCTAGATAGGAGCGACCATTTATAGCCTTGTCTTAACTATCTACTGAATACTTCGACAAGTGCTAGCTATTTTTTCTTCTCAAGTGGATCGACATATCCAATAAATATTTAATACAAAACTATAATGGCTAACGGATCTATCAGAACAAAACATAACAACTCAAATGTAATTACCATCACAGAAGAGCAGAAATGCATATATATGCATAAGTATAGATATAATCACTAGTGTTAGGAAATCAAATCTACGGTTTCGATAACAACAACTATACAATGAAAATATAATATGCATATATATTTCTATTTACGGGTACTAGCTAGAGTAACATCACTAGAAAGACAAGAACAAGGCTCAAAGAACATTACAAGAGACTACAAGTCGATAGGATCAACGGAGCAACAAGACAGATGCATAAAGTAAACATGCATAGGTTTCAGACGTCTGGGTGCATTAACCAGACGTCTGAAGAAATTCTCTAAAATATAAAACAGACAGGATCAGATGTCTGGCTGATGCACTCAGACGTCTGAAAGACTACTGTATACAAAAAATATGTAGAGCCTGATGTCTGAAACAAATACCAGACATCTGATGCTGAACTCGGAATTTAAAATTCAAATTACAACAGCCACATTTGAAAAGACATCTTCGCTTCTTTTCGCTGCAACTCTTCATCACCATCAGATGTAATTGTAGAGCACTTGTTAATGGATGCAACTACTCAAGGAATCTCTCTACCACTTTATATAACATTAAGAATCAAAGAGAAGATCTAACCTTACTTACTTGCGCTCTTTACTTACATACTCTATTATATTCTTGATATCTAGCAATCTATAATTGTATTTCAGTCTTCCATATATTCAGATCTCCTCAATTAATACTCTCTAGACATATGTATTGGAAGCAATTGTACTCAATAGTCAATATCCATGTTATAGAACACATACTTGACAAGAACAAGTTATTATAGCCAAGCCCATTCCTCCGGGCGAAGTAAGGGTATTTGATAGTCGAATTCTGAAGGGGAGCTTCGGGACTGGATGTAGGACAGAAGGTCCGAACCAGTATAAAATCCTGGTGTGCTTATTCTATATTTACCTAGATTGCTTTTTATCTTAGTTGCATCATATAATTTGTCACATATACTTGCATATACACAACATGATCCACCCTATAGACTTTCAGTTTGTATCAGAACAAGGTTTCATCAAAGTACAATAACACGTTTTTGAATCACTTTAATATGGAAAGTATTTTTCAAGAAGGACAATCCACAGCATGACCCCCACTTTTTAATGGCTCTAACTATGCATATTGGTCAACACGTACGAGAATTTTTATGGAAGCTAATGGAGTAGAAATTTGGTCAGCCACTCAAGACAAATATGAAGCACCTACTACTGCTATGAACACATGGACCGATGCAAAAAAAGGGCAGCTTCTAATAATGCCAAAGCTATGAATGTTCTATTTTGCTCACTAGATAAAAATGAATTTTCATGTGTCATGTTATGTAACACAACATTTGATATTTGGCGTACCTTACAAGTTACACACGAAGGCGCAAACAAAGTTAAACAAACTAAGGTTTCAATTTTACAAAATCAATTCTCATCATTTAAAATGAAACATAATGAATCTATAGTAGACATGTACTCTAGATTCTAGACCATTCAACATGATTTAATGGAATTTGGAGTCAAATTCACAAATTTTGATTTAGTATCTAGAATGCTCAAATCTTTAACGCTAGAGTGGGAAAGAAAAGTATTAGCTATCGAAGAAGCTAATGATCTCTCAACACTCTTAGTTGAAGAGTTGATAGGAAATTTAATGTCCTATGAAGCTAATTTGCAGGCACGAAAAGAACTAAATTCGAAAAAGAAGAACATAGCATTCCCAGCAACAAATGAAGACTACGACTTAGACGAAGAAGAAATTAAATTATATTGCCAAAAACTACAACAAATTCAAGAATGGAAAATGACTAAATTTCAGAAAGGAGGAAAATCAAGCTCAACAAATCAAACATCAATCAAATGCTATGAATGTGATCAATTTGGACATATGAAGAAAGAATATCCCAAGCTCAATAATGATAAAAAGAAGAACAAATTTGAAAAAATCAAAAAGAAGAAGGCCTTTAAAGTAACATGGGACTGACAGTTGTACTTAGAAAATAACAGGTTACCACATCCTCATATTTGAATTTTAGTAATAACTAGAATTAAAATTTAAAACATAAAAATTATAATTAGAATTATTTTATTTTTATTCTTTTATTAGTCAAATCAAGTTTAAATCTTTAAATGGGTAACCCACTTATTAAATGGGTTGGGTCATAAATGGGTTGGGTCATAAGTGGATGAAAAAGGATGGGTCACAAATGGGTTGGGTTAAACTCGACCCAAACCATTTCACAGGCCTACTTTAGATAATCGTTAAGTAAAAATGCAATGAGTTATATAATTTATATTATATCAAAGATATTTGAATATATAATTGGTCAAAGTAGTAGGATTAGAATTACAAGAAATTATTTTCAAGGACAAAATTTCTTAGCATTTTAGCCTCAATAACAGACCTTCAGTATTTTTGCCTAAAGGACAACTTTCTTTAAGTATCAGTTTTTAGTTATTGATAGCAGTTTTTAGCTATCAGTTTGTAGTTATCTGCAATAGTTTTTAGGCATCAGTTTTTAGTTCAGTGGCAGTTTGGAAGAATGTTTGTCCTTATGAATAATTTTGAAAGAATGTTTGTCCTTATGATTAATTTTTAGGAGAATGTTTGTCCTTGTGGTTAAATATTGAGGTCGTGTCCTTGAGGCTAAAAAATATATAAATTTTCGTCCTTAAAATTAATCCCCCCTAGAATTTAAGCCCCAGTTGTTCATATAAATCGAGCAAACTGTAACAACCCGCATATTTATCGATTTTATATTTAAATATTTTATTTAAATATTTTGTCATTAATCGGATATTGGTCCGAAAAGCTACTTTTTGCAAACGGTCAAATTAGGACTCGAGACCACTTCCATTGAGTTTGAAATGTCATTTACAACTTTTTTTAAGTATAAACATTGATGGGTTTGGAGTTAGTGGAATTTCACTTACTTTTCCCGCTTTGGACTTTGGGTTAGATTAGCCATTATAACTCAAACCCACTTCTCTCCTTCTCCCCACTCTTCATAAATTTCCTAACAACCAAGCTTTAGCATTAATGGTGAGTGGAAGGGAAAATTAATATTCCAAGCTCAAATTCTCTTGCAAATCCAACATTCAATTCTAAATTCAAGAAGAAGATATTGGATTCAAGCTTGTGATTACTTCTCCATTGCTTTCAAGCTTTTCTTCATAAATTTGGTCCAAAGGTGAGATTTTTATCCCACAATTCTAGCCTATAACTATATTGGACTGTTGGGAATGATTCCCTATCACTTTTGCATGTATATTTGCATTTGGTTTGGATTGGATTGGCGAAAAACTCCAATTTTTAGCGTTTTGGTGAATCTGCATTTAGGTCGCACTGCCTGGAAACGTCGCCTCGAAATTAGGTCGTAGGTCGTTCGGCCTATAGGTCGCTAGGTCGCTAACACTTAAGTCGTTTCTGGCCTTAAATCATTCTACAGCCTTAGGTCGCTCGACACTAGGTCGTAGGTCGTAGGTCGTTTGGACATGAAATGTCGCCTCGGAGTTAGGTCTCAAGGTCGCTGGGTCATAGGTCGTTAGGCTTAGGTCGTTAAGTTGTTCCCTCTGTTAGAAACGTCTTCTCGATCTTAGGTCGTTAGACCTTAGGTCGGCCCCCTAGGTCGTTAGACCCTGAGTTGTTCCGCCTTCATTTAGCTCGCGCACCTCTTTAGGTCGCATACTCCTTTAGGTCGCTTGACCCCCATCCCTTTAGGTCGTTGGACCTTATTTTCCTTAGGTCGTTGGACCCTATTTCCTTTAGGTCGAATGACCCATTAGATCGCGAACCTCGATAGGTCACGTACCCCCTTAAGTCGCTCGACCACTAGGTCGCGAACACCTCTAGGTCGCTCGACCCCTTTAACTCGTAGGTCGCTCGCCTCTTCTAACCCGCGAGTTCCTTAAGTCGCTCGCCTCCCTTAGGTCGTTAGACCTTAATACCGTTAGGTCGCTTGGCATGTGCTTTTGTTAGGTCGCGAGTCCCTTAAGTCGCTCGCCTCTTTAGGTCGCTCGTTTCTGCTAACTCGCGGACACCCCTAGGTCGCAACCAATAGGTCGCTCGATCCTATCCTCCCTTAGGTCTTCACTAGGTCGTACCGTTTTGGTCGGGGCGCTGCCCCCCGGACCCCCGCGACCTGACCGGGCAGGTCGACCCCCGTAGCAGGGGCGTTGCCCCCGCACCCCCACCTTGAGGGGTTGCCACCCCACCTGGACCCCCCTCCGTAGGGGATCTTATCTGAAAAACATTCAACAGAACTTGCTTTGTTGAGATGCTGAGTTGACCATTCTTCGGGACAAACTATTTTGGGCTTCTCGGTCGATTGTATGGATTTTTGAATATCTATTTCGATGGATTATTTATCGATTTCTTTGGAATTTATTCACGTCTTCGTATGTGAATTTTGATGATCGATCGTTCTACAATCATCTTTGTGATTTGTCACTTTAAAATATACAAAGATTTCAATACTAGTTGTAAATATCAAAACTCTTTCAACAAAATGATTTCAACCCTATTTTCAATAACAAAGCTCTTTTCTTAAACCGTTTTCCAATCTACTAGTATATACAAACCTTTACCTCACTCGGATGAGAAATCTAATTAAACGGCTTAGTAAAACAAGTGGTATGAAACGCTTGCGTTCACTTCGTCGGTTAATTCTTGGACTTGTTCGATTGAACCTCTTGTGACAATTTTCTAGTGAAGATTTACAGTTTGTTCGCAAATATTTAAGTTAAGCTAGTGGTTATGGGACATGAAGCTAAGCTCATATATTTACTAGCTTACTGTAATTGACACTTCTCGTTGATCATGACGATCATTTTATGATTTAGACTAGCAATTGTGCGATGTCTCTTTGTTTGCAAGGTTAGACTAGACCTCATAGGTGTGATTCTGACTCACACATATCTCTTTGTCCGCAAGGTTAGTCTAGACACCATTTGTGTGATTCCACTCACACATACCTTTTTGTTGTGAGGTTAGGCTAGACACCATTTGTGTGATTCCACTTACACATACCTTTTTGCTTTTTGGTTAGTCTAGACCTCATCTGGGTGATTCCGACTCACCCATATGGGGTAGCTCCCCATGGTCTTCGGACCGTCATGTGATAGACCTATTTCCCTTTTTTTCTGATTTCTGGATTTCTTGTGTTGATTTCTGGAATTTATGTCATTGACTTGTTATGAGTACAAGTTTAGGGTATGATGCCCTCTTTGGATCTTTGAGAAGATTCTTGTGATATTGATTTATCTCTTATTGATTGATCTTCTGTTGATCATCATTTGCATACTTATAGTAGTATGTCAGTATGGATATTTTATGTTTATGCCATATCTTTTATTTTATACCATGTCATATAATATTTATAGCTAGACTGATCCTTTTATTATTTTCTTAAATAATACTCGGGTCAGACCAAGATGTTACAGGTGCTTCTGCTTGACTTCTTCCCGGGATTTGCTACTCTGACTTTTGGCTAACTATTTAGATTTGCAGCTTTTTGTTGTATACACTTGATATATAGACTCATAGTTGTATTCTTTTGTACAGCATGTGTTGCTATGCTTTTGTATTATTGGGGATCTTTTTGACCACTACTCTGATGTACACTTTCATGTGTTAGTTATATATTCATATCTTCTTCCGCCTTTGTGATATGGATGTATGTGACTGATTTGTGTTATGCTTATTTCTATGTTTGTTTCCGAAGATTGTTTATAGCCATCGTGTGATAAGCAATCACATGGACGGTCGCTCCTCAACAGCCTTATTCTCCATGCTAGTTGACAGCACTACACCATAGTGTTCTTGGCTAGCGTGGGTATAGAGGTGGGGCGTCACATATTCCCAAAAAATTGTTTACATCAAAAAAATTTCATTCAATCATCATTAACATACTCTTTAATTATACTTATTGAAATTTATTTTCAACTTACTAAATACAATCAATTATAACCTTACCATTGTTTCAACTAAATTGGGATTGCACTACATTATTTATTTATCAACTGGCATTAACATTACTACCTTAATTTACATTCAGTTACTATTAATCAATATATTATTACATTGGTTAATTAAATGCTTATTTTTATTTACTTATTTTAAATTTTATACCCAAGTGCAACAATTTACACTATTTCATTTACAATGTGATTTCACCTCAATTGTCAATAATTACTTTTTAAATAATCATTGCTACGATTCATTCTTAACATTTACTTCAATATAAATTATAAAAAATTTCTTTATTTCTAAATTTAATTACAAAAATCTTATTAATTTAGCCAATTTAATTATCGAATTTTATGGGTCGTTACATCAATACTCATCATGTTGTTCAAGCAAGTCGCAAGATGGCACCGAGGGAAAGAATAGAATTAGTCAAGTAAACTCAAGAGTTGTTGGATAAACGATTAATATGTCCCAATGTTTCTAGTTGCGGTTCAGCCATGGTATTTGTCGCCAAGTCTGACGGGTCTTTGTGATTGTGAATTGTAACATCCCGCCTTTTCGCACTCTTTAAATCGACACACGTGCCAATTCAAACCATTCGGAAGGGCGGATTGTTATGGGGTAAATAAGAAAAACGAGAAAGAAATAAAACAAAACAGAATCTCACAGCGGAAGGATAAAATATAATAATCAAATATACAGTTTATAAAGCTGTTTTAAAATATTCGATTATACTTATACAACATACATCAGAGTTACACATACCATATACCAATGCAGCGGAACAATATGAGTGTAATGTAATATAATAAATAATAACAATAGAAATCTCCGTCTTCGTCCTCCAGCTAAAGTCTTCGATCCTGAAACGCTCGGACTGACCCGAGCGAATTGAAAAGACAAAACACTCGAGTCAGAACTAAAAGATCTTATGTAAGTTAAATCAACAGAAATAAACATGAGTGCAGTAACTCAAAAGATGCTCGGGATTCACATCTCCTAAGGATCCGTTAAACTATTTACTATGTAGTATATTTCGCTATTATAATAGTGTCTAATTGTAAAATAAACTTACTTTTTTCTTAGCATTAAGGGGTTACCCATATAGCCCTTAACACATAATAGTCCCAGTAGTCCATCCAATATCATAATCCCTCCTGATCGGGAAGCCACCAGAGGAAACCACACGGGCTACGGAAGAAATTCAAACTCGTACAAGGCGCGATAGGGTAGGTGACACGGCACAACTAGGCAATGCCAGGGTAGATATACCAATTACGCATCCGGGCTGGTGGTAACGCGTAGCCGCAGCTACCGCCCACCTCGGACAAACTCCCCCCTAAAATGTAAAATCAAAAGTGGCCACCGAATCAATCCAAAGTCAGAGTATAGTATCGAAGAGGAGTATCCGATAAAGGGCGCTAACCCCCTTGGCCCGTCAATCGCTCCTGTTTTAGCCACCTTATGCCAACTCACGGAAGTTGGGTCCACGTATTTACCTCAAAGGAAACGCCGCCGCCATCGTACTTCATTCTGGAATCTCCACCACGTACACGGTTGTTAAAGTGGTTTCGGGGTTGGCAGAGAGTATGACAACTCCCGATCCCGGTCTTTTCAACAACCAATCGTTATTATAACACTGCGGTTATTTCAAAATAATTTATACCTTTAAAAACCAGAATAAAATATTCATTTCAAAACTATATAAATACGATATCATTTATATTTTAAAGACCTAAATCAATATGATATCACTCTTATTTCAAATGTATCTTTTCCAAAAATCACAGCCTTTTTAAAACTATATACCTTGAAACCATAGCTTTGAAACATTACTTTTAATACTTAATGGTTCAAATACTATATTACTTTATAAAATAAACAGCTTCTTTAAATTTCACAATAAATTCCCAATATCAATTTGAACCTCCAAATAAACCATTTTAATTCCCATATATTTCAAAGCTTAAATATTCCATATTTCAAAACTTTATAGTTCATATATTTAAATCCTTAAATATTCCACTATTTCATATGGATTCTTTGATAATTTAATATATATCAAATCCAATTCCTATTATTTAAATTTGAAATATTTACTTACGAAACAAATATTATTCAAGTAAAACCCTTAAACTTCAATAACAGGATATTCTTTTAATTAATTTAATTTGATAATATTCTTTAAATTAATTTGATATTCGTTTAAATCCTCAAATCAAATAAATCAAGTTATAAGATCATACCTTTTAAATCTTAATTTATTTATATTTCAAAACAAATTTTCGAGGAAAATTCTTAAATACTTTAATTCAAATCATATTCACATTTATCTTCAACCTTACTTTTATTTTGAGTTATTATAAACTCTATATACAATAGAATTTCAAATATATTCTTAACCATATTATATAAACGAAATCAACTTCATTATTTAAAAATTCGAAACAAATTTATACATAGCTAAATTCAAGAATTTTTACTATATATATATATATATATATATATCAAAATTTAATATTTATTAACCCGTATTCTTTCCAAAACCATAGAAAAATCATTTTCAAAAATAATTTTACATATATACCGCGGTGCCTGTATATAATTTTCTATCCTATGGTCAAGTGATACGGATATTTATCATTTCAATCCGCAATTTAAAAATAAAAGTGCGGTTGTATATCATTTCAAACCGCAATCCCGAATGAAATGAAAATGCATAGTAACTTGCAGTTTATACAATATAAATACAACATCCATTCATCCATCATATCAAACATTTATCAATTTATCATCCAATTCAAACAATCACATCAATAAATAATAGTTAATTACTGGCAGTTAATTTTTCAATAATGAATTAAATAACTGTTTAACTGTAGTTTATATGCAATAATAAATAAATTTAACTAGCAGTTTATATGCAATAATTAATTTAACAAAAATTTTAACCAGCAGTTTATATGAAAAAATGAACTAAATAACAAGTAATTTATATGGATGCAAATTAACTGAGATAACGATGAAATATATGCCAAACAGCTATAAATAAATTTCTAAACACATCATAAATCAATTTAACAAACATAAGAAATTTTAGAAGTTATGAGTGGGTAAAACACTCACCTTTTGAATTTAAATTGAATTTAAATTCAATTTAAACCCAAAAATTGGACAGTCTCCAAATCTGTCCAAACAAACTCCAAAATGCCCGGAATTTTATTACGAACCTAGCGGAGAAAACCGCGCGTGAATACGACCTCATATGCGAAAGTTATACGCATTAGAAGTTTAAACGAAAAATTAAATAATAAAATAGATTAAATAAATGTTACCACTACTACCCTACACGTCAGCATGCCCCTTTCTTCAATGCGAGATAACCAGTAAACCCAAAACCCTAGCATGCAAATTCGACCGAAGCCGCCACACGAACGCCGAGCGCCGCTCGAAGGCCAGTCGCGGCCCCCTCCAAGGCCGAGTCGCCTCCTCCTTCAGGCTCGGTTCCTGCCGCCGCCGAGCCACGTTGGCTTCAAACCCTAAACGCAAATCTCGACCACCACACTTCATTCTAGGCCAAGCTAAAACCACTGATACTCTCCTGACGACGAGCTCTTCGATACCCAGAACTGATTTGATCGATTGAGGCCAAAATCAGAAAGCCCCAATTTGGCCTAGGGTTTCGAATTTCATGGTTTTGACCGCGATTTTAGGTTGACTCGAACATCAATTGCAAAAACAGATGCTACGCGTAGATTCATATTGATGAAATCTTCGATATATATTTTTTTGAATTTTTCTGAGGACTTTGGATTTGATTTAGGATTGAATCTGAAATTAGGTTGTCTGCCATTGAAGAGGAGAGAGTTGAGATATACGTATGGCGAAATGAAAATGAGTGAAATTAGGGTTTATAATGATATATTTATAGACAAAGGTGAAATAGGATGGATCGGATAAGATAGATGTATGCGCTAAACGATATATGGCCCGAAAAGCCCGTTTCGACTCCGGAACGAAATTGGGTCAACCCATATATCAAAATAAATGTTTTAAAATATTTTAAACGCAATGGAAAAAGTTTCAGGTTTAAATTGCATCGTATGAAGAAATTATGCTAAAAATAATATTTTCAAATTGATTTCAAATTGATTTCAATTAATCGATTTCAGGGCGTTTCGAGTCCGTACGATCAAACGACAAGTCCGATCGCTACGAAACTTGACATCCTGCAATAATTCACCGTTACGGATCCGATGAAACTTGTTTCATCGAAATCCGAGTCAGTGGCCAAAATGGCTATTTTTCTATTAATTAAATAAATTTAAAATAAAATAATTAGATCAAATTTCAAATTTAAATTCTGAAATTTGCAATCTTTATCACTTTATACTTCTCAAACATTTACAATGATTTAAGAAAATTAAATGTTAATTTATTAAAGATTAATCAATATAAATCTTCAATTTCATAAAATTCAAAATTATAGATAAATTTCCAACATTTCCATTAAATTGAATTAACCCATAATTATTCCATTCATAATTTCAAATAGAAGGATTTACCATTGGATTTAAAATTATTACATAAATATTTCCAAATTTCAACTAAATTTTTAAATTAACGTAATAGTTAAATATTGATTTCATTCATTTGTAGTGAATCCAATTATTATAAATTAAATAAATTAACTCACTATTAAAAATTCAAATTCTATAATTCATAAATTGGCCTTTCATTCAATTTATTAATTATTGACTTTAATTAGCAAAGTCTATATCTGGGCACATTTAATATTTCCTAAATAATTCCACTTTAAAACATTTAAATTAAATTCCTTTCATGTACCTGTCATCTATAATTCGTTACGTATTATTACATCAATTTATATAACCTTTAATCCATTCCCAATTCTACCAATTCCAATATATTAGAACTTCACAATTTGCTTACATTAATTTGGATTGTACTACACTTATTATATTTTTGCCAAATAGATACAATAATTTCAATTAAATATTCTCTGTAACTTATTGCTTGGTTTCATACTTTTTATTTCCCAAATTTCTATCTTGTACTAAGTTTACGTTTCTATTTTAATTTATATTCGGTTATAACCTAACAGTCGTTTCAATCAATTGGATTGTATTGAATTTGGTTATCCATCAACTGCCATTTACACTACTACCTTAATTTACACAGTTACTATTAGAAAATCTTATTGCATTGGTTAATTAAATGTTTGCTTTAAAATTACTTTTTTTTATGCTCAAGAGCAACAATTAACATTTTCCATTATTATACAAATTTGAATCCCATTTTAGTTATTCTCTATTAATAATTCACACAATATTATAACTTCGTACAAGACATCCAATTACTATTTATTATTATAACTTTACAATCTATATAAATTCATTGATTGATTTACTATTTGCCTTTGTTTCCTTATATTCAATTCTTAGCTTAGTATGACAATTTATAGTACTCCATTTGATCGACATTTCATTTCGACTGTTAATACTTAGCTTAAATTTCTACGGTTGCATTTCATTTACACTTCCGTTACTATATTAATAATTAGTAACGTTTATATCAATAACACGGTATAATTACTTACCATTTAAATGAGTTTGATTTCTAATAAATTAATTGACCAATTAGTTAGGTAATTTATACCAATTTGTTATCATACCCATAAATTTACATTTATAACTAAGTCCTACATTTGAATTTATTTATTAAATTGAATGTTCATTCAAGTTTATAAATTATTAACTTGCATTAACATAATTCCCTAATTTGTTTCAATTACTGTCAGCAATCCTTTATTACATTAAATCAATCTAATACTTTCCTTAAATTCCTCATATTCAATTTATATCCAGGTAAAAATCTTTTCACTACTCAATTCATTTGAATTTATGCAAATTAGTATAGATAGGTTTTAATTAGCATTTCTATGTTTTAATTTAGCATTCATTCCAATATTAATTTATCACCTTTATTATTTCTACTAAAATTTAATTACAAAATCCTATTAAATTAAAAAATTAAATTGTCGAAATTTACGGGTCGTTACATGCATGGACTACCGCGATCTCAATAAATTATGTAACGACCCAAAATTTCTGTCATTTGAAATTCGTATATTTAAATGACTTTAAATATTAACAAGTAAAATTTGTAAGTCAAATAAATTTTATTTCGAATATCTAGGTTTAATTGGATAATTAAATCGATAATTTAATATTTGAAATTACAGAAGTAATTGGAAATTGGGTTTAATGTGATTAAATTTGATTTATAAAGTTGTATTAAATCATATTGGAGTTAGAATGATATTATAGAACTTTTAAATTTGAATTAAAAGTTAATTTATGGAAATTGAATATTTTAATATTTAATTGACGAGTAAAAATAGCCATTTTTCAAACAGTCTCGGATTTCGACGAAACTAGTTTCATCGGATCCGTATCTTATATTATTGTATGATTTCAAATTTCATGTCAATCGGACTTACGGTTTGTCCGGGGCAAGCTAAAACACGTAGAAATCGATTCGAGTGAATTTTGAATTTAAATAATCGATTCAAAAACTTATCTTTCAAATTTGATCGAATTGGCTCCTGATATATATTCCATTGCGTTCGGAATGGGGGTAAAACATTATAAACGCCAGGCGGCACGTGTGACGACCCGGAATTTTTAAGCATTTGTAATCGGAATATTAATTGATTTTAGCTTGTTTAAAGGTTAATTATCAACTTAAATTACGAATATCATGATTTATTTGACAATTAAATTGTAAAATTGAATAATTTGTATTGGATAAAATGTGAAACCTGAGATTTTAAGCCTGTTATAAATAATCTGAAGGCTTGTAAAATTTATATTGATAACACTGACGGTAATAGAAGTTGTAAAATTGAAATTAACAGTGGTTTGTTCAGTTTTAAAATTTATGTCGTTTAAATTGAATTTAAAAATAGTCTTCCGGGGCACAGTCCCGAAATTTGACGAAACCAGTTCCATTGGGTCCGTAATATTGTATTATTAATGGATTTCAAATTTCGTAGTAATTGGAGCGGTTGTGAGAGCGTACGTTATAAAAACGCGTTGGAAATTTTATCGAGACGGTTTGAATTCAGATTTAAATTAAATATAGTTGTTTTCTCTTAGCCGACAATACGTACGCCCGCCTCACAATTATCTCCTTCGTACTTTTTTTTCTCCCCTCCCCCTCTTGTCAATATCACTTCGTTCAGAAAAGAAATAAATGAATAATGTCGCTGCCTCCTTTCGAGTACATCAGCCCAAACCATTCTGTCCTCTAAAAAAAAATTATTAATGGCCGAAGAAGTTTCACATACCTCCTTTACTTGGCACAGTTCGTGTCCCTTCCTTCTCCATCCAAACTTGAATCAAACGTTTCCCCTCTTTCTACAAATCAATTCGAATTGAATTTTCAGAAGAAAAAAAAATGGCGACTTCCTTCCCAATTTTTCCATTCATCGATCTGCAGATCTAGGGTCGGAAGCACGACCGATACTCATGATTGGGAGGGATTTGGGTCGAGAGGATGCTGCTTGGGTTCGAGACCGGTCATGAGCTCGTTAGTAAATATCGCGTTTTGGGAGTTGGAGTCGCGGTTGAGGTAGAGGGATTGGTAATGTCGATCGAGTTTAGGGTCATCAAGCTAGGCATGGATTGGTCGGAGGCTGCAATTGAGGACATCAGCTCGATTTCTGCACGCGAGTGAAGGATGGGTGACGTTTGATTATGAAGGTTGTGGGTCATGAGCAAGTTCCGAATCTAGGAAACGTTCAAGCGGGACAGAGCGATAGTGGGCCACGGCTATGGCAAGGTAGGGCAGTGAGGGTCGCGAGAGTGGGGTTCTTTCTCGAGACTGTGATGTATTATTATTATTTTTAGTTGCTTCGTTTGTTTTAAATCAAATGTTAATGGAGGTATAAAATATAGATTCAGAAAATAAATTTTTTACAGCAAAGCCAAGTTTTATGTATATGCAGATTTTATGTGTAAATAGTAAAATAGGAAAAACGGATAAGGTTTTGAAAATTGAAATTTTAAATGTTGAAGAATATATATATAGACAGGTTTGTAATTTAGGAATCTTAGGATGTTGTAAAATCTTTATAAAATTGGGATTTTAAACCTATACAGATATTTGATAAGTAGTTTCAAAGAAGAAGAAATAAAATAAATATACATCTCTAAATTTTTAAATATTTCCAGTTCATTTTAAAATTAATTAAATTGGTGACTAATTTATTCAGTTAACTCATTTAATTATTGGGCTACTAAAGACAATTTGTTGAAAATATTTATTAGTTTAAAATTTTTAAATTTACTGGTCTATGTTAAAAATAAATTAGTAAGGTGATTAGTCTGATCTATTAACATATTTAATTTATTTTAGTTCTAAACTAAATTATTTAACGAAAATTAGTTTAAATAAAATTATTTGTTAATTAAATTAAAGTTAGCAAATGGAAATTATTGGTTCGAATTTATTCGAATGTTAATCAAAATCATCTAATGTTATTCAAGGTCTAAATCGGGAAGAAATCAAGCTGGATTGGAAATAAATTTCATACAAAATCAAAGGTGAGTTAATCTCACTCAGTTAAATTTAAATTTAAATGATTAAATTTAAACAATTGTTTGAATGCTTGAATTGGTTGATGTGATATAGTATGATATTTTGGAATTGGTATACTATATTGTGCTAACGTCTGTGGATGCAAGGGAAACAGGTTGGATATTTCCAAAATGGATGTAGTATGGATGAAATTGTGCTCCAACTGGATCCCTCAACATTTATTTAAATTTTGTTTAACATTCTCTGTAGTGATTATTTTATATTCTATGATGAGTTGTATTGAAATATTGAATGTTATGGTTCGATTGGATATAATTGGACATGATGAATTACCAAAAATATATAAATTAGATTTGGAAAGATAATAAAAGAAGTGAATTTGTAAGTAAAATAATTATAGAAAATTTGAATGACCCTTTTAAAATTGTAATAAAATTTAAGTTTAGTAAGGGAAATTTGAATAATCAGAAGATTAAGAAATTTTAAATTTTAGTATTATTAATTTAAAAGAATAAACATTTTCTTAAAAATTTAAGATTCAAGAAAAGAATAAAGAAGAAATTTGGAAGAAACTGAAATTGGTATATTTCAGTTAAATGCTATAAAATCAAACGGAAAATAATAAATATAAGGTCATAATTAATAAATTTTGAGAGAAACTAATAAGTAGCGAAATTTATTTCAAATGGAATAAATTGTGAATCAATTTGGAAAATTGACTTAAGTGATTGAAAATGGGATTCTCCCTGGATAACCAAGTACGTTTTTAAACAAATTTTAAAATATAAATTAAAGGTTTTAAAGTTGTTTAAAAAGGTACGTTTTGGATAATTTATTATCTCTAATATTTAAATTTAATAGTAAGTATTTTCTCAAATCTATTATAGTAGTAATTACTTAGAAAGTGACTTAGTATTTTATTTTCAAGTGAAAAATCTAGTTTATATTTTGTTAAATAACCTTATTTTCAAATATTTATATAGTACGTATTTTTAACAAATTATTGAAGTAGTTTAACTTAAATGTTTTAAAGTATATTTCAAAGCAAAGTGTTTAAATTATTTTAAAATCTAGTTTTGTGCTTGGTGATTTCAGAGGAGATAGAAAATAATTGGGAAAAGTTTATTCTGAAAGGAAGGATGGTTTTGGAACTGTTTTCAAAGGATTGAAAATATAAATATATCTTGTGAAGATATTTTGAGGTTAATAAATAATGTGGAAAATTATTTATTGTGTGATGGAGGTTTGTGAATATAAATTGATAGTTAAATAACCGACTATCAATAATGGACAAATACGTTGATCGTTTCGAAGAGACCGGGATCAAGATTTATTTCTCGAAAACCACTTCGATCTGGTTTGTACGTTTCGTGTAAACGATTTTGGATTCGAAGATGGAGCAGTGAAGTGCAAGGGCTAATCGCTACTAATCCTGAGGATATTTCCAAAATGGATGTAGTAGGAATAGTGCCTTCGGTTCCGTTCGAACCCGGGACGGACTTGTATGGATGAATGCTTGCGAAACATCGTTAGGTGGACGATGGGCATTCTAAGGGATATGTTCTAAAAAAAGTTAACGCTTAGCCTCAAGCCTCATCAAATGGGAATGACTGAAAATCAGGGGTTATGCAGCAAGGCTAGGTGGGTAGCACCCAAGCAGGGTGAGGTCATTCCAGTCTAGATGTCCCTTATTATTTCGGCTTAGTGGTGCGGTTGCTGATCCCAACCGCGGGGTGATCTCACTCGGAATTATCCAGTAAGCGGTAGTCCCGGCCTTGTGTTGCAGGGGAGCGGACGTACTCCTCGATACGGTGATCTAGGCCCCGTACTGTGACAGGTGGTACCCCAGTGCCTAGTCATTAGTTGGAAATCCATTCTCCCTACGAGCCTTGTACGAGTTTTGTTTGTATTACCCACTTTGTGGCTAGTAGCTGGAATTTAATAATGTAACAATTTCGGCTATTTTATAAGTATTTGTATATAGACCCTATTATAATATCAGAGGATTTCTATAAAAAGTTGTTTTAGCTATCGTAAGGTAAAAACCCGACATGTTTATTTGTGGCGTGGTCTTACGAGATGCTTTTGTTTTCAAAGGATTTTTGAAACTTTAATAATAAATTGAGTGTGATTTTTTCACGCTGGTATTCCAGACTGACTCGGGTGTTATTTAGCTGTAATGCTCGGGTCAGACCGAGTATTATAGGATACACAGGATGTGATGCTGTGGAGCTCAGGAGACGAGCTGGATGACGACACGTAATCTCGTACTTGTTTATATATATATATTCCGCTGTGTTGAGTTGTTGAGTATCCATTTGTATGTTGTTGATATTGATGTGGAGCTGTGATTGATGTACTCTGATGATGTAATATATGTAAACGGATATATTTGATTTTGAGTAAAGATTATTTACTATCAATTGTATTTTTGTTCCGCTGCGATGGTTAGATTCTGATGTTGATTTTGTTTTCTCTTCTTCTACCTCTTCTTCTTAAACCCAAATGGTTCGTATTTCTGTGCAACTTGAGTTGATTATTGTAGAATAGTGTTGACTCAAGGGGTACGGATTTGCGGGCTGTTACACTTGGTATCAGAGCTTATGTTGGTAATAACCTTGGCTCTGGTGGGAATTACTCATTTAAAATAGAGTCCGTAGTACTCTAGAATGAGTTTGAGCGTATTAATAGATATGAGCGCGTATTTGTTAGTGAATATAAATTGTTTTAATATTGTGTTGATTGATTTATTGAGTGGCATATGAACCTTCGTCGACACAGTCTGCGCAACTGTATTGAAGGGGTTTCTAAACACTTGAATAGAGCAATCGACACGGTATTGTTTTAAATATGGGTAAATGAAATAATTTTACCCAAAAACATATCTTGATATAAAGAATAGGTTTTGAAAACTATGTAGCTAATATATGGTTGCTTGGATGTTAAAAATGATGATATTAAAGTATTATCATTGTTAAGTGAAAATTTAACTAGAAATTGAAATATAATTACAAGTTTAAGGGATAAATTCATTATAGAATGAAATTTATAAATATGAATTATAGATGTAAATTATAAATTGAGATATAATTAATTGGGAATTTGTATAAGCATAAATTATACAAATGCATTTTAGTTAAAATTTGAATTAAAATAGAATTTGGAAATTTAAAATCCCGGAGATTTGGAAGTACTTGAAGATAAATGATAGTATTATTGTTTTGGAGGTATTTCTGAATGGAAATTGTTTAAATGAATTTTGAAGGTGAAATAGCATTGAAATCACTTGGATTATTGGAAAATAATTCTGATGATGACGGCCGCATCATCAGTATTCATTTTCGAACTTTTAAAGTGACGGATTGCTGCCAAAAATTTATTTGCTCAGAAGAGCTAGTTGTTTTTGAAGTTTCAAAGGAAATTTGTGGGGAATAAAACCAGGATTGGTTTAATTTTTGAGAAATGAGATTTGAGATGTTGAAGATTTCAAAATATTTTGAAACTAATAACCAGGTGTTTGGAAATCCTGATGAGATAGGTTGTAAGCTTATAAGTTAAGATGATATTTAAATCAGGAAAGAAATATAAGCTTTGAATGTTGGGAATTTAATTTTAAGTGAAAAGTAAAAATGGAATAAGCTTAGATTGAGAGAATAAAAATTTAACTGGATTAAAATAAGTTGGATAGGCTGGAAATAATATCCAGTTGTATTCGAATCAAGTTGGAATTGAATTGAGTTGAATAAATCCGAGTTAAAGTAAAATGAATTGGAATGAGAATTCAATTGAATTAATGAATGAAATTAAATTTTTGCCTAAACAAATGGAAAATAAATTGGTTAAGAATTGGATTGAAATAAATAAATCAGAATAACTTATATCAGAATTTAAAATGCATGGAATAAAAATATGCTTGAGTTATAAATAAGCGTAAATCTTGAGTTAAAAATAAAAGAAGAATATAAGCAAGATTAGAATGGATGGAATTATGTAAAAAAAATAAGTTGTGGCTTATAAAATTTGATAAAGTGGGATAGAAACCCAAAATAAGTATTGTTGGATGAATTGAAAAAAAATAACATGAAGATCAAAACTTGAATTATAAAATAAACTGAACTAAGAAAAATTAAATGAAGTGATGTTTGGGAATAAAAATTCAAGTGTGAATTATAAATAAGGGAAGAACTAATTAGATAATAAATTAGTTAATGAAATTAAATTGTGAGTTTATGATGAAGTTGGAAATAAACTCAAGTTATAAATAAAAATTGATTCAAATTGTTGATGAAGTGGAAGTAATTGAGAATGAAGCTGAATTGTGAGTTAATAAATTGGATGGTAAATTAAAGGTGAATAATAGAATCAGAACTTGAGTTATTAATTAAAATTAGACTTGAAGTGTTAACAAAATAAATATAACTGAAAATGTATAGAATAAAAATGAGAGTAGATTAAAATAGTGATGGTTTGAATTGCGAATAAAATCCAACTAAGTGGAAATAAATTGAAAATGGCCATATAATAAATTGGATGAACTGAATTTGAAAGGTTAAATTTGATAATAACAAATCAAATGAAATTGTAAATTTCAAAAGGAGATTTAACTGAAATAGAATTAAATTGAATGGAAGAGAAAGATTTACTTGAAACGAAATGAGCATAAGTATAAAATTGGAGTGAATAAACTTAAGCTAAATGATGGAAAAGAGTTGAATTGAATTCAACTAAAAATTAAGTTTAATAATAGTGGATTGGATTTAAATCAAGTAAAAATAAATTTTAATTGAAATAAAATTCAGTGAGTTGCCGATAATATTTAATGGAATAAAATTGCTTAAATAAATAATTGTAAACCATTTAAATTATTAAGGGATTGAAATAACTTGAGACAATAAGGAAAATAGAATGTTTCGAGTTTATTAGAATGGTTTAAGTGAATGTGGATAAACTAATTATATTGAATAAATAAATGATGGAATTAATAAGTATCAAACGAAGTGTAGGTTTAAATGAGTTGAGAAATGGTTATTGAATGAAATAGCCTGGATTGTTTTCGAGCTAAATAAAATAGTTTGGAATAAACAATTATGGAATGGTTTTAAATGTAAATGAATGGATGTGGATGAATTAAAATATAAAGGAAATTTAATTGGTAACGAAGATGGACCTAAGTTGTTAATGGTTTTGAATGAACTAGTTTGGTTAATAAAATTGAAATGCAATGAAACTGAGAATATATGGATTGTGGATAAATTTAAAAATGGAATAGAATTAAGTATAAATTGAGTTGAAATCAATTTAAATTGGTTATAAAGCATAAATACTTATTTATTCACATAAATCTCGTCGAATTGCATGGAATAAATTGTCGTTGGAAGTAAATAGAAGTTATTAAGATACCTTGGATGGATAGGAGTAAAATAAATTGGTTTTGAGAGCAATTGAATTAAATGTGAGTTCAGTTTGCTTAAGAATAAATTAAAAGTAAGCTATTGTGTTTTAAACTATTCAAATTTGATGAAGATGTATACGAATGGATTGAAAACCATTCGAATTGAATGAAAATGGTTATAAATGAATTAAAACAGTTGAATTGGCATGGAAACTATATAAATTGCTTATGGAAAAATATTTGATGTGAATTTCTTACATGTTTAACTAATGTAAATAAGTAAAATGTGGTTAAACTTCATTTATATCGTACTTACATGTTTAAATTGAGTAAGTACAGGTACCTGGAAGCCATGTGGCTGGATTTGGTTGTGCTATTTGCTAAAAATAATAAGCTGCTTGCTTAAAATGCTAAATAAGATACGCCTACGCAATAAAAAAATAGGACATATGAACTGTTTTTTGTTTTTCCGACCGTGTGGGTCGATGTATATATATTTATCTCTTTTGTCAAATTGCAAAAGCTCCTCCGTACAAAGGGGACTCTGCCAAAAATTTTCAGAAATTTTGGGAGTTAGAAATTTTTTTGAAAATTTTGAAAATTTTTGTTAACAACAAAACGACTTCAAATTGGAAACTAAAATAAGTTAGTAAATGAAACTAACTAAAATAATGACATGCATTAGTTATAAATGAAAGATAAAAATTAAAGATTCAAAGTTGAAAATAAATTAAATTCATATGTAATGCGGAAATCAATTTGAATAGAAATAGATATTAACTAAAGTGGTAAAGTGGAAACAAACAAAGAAACATATATAATGCTTATATTAAACTTAAGAGAGAATGGTGAATTCTTAAATGAAAATTGATACTACTAATATAATTTAAGTCAATATTGGAATGAATGGATATTGACATTTTGTGAGAAAGTCGATAAACTGTTTTGGGAATATTATGATTGGATATTAGTGCTAAACAGGATATGCAGGTAATATAAAGGGAAAAGAGAATTGGATTGATTTCAAAGGATATAAATTTGAAATGCTCGACATAAAGGTATGTATTTAAATTTGGTATGAAATTGATTGGGTTTTTGGTTTGAGCCACTTGGCCTTTTTGTTTTCCTTTTGGATTTGGGAGGCCGTAGAGCCATTTTGTAGTTGTACCGAGCTAGCCGCGCAAAGGAGACGCTGGCGAAATTTTTCGGGAATTTAGGGAGTTAGAGAAATTTTGAGAAAATTTTGATAATTCAAATTTGGTTTTAAGTTAAAAATTTGAATTGATAAGTAAGTAATTTTGTTTGAGGCTTATGGGTAAGTTGGAAAGGTTGGGAAGAGGGTTACTGAGTCTTTTGATAAAAAGATTTGTTTGGTAAATTGTTCAAACCTATTTGGATTGAGGGAATAGTTAACGGGGTATAGATCATTCTTCCTAACTAGTAATTTCGGGGACGAAATTCTTTTAAGGGGGAAGGAATGTGACGACCCGGAATTTTTAAGCATTTGTAATCGGAATATTAATTGATTTTAACTTGTTTAAAGGTTAATTATCAACTTAAATTACGAATATCATGATTTATTTGACAATTAAATTGTAAAATTAAATAATTTGTATTAGATAAAATGTGAAACCTAAGATTTTAAGCCTGTTATAAATAATCTGAAGGCTTGTAAAATTTATATTGATAACACTGACGGTAATAGAAGTTGCAAAATTGAAATTAACAGTGGTTTGTTCAGTTTTAATATTTATGTCGTTTAAATTGAATTTAAAAATAGTCTTCCGGGGCACAGTCCCGGAATTTGACGAAACCAGTTCCATTGGGTCCGTAATATTGTATTATTAACGGATTTCAAATTTCGTAGTAATTGGAGCGGTTGTGAGAGCGTACGTTATAAAAACGCGTTGGAAATTTTATCGAGACGGTTTGAATTCAGATTTAAATTAAATATAATTATTTTCTCTTAGCCGACAATACATACGCCCGCCTCACAATTATCTCCTTCGTACTTTTTTTCCTCCCCTCCCCCTCTTATCAATATCACTTCGTTCAGAAAAGAGATAAATGAATAATGTCACTGCCTCCTTTCGAGTACATCAGCCCAAACCATTATGTCCTCTAAAAAAAAAATTATTAATGGCCGAAGAAGTTTCGCATACCTCCTTTACTTGGCACAGTTCGCATCCCTTCCTTCTCCATCCAAACTCAAATTGAACGTTTCCCCTCTTTCTACAAATCAATTCGAATTGAATTTTTAGAAGAAAAAAAATGGCGACTTCCTTCCCAATTTTTCCATTCATCGACCTGCAGATCTAGGGCCGGAAGCACGACCGATACTCATGATTGGGAGGGATTTGGGTCGAGAGGATGCTGCTTGGGTCCGAGACCGGTCATGAGTTCGTTAGTAGATGATTGCGTTTTGGGAGTAGGAGCCGCGGTTGAGGTAGGGGGATTGGTAATGTCGATCGAGTTTAGGGTCATCAAGCTAGGCATGGATTGGTCGGAGGCTGCAATTGAGGACATCAGCTCGATTTCTGCACGTGAGCGAAGGATGGGTGACGTTTGATTATGAAGGCTGTGGGTCATGAGCAAGTTTCGAATCTAGGAAACGTTCAATTGGGACAGAGCGATAGTGGGCCACGGCTATGGCAAGGTAGGGCAGTGAGGGTCGCGAGAGTGGGGTTCTTTCTCGAGACTGTGAGGTTTTTTTTTTTTTTAGTTTCTTCATTTGTTTTAAATCTAATGTTAATGGAGGTATAAAATATAGATTCAGAAAATAAATTTTTTACAGCAAAGCCAAGTTTTATATATATGCAGATTTTATGTGTAAATAGTAAAATAGGAAAAACGGATAAGGTTTTGAAAATTGAAATTTTAAATGTTGAAGAATATATATATATACAGGTTTGTAATATAGGAATCTTAGGATGTTGTAAAATCTTTATAAAATGGGGATTTTAAACCTATACAGATATTTGATAAGTAGTTTCAAAGAAGAAGAAATAAAATAAATATACATCTCTAAATTTTTAAATATTTCCAGTTCATTTTAAAATTAATTAAATTGGTGACTAATTTATTCAGTTAACTCATTTAATTATTGGGCTACTAAAGACAATTTGTTGAAAAAATTTATTAGTTTAAAATTTTTAAATTTACTGGTCTATGTTAAAAATAAATTAGTAAGGTGATTAGTTTGATCTATTAACATATTTAATTTATTTTAGTTCTAAACTAAATTATTTAACGAAAATTAGTTTAAATAAAATTATTTGTTAATTAAATTAAAGTTAGCAAATGGAAATTATTGGTTCGAATTTATTCGAATGTTAATCAAAATCATCTAATGTTATTCAAGGTCTAAATCGGGAAGAAATCAAGCTGGATTGGAAATAGATTTCATACAAAATCAAAGGTGAGTTAATCTCACTCAGTTAAATTTAAATTTAAATGATTAAATTTAAACAATTGTTTGAATGCTTGAATTGGTTGATGTGATATAGTATGATATTTTGGAATTGGTATACTATACTGTGCTAACGTCTGTGGATGCAGGGGAAACAGGTTGGAGGGATCCAACTGGATCCCTCAACATTTATTTAAATTTTGTTTAACATTCTCTGTAGTGATTATTTTATATTCTATGATGAGTTGTATTGAAATATTGAATGTTATGGTTCGATTGGATATAATTGGACATGATGAATTACCAAAAATATATAAACTGGATTTGGAAAGATAATAAAAGAAGTGAATTTGTAAGTAAAAAAACTATAGAAAATTTGAATGACCCTTTTAAAATTCTAATAAAATTTAAGTTTAGTAAGGGAAATTTGAATAATCAGAAGATTAAGGAATTTTAAATTTTAGTATTATTAATTTAAAAGAATAAACATTTTCTTAAAAATTTAAGATTCAATTTATTGAAAAGAATAAAGAAGAATTTGGAAGAAACTGAAATTGGTATATTTCAGTTAAATGGTATAAAATCAAACGGAAAATAATAAATATATGGTCATAATTAATAAATTTTGAGAGAAACTAATAAGTAGTGAAATTTATTTCAAATGGAATAAATTGTGAATCAATTTGGAAAATTGACTTAAGTGATTGAAAATGGGATTCTCCCTGGATAACCAAGTACGTTTTTAAACAAATTTTAAAATATAAATTAAAGGTTTTAAAGTTGTTTAAAAAGGTACGTTTTGGAAAATCTATTATCTCTAATATTTAAATTTAATAGTAAGTATTTTCTCAAATCTATTATAGTAGTAATTACTTAGAAAGTGACTTAGTATTTTATTTTCAAGTGAAAAATCTAGTTTATATTTTATTAAATAAACTTATTTTCAAATATTTATATAGTACGTATTTTTAACAAATTATTGAAGTAGTTTAACTTAAATGTTTTAAAGTATATTTCAAAGCAAAGTGTTTAAATTATTTTAAAATCTAGTTTTGTGCTTGGTGATTTCAGAGGAGATAGAAAATAATTGGGAAAAGTTTATTCTAAAAGGAAGGATGGTTTTGAAACTGTTTTCAAAGGATTGAAAATATAAATATATCTTGTGAAGATATTTTGAGGTTAATAAATAATGTGGAAAATTATTTATTGTGTGATGGAGGTTTGTGAATATAAATTGATAGTTAAATAACCGACTATCAATAATGGACAAATACGTTGATCGTTTCGAAGAGACCGGGATCGAGATTTATTTCTCGAAAACCACTTATCCGGTTTGTACGTTTCGTGTAAACGATTTTGGATTCGAAGATGGAGCAGTGAAGTGCAAGGGCTAATCGCTACTAATCCTGAGGATATTTCCAAAATGGATGTAGTAGGAATAGTGCCTTCGGTTTCGTTCGAACCCGGGACGGACTTGTATGGATGAATGCTTGCGAAACATCGTCAGGTGGACGATGGGCATTCTAAGGGATATGTTCTAAAAAAAGGTAACGCTTAGCCTCAAGCCTCATCAAATGGGAATGACTGAAAATCAGGGGTTATGCAGCAAGGCTAGGTGGGTAGCACCCAAGCAGGGTGAGATCATTCCAGTCTAGATGTCCCTTTTTATTTCGGCTTAGTGGTGCGGTTGTTGATCCCAACCGTGGGGTGATCTCACTCGGGATTATCCAGTAAGGGGTAGTCCCGGCCTTGTGTTGTAGGGGAGCAGGCGTACTCCTCGGTACGGTGATCTAGTCCCCGTACTGTGACAGGTGGTACCCCAGTGCCTAGTCATTAGTTGGAAATCCATTCTCCCTACGAGCCTTGTACGAGTTTTGTTTGTATTACCCACTTTGTGGCTAGTAGCTGGAATTTAATAATGTAACAATTTCGGCTATTTTATAAGTATTTGTATATAGACCCTATTATAATATCAGAGGATTTCTATAAAAAATTGTTTTAGCTATCGTAAGGTAAAAACCCGACATGTTTATTTGTGGCGTGGTCTTACGAGATGCTTTTGTTTTCAAAGGATTTTTGAAACTTTAATAATAAATTGAGTGTGATTTTCTCATGCTGGTATTCCAGACTGACTCGGGTGTTATTTAACTGTAATGCTCGGGTCAGACCGAGTATTATAGGATACACAGGATGTGATGCTGTGGAGCTCAGGAGACGAGCTAGATGACGACACGTACTCTCGTACTTGTTTATATATATATTCCGCTGTGTTGAGTTGTTGAGTATCCATTTGTATGTTATTGATATTGATGTGGAGCTGTGATTGATGTACTCTGATGATGTAATATATGTAAACGGATATATTTGATTTTGAGTAAAGATTATTTACTATCTATTATATTTTTGTTCCGCTGCGATGGTTAGATTCTGATGTTGAGTTTGTTTTCTCTTCTTCTACCTCTTCTTCTTAAACCCAAATGGTTCGTATTTCTGTGCAACTTGAGTTGATCGTTGTAGAATAGTGTTGACTCAAGGGGTACGGATTTGCGGGCTGTTACAGCACGCTTCGTTTGGAGTTCGGAAAATTTTGGGATGAATAGTGTTTCGATATTTTCTATAAAAGGACCTCACATCTTCTATTTTACACTCAAACCCTAATTTGCTTTCATAGCCGCCAGTTAGAGTTTTAATGGCCGAAAGTTTCTAATATTCTCCCTCAATTATCTTCAAATCTACACATTAATTCGAGAAACTCCCAACTACAAACTTTTAGACAACGACGAGATCGACATATCTAACGGTCATGATCGAAAATGGAGGCTCGACGTGGAGGCTAAGGGCTCGCGTTCATCAGAGAGTCGTGCACGAATTCCGAGGGCTAGAGGGGACCGAGCTTCACATGGCTCTGGACATGGGTGAAGTTTGTGATGGCGCACGAAATGGAGGAGCTTGATCGTTGTAGAGGTGCTCGATTTGGTCGCCAAAATTAATGAGGAGTGGCGGCCGATGGGTTAGGTCGCGTGCACGTTTCATTGGGATGGGGGAGAAGAAAGGGAACGGCCGAGATGGTGGGGGTTTGCAACGTGCGGCCAGTTTTGATTTAGGTTTAATAATAATAATAAAAGTTGTAAATTATTTTATTTAAATTCGTTTAAACTTTAAAACGTTATAACTTGTTCATACGCGGTTGGAATTTGACGAAACAAATTGCGTTGGAATCGTATTGATGAACACTACGCGATGGAGCTGGATTGGATCGGAGCTAGTGAAAATTTTGGGTAAAACTAAACACGCGTTTAATTTTATTCGAAATAAAACGCTGAAACCGTTATTGGAAACAAGGTGAGAACTTCTCACTCAATCGAACTGTTTCGATTTAAATTTTAAATAGTTAGATTTAAAATTGCTTGATTTTGTGATTGAATGATAAATTGCTACCTATTGTATTGAAATAGACCCGATACGCCATATATTAAGCGGATGTTATTTATTAAACACATATACCGCAATATTTCACCTTGATGTGGAATTGGTATTTTATATGTACTTGGATTTGATTTTTCCGCATTATATAGCGGGTGAGACCCTATTGCGCCGCATAATAGCGGATAATAATTTATATAAACTCATATACCACGATATTTCGTATTGGAACGGAATTGGTATTGTGCTAACATACGTGGATGCAGGGAAACAGGTTGGAGGGATCCAACTGGATTCCTCACCCGTATTGATTTATTTACAGATATTGTGATATATTCTGTTATCATATAATATATGATGTTTTTGGATGCAGTGATTGTTATATTTAGTGTTGTTGCAGCATTGGGCCTATTTTGGAAAATTAAATGGATTTTTAAAGTGATGATTTTCAAATTAAAAGGATATTAAAGTGATTTTTGAAAGTATACGTTTTATTAAATTTTGAAATTGGTTTTTGGAAATATGGAGTTAATGATTTTATAAAATAGTTTAAAATTGAGATTTTGAATTTATTATGAAAATACTTTATATATAAGATTTATAAATTTTGATTTTTATAAATAAAAGTGATGAAATTATAAAGAATTTTTTTTAAAGATGTTTTAAAATGATGATGATGTTTTAAATCAAAGTGAATTATAAACCTTGTTTTATAAATCTGAAAACGACTTATTTTGATGAGTTAATTATTATAGCTTATTAAAGGAGATATATCCACGATTTTGGACAGTGGATAATCCTTTAGATAAAATGTGTAGGAAAATGTTGAATTTGGTTAACGAAGTTTAGTCACGATTTTGGGACAGTGAATAATATATTAAAGAAATGTTTTGGGGAAGTGATATTCTAAATAGAATTAAAACGATTTAAAGATGGTTTAAAATGTGTTAAGTATCGGAACCATAGGTTTCAACATTCATTGTTAAAATAGACGTTTTCGAGAAATAAAGAAATGGTGGACTATAACACTGTTGTTATAGTAAATGATTTCGAAAGGAAATGTTTTATATAGTATTGTGATTTATATATCTATATAAATGTCGAACCCCTATACTAGTGATTTTGGGTTGTCGTAACGATGTTTTATATAACATTCGTTTTGACCCAAATAAATGTGTTTAAAGAAAACGTTTTCTTTAAAAGAATAAAATATATACTTAATCGTGTTTTAAGTATATTGAATATTTTCTAAGTATTGAAAATAAATAGATTTGTGAATTACTTATTGAAAAATAAGTATTTTGAAATGTTTTCCAATGTAGAAATTGAAATGGTTTAGAGAATATATCTTTTTAAAGATAAATTGAAGTGAATATCTGGCAGGTTACTTAATTTATGGAAGATTAATAAAAAGGGCCTAGTGATTGTTATGGTGCTGGATATTTGATTGTTGGCCTTGATAGTTAAAGAACCGACTATCAATATTTACCTTTAAATGTGTATTTGTTGTGATTTGCTTGAAGTCGAATGCTACACTTATTTTTTTTAATAAGCGCTCGTTATTCGGTTTAGCCAGGAGAGGACCTTTGTATCATAAATCCCATTCCGAATAGTGATATGTCGTAAGGGATAGCATTTGAAGACCGGTGTTGAAGACCGGATATTTTTGAAAAGGGAAGGATTACCGTCGAATGACTCTGCATCGGCCGATCTTCGATATAGAGATTTTATCACCCTTTGTGATGGGAATTATGGACGTGATTAGTGAATATCCAGATTGCAAGGGCTTCTTTGGAAGTGCCTTCGGTTCCGTTCGATCCCGGAACGGACTTGTATGGATGTGTGTCTGACGTTACAATTTGAGATGTAAAGCTGGTTTCTATCAAATATATTTCTGTTGGTGGCGGAGAATTTATTCTCTTAGCTTAACACCCTTCTCTGAGACATACGAGCTCAAAGGTTATGCAGTTGATGGTACTAGTGATATATTCCCAATTTGGTAATGTGGCATACGAAGTGATGCTGAGCGTTTGTTGATCAAAGCGTGGCTTTTATGAAAAGCATAGCTTTGTGGACGAGACTTCGTCGGACCTCCCACCCCAAAAATGGTCAAAACAGGAAAGATGCAGCAAGGTTATTAAGGGATAGCGCCCCCTTAGTGTATGTCATTCCTTCTGTATAGAGGTGGCATTATGATATGGAGCCCTGATACTTAACCTATGTTGCTGCTGCAAACTTATTATTTTGTGGTTGTTGGTGAATCCTGGGATTTAGGTCGGTTACGACCGGGGGATGGTATACTCGTGTCAGTAGTTACCCAACTAGGGGTAACCCGGCCTTGTGTTAGCAGAGATCCGGTTAGGTTCTCGGGGCGTCTTTCCAGAGGCATTTCCATGTGGCAAGGGGAAGTTCCTTGGCCTGACCATTTGTTGGAAATCCAAAGAAACAATACGAGCCTTGTATGGTTTTAGTTGTAGAACCTGCCATTTAATATGGTAGCTATAGTAAGCATACTATAATGATACCTATGTTGGCTAAGATTAATATTGTACTTTCGAAATGTTTTTCCTGCACTTTGCACTTATAAAAATAATATTGAAAAGAAATTTGTGTATCAAGCATCTTTGACTATCATAAGGAGAAATCTCCTCCAAGTTCTGTGTTTGCATTGTGTGTGTGGCAGGAGGCCTTATGGTAGTTACATTTTATAAAAGCATTGCGAATCTATTTTTAAAAATGTTCTTGTTTATTTTTAAAGATAAACTGTTTTAAGTTCTCACACCAGTCACATGACTGACTTGAAGTTTATTGTTTCCTTCCTAAACTCTGGGTGCCCATCATTTTCTATATGGGCAGTCTAGAGTTAGGTTATCAGGTCATTCTGGAATTCAGGAGTTGCTGTGGAGATCAGGAGCAAGCTAGATGGCATGGTGTATCAATTAGTATATAGTATTTCTTTTCCGCTGTTTGTTGTTGTAAACTTTGATAATGTAATGTAATATGATGTAATGTAATAACTGATATAGTTCTTTGTTTTAAAGATATTCATTTATCTATTATATGTTGTTCCGCTGCGATTGTGAGATTCTGTTATTGTTTCTGTTGCTTTTTCTTTCTTCTTCTATCTTCTACCTCTTCTTTAACCCTAACGGTATGGTTTTCCGGCCTTTGATTGCTCGGCAGTTGATACGGTGGACGTATTAATGTCGACCTTCGTGGTCCAAAAAACCCAATCGTTACAAATTATCTCTCAAAAACAAATTTCCTTTGCCCCGAATCGATGACCTGTTTGATCAGTTGCATGGCACTCAACTCTTTTCTAAGATAGATCTAGCCTAAGGATTCCATCAACTGCGAATTGCCGAAGACTGTATCCATTTAACTGCTTTCAGGGGTCTTGACACATTCTACGAATGGTTAGTTATGCCTTTCGGACTAACCAATGCCCTGGCATATTTCGTAGATTTAATGACCCGAGTATTTCGAGAAGTGTTGAATAAATTTGTTCTTGTATTTATTAACGATATTCTAATCTATTCCAAGACTGATGAGGAGCATGTTGAATACTTGAGAATTGTTTTAGAGATATTGAGGAGGAACGTTCTATTTTCCAAATTTTCTGAATGTCATTTTTAGCTCAAGGAAGTTAGATTTCAGGGCATATTATCACCGAAGAGAGAATTTCTGTAGACCCGGGAAAGATTTCCATTATTCTAGATTGGAAGCAACCCACAACTCTGAAGGAAACCAGAAGTTTTCTGGGATTAGCTGGATACTACTAAAAATTTGTCCACGATTTCTCTAAGTTGGCTAGTCCGTTGACTAAGCTGACAATGAAGAATGCTAAATTTGATTGGACTCCAAAGTGTGATGTAGCGTTCCAAGAGTTGAAGAGGAGATTGACTACTGCTTCCATTCTCGCTATTATTAATGGGAATCAGGGTTTATCTGTTTATATAGACGCTTGTGGAGAAGGTGTGGGTGCTGTGCTAATGCAGGAAGGTAGAGTGATTGCCTACGCGAGTAGACAATTATGACCACATGAGAAAAACCACCCAACCCACGATCTCGAGCTTCTATCAGTTATTTTCGCTTTGAAAATCTGGCGTCATTATCTTCTGGGTAAAAATCTCTTACAGCTTTCCTAAAAGTTTAAAAGTTTAACTTAACTTGATATTTATACTTAATAAATCCTTCTTGTTTTAGGTGAAAATTTTGAATCATTCACCGACTGTAAATCTCTGAAGTGTCTCTTTACCCACAAGGATTTGAATTTGAGGCAACAATGTTGGTTGGAATTTCTAGCGTCATATGACCTAGATATTCAGTATACACCTAGAAGAGCCAACGTGGTAGTCGATGCTTTGTGTAGAAGACATGTTGTTCTTGCTTATCTTGCTGTCACTCCTGCTCTTCTTGAGAAAGTTGCCAGTAAGCAAAAAGTAGATAAGTTTTTAGAGAAATTTAAAAAAGAATATGTCATGGCGAAGATTCCAGTTTTGAAACCAATCATAGTGGAATTATAAGATTAAAAGGCAGAATCTGTGTCCTAGACATCCCATATCTACAACGTGAATTTTTGGACGAGTGTCACAAGTCCAAACTTAGTGTCCATCTAGGAGTTAATAAGATGTATAGAGATATCGAAGGACTTTCTGGTGAAAAACAATGAAGAAGGATATATCTATTTATGTCATTCGTTATGTAACTTGTCAGCAAATCAAAAGTGATCAAAAGAATATGGCAGGTTTACTCCAACCCTTGGTGGTTCCTAAGTGGAAATGGGATCAAGTGTCTATGGATTTCATAGATGGGTTGCCACGTACTCGTAAGGGTAATGAAGCAATTTAGGTTATTGTGGATCGTCTGATCAAGACTGCCCACTTTATTCCAGTAAAATCCAGCCGAAAAGCAGCGAGTTTAACAGAGCTATATATAAAAGAAATTGTTCATCTCTATGGAATACCGAGCAGTATTGTGAGTGATCGTGACTCGATCTTCACTAGCAGATTTTGGGAGGCATTTCAAGCGGCATTAGGAGCTAAATTGAACTTCAGCACTGGTTACCACCTGCAGTCAGATGGGCAAACGGAAAGAATAAATCGAATCTTAGAAGACCTTTTGCATGCTTGTATTCTTGACTTTGGCGGTTCATGGGAGGACCATTTGCATCTGGCTGAATTCTTATATAATAATAGTTATCAGGCCAGCATCAAAATGGCTCCTTTCGAAGCATTATATGGTTGTCCGTGTCGATCACCTGCGTGTTGAATTGAGTCAGGTGATAGACTCGTTCTTGGAACAGATATGATAAAGGAAGCTACTAAAAAGGTTGATTTTATTCGGAAGAAATTGATAACTGCTCAAAGTCGTCAGAAGATTTATGCTGACCGTAGGAGGAGAGCTCTAGAATTCCAGGTTGGAGATTCTGTTTTCCTAAAGGTGTCTCCAATGCATGGAGTGTTGAGGTTTGGAAAGACTGGTAAGCTGGCACCGTGATATATAGGTCCTTTTCCTATACTGGAGAGGATCGGTCCTTTGGCTTATCGTGTGCAGTTACCTAGCTGGTTATCTGGCGTGCATGATGTATTTCAAGTTTCACATCTTCGAAAATATGTACATGACCCAGACTGTATCATTGAGGAGGCTACTCATCAGGATTTAGAGATCACACCAAATCTGGCAGTTAAAGAGAACCATTAAAGATAATTGACCGAGATGAAAAGCAACTGAGGAATAAAATTATGAAACTGGTCAAAGTGCAATGGAGTAGTGATCCAAATGACTGTACTTAGGAAACAGAAGATAGCATGCAAAAGTCCTATCCCAAGTGTAGAGTGGATATATCGGCTTAATCTGGTAAGTCGTTTCTCTATCTTTTATGTGTGCTTATATTCTATGTTTGTTTCTCTCTCTTTCAAATTTCGAGGATGAAATTTTCTTAAGGGAGGAATCTGTAACGATCCCACTTTTAAAACAAATTTAAACTAGTAATTAATATAAAATTTTGGAATTAATTTGATATTTTCAAATATAAATAAGATAAGTGTTGATTTTTATATATAGGAATAGATCGTAATTTGAATTTGAATTTGAAATTCAAATATAAGATATCTTAAAAATATTTGGATTTAAAAATAATGTCATACATGTGTGTATGATTTTTATTAATGTATAAATTAATTTTAATCCATTTTCTTTTAAATTATATAAATTTAAAACAAAGGAAATGAAATTATAAAAATAGAAAATACAATTTGAAATAATATAAAAATATTTATTCATGCAAAAAAATACAAGTGTAAGAGATTAAGACATGAAGATAACAAGTGTAATGATCTTATCATTAAATTTAATAAGTGTCAATTGTTTATTTTCTTTTTATCTTTAAAAGAAATAAAAATCAAGGCAAAATATATAATCTCTCTAACTCCTCTCTTCTCATTTCTTTTAACTTTTCAAAACTTTAAAAACCAGAAATCAAAAGCCTGTAAGAACTCAAACCAGAAAACAAAAATTCAAAACAACCTCTTTCATAAACAAAAACCTGAAACAATCTTCTCAAATTTTAAACCAGAAAACAAATTTAAAACAAAGCAAGATCAACTTAGTAATTAAGAAAATTCAAAGTTTTAACTCAGCAATCAAGCCATTCAACTCAAAAAAATCAAAAGCTTTCAAGATCAAACAACAAAAGATTTTCAAAATCAAGCCCAGATCAAAAGCACAACTCAGATTTGCAAATTAAAACAACTTCCACGTTCTCTGTTTCAAAACAATCAGGTGAGTAAACCTTTTGAAATTCTGGAATTTAATTTTTTTTTTGAATTCATGCTGGAAGTAAGGTTGAAAATTGTTTGCATGTGTATAAATATGTGTATATATGTATATGAATCAGACTATGCATGTCTAAGAACAGGCACTGGCCTCTCTTACAGGTTTACAGGCTTCAAGCATGTTTCAAAGAAAAATCAATTTCTCCTCCTCTAATTCTTGTTAGGCTTTAGGATCTAAACAAAATTTGTTTGTTTAAACAGGTTTTAAGTTTTAAAAATAAATTACGCAAATTTAATTAAAGTTTTATATGGAAAATGGAAAAGACGGTAAGAATTTTAAAACAGGTTAAAATCAAATATTTTGATTTGCTGATTCAAGTATATAACTTGAAATGATTTTTAAAACTATGATTTTTAAAAGGAAGTTTAAATTTATAGTGTTGTATCGAGTTAGCATTTCGATGTTGACCATAAATTGAATTTTGAGGTTTTTCTAGTGATCGGTGATCTCGGGTAGGTCGAGATCACCACTGAAGGAGGCCGGCATGAAGGCGAGCTCAGCAAAAATGGTTAGTGTTTTCTTAGCCACCAAGGCGGCGAATTGGTTGGAGTAGGGTTTAAACCCTAAGTTTGGACGAGGCTGGAAACTGGGTTGCTGCGGCATCTCTGGTGGATCGGAGTTTATCGGATTAGGGGGAAAAGATGAAGGGTTGGTCAGCGAACCTTTGGGCAGAGGTTCATGGTCGCTGGTGGTCGACATCGTGGGTTCGAGGAAGTTTTAGTTGATGGTTTCTGGTTCCAGGTTGTTTGAGTTTTCGCGATTTCGATTCTGAGTTTGTGGTGATTTTTTGGTGGTCGGGTTGTAAAGGTAGGTCATCGTCGACATGTCGAAGGCGGTTGGGTTGACCGAAGCTCGTCGGAGCTCTGGTGCATATGCACAGGTTTGGAGTTGTGTCGGTAAGTTGTGGTTTGAGGAAGAAGGGCCATGACTCGAAGTCAATCTCAAGGGATGCGTGTGCTAGCTCGAGTTTTTGTTTAGGGGTTCTCAAGTATGTACAGGGTTTAAAAACTTAAAACAAAAACAAAGTAAAAATTTTGGGTGGCTCGGGGAAGTCTTAGGGAAGACTCGGGGAAAACTGGTTCATAGCTCGGGGAAGTCTCGGGGAGGTCTTGGGTTTTTGTAAAAACAGTTTTCAAAATTAAAAAGACAAATTCAATTTTGAGTAATTTTAACTTATTTATTTAAAAATACTTGTTTTATTTTAAGAGGGGATTAGTAAAGGTTAAGTTAATTATTTTAAAAATAATTAAGTTTATTTTAATTATGTAATTATTATTTATAAATTAGTTCTTAATTATCTTTAAATAAATAATGTAACTAAAGGATTAATTAGGATGAAATATTTTTTAATCAACCTCAATCTCTTAAGCTAAATTAGGTGTTAATAACAAAGTTGTTAATTAAAGATTTTAATGATAATTAAGTAATTAATTTAGATAAATGATTTATCTTTAATTAATTAATTAAAGTTGAAGTAATTAAAATTTATTTATTTAATGATAGTAATTAAAAGATAATTACTTAATAATAATTAAAGAATAATTTATTAATTAATTAATTAATAAGTAAGGGTTAATTAAATAATAATTAAGGTTAATTAATTAGTAATTAAGATTAATTAATTAATTAACAATTAATGATTAATTAATTTATAATTAAGGATAATTAATCATTAATTAAAGATAATTAATGAAAATACTTATGTGATTAAGTAATTATAATCACACAATTAATTCATCTTACTTGTATATGATCGATTATTATGGAATACCTTGAATTGATTGTTACCCCTGTTATGTAATTATGATACTTTGTGATGTAAATTGCTGTGAATTGAACTGTGATATGTTTCTGTGTGAATGTGAAAACTGTTGGCCTTTCAACGGCATATAAACTTTGATGCGACAGGGAGTCGAATTCCAATTGGTTATCTGAAACCCACGTCGAATCTTAATGGTGAATCTTTGTGATTGATATATCCACGTGTTTTTAAAATAAACGCTTATTATTCGGATCAGCCGGGAGAGGACTTTGTATCATAAAACCCATTCCGAATAATGATACGACGAATTGGCGTGCATTTGAAGACGGTGGTGAAGACCATATATTTTCGAGAACGAAAGGATTATCTGTCGATTGTCTCTGCACTAAGTTGCTCCGGTATAGAGATCTCCATATGTGATGGGGAGTCCTGTCGGGATTGTGGATACCTGGATTGCAAGGGCTTCTTTCTTTATTGGATGAAGTGTCTTCGGTTCTATTCAGACCCAGGATGGACTTGTATGGTTGTATGCCTGACATTACACTTTGATATATAAAGCTGATTTCTATCAAATACATTTCTATTGGTGGTGGAGAATTTATTCTCTTAGCTTAACACCATTCTCTGACATGTACGAGCTCAGAGGTTATGTAGTTGATGATTATTAGTGATATACTCCCAATTTGGTAGTGTGGCATGTTGAGTGTTGATCATTTGTTGATCAAAGCATGGCTTTTGTGAAAACGTAGCTTTGTGGACGAGACTTCGTCGAACCTCACGACCCAAAAATGGTCAAAACATGAAGGATGTAGCGAGATTATGGGGGTAGCTCCCCTTAGAGTATGTTCATTTCCTTCTGGATAAAAAGTGGCATCATGGTATGGAGCCCAAATACTTAACTTATGTGGTTGTTGGTTGTTGTTGTTGTTGGGACCCCGAATAAAGGTCAGTTACGACCGGGGGATGGCATACTCATGCCAGTAGTTACTTAGTTACAGAGGTAACCCGGCCTTGTGTTGGCAGAGATCAGGTTAGGTTCTCGGGGCGTCCCTCCAAAGGCGTACCCGTTCGGAAAGGAAGTTCCTTAGCCTGACCATTGTTGGAAATCCAAACAAAACAATACGAGCCCTTACGATTTTAGCTGTATAACCTGCCATGCAGCGTGGCAGTAACCTGCCACAAAACATGGTAGCTATAGTACGTATACTATAATGGTAGTATGCTGGCTAAGATTAATATTATACTTTCGAAATGTTCACACTATGCACTAATAATAATGTCAAAAAGAGTTTTCTCGTATTAAGCATGTTTGACTGTCATAAGGAGAAATCTCCTCCAGTTGTGCGATCGCATTATGTGTGTGGCGGGAGGCCTTATGGTAGTTTCATTTTCCAAAAGCATGAAAGGATTTCTTTTATAAATTGTTTTGTTCAAACAATTGTTCTTGTTTACTTATATCAGTCCCATGACTGACCCAAAGTTTATTGTTTCCTTCCTAAACTCTGGGTGACCAAAATTTCCACACGGGCAGCCTAGAAGCATGCTATCCGTGTTTTGGAGCTAGCTTGGATAGTATAAGTAAATTCTCGAAGTTTTTGGAAGCTTTTGAAGTTTTTTTTGAGCTTTTGGGTTTGGAAGCCTTTTGGATCTAAATGTCTTTGAAGTTTTGGAAGACCTTATCGAAGTCGAAGTATGTTGGATTCTTTTGAAGACTTTGTTGTTGTTCCGCTGTGGTGTTATTATTCTGTTGTTGTATCATGTATATAGCACTCTGATGTGTTGGTGGTTATTTGTTGTAATCAAATGTTATATCCATGTTGTATCTGTGATGTTTATCAATGAAATTCATTTTGTTTCCGCTGTGTCGTAACATCTAATGTTGTTATAAGCTCCACTGAACTGAAGTTCGACATTTGAATCTCCGACAGTCGAATACAAGTGAGGTATCTGATGACGATTTTTGAACGTTGGATTTTGGGTCATGACAAACCCACTCTAGAAAGAGTGAATTGAGGACTTTTTTGACTTGGTCCTCTTTAAATAAAATTACCTAATGTTACTAAAGAATGAACTATATCCTGGAATCTAGAATGCATATCAGAAATAGACTCGCTTTACTTCATTTTAAATAAATGAAACTAGTTAGTTAGCATGGAAATTTTTGTTTGTTTAGCTTTACTAGTGCCCTCATGTGTAACTTGCAGTTTTCTCTAGATTTCATTTGCAGACTTATAAATAGAATATCGATTAAATTCATTTTTATCTAATGAACAGAATAAAATATTCAATTTGAGGTTCAATGTACTCATTCTGTGTAATATTCCAAATATCTAAACCATTAAACTGTAAATAGATCTTCATCGTACATGACCATTATGTGCAATTAGCATTAAATAGTTGGGGCTTGGCAGTTTATTGTCCTTCGACATAAATGTTAAAAAGTGAACTACCAATGTTACTAGCCATCTAGACTTTTCAAAAATAAAATTACGAATTTTTAAAACCCCAATGCTCTAATACCAAATGTTGTAAATGGTGTAGTACTAATGCAAATGGATCTTAAGGCAGGGGTGAATTGTCTTTTATAACTTTGATAGAACTTTTAAACTTATTTCAAGATTTGAATCAAACATGGATAGTCAATCACACACACACATACACACACTGAGACACACACATACACATATACATAATAAAGGGCAATCATAGATATAAATAAATGTAGTAAAAGTAAAGTATATGATAGAGAGATGACACCAGGAGTTTTATACTGGTTCAGATTTCTCCTACATTTAGTCTCGTACAATTTCTTGTGCAGATTTCTTTTCAATCGTCTACTTTAACCAGGTAGCAAGCAAACTATAATACAATCTCGATTTCAAGGCTATGAGATACATCCTTCTGTCTCACGAGTCCAGGGTAAATTCTCTTGATTTACTGGGCAACAAGATCGCCCTCTAGATTTATATGAGTTACTAAGCACACTCGCTTGATTTGAACGTAACAAGTACACCCAAACAAATAAGAGTAAAGTTGTTTATTTTCAAATATAAACAGTTGTACTTGGGATACAAGATATTCTATAACCCTTTTGATAGCGGTTCAATCTTTGAGTTTATAGGGGGAATGCTTTCAAAATAGTTGATAGTTTATAGAAAATCAATCTACTAGAGTATGGATTGATTCTATATAGATTTTAAAGAATATAGAAAGTAGTTTTCAAGAAATAGAACAAGAGAGTAAGGAGTAAGAAGAAAGTAAAAAAAATGATTGAAAATCATTTGCACTCCTCTTTAGATAGTGAATGAACAAAAATATCCACTCATGATAAGGTGCATCGCATACATATCTAGGGAGGGGTATGTCGACATACCCTCGTCAATTTTGAAAAATGATTTTTTTTTAAATTGTTTTCAAACTTTTATAATTTTAAACATAATTTTTAAATACTTTGATTACATAAAAAAATTATAGCATATTTGTAAAAAAATATCTTGAATTTAAAATAATTTATTTTGATTAAAATATCAAAGACCAAATATTTATGATAAATCAGAATGTTATCAGGGACTTTAACAGTTTATTCTAATGACTCATACTAAAGTCTTGAACTCTTCAAGCTTCTATCTCTAATCTCATGATTCTTGATCATCATCTCTAAATCTTCATTCTTGGTCTCTATATTGATCAGTCTTCAAGTCTAATCGTCTTGTACCTGTAAAATATTCTGCAATATATATTATACAACTGGACAAAACATAAGTTTATATATTTATATAGTTGGATCAATATCAATATTTAAGTTATTAACATAGCTAACCAAAAGGGTATATCAACTCCAAATATTTAGAGGTGGTTTCGGTTGTTGCTAGCGAGAGTTAATGGTATTTGGTATTACATGTTTGGGCATATACCAGTTATGTTTAACTTAGTGACATATTTTATCTAGAGATATGCATGGTTTTGATAGGTAGTTTTTGAACCTTGATAGAAGGCCGGCTTTGGTTTACTAAGGAGTCCTCCATGGGAATCCATATGCAAACTTACCTTAGCGATTTTAGTTGTACTTCTAATATTATTGTGTTGTGAGACGTAAGTAGTACAGCTATTTTCTAATTTATATTCTACACCTTAGACATTAGCTATTACATCGTCATATTTACCTCTTAGATGGTATTGATTCTTTTGAGCAGAAAACTATTATGGTGATTCGAACGGTCTCAAAAGATATTGTTCTATGATTGCTACATATTTATTGATTTTTTCATACCAAATGTCTGATTCAAGGTTTTATCTTTCCCTTAATTCCTCAGGTGCTCTTTCAGGCGGTTTGAGAAAGGCGGGTTTTCGTCGATATTTTTGGGAGTTTCAGGAGACGAGCTACATGCTTCCATTCCCTTGTAGTTGTATTTTATTTCCACTGTACTACTATTTTGTATATATAAGCATTTATAAGGTTAGACAGTCATAACTGTCTTGGCTGGTGATAGTACTTATGATTGTAATTCTGAAATGCTATGTATTTTAGAGTTGCGCTTTGTACGGTCTTTTTGATATTATATATTATCGTTCTGCTGTGATATTTTGATACTGTGTTCTTTATTATTCTGCTTCTTTTTCTTTCTATTTTACCCTAACAATCTGTCTATTGGGCACTTGAGTGCTCGACACGTGAATACCATGGATGTATTAGTGTTGATGTTTAAGGGTTGAAAAGGCATATTGTTACAATTACGGTTGGAAAAAATTATCCTATCATTACGTTATAATGTTTTATTTATTCCAAACAATCCTAGAATACTTGTTCTCATGATTCATTATCTGGTACTTTGATATATTATCACAAGCACTTGATAAACATTTCAGGAGCCGTTAATTTCTTGCATGATCATGGATCCCCTATTTTTAGGTAATTTATTTACTTGATAGCTTAAAAAATATTTGACCAATGCATTATAGGAGGGACTAACATGTTATGTGATTTAACATTTAGGCATCCACAGAGTTATAAGTGTCAATTTTTAGTTAGTTATTATTATTGCTCTTCAAGTGTGTAAAACCACTCATGCCTTTCAATTTCCATGTAGAGAGCTTGGGCTTATATGTTTAGACATTACTATGCTTACTAGCATTAGCACAGGAGTAACTTGTTTTCCACCGCCTCCATATGATGATATGTGGCATGATACTGCTCTTGTTTATAACATCTTACCTCATTTTGATTCCACACATAGAGTAATCTATCAAACAAACACTTATATTAGAGTAAGTTCATGTCCAATAACCATGGATAATATACTGAGGGCATATGCGCCAGAGCATGAATTGGAACCTTCTCAGTTGTTTGTGTTATATCATATCGACAACTCCTTCTTTAGTAGTAGCAATAGTAATGTGCGAATTGGTTATATTGAGATTGTGGTTGATTTGGATTCTGGTAGAACTATTATGTACGACTGAGGTACTCATTACTAGCCTACTTGTACCACTATTTTGATATCTAGTGATTTGTTTTGAAGTCGCAAGTTTTACCATTTTGTTCTGGAAGTTATTACAGTATTGGTAATTTTAGTATTCTCAAAACTTCCACTTTGTAACAGTGACTTCAGATGCATCTGCCATTTATCCACATATTGTTTTTGTTTTCATATAATAGGAGAAGGAGAGACAATGAATATAACAACCCTCCCTAAAACAGACCTAAATCATGATGCAGAAAAGACCCATCGAAACTTAGACAGCTGTCTATTGGTTGGTAAAAAGAAAAATTCAGAGCTATATATTTATTCATTCAGAATTCACAGCGGAAGGATAAAATATAATAGCATAAATATTTACTTAAAATTTCAAATGTCACAATAACCGTTACATAATCATGTTTAGAAATATATTGTCATCTGCAAATGGGTACATCAGAAATTAGCATAAGTGGATAAATAGACTACTGCCACAAGCTCCTCTTATTGTCATCTCTATCTTGGTCATTGTATCCTTCCCTAACATGTGTTGTAATGAGGAGGGAGTCTAAACAATAAAATTTGGTGAATAAAAATCTCAAACCTTTCTGTTAGCGCTAACTGTTAATTGGTGCTTTCATCTGGATTTGGGTGTTAGTGACCAATTTTGGCGCTAACACTTTCTATATTAGTACTAGGGCTATATAATTTAAATAAGGATATGTGTTTCGCATTTAAACTATATTCAAAACCATTTAACAATTCATACAAGGGAAGAGGTAGGCTCTCAAATAATTACTTAATACCTTCAATCGTCGAAGCAGCTCCTTCGTATTATAATCAATACCCCATAACCATCGTTGTTAATGTCTATCAATGCAAGAGATAGTACTCAAGCCACTTAATATCTTTTAATAGAAAATAGGTAAACTCTAACCATTTAAGACCTCATTGAGGTAAGCCTTCATCTTTTAACACTGATTCCCAAAGGGAGGTCCTCATAGGTACCTATTGTTAACGGTAAAAATAACTTTAATGCTAACACCCGGTGTATCTCGTGATGAAGTGAAAGCACCACCCGTTTATACGGAAAACAAAGTAAAAAGAAAAGTCGCAGAAAAGTAAAAGAGACAGAGATTTTTATAGTGGTTCGTCTTCTAGTAAGCCTACATCCAATTTACATTCTTCATTATCTTCTTTGTACATACTTTTACAAGATTACAACACTTTTACAGCATGATCTCTCGATTACAACACCTTTACAACACGATCTTACAATTACAACATGAACGGAGAAAGAAGTTAGAACGTTGATGGTGAATTGCTCTTCGAATCTCTCTTAGATGAAGTAGATCTCTTGATGAAGAATCTTCGATGGTTGAGGTGCTCGGAGAGTCCAGAAATCAGCAGAGTGTAGGCGCCTTGAAATCCAGAAAAAGTCCCCCCCCCCCCCGAATGTGGAGTTGATGGAATATTTATAGGTGAAATCGGAGTTAGGTCGGCGGGGACGACTTAAGGAGTTAGGTCGGCGGGGACGACTTAAGGAGTTAGGTCGGCGGGGACGACTTAAGGAGTTAGGTCGGCGGGGACGACTTAAGGAGTTAGGTCGGCAGGGACGAATTAAGGAGTTAGGTCGGCGGGGACGAATTAAGGAGTTAGGTCGGCAGGGACGACTAAAGGAGTTAGGTCGGTAGGGACGACTTAAGGAGTTAGGTCGGCAGGGACGACTTAAGGAGTTAGGTCGTGTGGACGACCTAAGATAAGTCGTGGGTCGTGCCACATAGTTAAGTCGTTAGGTCGTGGACTCCTTTAAGTCGTGGACTCTGTTAGGTCGTACCTTCTGGTGAGTTGCTAACTCGTTTAGCATTAGGTCGTTGAGCCGCTTCTCCTGTTAGCTCGTTAACTCGGTTGAGCCACTTTATGCCTTAAGTCGCTGATAGGTTAACCCGTTAAGTCGTTGACCCTTGGTCCAGCTTAGGTCGCTCCATGTGTTAAGCCTCTAGGTCGCTTAACTTGGTCACATCTTAGGTCGCGAGGTCGTCTTAGGTTGTAGGCGCTGGCCTCGAGTAGAAGATAGGTCGCTTCATTCTTTAAGTCGTATACCGTTTTGGACGGGGCGCTGCCCCCTGGACCCCTGCGACCTGACCGGTCAGGTCGAACACCGTCGCGGTGGCGTTGCCCCCGCACCCCCACCTTGGAGGGTTGGCACCCCCCTGGACCCCCCCTCCGTAGGGGATCTTAGATAAAAAAACATTCAACGGAACTTGCTTTGTTGAGATGTTGAGTTGACCAATCTTTGAGATGAGCTATCTTGCTTCTCTCGGTCGATCTTTTGATATCACGGCCTTGCTGAAAAAGGCGGGATAACACCTATCTAGTAGATATTGCATAGAAAACTCTTCGGACACTTACTGCTTCCACTGAAATGGACCTTTCCAAGATATCCACAACTGTGCCTAAACCCAATCTCAACATTTAATACTTCATACATAGGAAAGAGGCAGGCCCTCAAACAACCGCTTAATACCTTCAATCCTTATAAAAGGTCCTTCGTATTAGACCCATACCTCACTGAGACGTCTCACATTAGTCCGTCTATTCATAGGTATTGGTGGACAGAATAGTTGAGCAGATTTACCCTATGGAACCGACACTAACCCCACATCATCCAGAATTATTTATTACAGGCAATGTCTCACATCATCCCCAAAGTCACATTGCTGATAGCCAGATTAGCTGGGCAGACTTCTGTGTGCTTTTGACTGACCTCGCATCCCTATAACTTAGTCATAATTTAACATTCTCAAAATATTTTATCACATATCTCACTGTATTCATTATTTAGGCCTTATAACAATTCCTTCTTATTTTTCCTTAATAATTAGTTACTTTCCTAAGGGGGATTTAATGATGATTATTACCCTATTTAACTATACAATTAATACGTCATAATTGTACATTATTTAGGCTAGTTTACACACACACACACACACACACACCTATTAATTTCTATGCATGGGGAGATTACGCCCTAAACTATTGTTCTCTTCCAAAATTATACAAATCTCATTTCCACAATAATATGTATAACATAAAACCAATATTCCAAAATCAGATTGATAGAATTGTACTTAGAATCCAACTTCAACTTATTTTATATTAAAATAATGGAATAAATCAATAATAATGGAAACTTACAATTTAATTAATTTTACACTCTATTCAACTTCTTTTACATGAAGGTAGACAAGGGAAATTCTGTTCAATTTGTAGAAATAGGTGGTGTAAACTATGAATAAGAATTCATGCTTTACATGTTATTTCTTAATTAAATCCCTTAATCAGGTTTGAAGAAAAATAATAAGAAGTGGATAGAAGGTAAAACTTTTAAATTGCAAAATCCACACAAAATCCATTATTTTAATACAAAACAATTAAGATTCTAACCCAAGAATTGACATTTCGCTTTGGTGGAATTTTTGGGATTTTTAATGTGATGTTTTCGTTATCAAAAACTCCCTAAGGCATATATTAAATCCAAACCAGACTATTCAATACTAAAATAGTAAAACAAGGCTGTGTTTTGGTTTTCCATTTTTTATTTTGGGTTTTCGTCCATATAAAAATGCGCAAGACGCATGTATATTGTCGAAAACGACCATTTTAGAAATTGAAATTAACATACAAAATATAAAACAACATTTTTAATTTCCGTGTTTGGAACATAATATAAGCAATAGAAACAATCCATCCCCTCCGTCGTCCCTCCATTTTCCTTCCATTGCCTCCAACATTACTTCACTCCTCTCATATTTGACATACATATTTGAAAACAGAAAACCCAAAACTCGTTTTTAAGTCAAACATCACCTAAAATTTCCACCCGCAGAGGTCCTTACCTTTGCCTTTTTTTGATTTGACACACCTTCAAGAACACTTTTAGATCTTTTCTTATATATATATATATATATATATATATATATATATATATATCAGCGAAGGATTTGTACATACGTTAGATTTAGAAAATTAGAGGTTTGGAGGAGAATGGGTTGAGAAAATAAATAATAAACAAAATAGATGTATAGAATTCTTACCTGAAGCTCTAATGGAGTTTTCTGAATCTATGAAGAAACAAACTAGCAGAGATTCGCTGGTGTTTCAAAATATTTTATGAATAAAAGTAAGGAGGTTAGTATCCCATTTATAGTGGTTGGAATGCATCAGAACCATATGATTTAAGTCGGTTTAAAATTATAAAATCTAGAACGTTCATTGTTGCGAAACCCTAGCCGCCACCCTGCGTTCACCGATCGACAGCCCTATACCACCAGTCGACCGCTAGCGGTTGACCGATCATGGGTCAAGGGTCGACCAGTTCTATTTTGGGAAAATTGAATTTCTTTTGTTGTTATCCATTTATTTCCTTCCTTAATTAGTATTTACGTTTATGTTAACTTTGACTTTGACTTAACCCCTAAATCTAATTATATTAATTTTCAAAATTCAAATTTTTTATTTAAATTAATTTATCCAACTTTTTATTTATGGTTGATTTTACGGGTCTTACAATGAATCTCGTCATGCATATTTAGTTACCTATGACTATATTAAGTTGAGGATGCACAGAGGACAACTGATATTACATCCATTTGAGGCAGTGACTCGATAGGCCTTGACTTCATTCTGGTTGCCAAGATGAACGACATGCGGTGATTTCCATTGGTTTCCCGCCCTTTTTCTTTTGGAATTATTGGTATCTTGGTGAGAGATATTGGATGCAATTACATGACGATGTGGCTATTCTTGATGATTCACATCCTTAAACATATTATTTTATGATTTATAGATTGAATCATCTTATTACGCCAAGGGATGCAGGTTAATGGCTAATAGAGAGATTCGTCATTATTAGGTCATCATATCTGCACTTTTGGTGTAGATTCTATACAAAATATGATGAAACAATTACTCATGCAGCCTCGATAGATTGGGTTGGACCATTTTCTATTCTACATGAGATAGTACGACATGTTATCGACAATCCCATGTAGCCTAGTCAAGGATATTGTGTATCAGATCATGTTTAGGTTGCTATTCATTTTGGTTGTTCAATAGTATTTCCTACTTCTTCTGGGGTTAACTGTTATGTTAACATATTTCCTCCACATGCACATAATTATTACCCTGATCCATCGAGATATCATACGTCAATTTATATGATTTTCAGATGGGACTCGGGCATGCTGGATATTTAGAGCACAGGCATAGCATTGACTATTACGAGGATATATTGCATTGATGGGGCGAGCAAGTGCAAAGTGATATCTTACATGTGCGTTCACAAGAACAAGTCCAAGCAACGGAGGCATACCATCTATCTAGGCCATAGGCACAAGCTTTTACTACAATTTGAGATGGAGGTGGAGCAGAAGCGATTTAGAATTATAGGATATGCTTTGATCGGTTATCCAAGACAGACGATGATGTTGACCTATGTCACTATAGTTCCCATCCATAATGAGATGATTGGAGCCACATTATATGTACTTTGATTTATGTACCCATAATGTTTTATGTACTTTGATTCATGTTTTATGTACTATGATTCATGTTTTATGTTTTTAGATTCTTATTATGAATGTTCTCCAACCATACCGCTTAAGATTTTCATTTCTATTTATTTATTTTTTACTTGCTGTTTGGTTTCTTCTGCTTCTTCGTCATTGTTTTCTTCATCATTGTCTTCATCCGCTCCAACTCCTTCTATTTCCACAACTTATTTTTCTTCATCCGTAGTAGTTCTTTTGGCATTACAAGCATAGGAGAACCCTCTTTCTATATTTTCATAACATCTATATTGAGAGAATTTAGTTGTTGAGAACTAGTTGATGACGTTGTTGTTGATCAACTTGTATCATCAACGACATGAACGCGCATGGTCTTTGTATCATGAGTGAACATCAAGTTGATGAGAGGCAGGTTGGTGGTTGTATGATTGTGGTGTAGTGGAATGGTATTTTAGTTGTTGATGAGGGGTATCAGGAAAAGCGTTGTGAGGATAAGGTTGACAATAATAGACGTTTTAATAGGGCATATAACCATATCTATATTGTGGTAAAAAGAACTATCGGTGATTAAGAGGACGAACATCTCGATAATCATAGGGAGTGAATGATAAGTTCATTGCTAAGATTTGGGGAGGAAAAGGTCATTTTGTGGTTTTTTGTTTGTGGAATTTTTACCGAATGATGACATAATTTTGTATTTGGTGATAGTAGAAAACGAATGTTATCGAAGAATTTGCTGTGGTGGAATAAGAATTGTTGTACAATTTATAGAAGAGGAGAAAAATAGCTGGTAAAATGGTCATTGAAGCGGAGTTTTTAAATGGCAAAAAGATTTATTGTTATAATAATAAAACGACAAAAGCTTGCAAGTTTATTTCACCAACAAAGATTTCGCCATTTTATTTTAAAAATCTTTACCGTTTTATTTTCCATTTGCTTGTTCAGTTCACTATATACGAAGAATAGTTGAACTAACCACGAAGATATGAACAAACCATATCTGAATGTACTATGGATAGTTCGGTTTAAATTTTTAACTGAACAAGTCATAGTTAGTCATGTTTTCAGCAATTGTCCTCTAATGTATCAATTGGTGATGTGTACTTTTTCAGATTTTCTATATCCCTAAACCCCCCACAACCCACCAATCCCCTCCATAACCAACCAATCCCCCAACCCCTACCCCTCCCCAATCCCTTGCACACACAATGAATTATATGCATGGTGACATGTTGACTTCGTGGCTTTCTCTTGAGATGTGTGCGCTACATTTTTTTAGTACTTTTCTATTTAAATACACCTACATTAAATGTTCAAAATTAAAATGCAAGTAAGAACCCAAAAAACCCTCTCGTTCATAATTAAATTTATAGTTCCATCTGCTCGCTTGGATACATGCTAACTTTGACATTAAAAAAATAGTTGGGTGTTGCACATGGCATAGAGGTAGAATTAAATATACTCAAGAGAAATCATGTCAAAGGAAAGTATAAATACATAAGTAAATATTGAATGTCATAATAATGTGTGTGACCCTGTAACATGTAGCTTATAGTTAGTTTGTGCATTCGTGGAAGTTTGCAGTCCACAATCCTATATCAGCTTTGTTGGATATATGTCTGCATGTATACCTCATACAATAATCAAATCACTCTATGTTACAAGGTAAAGAGCGAGGATGAATCAAAATGGTGCTATAATATCAGTACCTTTTCAAAGTTGTTGTCTTTAAGGATTAAGAGATAGTCTTATAAATTTATCATTTTAGTAATACACCTACTTCGAATAATTTGAGAATATTATTTTAGTAATAAACCTACTTCGAATAATTTAAGAAAAAACTGCATAGTTGTTAAAAAGTAAATCCTACATCATCAAAAAACCTTGCACATTCGGCATTTAAGTGCATCTTAATATTTATTGGTTCTTACAATTATGGGAAAAATCTTGCTATTTCATTGATGAGTAACAATTAGATTTTTTTTTCCTTTGAACTACACTCAAAACAACCTGACGGACCTGTAAACTCCCGAAAAGAATTAAGTTATGTCTATCCACTTCAACTCATGGCACCTATAACCTCCAGATTCTATTTTGTTGAATGGATTTATGTTCTCTCTTATATTTCCTTTAATATTGTTACTTTTGGTACTGATAGTTATTAGCATAGTATTTTAAAAAAAAAACCATTTTAAATAAGCATATAAATGGTTGTTCGAAAAATTTGAAAATTTTCTACATTAATGTTCGAAAAGTGGATAAATATATGATATCTAGAAAAACAAATACGAATGTGAAACGAAGATGCAACGTCCAAAAAATTCAATTTTCGTCAACATTATAGTTTATATTCTGTATATCTAGTACAATATAAAATGTGTTTATTGTTCAATTAAGTTAATTATTTATATTATATTCATTTAATGCATACTAGTTGCCTAAAATTAGTTATTATCATCATGTTTGTTGATTTTGCATATTTTCATAATTAGTGGAATTGAAGAAAGAAAAATTATGTTAAACCAAAATATCTTTTTATGTTATTTAATTCATGGATCGTTGGTGGATCAGTGATATTTATCTACATTCGTGGATGTGAATATCCGATATCCGAAAATAATTATGAATGCGGATGCTAATGTGGATATAACACTATCTGCATCCAAAAGAATCTGTTGACAGGTCTAGTTGTAATCTTATAAGCAACTAAGTCAAAGATGCAATAACTTTCATTTTAACAATGATATAAATGTGAGAAATGATCAAAGAAAGGGTGGAAGATAATCATGTAATTCCTTGACTATAAGAATTATTAAACTGTAGTAAACACTCACTCAATATATCTCTACTTCTTAATAATGGAAGTTCAATCAATGGAATTTCCATATGTCTTTTTGAAATTTCAAAAATACCCTGGATAGCATCCCCTTTTTGATCATTCATTAACGCAATATCACTATCGATTTATTGCGTGCACCATCATCCTCTTCATGACCATCGATCAACGGTCTCACTATCGATTTGCAATCTCCACCATGAACAAGACTGCCTGAAATTAAGGCATCTGTGACACTACACCAAACAGTCCAATTTGTAACACTTTTCCACTTTTAATTTGTAATGGTTATAACAGTTATAAATTTTTAACTGTTATTTCTGTTACTAACATTTATCACGGTTATTACCGTTACCAAATTTGGTAATTTTGTAAATAATCAAATGCAATATGGATAGGATTGTAATTTTATCTTCTTTAATTAATTACCCTATTTCTAATGAATAACAATTTCATTCTGTCAATGCTTTTCTCTTTCGTTCGCTTTAGGGTTATAGCCAATTTGTTCTAACCCTGCCTCCGCCGTCTACCACCTCCACCTCTGCCATTTACCACCACCTCCGCCATTTACAGCCTCCTCATCTATCTTCCACTGCCTTCGCCATCTACCACCGCCTTTTTCCTCTATTCTACCAATTTGATGAAGGCGAAGGAGAATTAGGGTTGTGTTCCACTTCGGCAATCACTGCAAACAAATTTTCACATTCAAATCAGGTATTCAATTCAATTTTAATTTACTGTCCAGTTAATTTGAGTGCACTGGAAATGATTTTATAATTTAGCATCTTCTCAAAATTTCTGATATTTTTTGTATTACTGTTGAATTAATCTGATGCTGTAATATTAGCTGCTGATGAAGTGTGTTAGTTCACATTAGATGCTGAGGGTTGATGAAGATGTTTAATTGTTGATTTAGTTATTCATTTGATTAGTGTTTTGTTTTCTTGGGACTGTTTTACTAAGGATGTATGTTTAGAATCTGGTAAATGTATGAATCTTATTCTCACGTAAGCATATTTGAATGATTGTGTTACAATGATGTGAACGACTATGAAACCGTTCGATCCTTGGTAAGATTTTGTTTCGTGATTTGGTAAAATGAATTTTCTTTTCTTCAAGCTTCTGAATGAATAATTGCTGCAAATAAAATGAGAAGAATCTCTATTAAATGAAAAAAGTAAAGTACGTACAAACTGGAAATAAGAAAAAAAAAAAAAAAATTAAAAGGGTAGATAATAAAATGTGTAACGACCCGGAAATTTCGATCCCGAAATTTCCAGATAATTAGTGAAAGAAGAAAGAGAAAGAAGAAGAAACAGAAAACTCAAACTCGAAATCTCACATTCGCAGTGGATAAAATATAATGGCAAATAAAATAACAGTTTATAAAGAAGAACGGTATCAGTACATTTTAATTTTCACATCAGAGTTACAACATTTTCATAACACTGGACAGTTTAAACAACATGTCCTAGATAAATAACAATATATATCACAACGGATAAACACTCTATACGTTCCTGTCCTTCAGCTCTCTTCCTGAGCTCCAGAACGTCCTTACCTGCAAATCTGTAATACTCGGTCTGACCCGAGCATTGCATCAAAGTAACACCCGGGTCAGGCTGGAAACCAGCGTGAGTAAACCCATTTAACATGGAGTATAAAAAGCATACAACTTATATAAACCCGGGGTAACTTATATCAATTTACAACTTCACAAGTTGTTATGGACATTACTTATTTCACACGTCAACTTCCAAGTGCCAACTTAGATTAAATGGTCCAATTTATTTAAATCATTCCAATCAGCTTATTGATTTCACATATCAATCTATAGAGAATCGAAGTGGTTTCGGGTATTTACTAATACCCGACTCCGGTCTCTTCGAATCCAATGTCATTTTAACCTAAATTATTCAATTAAATACAATTCAACTTTATTTACCAGATAACATTTTCCCACATCAACTCATAATTGATAGATAATCACATTATCACCATCCATCCAACATATCTTATCACGAAGCAATTCATATCAGAGATATCAACTAGTCCAAAGCACTCAATATCTTTCAATCATTAAAAAGCAAGATTGATCACTTCATTAATTACATTAATTAATGATCCTCAAATTACTTCATTAATCACAAACAGTAATTAACAACTTGTAATTACTTATCATAATTAATTAACTTCTTAATTAATTATATTAACCTTTTGATTAATTAATCTAATTAATTAATCTTTAATTACTTCATTAAGTAATTATTATTCAATTACATTAACAAATAATCCTTAATTAATTACTTCACAAAGAAATTACCTTCATATTAATTACACAAGTAATTAATCTCAAAACTCTTCCATACTTCAATTAATTACCTCCAGTAATTTACTTATCTTAATTACTTCTCTAGTAATTATTCCTCATCACTTATCAACCCATCCAATGATTAATCTAAATTAATTAAACTTAATTAATTAATTTAAACTAATCAAATTGATTAATTAGTTACAATGAGTAATTAATACCTTTAATTACCTTTATAAAGTAATCATACTTAACTAAATAATATACTTGATTATCTAAATTAATTAATCCAATTAATTATCAAAATCAATTACATTAATTAATTAATAAATAATCCCAAGTTAATGACCTTCATTAACTTATCAACAATTTCCTTAATTAACTTACTTAAGTACTTAACTTAAATTAATCATTATTAATCACAAATTAATAAATCTTTAATGATCATTTAGTTAATCACTAATTATTTCATTAATTAAGTTTTTAACTTAATTAATCTTAACCTCTTGATAAATTAATTTCTAATCATTAATTAAAACCTTAACTTATTTAATTAATGACCTTAATTTACAAATTAATTAATCTTAATTAATTAACTTCAACCTTAATTAATTAACTCAAAATCCTTACTTAATTAAATAAATAAATTAATTAATTATCCATCTAATTACCTTACAAATTTAATAAACCAAAATTATTAAATCTTTGATTTATTTTAAAATAAAACATTTCTTATTAATGATTACATTACCATTGACAAGCAAAATTTAAATTACTTACTTTTAAAATTTGTTTCCAAATTACATTTAAAATTTAAAATGAAAACCAAACTTAACCTTAACAATGTTTTAAAAACATTAAACCTTTTTAAAACTTATACTAAATAATTTCTTAATTAATAAAGAAGTTTAAAGGAAATTTAAACTCACATTCATTTTAAAATACAAATATACTTCAACACCCAAAGTTATTAAACATTTAAAATTTTAGAACTTCCTTAATTTTCAAATATGGATTCAAATTTGATCCTGATTTCCAGATTTAAACTTATGTTTAAACCTCTAGTTTTATTTAAAGTTTTGCTTTAAATTCAAACTATTAAAACAATTTAAAGTTGTTTAAAATATCTTAATTTCAAAACTTACATTAGGTCAAACTAAGATTCAAATTAGGCTCTGTATACAGATTTTAAAACTTGGTTCAAACTTTGCTTAAACCTTTGCTTTACCTTTTAAAAATTTCATTTTAAATTTCCAGAACAAACAGGTTTGAAAACCTGTAACCATTTTAAAATACCCGAGCCTCTACTTCAATTGCTCCGAGTAAGACTATACAAAACTTCGAGCAAAAACTCCAATTACTAGAGTAAAACTCGAGTCAAAAAAAACACAGCGACCCCCAAACTAAAACACCTGACACCATTCCTCACCGTGCATATGCACGGTGGTTGTAGCCACCTCCGGCCACTACCCAGCCAACGAACAAGTCGCTGACCATCCCTGCATCACCTCGTGATCATCAAAAATTCATCATCTACTCGAAATCAAATTCGAGTTCCCCCAACCCAAATTAGAAACCTGGCTAAAAACAGGAACAACATCAACAAACGAGGAAACTTTGCTCGTTTCCTCAATTCCGACCACCGTGTCGATTGCAACTCCGGCCACGTCTACATCAATGCTCCAGCTACCCATACCCTGAATCCCAACACACTCGATCGCATGGAGAGGCCGTGACGATCAAAAATTGTTGCACCCTCAAAATCTAGGTTTAGGAACTAAAGACAGTCGCCGCCGCCGTTCCTTAAACACCACCGCAATAATTTTCTCGTCATCACCGTTTCCCCTACTATCACCAGAAGCAATCCCAACCTCCCTGACCTTCGAGAGCATCAGCAAAACCCCAAAAACCAATTTCCACTATAACCAAAACTGCTCTTTGAATCCATCATTAAAATTTGTGATTTGATTTTTAAAAATCAAGATTTTGTATAAGCATTCAGATGTTAATCCTGAACTAATGATTTCAAGAGTTTGAATTTACCCAAACTTAAACTTCTCTGCTTATTTTGATTTCCTGAACAATACCCAATTTATTTTGACTCAAACAAATTTTTAAACTCTGATTTGAGATCAAACATACAATCTTTGTTTATGACACAAATCCTAATAGTAACTAAATACAGAGATAAAGAATTTTAAAACAAAGCTTGAGTCCTAATTTTTCTTAAAAACTGGTAACAGAGAAGGTTTACAGTCATTCACATACATGCATATCCAAAATGCACAGAAATTTCATCAATAAACATTCACATAAAACATACTTATTTCAAGGAGAAAAACATGCAACAGATCATACTTAATCTTTTTAAATTAGTGAAGTTACTCACCTTATAAAAGCAAGGAACGGAGCAGAAGATAGAAACTGAAATTTGTTTTCCTGGCTTATTGAATTTTCTGCATGTTGAATAAATCTAGCTGTTGTTGAAATTCCTTGTGCATTTTGAATTTTAATCTGCTGTTGCTGATTTGTTGAAGAGAATAAAGGAATTCTCAGCTGAAAATAAAAGTCTTCTTTTTATTTTACAATTTAATTTTAATCTTTATTAATCAAGAGAATGACATTTGTCACTTTAATGCTCTAATGATCTCACACATATGCACATGTTTAAAAGTGTTTAAATGTTTTAATTAATGATTTACAAATGTTGTTTTCTTATTCATAAATTCATTTAAACTATGTATATGTAATTATGAAATATATATGAATGTAATGTGTATATATTTCATAAAATAAGCTTTAGATTTTAATAAATATTCAAAAGTGAATTCATGTAAACATTTATGTATAACTTATATTTTTGATTCAAATTAAATGCATCATGTGTTTATAAACTTGAGAAATTAATATGTACATATAAATTTTAACAAATCTATTTCCACTTGTATATATTAATTTTATTTAAAATCAATATATATTTACAACCCATTTATTATTATTGTTTAAAATAACAATTTTATCAAATTTTAATTAATTTATTAAAAAGATTATCACATCTAAATTGGGTTTGAAATCACGGGTTATCACAAAATGAGACGCATCATGATTTGGTTTCATGATATTCTATGTTTGGCATTTTGGTAACCCGACCCGACCCTTTAATCAAAAAAGAAATAAGAAAAAAAGGAATATTAAACTGTGGTCAATTTTATTTTATTTTTTGTGTTATACAACAGCGGTCTATTTTATTTTATTTTTTTATTTTGTAATTTTTTTGGAAAATAAACATGATATGGAAGTGTATAAATTTGAAATCATACCGGAACCAATATATGACTGTTTGATTTCCACATTTTGAGTTTTTGGAGATGAATTCCATCAGTGTTTAGGCTCTCCTGAGGAGAAGAGATGGTGATGTTCTTTATGCTGGTACCACATGAATTTCAAACTTTAGATGACATTGAGGACTGTTTACAATGTTGATACTGGAAACAGTGATATTGTAGCTTTTGTAAAATCTGATTACCTAATAAATGTTATAATAGGTGAATCTTAAAACAATGGAAAAATGAAATTAGGAAGTCAGAATAAAAATTGTATTAAAGGAAGAATTCCATACTGTAGGCTTTATCTAATCCGACTATACCTTTTTTTGGATCTTTCTATAGAATTTGAAGGGTATTTTTTTATAAATACCAATCATGAATATATCAAAAATTACTTTGGATTATTCTAGAAACTACCTGACGTAAGATAGAGGAGTTCCACCATGAAGATCCCTGACCATCAAACGTGTCACTCCCTTATATGGTTAAATTTGAAAACCATTTAAATTTAATCCATTGAAAAAGACTTGATTTTGCCCATTATGCCATGTCTGTAGGTGCCAAAACAGTTCCATCTATCTGTTTATGTATGTAAAAAAGATAATTTTATTCATCTCTTCAGATTTTAATGTATGTATATGGAAAACTATTAATTATATTTTAATTTTATTTAAGTAAATGTGTGAATGATGAATGGTTTGCATGATCTCCTACTATATTTATATTTTGCTAAACAGTAATCATGATGTAGGTAGTACGTTTTCGGTTCTTCCATCTTCATTTTTTTGATTATCCTTTATTTAAAAATTAGTTAATATTGACTTAAAAAATTAGCAATACCTAAAGACAAAGATAAGTCATGCAAGGACCCTGAAGATTTAGCAGTTTCAGAACAAAAATATAGCCTGAAGGAATCTTATAGTTGCATCAGACCCTTGCATGCTTCTTTCCATGTTCTTTCAAGTGCCTACTTATAAATATTGGCTCATGTTATTTATGGCAGCAAGCAGAAGAATATACATCTGATAATACTCGTTGGGCTAAATAACTTTGCATGAAAATTCATATTGACATAATTGTGTGTAGCTCGAAAAGTATTTTGATGCATGCTACATTACTGAAATAAAACCCTCTTTACATGATCAAAATTCATATATAAACCGTTTATGAAGTGTTGCAGTAGAATCTAGGATAACAAGGCTCGAATAAAATTAATATGCATTTGAAAAAAATAAGATAATTTAGTGATAAAATTAGGTGAAATGAACGAACTTACCTTAGAATCATCAGAAAATCAATCACCCTTAGCTCCAAATGACATGATATTATATTGTGATGATGAACGGTGATAATTGGGATCATCTTCATGAACGGTGATAGTTCAGATTATGTTGGTAAGCATACAAGTCAATCTTATAGTTTTCATTTATTTGATATTTACCTCAAAAAAAGATGCAGAAACCTAGAATTTTGCACACATAACATGGATAGTTTGATTCTTAGATAACAGTAAGCAATGTCCCATTATGCTCACAATGCTGTTTCCTTAATGCAGTTTGTACCAAATTACTCGAACAACAAGTCTGAGGGAAGCAAAAGATCATAGCAAGCGAGTAGAGACACTGGAATTGTTCCTACTTAGCAAAGGATCACAATGACAGTTGTATACTCTTATTCCTCTTGCATTTTAATTGCATATAAACATATTAATGAATTAAGTTTTTTGTAAATCACTTCAGTATATAATTTAATGAATTTATTTTTACTTGTAGACATGCCGATGAACACAGCACTATGATGTACATCAAGATAGCGTCTACACTTAAGCAGAAGACTATAAGAGATGTTGCAGACTGTAAGAGATGTGGCGTTGAGGTGTCGATGGTTGGATGTGAGTTCATACTTGTATTCTTAATCATCACATTTTCGACTTTGAAAATTATGAATTATAAGTTGACTTCCTTTGTAAATATTAATTTTTTACATTTTAATGTTCCTTTCATATGTGCATTTAATGTTGCATCTGTGTGGTTTCGTGCAATGCAGCCATTCACTTCTGTATTGCTACATTTATATCCTGAAAATTGAAAATCATCATATTCCATCTAAATTTATTGCTTTCTTGCTAGGTCTGCTTCGATCTTTGGTTCTAAATTTATATGCGTACTAATTTAGTTCATATATGCACTAATATCATCTGCTTATCTAGTATCAGCATGCTTGCATCAGTAAATCAGAAGCTAAATAATGTTTTTTTCCATGGATACAGGAAAATGGTAAGAGACGCAAGTTAGAAGCATATTATGCTGGTAAAAATCAATACAATAAGAAGGTAAAATCCATTTTAATAGATCACCGTGTACATTAATACATGTATTTAAGTCACCATAGTTTTCATAATTTGCTATGACATTAACACTATATTTTATTTTGCCTTATATAGCTTCATACCTAGATGGCAAGAAATTATCTGTTTACCAACTTTGATGGGATTTAATTACTACTTGGTGAATTTTTCTTCACGGTTTAGTTGTTAGTTTACTGGTTTGAAAATATCTTATTCTCTATTGTAATCGGTATATTCATCTCGTTCTTTTTAACTTACCAAAGAATTGTCTGTTTGAAGAAAACTGACGAACCTGTGCACAAAAGAAAGATCAAACAATCTTGTTTTTGTACTTTCAGATTTAGATGGTTGTGAACTGTGATTTAAAAATATATTATAATATGTGCAATGTGGAGCACTGTGAAGTTAAATCAGGTTACCTGTTACGTGTTATATGACATAGGAACCTGAGTCTTTTTGCTGTTTCTTGCATTGCTTTAACAAAACTCCAAAACTACGATTTTGAATGAATTGTCTGGCATAGCAGCTAATCAGCTATTATATTTTATCATATGAATAGGTATGTATACAACAGTGTGTATTTAAAATGCATAGATACACGCACACTAAGAACCTTAATTTATTCTGTCGAAAAAAGTACTTGTCACAACATCAAATTAAGATGGCTCCCTATTAGTATAAAAATAGTGTGATGGTAAAATGAATATCTACAAGGGCTGCGCATAAAAATAGCCGCCCTTACTTAAGTAACGCTTTTATTTTGTACTTACCTATGTTGCAACGATTATTTGTTCCACTCCCTATGTTACCCAAGCAAAATACATATCTCTTCTTTTGCCCCAACCATTTGACATTCTACTAATTTTACAACAAAGGGCGCTGCATTCTCATTATTATTTTTACTTTTATTTTGCCTTTTCTCTCTCTGAAATTTGCATATGCTATTTGTTTCCCAACTGATCACGCATTTCCTCTTCTTTTTTGTGTCTACAATCCCACCTTTGGATGTCGCAACACAACAAATAACGGATGAAAATAGCCGTGTACTTCATCAAATCCTAAATAATCTGACTGCATATAAGGTATGTAGCTTTTATTGTCGACATAACCATGATAGAGTTTTTATTTTTTAGAGCATTAAGGTGTTTAAATCTCCTTTACATTTGATATCAACCTACATTAATAGTACATCTATATTTTACATAGAGTTCACCATAAATAAATAGAGAAAGAATTTATCATTGTAATTATATTCAATGTTGAAATGTTATTAGTGATGTCTCAGCACCAATGTGTGTGAATAAATGAAAAATGCTGATACTAGCTGGTATTCTTCTAATATTGTTATTCATGCCAACTTGAATAATTATACTAATATTTTCATTCATTCCATTAAGTGCATTGTTACTGGTATATTTGTTCATGTCCAGTCAAATAATAGGAAAAAATAACTAAAAACTATCAATTTATTTAAGAGCTCCATTTTTTGTATCATTTCACATTGGCACTCTAGAAAATTAGTAATTGTTTCTTGTTATTCAATTTTGAGTTTCTTTTTGTTCTCAACTAGCTGAAGCTATATTACTTGTTTATATCTATAGGGTGATGCACTAGTAGCTCACTTTGAGTACCATAAGCGTGAATGGAGTCCACAGGAGGCTTCAATATTGGGTACCTAAAATTACGACGCAGACCCTCAGAAAATGCAGTATCAGTTCAGTAAGCTTCAAAATATTTTGTAGTAGTGAAATTTGAAGTTTTCACAATGAACTTTGTAGAATTTGATATGAACTAATTAGTATGTTTGATTTTCTTTACAATTTGATGATATATTAATTTTGAAATTTAGTTTCATGTTTGTTACTGCTATAAATTTGAATTTGTATAGTTGAATAAAATAATATGTGATTATACTATAAGATCCGGAATGAGATATGGTTGAATGAAATACTATTAGATCTAATTTGCATTAGTCATGGTTATAAGTGTTAGAGTTTCCTTTTTGGTAATGGTTATAAATGTTAGAAACTATTGTTCTGTCACGGTTATAAGTGTGATACTATCTAAATTTCCCACGGTCATAAGCGTTAGTAATAAACATTTTATCATGATTATAACCGTGAGTAAATACTGTTTTGTCACGGTTATAAGTGTGATAATATCTAAATTTATAACGGTTATAAGCATGAGAAATTACTATTTTTGTCACGGTTATAACCGTGAGCAAAAGTGTGACTGAATTTGCCCGCGATGTCTATTTTAACGGTTATAACCGTAACAAATTAGTTTTGTCACGCTTATAACCGTTTCTGGTGTTGTGTGACCACTAAATATTTTTCAATTATAACACACATAAAAAGAAAACTATTGTAATAAAATAGTTTTATGCATTAAATATTTCTTAAATAAAAAGAAAATGTTTTTATTTATTGGATGCACACACGTACATGCATTTATACCAGTATAGTCGATAATATGGACCTATGCTCTTATTTGGCATAACGTAGAATAGAAATAATACTAAAGCTCATTATCTAATATTTCTAACCTAAATATAAATTAAAGCAGTTGTTGGGATCTAATTTATAAATTTCAGTTTTATAATTTTCTTCCTTTTTGTTTCCTCTTTTCATTCTACAATGACAAATGACGATATACAAATTGCGGATTACAAATTTCAAAGTGGAAATTAGGATCCACCTTTTATTTTGAAACTTAATACAAGAAAAACATTTCTCAAAAACCAATTTTAAATTTTCAAAAACCACTGTCTTAAGTGGCAAGTGGTATGACGTTTTAGATTGATGATCTATAGATAAGTTCGAACATTCAAGACATTGAAATGAGTGTTTAATTTGAATAAAATGCTATTGTTATTATTGAACCATAATTTTGGCTCAATACCCACAATATCATATAAGGTAGTATTATTTAAAAATGTTATAATGATACCCAACGATTTCGATATATTCACGAAGTTGTTACAAAGTTCAATTCGCATGTTCGAGGGTAAATATGCAAGTTGCGTAAATATGCAAGTTCCTTCTTCATATGTCAATGGACGGGATAAGCAATATGTCATAGTCCCTTGCTCGTATGTCAGTGGGCAAAACAGGCAATATGCAAGGTGGCTTTTAATTTGAACAAAGGCTTAAGTGGCCTTGAACAAATTTAATAATATGCAAGTCGAAATCGATTAGTGTTCAAGTTCACAGATAAGTCATATGCATGTTCATTTTTCAATAATAGTCAATTATACACATTCAGGGGAAATATGCTATTCAAAGTTAAATATCTAAATCATTATGTGCAAAAGGTTCAAGTTTTACAATTAGTTTTATTTAAAAATCCCCAAATTGATCTAGGGTTTAACACTTTAAGAATTGAGAAATAGAGAAAGAATCATTCGTCCCTTTCTAGGTGATGGTAAGGGTCTGTTTATAGTGGTGTTAATTATGCGGGGTGATTGACATGTGTCCTGGCTTTAAATCTAAGGGTTTCAATTGCATCATTCTGATGAAACATCAACATCTCTTTGTAGAGATTCGACATCTCGTATTTGTAGAAGCTCAACAACACTGCTTTCATTGCAACATGATAGCCTTCCTTTGTAGTTAAATACTCAACATCGTCTACGGGTGCGGCATCCCTTCTTACATAATTGCTAATTTTTTTATCTTTAGGCTTAGCAGCATTTATGTTATAGACACTCGATATCTCTTGTTCTCCCAAATTTGTACTAATTTGCCATCTCCACTGCGACATCTCTATCATTACAGTAGAGGCTTGCTACCCGTATTGTTGTAAAGGTTCGACGTCATCCTCCGCGTCTTTAACCACCTTACTATCTTTGGGTTGATAGATGTTATACTGTAGAAGCTCAACATCACATGTCCCTCTAGATATGTTGTAGCTCGATATCTGTAAGTATTTACTGGTTCGACATCTTCATTGCCTTTCAAAAACTCGACACATTCTTGTTGTTAGGCGTTCAACTCGATTCTTTATTGTTAATGTTCGACATCACCTTTCTATTGTTAAATGCTCGACAACGCTTACTATTGTAGAGGCTCGTTACCCCTTTAGAGACTAGGTACATCTCCACTGCTTGTTAACCACTTGAACGTTCGACTTCTTTAGAAATTCGGCATCTTTTGTTATTAGATGTTCGGTACCCTCTTGTTAGAAGATCGTCATCCTTTTATAAATGTTAAATGCTTGATAATTTTATTTTCTTTAGGTTCAACATATTCCATCTTTTCCAGGTACTCTTTTGATGCTCGACCCTCATAATACGTAGCAACGGTTATTATATAAAAAAATTATAACCTAAAATTATTTTCAATATTATTTTCTTGTTTTTTTTTTTTCAAAAATCAAATCTACAATTAATCGAAAATTAATATAATCAAAAAATAGTATTTTTATAAAAAAAAATTATAGAACTGCAAATATTCGCAGTTTTTAGATAATATAAATATTTGCAGTTGACTAAAATAAAGATATGTATGTTTCCTCTTTTTTACATTTAGATCGACGGACTACGTCGACAGCGACGGCCATGGCACCGACGGTGGTACTAAGCGTAGAAAACAATAGAACTAATCATATAAAGAGGATAGAGTGCTTACCCTTATATTTTATCATTTCCATTAGGCTTTCTTCCTTGTGTGAATAGCGTGATCATATTGAGGTGATATTAATTGTTATCTAAAAACAAAATCATTGTTGATGCTCGGGTAGTGGATTGGATGGATTATACCCTTGATACGAGAAGAAAATCTGAATTACATTAATAATTTTGTTATTTTGATTGTAGTTGATGTTTCGAAGTTGTAATGTAGTCCCATTTTCTTAACAAATTATTTGTCAAAACAGTGCAACTCTTTACAGGAATAAATAAGCGTTATATAATACAAGATTGTTCATGAGTCCTCCAAACATCTCATAGATTTTAAGCAATTGGCACAACCATTCGATATTTTAGTAGCAATGCACTGCAAATAAACCGAATCAAAATTTAGGTCCATTAAATCAAATATAAGTAAAATGGAAATTCTTGACTAAATATCATATCAAAACCATCTCAAATAAAAAAATAAAATAAAAAAATCTAAGCTATAATATAAATACACTGCAAAGTGTCTAAATATGCACTGAAATGTACAAAAGTTTATGCACTGAAATGTACAAAAGTTGATTACATATTACATAATGGATAAAATATCTCAATTGGATCACTGGTTATGGTAGAAATCCAAACACTCCATAACCAGTTAGTAGATATATTCGAGGAGCACAAGCTACATGGGTATAATGGACTAAAATACCACTAATAAATCAAGATTCTTCGAGAATGGCACGGGCAAGGTTTGTAGCTAGGGCTAGTCTGACAGAGCTTAGAGCTTGAGGTGGTAAGTCTGTGTCACAAAAATCAGGGCGAAGCTTTGCCATCGATAACTCTTGTAATTTATTCAATAATAGATTAGTTTCTGACACATTTAACAGCGGCCGATCCTTCCAGTTTAGTAATTTAACCTGCAAATTAAGACCAATTAAGAAACAACAATCCACCTACAACTTAATACGTATATACATATACAGGTGTGCGTACATATGTGTGTACCTTATCAAGCCTAATAACAGCCAATGTCTTCTTAAACATTAGCTGTAGGTTGTCAGCATGTAGTGACAGACCAATGGCATACACATACATTATCTGTAATATAACTAGCTAATCATCTCATGCATCCTTTTACAGCATGCTTACACAACACCACATAGCCAAGGGCAGAGGGAAGAATCAGAACCACCCCGGATTATCTAGACTAACTATTTCGTGTATTTACTTCATATAAAGTACTTTAAGAAAGTCAGGTGCACAAATAAACATACGTTGATTTATAAAATTACATCTTGAGTTACAGCCCGTGGTTCTTTATATAGATACATTCTTGCACATAGGCAAATCCACATCTTTTTGTATTTGGCGAGGCCCACAAACGGAAAACTATCTTTTCATGCTATCATCATATGAAGGGAAATTGTAAAATTTGGATGCAAACAAAGAATGTCCCATCACAATCAGTACTGATCTTTCACGGTGGTGAGTAAATGTGCACATCCGCTCCAGAACTCTCCAGTTGCATTTACTATTGTTTTGATATTCTAATGATTTGTTTAAAAGCTCTCAAGTATAGATTACATTTACCAAATCGTTAAAGTAACACAGGTTCAACATTGTAAACTGAAGCAGCAGCACCAGTTACCACAACTTCTGAGTTACATTATGTGAGTTAAGTGAGGTTTCTTGGGACTTGACTAAGAGTCCATGCAGATTACCAGGTTGCCTGGGAGGCTTGCTGGATGCATGTCAAAACTAATATGAGCATCATCTAAGAAAGTCAGAAATTACTTACTGAATCGTGCATAAGCGGAAGCCAGAATCTCTGTGGTGTGAAAGGACTTTTCATAAGCTGCACCAATAGCAAGCTATCAGTTTTGATTGTCAGATCAAGAATTAATAGAGTAGAATTAATGGCTCTGGTAGAAGTCACCCGAAAAACCAGAATGTTTCCTTTGAATTAACGGAATTAAAAAGGTTTGCAGACATTTAAAACAGGATTGAAGAAGATTATCAAATTTTTGTCAAGACTGAGATTTAAATCAGTGATCTCATTTTGTGTACCAATTTTTTCAACTTAAAAAAAATATATAATTTTGTGGGATTTGAATCCGTGACCTCATTCATACGTCGAGGATGTTTTAGAAAGTTTAAGTATTAAAAATAAATGTAGCAATACAAATATTGTTTAAAGATATACAATATTCTAGACCAAAGTGATGGAGTAAATACTTGTACAAGTGATTCTACAGCTTGCCGTGCGACATCTGTCACCTTCCCATTTTGTATTTGCTGCAGGGATTTCTTGAAATCACGATACCTGTGATATATTGTGCACAGAGATGATTGAAACCACTTCCTATTTTAGTAGGTACATCTACTAATTAAAGGTTGCATTAGTGGTTGCGAAAAAAGAAAATACTTGTGAAGGAACTCGATACCACCAACACTCCCTAGTCTAGAACCAAGCAATTCAATTAAGCCTTCCCATTGCTGCAAGATGTAAAATTATAATCGAACTCCTTAAGAATATGTTTGAGATATGGCAACAGAATCAAATAATTAGGATAAACTTATTCATGTATATGTATGTGTGTATTTGTGTGTGCTGATTTTTCAATAAATCGTGTGTGCACGCACGAGCACATGTACAAGTGTGTGAGTACACGCACGAGCACATGTACATGTGTGTGTGAGTACACAGACGCGTAGACACGCATATATACAAATTAAAAAGGGATTTTCACTTTAATAAGTTTCTAGGACAGCATTCCAAATAATTAGTTTCAAGGACAGAGATAAAAGGAAGTATCATTTTCAATGACATTAGAAAGATACTTCCATTTATCGTTTTCCAGTTTCAAAGACAAAAAAGCATCATTTTCAGTGATAGGAAAAGGATACTTTCATTCAATATTTTCTAGTTTCAAAGACAAAAGGTGATTCTTAGCGATAGGAAAAAAAATGCTTTCTTTTCAACATTTGTCCTTGAAACTAGTTATTGAAGCGTTATCCTAGAAACTTATTGCCTTGAACTGAGAAGCCCATCAGCCAAATTTTCATAATAAAAAAGACAATATTAACCTGGTTCGGTTTAACCACAGATATTAAAACTATTTTAAATATCTATAATGATGCATATTAAGAAAAAGACTCTTATATCAGCACACCGCCGTATATCACATAAATCATCCGAATTGCAAACAAAAACTTTTACCACAGGCTGAGTAGTAAAGGATTCGATCTTACTTGAAAATTATTATCAGAAACCGACTTGCCAATGCTTTCGAACAACTGCTGAGCAATCCTGTTAAGCCTGATTTCATCTCGAGCTTGCTGAAACCAGTAAACTCCAGACCCCTTCATACCATGCTTCCAGTGGTACATGCCAGCAATCTGTCCAGTTATTTCAAAATTTCATGGAACCAAACTTAATGGCTATTTGATAAAAAACATTATAAAGGGTTATTTGAGTATGTACATGAAAAGTTCAAAGCATTTAACATGGCATGAAATATGTATTACCTTCATAACAGTTGAACTGATATTCTCAAGTTCGTACAAACGGCAAATCTCTAAACTCTGTTCAATAGTAAAACAAAGACAATCACGGTATGTGTATTGATTAAAAAAAATAGTAATAGCTAATAATTTTTTAGAGATCTGAAAAGAAATTACCTTGAGAATCATTTTATAGTATTGCGCTGGTTGTTTATATAGCAAATTTTCCAATAAGCCTAGACCTTGAGTTGGACACGAAACCAAATATGTAGGTGCAATCTAACAAGAGAATAAAACATAACATCATTAAATAAATATGGAGCATCACTAGCACAGTACGGTGAATACTTGACAATAGCCATCCAATTAGAACACATGACTACCGACTGATAGTCTTAGCCATTTTCTACTAACAACAAACAAAGCATGAGTCAACAATAACATAGAAGCCAATTAAAGGAGGGGAGGGTATACATGTTGACATTTCCCAAGGAAAAATTCAAACCAGAATGCAAAAGTGGGGCTTCAGAGGTGAGTGATTCCAAAGTTCATGGTGTTTCGGTTAGATCTACTCGATATAACTTGGAAGTTTTGAAGTCATGTTACATGATATTTTGAACTTAGGTGTACTTTCGTTGGCAAGTGACCCATGTACCAACCATTGATTTTAAACTAATATTTGGCAACTTTGTAGATATTCATTGGCAAGTGCAAAAACCATTCATGTTAAATTAAAACATTAAGTCGTGTTAATTTTGCTGTGCCTGATTTTTTTGATATGATACTAGTGCATTATCAGATGTCATAATTCTTAACTAGCTAGTTCTAAACGGACAGAGAGATGTTTACATGAGATTAAACGATGATAATTTTAAATGACTAATTTACAAGTGAAATTCATCATAACTTTGATGCATCAACCTTCAGTGCAGTGACTTACATGCACATCCACATGTAGCACTGTAATAAACTAGCTTAGAAGGGGTACATTTAACATCTTAGCCAAAAAACTAGCAATGATGATACACTAATTTATTTATGAGCACAAGAATGAAGCTGCTGTTATTTACACAAAATGTTTGGAATGTCTGATGCAATGCATATAAAAATATTTTTGAATAAAGATATGATATGTTCTCAAATCATTAAATTTTATTTTTGCATATCGTTTGAATAAAACATAAATTCAAGAATATAAAAAATAATAACATAAATATTTTTGTTGTAACTGAGATTCAAACTCGTGACCTCATTTATACATCTGAATTTTCAGTAGAAACCAAGGTTCGAGAACTCGGTTTCGGTTTTGATTTTGATCATTCGAAATTTCTTTGATTTCGGAAGTTTCAGAAGTTTCAGTTTTTGTTTCGATTTCGGTCCTGATATCGCATTTTTGTATTTTTTAATGAAGTGTAATAATAAACATTGCAAATAAAATACAAAATATAGTCTATAAAGAGATAATAATTGAACATACAGAACTATTAATTAAATAAACACATATGACCATTTGCTTTTGCCTAAACAACCCTAAATTAAAAATAAGTAAAGCCTGGATCCTAATATAAATTACCAGTCCATTATCAATTACCATTTTCTTTTAAACTTATAAAATAAAGGCCCAAACTAAATCCCCAAGCCCATTATCATTCATCTCATTCTAACCCTACCCCATATGCTACTGCATCGACTGTTCATCCTCGAAGCCGAAAAAAATTACGAAAGAAAGAAAAAGCAAAATCGTGCTCGAAGTCGAGATTGATGTTCGAAATCGAGTCATAGTATCACATAAATTTTTGGTTAGATTCTCAAGTGTTGAAGTCGAAAGATGCTCAAGTGTCGAAGTCGAATCGATTACGAGGTAAGTCGATTTTTTTAGGCTAGATTCGATCCTTTGTTTTTTGTGTTGTATACCCCATTTTCACTCTAGTGCAGCAATTGTGAACTTTTGATTTTGTTTTTCTGGTTTTTTTTTTTAATCGACAAGTAGCGGAACGAGATATTGACCTAATCTCGTCCCGCCTCCGGTCGGAACAGAGTCGAGATGGCCGGAATCTCGTGATTCCGGCCGGAACCTGATACCTTGGTAGAAACAAATGTTAACTTTTAGCATCAATGAGATTCAAACTTGTAACATATCTAATATGGTAAGGGCATTTTAGGAACTTCACAGTCGGATCAAAATCGTATGAACCTACAACTATTAATAAATGATAAAGATGAATCACATGGAAAGTAATAATTCTAAACAAAATAAAACCCCGCTGAAGTTATATCTGCACTCAAGAACCACTCACCTGCCAAGTCAAGGGATGAGAAGACAAAACTTGAGCGTAAACAAGCCGGTACATTTCATTTATGCTAATACCGCCGAAGTTATCTCTCTCTTCGTACAGCAATATTTCAGCTTGATCATTTTCAACTGTCAACAAATCTGTAGCATGTGCGACCATCCTATGTAAACAGTATATCAGGCAATTAAAACAGATCATATAACTTAAACAATATGGAAACAATAAAACTAAAATCGTATCTTACCAAGGGCCAAATGTCTTCGAACATTCCGCTAAGACAACCTAAGTATAAGATAAGTGAAAATAGCATTCCAACTATATACAGTTAACCAAAATTAAGGAATAATTTCTGAGCAGTCGTTTACCTCTGTGTTTTCTCCTAGAATACCAAGGAGAATCTCCATTAGACCATTGGAATTGTTGTTTGGTTTCAACTGCATAGACTTCTGAGCCAAATTGTGTAGCCTTTCTAAACTCTGGATAAATCGATTAAGGTACACGCTCACAGATTTTGTATTATAGGATCAATCGATTAAGATAATAAAAGTATAACTTGCACACAAACATGTGTGCGCGCGCATGCACGTGTAGTATGCACACACATGTATTATGAGATCAGTTGATTAAGATAATAAAAAATATATAAGACTAACTCATACATAGTCAAGGGATCCAAAACTATGCTCATAATATATGTATGTATGTACATACGTACCTACGTATGTCTATGTAGTTAGTAACTTTAAATTGAAAACAAAGGTTAGAGTCAAAAAACATAGTTAGCTTTTTAATACAAGATATAATCAATAGATAAGGCTGAATGGCTTCTTAGCTCAGGGTAATTAATTTTTAGGATAGCACTTCCGAATAGTTAGTTTCAAAGACAAAAGAAATTATCATTTTTCTGAAGTGTTACAGGAAATAATAATGATAATGAAAGTGATACTTAATGATACCTTTTTTATACATTCAAACATATGCAATATATTCCAGTTAGTGGTTGCAGACATTAACCCATAGCTATATGTTCCCAAACAGAATGAATTTCAATTCTTTTACATGCACACACACAAACGCAGACGTATTTATGTATGTGTACATGTATGTATAGGATGATGTTGAGAATCTAAGATATTAAACAAAATCAAGACCTCGGTGCAATAATTAGAGGCTAGATAGATTTGTGCATGTGTTAAAAGTTATTGGTTTGATTTACTTCAATAATCCTCCATTCAGGATCGCATCAAACATTATTACTCATCATTGGAGTCACATTAACTTAACTTGGTTATGACTGCTAGGCTTGACATTTATTGCATAATCTATTTATGCCTTTTCTTTCCATGATATTTTCATCTGAATCTAAGTAAAATATCAGGAATGCGCCTATCCTGGTTAATAATACTATACTGAACAACAATTTATGATCATCCAATGGCCAAAGGAATGGGGGAAAAATCCATATTAGACAGTTGTACTCATTACCTTAACAATAAGAACATGTGCTTGGCATAAGCATCTATGGTGTTTCAGAAAGTACTATATGCAATCATCGAAGATAAGCCATGCCCAACAGATAAAAAGTTAAGGTTATTGCCATATTCTGATAGTTTTTTTATGCAAACAAATGGGACACAAACAGTAAACATAAACAATTGGTCATCGATGCCTACAACTATTACTATAATAAAGTAACAATCATTCTCTAACAACTTACTACAGTATATGGCCTCATATAAATTAACTGAGATATGCATAATTCCAACCAGTGGCAGGTGGCAGCAATGATGTTCTTAAGATTACCCAACATAATCTGCAACAAATTTCTCAAGCCTTCTCGAGTTTGGTGGTGACCACACTGAATCCAAAAGGCACTGCAGTCTAATTTAGATATATGTCCATGCCATTTCTCCCATGCCTAATTAGATTAAATAAATCATACTCATAATACAAGAAAGAAAATGCATATATAAGCCAAACAATGACACCTTGATAAAATCAGATTTATTTTTGTAGCATTGGCCTAAGTTTCCTGCAGGTAGATCAGGACGCATTCGTGGCATTGTAGAGACCAAAACAGCAACAGCCTCTACCAATCCATTTTCGGTCTGTTCCATAAATATAATTCTGACATGAGAATACTTCTAATATCAGAATTTGCAACTTGAAGAATGTGCAAATACAACTTTAATCGGGAAAATGAAATGTATGCCAGTAAAGAAGAAGTTGAGGTGCAACTGAATTTGCATCAATCTCCAAGTTCTATTGCACATGCCACATGAAGTAATCAACATAAAAATGTCTAAAAAGCATATCCAGTTCCAAATGTCTGGCGAGATAAAGGGCAATTTTAACATTATAGTCACAACAGGATCATAAGACAGAGAAGGTAAAACTGAAACTTGTAGCCACATGAGAAAATAAGGGTCCGTTTAGTTTTATTTTGAGTTTTGTGTTTTACGTTTTCGTAATCCATTACAAAATATGAAGAGTGGAGAGAAGAAGATTTAAAATTCTTAGTCATTGCGATGATGGAGGGACGGCGGAGTAGATGGAGGACGGCGGAAAGGATGAATCGCTTTCCATGCTTTTGTTATTTTCCTAAACGCTCAAAACAAAATAAATTTGTTTTTCAATTTAGAGTGTTAACTTCATTTTTCAAATTGGTTCTTTTTCCAAAATACATGCACCTTATACATTTTTGTTTGGACGTAAACCTAAAACTAAAAAGGGCAAACCAAACGGGGCCTAAATCTCTTCAATGTTTACCTGGATATTAAATTTTGTCAGATTGGCCATTACTTGACACAATAAGTTTTGAAGTAACATGGTTTATTAAAACAGAATCCAGCTTTACAAGGGGTCTCAAAAAACTAGTTCAAATCATCAAACGACTAATGTACATGGACAGAGCAGGAATTGAGAACCAGAACATAAAGTGCATTAATATATATGATGGTCAGTATTCATCAGTTTTAGTATCAATACAATTCCACTTGAAAAATACATTTGAAACTTAACAAAATTTCTTCACACGTACACAATATACATTTGGCTGCATTGCTCTAATTCCTTACAAAAATAAACAAATTATATTTTAACTAGATCAATCATTAACTAGTTTTTAAGATGATATAAAGCTAAGGTTTAACACCTTGGTACATACAACTATGAGTCTATGATAACAATTTAAAAAGAAAGTCCCAGACTGAACTACTTGTGACAATTTATTCTTAAACCACATGCCACATTTATTATCCCAACAAAACCTTAACCGTTACAAAATATGCTGGAAACAACAGTGTTCATTGGATCAACCAAGCGGTTTTTTTCATCACATAAGCAAGAAACTCATCCCAAAAATTAAAAAACACACAAATTTTGAATTATTTTACAAACCTCACGAGTGCCTATTTGATCTGGTTGGTATGATCCATGTAATCTCAGTAGTTTGACCTGTGTTGAAAATTATAAATAGATAAATCTTTTGAAGACAAAATAATAGTGAATCAATTTGGAAATAAAATAGCTTTAACCATAAATCAATTAAAGATGAATGTTAGACACTAACCACAACATCAAGCCATCCAACTGCAAGTGCTAGAGATAATGCTTCCCAATATCCGAAGTCATCCTCAACTACCTGTATAGAGTAAGGACGTGTATATAAATTGAATAATGTTAAAGATAGCAACCTGTATTTCACTGCTACTGAACTTAGATGAATCTCATGACATAGAACGTGTCTGATATCTTGTCATAGACTATACCTAGGCTTTTAGCCGCCTAACAGTGTTGTAGCACTCTGCCTTGCCTTTGATAGTTCCTGCCAAACACTAATTTTACTAGAACCTTCGGTGTTTAATACTCTACTTCACCCCTAACAACATATTGTGCACGTATGTATGCTATGTATACCATCTGTGCATGTACTAAACAAAAGAAGAAGAAGAAATAGAGCTTCGGAGGAGCCTAATAGAGCTCGTACAGAGCCTTTGAAAGCATAAAGCATGTTCCTGCATGTGCACATTTGTGTGCATGTGTATGTACATCTAAAATGTGTGTGTGTGTGTCTACATACGAAGTGTGTGGTGTAGAATGTAGGGGATGTAATCAATATTAGTATATATATGTCTTGGAGTACAGAATAGTTTTAATCAACGCAATGTTAATATCTTGCTTTCAGTTAACAACTACTACTTTCTGCAAGGTCTAATTCAGGTAATCATCTTATTTTTCATGTTTCCTTAAAAGTAGATCTGCTTGATTAAAAAGTATGGAAACCAATAAAGTGTTTATAGCCAAAAATATGAATGTATGGCAATAGTATGTATGATGACACTTAGGATGACTGAGTTACAGCGTTGCCGATGTTGAGTATACTACTTTTGCCACATTAAAAATGCCATAATTCTAGCACTACAAGTTATATAATGAAAATGGGAGCTGCAGTTCAAAGTTATGCATTGCACTTTTACACATAAGTAATGCTTAATGAGATTACTGATTCTAGAGAACATGATTGGAAGGGGGGCAAACCTGTGAATTAACAAGTTTAGTTTGGAATTTCACAAGCTTTGAGTAGATCGTTTCCTCCGTCTTTGATAGAAGGCAATCATAATCCTGGAAAGACAAAAAATAAATTCAAAATAGTTTTCAAACACAAACATAGAAAAGTATATTAGTAAAGAAATTTTATTACAGTTAACCATTCGACAAGGCGCTCAGGAAGCCATGCTGATGATATCTTATCGACATAAAATATCTCCAACAACTGCCATGCAGCCTTCAAATTAGTCGGTTTCTCAACATGCTGCAAGAAATATAAATACATTATCCATGATCACTACATATGAAATAGAGAGATTTAAAAATAGGTGTAATTTGCTAGAATAGTACCTGAAAAAACATCAGTGGATCTTCGATCACTGTGTCAGATGGACGTTTAGAAGCCCCAAGAAGATTAGAAATTTGATTACTGTACTCCAGAACGTACTGCCACCTGCATGTCATTCACGACAATGATGTCTCCAACAAATATTAAATCCAAAGTGTAACACACACTGCGTGTGAGCTAGGATCAATAGCTCCTTTTATTAGCATCATTTGTAGTCTCCTGATATCAGCCACATGTTTATATTTAAATATTTGGTCCACATGACAGGAGAGAGAAAAAACAGATATTTTATGTGTGTGTGCTTTTCACATTCCATTAGCACGTATGGGTTGACTGTGACATCTGCTTGAATTATATAGATCTTGGTTGTCAATTAGGATCTTGGTTAACTTCAAAGGGTTTTGAAATTGTTATGAATAATAATTTCAAAAAAGGTGAGAACAAATTTTATGAAACTTAATCATAAGGATTTGATAATACAGACAAATCATCCAGTTTCAGGAGAGATTTTGATGTATTTCTTTCTTATATTGAAACTCTATCGAAATCCCTCAAAATTTTAGACAAATGAACTTAAGACTGATTCTATGTATATTGCAAATCCTACATATAAATCTTACTTACTTGAGATTTAATAAATCCTATGAAAACCCTATGTATAAATCCTATGAACTTCTACACGTGTAAACCTTATTTACATTAGTCGATTAGGATCTGCATCATACATATAATGTCATGATCCTCGTCCTGATGATGATAAAATTTTATGTATGATGCAAATCCTAATTGACCAATGTCGATGATAGTGATGAAATTCTACTTATGATGCAAATCCTAATTGACTAATGTAAGTAAGATTTAATCAAATATCGCTAAAGTTCTGACTGACTAACAACATGTTTCCATAAGATATAATCAAACCATTATAGACCAACATGATACTTTATGGATACAATTAAATTGTAACCGACTTTGTTTTTATAATCCAATGATGAAATACTTCTAAGCCTTATGGACTACCATTCCAATAAAATGTACCAAATCAAAGGTAGATTGTAGTTATTTAATTCCAAATACATACAAACGGTGACGATTCAGAACTACTTTTCAGCGATAGTATTTCTAATTATTTTCATCTTATGCCCATCATACTTGGCCAACGAAAAGCGAGTAAAAAAAAGACACAATTTGTAGACGTTGCTAGAGTAAATGACTAAACAGAAAAATCACCACTCAGAACGAAAAGCGGAGCTAGACATCCTCTCGACGGCAAGCAATGAATTCTTCCTGCTTTGAAGCAAGACGAAAGCGGGTACGGATCCATACGCGATGCGCCTCTTCTCAGCTTCGCTAAGCTCGCCATCATACTCTTCTTCGGTGCCCAGCTTCACTTGAACGACTTTTCCGCCAATATTTTCAGCGGGTCCCAGGCACGCAACATGGAGAAGGTTGCCACGTGCCCAGTTGACACGGATGCGGAAGAATGGGGAGGTCAGTCCGGAGATACGTATCGGGTAGGTTGCCGGTTCGAGCGGGATGATAGATCCGTTTGTGTTTGGATCCGATAAGATTCCCGGCATACTGCGTTTCGGATGGGAAAAAGGACAGAGTGGGTTTAGGGTTTATAGAGTACTAAGAGTAGTATGGGAAATGTCCATTAGGCCTGCAGCTGATTTAATGGGCGTGATCAATCCACCAAGCTCTGAGCGGCCAGTTGGATCCATTTGCAAATCTACCATGACGTTCCCGATATTATTTTCAAAAAAAAAAAAAAAAATTGCAACACTGTAAAGGTCCATAGAAAAAATTGCTGCAAATTTTCATTGAAAATAATTAAGCGTGTTTCTAAAACAGAAAATTATTATCTAGGACAAAAATTTTCAGCATTTTAGTCTCAACAACAGACTTTCGGTATTTTGTTTGAAGGACAATTTTCTTTAGGTATCAGTTTTTAGTCATTGTTAGCAGCTTTTAGATATCAATTTGTAGTTGTCGATAGCAGTTTTTAGATATCGGTTTTAGTTCGGTAGCAGTTTTGAAAGATTGTTTTTCCTTGTGAATAATTTTGGAAGAATGTTTGTCCTTATAAATAATTTTTAGGAGAATGTTTGTTTTTGTGGTCAAAATATTGAGGTCGTGTCCTTGAGGTTAAAAATATACAAATTTTTGTCTTTTAAATTAATCCCCCCTTTCTAAAACTTGTTTTCGATAAAAACCGAAATAAAAGTGTGAAATAAGGGTGTATCCATAATTTCCACAAACGAAAATGATTATCATGAGTTTGATCTCTTTCTTAATACAATGGCATGTTTCTGGATGCGTTGCACATTATATGCGTTGGAGTCTAATAAGTCTTAAGTTCACAACGTACGTCCATGCTACTCCAACCAAACAACTAGTGAGGTTGGATCGGACTTAACAATATGGTTGACGTAATCCCCGGCATGCCGAGCTTATAGACATGTTGATTTTTTACTTTTTTATGTGGTGTATCATGTTCATGTTGGATCTGGTGAACGGACGGCAGAGTGAAAAGAAACAAATTTCCAAAAAAAAAAAAAATCTTTTTTTATTACGCACTGTATCTTTTTAATTTATTACAAATGACATAGATTAAACTAATCATATTTAATGTGTAATTCCATATATTGAGAATTACTTTTATTGTAATTTTAGTAAATTATATATAATGTATATAATGAATATGATATGTCAATTTTTTACACGCACACAAGCAAACTCGCAAAAAAAGTGTCCGACTAATCTAAGTAAATAAGTCCTTGTCGCCTTGCAATAGAAATAAATTCAAAGAAAATAGTCTAGATAGGGATAAGGGAATGTCATTTGATCTTTCTCTAATCAATCCAGCTACCAAACTCTTCTCCTCAACTATTACTAACTCCGACAAATCCACCAGTCAACATGACAACCACTTCCATTTCTCACCCTTCCTAATGGAGTTATGATTGGTAGCTTAGCATGTTGAAATATAAGAGGTGCAAACGATATTTGTAAGCAATAGGAGTTAAAGTCTCTCGTCCTTCCAAGGCGTACTGTTCCAATCACTCGTTGCAATCCAAGGCATACTGTTCCAATATAAGTTATAAGTCAACAATAGAGTTCTAGAGTAGAGCATATTGTTCCAATCACCTATTGCAATCCAAGGCATGTTTTGGAGTTTGAAATTTTGTAGAGATAAAATATCATACCTTTAACTTGTTTCATCTTCAACCAACGAGTTAACTAGTCCAACAATATAACTTATATTGTTGACTTATGAAAACAAGTTTATAATTCGATCAAGCAAAAATGCAATGGCAATGATATGGTCTCACCCATATACAAATGCCATGCCCACCCCTATGCTTTAACACATGGGTTAGTAATGGAGTGGACTCGGTCAAATTCCATATACTACATACAAACCATTTTCATACATCTACACACACTTCATATTTAACTTAGCGATCGTGTCTGATAATCAACAATGACAAACAAACACACACACACACACACAGAGATGGGAAAGAATTGGCTCCCCTCATTTTTGTTACACCTTAAATCCCACTTGATTTCAATCATATATTCTGATTTAAATAATATATCATCAATATACTCGATGTTTCCTATTATCCAACATATCAAGTAAATGCAATAGCAACCATCAAACTTTGACAATTTTCATCATAAAAGTTCTGCCCCAAACGAACGAACATATCAAAACTCAAACCAAAATGAACTCATTCGTATACAAGACTACGGGGTGCAAGTTCAACCTGGCATCTAGTGGATCCAATCGGTCAACCGGTTGGCCCATGTAGGTCGAGCACTCCTGTTGTTTTGTTTTATTCTATTTTCTTCTTTCTTTTTAAATTTTTAATCACCCATTTCATTGATGTAAACCCAATATTTAACATGTTATTTTGATACTATAATACTTATTATTTTCGTATGAAAATCATGTGCATTTATCTCATATTTATATAAATTTACAAATTTTGTTAAAATTCAACATCCCTCAACTTAAAATATACTTTTAAAATAGTTAAAATTGTTATATAATTCAAATATTATCTGATGTCATCACATTCAATAACCAATGTTGTTTCATATGATTTAATACTGTATTGCATATACATTAATTTTCTGTAAAACACCACCATTTCTATACTTTTTGACAATATATTTTTTATTTATTATTACTATTTCGAATTATCTAGAGAACCAAGCTTCGCGTGTAAACTCTTGGTAAGTATATGTTTGCTAAACACATACTCTGAGTGCTTGTTACAAGGTTGTCTGTCTAGGGTTTTAAACTTACGACCTTTGGTCCTACAGACCGGACCATCAACCAACTACGCCAATCATGTTGGTAACATGTGTTTGTGTGTATTCTGTTCGTCGACGGAAATTCTATCGGTTTAGAAAACCGTCGAACGAATTTAGAGATAAAATTTATACCGCAAGCGCACGGTGTACGAATGTAGCACGCGGCGAATACGGGTCGATCCGCAGGGAATTGATGATTTTAAAATTCTATTCTATCAAATTAACCAAAGTTGAAAGTGTGATTAGCTAAAAATGTAAGAAACTAACAAAAACTAGCAAAAGAAAATGATAAAAAATATGAGAGTTAAAAGAACAATTTAGAGATAAATTCACTCTCTAGATCATATAAATCAACAAAATGAAGTTATGATCTCTCTTTTCTTGTCATTAGCGAGTTAGTTGATGTGCTTATCATAAGTATGGTATATTTGTGCTATTAATTAGCTCAATATAAACCATCAAACTATAACACAACCACTAATACACATTTAACTCTCATGAAATATGACATCAAAGTTGAAATAAAAATCTATTTTAAGCATAGCCTATTAACTATTGTTTAGAAATATAGGCTATCAAATTTCAATTTCAACATTCACTTCTTTGCCATAATCATATTTAGATGAAGAGGCAATTTGTGTTAAGTTTGTTTAAGCATAGTCTATTTGTTATGAACAACATAGACTATCAAATTCAAAGCTAAACAACATCATTAAACCACTTCAATCATTCTCATTAAGCATAAAAAGAGAGCATAAACATCAAATTAAGTTGAAGCTACATGATTAGAGAGCTTCATTACCCCTAAATTGAAGGGGTTTAGCCTCTCATATTTGTCATCATATGAACAAATGTAGCAAACAACATTGAGTAAAAAGAAGAGAAAAAAGAGAGCAAAATGAAAGGAAAAATTATTCTACTTGCATAAAAGAGAAGAGATCTACACTACAACATGAAAGTAAATAAGCATGAAAAGAAAAAGAACATATATTGAAGTTGCATTAAAAAAAAAAGAATTACATAAGAGAAGACATGGCTAAGTAGCCATGGAAAGAAAGAGAGATTTGATTTATTTTCTAAACTAAAACTAACTAACTAAGAGGAGAGATGGCTACATGAAACATAAGGGGTATTTATACAAGTTAGAAACCCTAATGCATATTTTTGGGGAATGCCCAAAATGCCCCTTAGGAAGTGTGGAGGCCAAGTTATCATTAACATGTCTTAATCCCCCATTAAATGTACATGAAGCCATTAACTCCAAAAATATGTGCATTAGCCTTTAATTTGTACATTAAGGTAGGTGGGTAGGTGGGGTCCTCCATGTTCTTCACTATGAATTATTTCCATCTTCATTCCTTTATATTCTTTGTGCATGCATATTCCTTCATGAAACCACTCCTATTTGAGACCATTTTCCTACAAAAATATATATAAATTTCCAATCAATTTTTCTCAAAGAAATATATGCACTTAAATGACCGTTTTGCCCCTATATGAAGATGAATATGTGAAAATTTGGAATTAATATGAATTTTGGTTAAAACAAATTAAAATACCCAATATGATCATTTATTTAATTTAAATAGAATAAATATGGTGGTAAAAATATGCACATTTACGTGCACATCATATTCGTTATTATCTACCAATTCTCATACATTAGTCTCAAAAATTCATATTATATCATTTTAATCGCATTTTCATAGTACTAAATTAATATATAATTGAAACATGCTCACATTTTCTATGTTTTGAAAACTCGTTACATTATTTAAATCAATTCAGCGATTTATTTTTTCAAATTAGATTTATTTATACTATAATCGATTATAGTTATCATTCATATCGATAGTTACCCAATAAAACCCTAAATTATCATCTTTAGGTTATAAGAATTATAATATAAAAATATGGTAAATTTGATTAGCCACACTCACAATCAATCGTCTAGCCCCAAAATGAAGATGCAAAGTCACGACTTCCTCCAACGTCCAAATTTAGATGCACTCTAAATCTTTGTATTTCCATTCAAAATTGATATCGGTCTATTTCCCACTTTACAATTGTCAGTTTGTTAATTTGTTTGTGAAATTTCATCGAGTATTCAGGGAGATATGATTCTTTAATTAAAAACTGGAAATGGAATTTTGAGGAAGAAGAAGAATGATTGTACATATGTTTATTTTAAATTTGAAGTTGACAAATAGTATTTACACATGAATAAAATGTCCATTCAACCAACTGGGTCGAGTCCATTTAAAATATTTAAAATTCATTTGCGGAAAACGTCCATATCACTCTCATCTTAACTCCGACGAGGCAAACGTATAGTCAAAATTGATTAGAAAAATTAGCCCGTTGTAATGACCCAGGTCTCATTATATTATCATTCATTTATAAAATTACCATTTCATACCTGTAAAGACCCGTAAATCCGTACTCCTTGAATAGACACTAATCTCCTTTGTTTAATTCAAGATGAACGAAAATACGAACCCTTAGGGGTTTTAAGAAAAAGAAAAGAAGAAGAAAGAAAATTTAGAGAGGGAAAAGAAGATAGAAAATAGGAAGAAGAGAAAATAGAAAAGAGAACAGAAAATTTTAAAATAGAAGAAAAAGAGAATAGAGAATTTGAAAACAGAGGGAAAATAGAACGGAACAGAAAACAACAGAACAACTACAGAATCTCACAATTCGCAGCGGAACAACATATAATAATAAATGAATAATCTTTAAACAAAGAACTATATCAGTTATTACATTACATTCATTTCATTACATCATATCATCAGAGTATACAACATCAACAACAAACAGTGCAGCGGAAAAAGAAATACTATATACTAGTAATACGCCATGCCATCCAGCTTGCCTCCAGCAACTCCAGAATATCCAGAATATCCTGATAAACCTTAACTCTTGACTGCCCGTGTGGAAATTGGTGGGCACCCAGAGTTTAGGAAGGAAAACAATAAACTCCGAGTCAGTCATGTGACTGGTGTGAGAACTCAAAATAGTTTATTTATCTTTAAAATCAAAATAGAGGAATATTTTTAAATCAATTCGCAATGCTTTTAAAAATGAGACTACCATAAGGCCTCCCGCACACACACACATGCAAACGCAGAATCGGAGGAGATTTCTCCTTATGATAGTCAAAGATGCTTGATACGCATTTAAAATAATATTTGATATTATTATTAGTGCATAGTGTAGAGGAAAATCATTTCGAAAATAAAGATATAAATCTTAGCCAACATACGACCATTATCGTATGCCTACTATAACTACTATCCAAACAGTGGTGACCACCATAAGTGAATAGCAGGTTCTACAACTAATACCGTACAAGTTTCGTATTGGGAATTGGATTTCCAACAAATGGTCAGGCCAAGGAACTTCCCATTGCCACATGAGAATGCCTCTGGATGGACATCCCCGAGAACCAAACCGGATCTCTACCAACACAAGGCCGGGTTACCCCTAACTGAGTAACAACTGACCGAATATGCCATCCCCCGGTCCTTTGGGACCTTTATCCGAGAGCGCTCTCTAATCAATTCACACAATCATAAAAACAAAGTGTTTCAACATGAGTAAGTATCTGGGCTCCATACCATGATACCACCCTTTTCCAGAAGGAAATGCACATATCCTAAAGGGCGCTACCCCTCATAACCTTGCTGCATCTTTCCTGTTTTGACCATTTCCGGGATGTGAGGCTCGACGAATTCACGTCCACAAAAACATACTTTATACAAAAGCCATGCTTTGGGTCAACAAATGATCAACACAATGATCACTAAGATAGACGATCAAATAAATGGTCCTATCACAACAATCAACACAATGATCATTTCAGCATCACTCAGCATGTCACATTACCAAATTGGGAATATATCGCTGATAACTTCAACTATATAACCTCTGAGCACATACGTCTCAGAGAAGGGTGTTAAGCAAAAAGAATAAATTCTCCGCCACCAACAGAAATATATTTGAAAGAAATCGGCTTTATATCTCAACTTGTAATGTCAGACATACAATCCATACAAGTCTGTTCCGGGCTCGAACAGAACCGAAGGCACTTACAAAGAAGTCCTTGCAATCCGGATATTCACAATCCTGATCGGATTTACCATCACATATGGAGAACTCAATACCGGAGCAACTCGGTGCAGAGTCAATCGATAGTTCATCCTATCGTTCTCGCAAATATCCGGTCTTCAACACCGATCTTCAAATGCGATTCACAACGACGTATCACATATTCGGAATGGGTTATACGACCCCATGGTCCTTTCCCGGTTAACCCGAATAGTGAGCGCTTATTCAAAAATAAGTGTGCATTCAAATTCAATCAATTCACATCAAATACCCATTCAAAGGGAAATATTGATAGTCGATTATTGAACTATCAATGGATATGCATACATCACCAGATTCCAAATAATTTTCCAAATTATTTATTTTCCAAAATATCTTTACAAGATATATTATTTCAACACTTCAAAAAATAAATCAATATTTATTTTTAACAAATTCCACCTTTCATTCATAAATTCCATAGTGAATTTATATTTCACAATATCTACTGATATACGATTTTCCATAGGTTTCTAATATTCAATTTCAATTTATCTTCAAAAAGATAAATTCTTAAAATATTCACTTAATATTGGAAAATATTTCCTTACTTATTTAATAAGTAATTCACAAATTTTATTTATTTTCAACCTTTGGAAAATATTCAATATACTTAAATCGAGATTAAGTATATATTTCATTCTTTAAGGAAATCATTCTCTTAAACATATTTATTTGGGCCTAAACGAATGTTGCGTAAAACATCGTTACGACAACCCAAAATCACTAGTATAGGGATTCGAAATTAAAATAGATATATAAATCCCAATACTATTCAAAACATTTCCTTTCGGAAATCATTTACTATAACAACAGTGTTATAGTCCACCATTTCCTTTTATTTCTCGAAATCGTCTATTTCAACAATAAATGTTGAAATATATGGTTTCGAATCTCAACACCTTTAAAACATCGTTAGATCGTTTTAATTCTGTTTAAAATATCACATTCTAAAACATTTTCTTTAACGTGTTATTCACTATTCAAAAATCGTGAACATACTTCGTTAACAAATTTCATCCTTTTATTCAATTTATTTTAAAGGATTATTCACTATTCAAAAATGTGAATATAACTCCATTAATAGGTTATAACAATTAACTTATCAAAATAAGTCGTTTGCGAATTTATAAAACTACGTTTATAAATTCCATTTCTATTTAATTATAAAAACTTCCCTTTTTATAAATCTCCTTTATTAACTTATTCGATTTATAACTCGGTTATAAACTACAGGTTCATATTATAAGTTAAACACTTATAATCTATTTGTTTGCAAAACCATTCCATTGAACTTCATAATTATAAATCTTATAACTTATAAGATTCAATTATTTATCCAAATCTTATTACTTTAATAACTTTACAAATTTTATAAACCTACTGTTTATAAAATTCCATTTATAACTTTACCGTTATATAATTCCATGAATTCCATTCATTTACAAAATTCATTTTCACTTCATTCAAACACTTATAAAATCTCATTTTATAATTTCAACGTTTTAATTTACAAATATTCATTTGTAAATCTTTTAATATAAATCAATCTATATTATTCTTTAAAACGTCTTAACTCCTTTATAGTTTCACCATTTTGATTTATAAAATAATCAAATTTTATAAATCTTATATTCAAACTTTTAATAATAAACTCAAAAATCCAGTTTAAACTATTTTATAAAATCATTGGTTCATATTTCTCAAAAACCAGCTTTTAACTATATTTCACAAAAACCATAATTTTTTATAACTTTAAAAAAAATTATAACGTTTATTTATTTAAAATGGATCAATTCCAAAAATATAGTATATTTTCAAAAATCACTTTAAAACCATTTTAAAATCCCAAAATTTGGGTCCAATGATGCTACACACCAAATAGTCAATCACGACTACAACGACATCATATATCGTATATGATAATCCATCAAATATCAAAATATCTGAAATCAAATAAAAACTGTTGAGGAATCCAGTTGGATCCCTCCAACCTGTTTTTCTGCATCCAAAAACATTAGCACAATACCAATTCCGCTCCAGTACGGAATTATCGCGGTATATGTTTTTAATAAATATTATCCGCTTAATAACGGCGTAATAGGGTCTCATCCGCTAAAAAAAATGCGGGAAATCAACAACTGCAATATATACATATGCCAATATATATATATTGATATTATATATAATACCAATTTCACTGTTTATGAAATATTCGCGGTATATGTTTATAATAAATAACATCCGCTTACTAACGGCGCATAATGTCTATTTTAACAATCAATAATTTACAGTCATCATTCAAACATGCATTCAAATATTTTAAATCTAACTATTTAAAATAAAATCGAAACCTATTCGATTGAGTGAGAAGTTCTCACCTTGGTTTTAATTTTCGTTTTAGCTTTTATTTCGAATAAAATTAAACGCGCGTTTAATTTTACCCGAAATTCTCACTAACTCCAAACGACTCCAAACCAACTCCATCGCGTAGTGCTTGTCCATACGATTCCAACGCAACTGAGTTTGCATTTTTTCGACCTCGTATGAAAAAGATATACATTTTTGAAGTTTGTATACGATTTTATATAATTCACAACATAAATTAACTCTCTAAACTCACACTCAACATCCACCATCCATCACAGATCCAACGGCTCCCCCCTTTCTTCCTTCTCACGTATTTTCATCTCCAGGCATCAAGAATTTTGGCCGAACCCATCATATAGATTAGGGTTACATTTTACTCCACAATCACACGACGATACTTCATCACACCAACGCCAACGCGAAGCTCTCGACGCGAGCTACCACCACCATGAAGAGCTCCAGGCTCGGCCCCCCATAGGCACGCGCGCACGCAAGAGAACAGCCCACGAACGGCCTCTTCTATCTCCCTCCACACGACACCAAATCCGATCATCACCGTATGAAATTAAAGCCCTCGAGATTCTCAACAACTTTCATGTTAAACACCTTAGCTAATTCATTGTAGATTGAGAGAGATTGATGAATGAAATTGGGACAATTCTGGCCTTACATTGTGAAGGTGGCGGCTGGCAATAGGAAATTAGGGTTTAGTTTTTTAATTTTATAAAATTTGTGATTTTAACTTCTATTTATAGAAAAAGCAAGCGTAAACACTATTCATCCCGGGAATTCCAAACTCCGATTTAGACGCCGTAACCAGCGTTTCTAAGGTTTACCCCGCGTTCCGGACACAATGGAACAGGTTTCGGAAGCTAATTCGGAAGTATGTGCGAGTTATGGCTGAAAACGTTCAATTTAAATTAAACCGATTTAACTCGATTTCTAGGCGTTTTAAATTTGTACCGGACAAACGGTAAATCCAATTGACTTGAAATTTGAAACCTTACAATAATATCACATTACGGATCCGATGAAACTGGTTTCGTCGAAATCCGAGACTTTTTGAAAAATGGCTATTTTGACTCGCCAAATTTAAATTAAAAATAATTCGATGCGTTTCGAGCTGCCACGATCAAACGATAACTCCGATTGACACGAAAATTGAAATCCGGTAATAACTAACTATTACGGATCCAATGAAACTGGTTTCGTTCAATTCTGAGACTGTTCAAAAATTGGCTATTTTACAGTCTATTATTAAATATTAAAATATTCAATTTTCACAGATTAACTTTTAATTCGATTTTAAAAGTTCTAAAATATTTCTATAACTCCAGTATGATTAAATAAAATTTTCCAAATTATTTTCAATCATTTTTAACTCAATTTTCAATTATTTCCATAATTTAACGTATTAAATTATCGATTAAATTATCCAATTAAATCCAATAATTCAAATAAAAATTTATTTGACTTATAAATTCACTTATTAATATTTAAAATTAATTAAATATTCAAATTTTAATTTAATAAAATTTCTGGGTCGTTACAATCTTTCCCCCTTAAAAGAATTTCGTCCCCGAAATTACAAGTAAGAAAGGTTACAGAATTTATTAACTTTCCAAAATTCATAATTAAACTGCTTACAAATCTTTACTAAGTTTTCAAATCATACTTAGTTATGTTTTCAAAAACAAACTATATCATTTAACTTTCAATTCCAAAATCAAAGTTATAGTTTCCAAAATTTTCTAAATTATTTTCAAATTTTTTCTAACGCCTTAAATTTTCGGAAAAATTCGCCATAGTCTCCTTTGCGCGGCTCGATCCGAAAAAAAATGACAGTATATATATCACAAATATACATCTCATCAAGTAATGAGGCATCCCGAAGGGAAAAAGTATAAAAGTGCGATATTTAATCCGAGATATGTACCTTATATTTTATTAGCAAGCATATACGGCTAATATAGCGCTAAAGCGAGCTCCAAATGCGAAGCAAACGCGATCCGCACCTACTAAACACTCAACAAACAACATGAGAACATGCACATATGCAAATAATCTCAATATACAACATATAGCAACATATCAACTATATATGTCACATAGCAAATGCAACAATAGCAATATATATTCAACCATCAACCAATTATCATTCATAATCAATAATATTCATTCATATTCTCATTAATATTCAATGAAATGGTTTTCAATTTAAATCACATTTGATTTATTTACATTGGATTTACTAACATTCATTCTCAATTCAATTAGTTTACATTTACTAATTAAATCCAATTCACATTCAATTCTATTCAAATTTATTTACTTTCAATTTGAATTTCAATTTCATAGCTTTCAATTTCATTAACACTTAATGAATTATATACAATCAACCTACAATCATATAACAATCAATGTATATTAATTTCAACCAAATTCATTCACTTTACATTAAATTTGGTTCAACACATTTAATTCCATTTGGTTTAACATTAAATTGATTTCCATTCCAATTTATTCAACTTCTAATAACATTAGATTTTAAATGAATCAACACTTACATTCATTATTTTATATCAACTTAAATTTACATTTAATTGATTAACATTCAATTCATTTTCTAAAGTTGAATTTTATTTATATAACTTAAGTTCACATTTATCATTTAACTTTATTAATTTAGTTTGATATCAATATCAACTTATATATATAAGTTTTATTTCACAATTGTAAATCACTTTAATTATAATTTCAATTCTTATAATTCCTTTGCTTATACAATTATTCTTTTATTTAGATTATTCAAACAACCTAACAATCAACTTATATACACTTAAATAATTCTGAAAAATTATTCCTTTACATATAAAATATAATCAAGGAAAAATTATTCCATTTACCCAATTTAAAATCAATATTGTGTCGAATTGTTCTATTCAAGTGTTTAGAAACCCCTTCGGCTCAGTTTCGAGGTTGTGCTGACGAAAGTTCATATGCCACTCAATAAACCAATCATCACAATATAAAACAATTTTATATTCACTAACAAATACGCTCTCATACCAAATGTAAAGACCCGTAAATCCGTACTCCTTGAATAGACACTAATCTCCTTTGTTTAATTCAAGATGAACGAAAATACGAACCCTTATGGGTTTTAAGAAAAAGAAAAGAAGAAGAAAGAAAATTTAGAGAGGGAAAAGAAGATAGAAAATAGGAAGAAGAGAAAATAGAAAAGAGAACAGAAAATTTTAAAATAGAAGAAAAAGAGAATAGAGAATTTGAAAACAGAGGGAAAATAGAACGGAACAGAAAACAACAGAACAACTACAGAATCTCACAATTCGCAGCGGAACAACATATAATAATAAATGAATAATCTTTAAACAAAGAACTATATCAGTTATTACATTACATTCATTTCATTACATCATATCATCAGAGTATACAACATCAACAACAAACAGTGCAGCGGAAAAAGAAATACTATATACTAGTAATACGCCATGCCATCCAGCTTGCCTCCAGCAACTCCAGAATATCCAGAATATCCTGATAAACCTTAACTCTTGACTGCCCGTGTGGAAATTGGTGGGCACCCAGAGTTTAGGAAGGAAAACAATAAACTCCGAGTCAGTCATGTGACTGGTGTGAGAACTCAAAATAGTTTATTTATCTTTAAAATCAAAATAGAGGAATATTTTTAAATCAATTCGCAATGCTTTTAAAAATGAGACTACCATAAGGCCTCCCGCACACACACACATGCAAACGCAGAATCGGAGGAGATTTCTCCTTATGATAGTCAAAGATGCTTGATACGCATTTAAAATAATATTTGATATTATTATTAGTGCATAGTGTAGAGGAAAATCATTTCGAAAATAAAGATATAAATCTTAGCCAACATACGACCATTATCGTATGCCTACTATAGCTACTATCCAAACAGTGGTGACCACCATAAGTGAATAGCAGGTTCTACAACTAATACCGTACAAGTTTCGTATTGGGAATTGGATTTCCAACAAATGGTCAGGCCAAGGAACTTCCCATTGCCACATGAGAATGCCTCTGGATGGACATCCCCGAGAACCAAATCGGATCTCTACCAACACAAGGCCGGGTTACCCCTAACTGAGTAACAACTGACCGAATATGCCATCCCCTGGTCCTTTGGGACCTTTATCCGAGAGCGCTCTCTAATCAATTCACACAATCATAAAAACAAAGTGTTTCAACATGAGTAAGTATCTGGGCTCCATACCATGATACCACCCTTTTCCAGAAGGAAATGCACATATCCTAAAGGGCGCTACCCCTCATAACCTTGCTGCATCTTTCCTGTTTTGACCATTTCCGGGATGTGAGGCTCGACGAATTCACGTCCACAAAAACATACTTTATACAAAAGCCATGCTTTGGGTCAACAAATGATCAACACAATGATCACTAAGATAGACGATCAAATAAATGGTCCTATCACAACAATCAACACAATGATCATTTCAGCATCACTCAGCATGTCACATTACCAAATTGGGAATATATCGCTGATAACTTCAACTATATAACCTCTGAGCACATACGTCTCAGAGAAGGGTGTTAAGCAAAAAGAATAAATTCTCCGCCACCAACAGAAATATATTTGAAAGAAATCGGCTTTATATCTCAACTTGTAATGTCAGACATACAATCCATACAAGTCTGTTCCGGGCTCGAACAGAACCGAAGGCACTTACAAAGAAGTCCTTGCAATCCGGATATTCACAATCCTGATCGGATTTACCATCACATATGGAGAACTCAATACCGGAGCAACTCGGTGCAGAGTCAATCGATAGTTCATCCTATCGTTCTCGCAAATATCCGGTCTTCAACACCGATCTTCAAATGCGATTCACAACGACGTATCACATATTCGGAATGGGTTATACGACCCCATGGTCCTTTCCCGGTTAACCCGAATAGTGAGCGCTTATTCAAAAATAAGTGTGCATTCAAATTCAATCAATTCACATCAAATACCCATTCAAAGGGAAATATTGATAGTCGATTATTGAACTATCAATGGATATGCATACATCACCAGATTCCAAATAATTTTCCAAATTATTTATTTTCCAAAATATCTTTACAAGATATATTATTTCAACACTTCAAAAAATAAATCAATATTTATTTTTAACAAATTCCACCTTTCATTCATAAATTCCATAGTGAATTTATATTTCACAATATCTACTGATATACGATTTTCCATAGGTTTCTAATATTCAATTTCAATTTATCTTCAAAAAGATAAATTCTTAAAATATTCACTTAATATTGGAAAATATTTCCTTACTTATTTAATAAGTAATTCACAAATTTTATTTATTTTCAACCTTTGGAAAATATTCAATATACTTAAATCGAGATTAAGTATATATTTCATTCTTTAAGGAAATCATTCTCTTAAACATATTTATTTGGGCCTAAACGAATGTTGCGTAAAACATCGTTACGACAACCCAAAATCACTAGTATAGGGATTCGAAATTAAAATAGATATATAAATCCCAATACTATTCAAAACATTTCCTTTCGGAAATCATTTACTATAACAACAGTGTTATAGTCCACCATTTCCTTTTATTTCTCGAAATCGTCTATTTCAACAATAAATGTTGAAATATATGGTTTCGAATCTCAACACCTTTAAAACATCGTTAGATCGTTTTAATTCTGTTTAAAATATCACATTCTAAAACATTTTCTTTAACGTGTTATTCACTATTCAAAAATCGTGAACATACTTCGTTAACAAATTTCATCCTTTTATTCAATTTATTTTAAAGGATTATTCACTATTCAAAAATGTGAATATAACTCCATTAATAGGTTATAACAATTAACTTATCAAAATAAGTCGTTTGCGAATTTATAAAACTACGTTTATAAATTCCATTTCTATTTAATTATAAAAACTTCCCTTTTTATAAATCTCCTTTATTAACTTATTCGATTTATAACTCGGTTATAAACTACAGGTTCATATTATAAGTTAAACACTTATAATCTATTTGTTTGCAAAACCATTCCATTGAACTTCATAATTATAAATCTTATAACTTATAAGATTCAATTATTTATCCAAATCTTATTACTTTAATAACTTTACAAATTTTATAAACCTACTGTTTATAAAATTCCATTTATAACTTTACCGTTATATAATTCCATGAATTCCATTCATTTACAAAATTCATTTTCACTTCATTCAAACACTTATAAAATCTCATTTTATAATTTCAACGTTTTAATTTACAAATATTCATTTGTAAATCTTTTAATATAAATCAATCTATATTATTCTTTAAAACGTCTTAACTCCTTTATAGTTTCACCATTTTGATTTATAAAATAATCAAATTTTATAAATCTTATATTCAAACTTTTAATAATAAACTCAAAAATCCAGTTTAAACTATTTTATAAAATCATTGGTTCATATTTCTCAAAAACCAGCTTTTAACTATATTTCACAAAAACCATAATTTTTTATAACTTTAAAAAAAATTATAACGTTTATTTATTTAAAATGGATCAATTCCAAAAATATAGTATATTTTCAAAAATCACTTTAAAACCATTTTAAAATCCCAAAATTTGGGTCCAATGATGCTACACACCAAATAGTCAATCACGACTACAACGACATCATATATCGTATATGATAATCCATCAAATATCAAAATATCTGAAATCAAATAAAAACTGTTGAGGAATCCAGTTGGATCCCTCCAACCTGTTTTTCTGCATCCAAAAACATTAGCACAATACCAATTCCGCTCCAGTACGGAATTATCGCGGTATATGTTTTTAATAAATATTATCCGCTTAATAACGGCGTAATAGGGTCTCATCCGCTAAAAAAAATGCGGGAAATCAACAACTGCAATATATACATATGCCAATATATATATATTGATATTATATATAATACCAATTTCACTGTTTATGAAATATTCGCGGTATATGTTTATAATAAATAACATCCGCTTACTAACGGCGCATAATGTCTATTTTAACAATCAATAATTTACAGTCATCATTCAAACATGCATTCAAATATTTTAAATCTAACTATTTAAAATAAAATCGAAACCTATTCGATTGAGTGAGAAGTTCTCACCTTGGTTTTAATTTTCGTTTTAGCTTTTATTTCGAATAAAATTAAACGCGCGTTTAATTTTACCCGAAATTCTCACTAACTCCAAACGACTCCAAACCAACTCCATCGCGTAGTGCTTGTCCATACGATTCCAACGCAACTGAGTTTGCATTTTTTCGACCTCGTATGAAAAAGATATACATTTTTGAAGTTTGTATACGATTTTATATAATTCACAACATAAATTAACTCTCTAAACTCACACTCAACATCCACCATCCATCACAGATCCAACGGCTCCCCCCTTTCTTCCTTCTCACGTATTTTCATCTCCAGGCATCAAGAATTTTGGCCGAACCCATCATATAGATTAGGGTTACATTTTACTCCACAATCACACGACGATACTTCATCACACCAACGCCAACGCGAAGCTCTCGACGCGAGCTACCACCACCATGAAGAGCTCCAGGCTCGGCCCCCCATAGGCACGCGCGCACGCAAGAGAACAGCCCACGAACGGCCTCTTCTATCTCCCTCCACACGACACCAAATCCGATCATCACCGTATGAAATAAAAGCCCTCGAGATTCTCAACAACTTTCATGTTAAACACCTTAGCTAATTCATTGTAGATTGAGAGAGATTGATGAATGAAATTGGGACAATTCTGGCCTTACATTGTGAAGGTGGCGGCTGGCAATAGGAAATTAGGGTTTAGTTTTTTAATTTTATAAAATTTGTGATTTTAACTTCTATTTATAGAAAAAGCAAGCGTAAACACTATTCATCCCGGGAATTCCGAACTCCGATTTAGACGCCGTAACCAGCGTTTCTAAGGTTTACCCCGCGTTTCGGACACAATGGAACAGGTTTCGGAAGCTAATTCGGAAGTATGTGCGAGTTATGGCTGAAAACATTCAATTTAAATTAAACCGATTTAACTCGATTTCTAGGCGTTTTAAATTTGTACCGGACAAACGGTAAATCCAATTGACTTGAAATTTGAAACCTTACAATAATATCACATTACGGATCCGATGAAACTGGTTTCGTCGAAATCCGAGACTTTTTGAAAAATGGCTATTTTGACTCGCCAAATTTAAATTAAAAATAATTCGATGCGTTTCGAGCTGCCACGATCAAACGATAACTCCGATTGACACGAAAATTGAAATCCGGTAATAACTAACTATTACGGATCCAATGAAACTGGTTTCGTTCAATTCTGAGACTGTTCAAAAATTGGCTATTTTACAGTCGATTATTAAATATTAAAATATTCAATTTTCACAGATTAACTTTTAATTCGATTTTAAAAGTTCTAAAATATTTCTATAACTCCAGTATGATTAAATAAAATTTTCCAAATTATTTTCAATCATTTTTAACTCAATTTTCAATTATTTCCATAATTTAACGTATTAAATTATCGATTAAATTATCCAATTAAATCCAATAATTCAAATAAAATTTATTTGACTTATAAATTCACTTATTAATATTTAAAATTAATTAAATATTCAAATTTTAATTTAATAAAATTTCTGGGTCGTTACAATACCCATGGTTGAAATTACAAAAATGTCCTGTTTAATTTAGTCCTCAAAATTACAAGGTATTGCGGAATCTATAAATAAGAAGATAAAAATCAAAGAAGATGGAGAAAAAATAACACAATAGTTATAACAACCCTCTTAAAAAGTTAACACAAAGATCTTTTAGCACAGTGGTTAGTGCATGATGTTGCTTTCTAAGATGGCAGGGGTTCGAAGCCCATAGTCTTCACATTTGGTATTAGAGTTATTACTTATCCAAAATTGTGTGTTGTGATATTGTGGATGTCAATCAGTGTAGTACTGATGCGGGCTTCAAACATAATACCTGGGTGGTATGTGTCAACGCGGATGTTGGGCTCTTTAAGGGGATAGTTTGTAACAGCCCTCTCGAAAAATCAACACAAAAATCTTTTAGCACAGTGGTTGGTGTGTGATGTTGCTTTCTAGGACGACAGAGGTTCGAATATCATGGTCATCACAATAGTGCTCGGTCTATAAGCACCAACTGATAGACCGGTTGGTAACACCCGATTGATCTGTTGTAATTGTTGGGCCTAGGTTAAACCTTGACCCAGTAGAGCCTGTATAGATCTGAATTCATTTCATATTTGAGTTCCGACGTGTTTGTTAAATTGGATCAAGTCTTTTATGACATAGTTTGCTAATGTTTGATGATTGTTATTATGTTTACTTGATATGTTTGATCATAGGTAATGTCGAGTATATTGATGGTAATGGTATGTTATATGTATAAGAGTTTGTCTGTTTGTTTACCACTATTAATTATCATGGTGACACGATTGCCCACTTAAAGATAAGGTACATGTAGATATATGAAAATGAGTTCATTCTGCAACTAAGCCATATTTCAGTGCAATAGGGGTGGGCATGGCATTTGTATTCGGATGAGATCATATCATTGTCCATGTGTTGTTGTTTGTTTATATCATAATCTTATTGTCACGTGTCAACCATATATGTAGTATTATTTGACTCGCTTGTTGGTTGCAGAAAAAATAGGTTAAGGTATGACTTATCTATCATAGATAGTCGTAATGTTTTATGGGTATAATTGTAGTATGTAATAAAAAAATTGCTATACTCACTTAGACTGATGTTTGACCCTTCTCTATATTCTCTTTTTGTGTATACCGTTGTTATGTTAATGGAGTTTGGACTTATTAGTCAAATGGCATTTGAAGGTATAGATGACGATGATGCTGCTTGTGTGTATGTATTATATATAAACAAACATTGACATTATAGTGTGGGTTTGGATTAATTGTATGTAAATGACTATGTTGTTTGATATGCTTGGGAATATTGTATATTTGTTTCCTTCTATTGTGAGTTCAGAAATATTTAGTTGGAATATATATTTTGTTTCTTGTTATCGTCTCTTAATTACTCGTCATTTTTGGTTCTTTAAGGTTTACGCATCTTTGCGACATTAAATCAGAGGGTCGAAAATGGCGGGTTGTTACATTTAGTATCAAAGCAAAAAAATTTCCTAAACTAAGAGCTAGGATGTATTAAGAGAATGTATTTGTATTTTTATAAAATTGATATATATAAATAACTACATAAACGTGTTGAGTATATATGTACATACATTTATTATTCCAGTTTTGTCTACTATGCAGTAGGGAGTTGCTAATGAATCTAATTTATAGATAGTTGAATATGAGCAATTCGGTTGAGACTAGAACAAAGAACAACAGTAATAGGATGGCAACCACGGCCGTGACTAGTGCCAGAGTCGATATTGTGGATATTCCTGGAGTGAACATCCCAATATGGTTCAGACGATATCTGCAGGCAACGAGCTAAGGTAGTGCTGTTAACCCCATCGAACCCATGCCTACTACCAAAGAGTGGTTACTGTCCAACAACTGCTAGTAGTAGATTCCCTAAAGCTCCGTAGGGATTTCTCCAATCTAGATGGAAATTCCTATGTAGGAACTAAACTTGTAACAACTCACACCTTAATGGGCCCGAATTTCGACTAAATTGAAAACTTGTAACAATCCTATGATTGTGGATTTTGATGGATTACCGATTGAAAACATACATTTCACCCAAAGAGATGGGTAAGAACCTATATGTTGCATGCACCCGGAAGTAAGATATGAAAAGGGATTAAGCAAGTTTCTGCAGGAAGGTATATATTAACTACCACAGGATGATAGGCGGATTTTAATATGTTCTCAATGAAGATAAGTTAAGAATGGGTAGAAAACAAGGAAAATCCAATGGAAGCGATGAATAAAAATCCGTTTCTAAGTCCAATCCCATCTGAAAGAATTTAACAAAACGATTTTGAAAGTTTCTTGAAATGTTTTGAATAGTTTTAAAAAGGAATTTCTAGCTCATTGGTAAAGGTGAGGGTTGTTATAGAACCTTATTAGGTAACTCGGGCATGAGCACCTATGAAAAGATATTCAATCTTTTGGGTTTGAGCGATATTAGTAGGAGATAGTTGGCTTCCTAGCACCTATAAGGGGAAATAACTAACTGGTGCAAGATTATTATCTCATAGGTTGAGGAGGGGACTATCACTTTAGTAGATTTCAAGAAAAGGTTTGAAGTTATGTTTATCTTTGGAGTGGAGAAGAGTCTATTGTTCGAGAGCTTCACTATGTTAGGCAAGGAGAGCTTTCGGTTCAAGAATATGTTAATCAAATTAATGAGTCAGCGAAGTTTGGATTCGAATTGATTAACACATCAGAGAAGAAGGTGTTAAAGTTTGCTAAGGGGTTGAACTCACATTTTAAGGAGATAGAATTGAATTAGATACCATACAGAGCTACATTCAAAGGTTTGGTTGAAGCGGCGTTTTTGAACTCAATTGATGGACGGGTGGCTTAGGTGGCTAAGGAGGAGGAACTTAAGAAGGGAGTGGACCAGCAGTAGGATAAGCGCAAGGGTAATAGACCCCATAGAGGATAGGCAAGAAGAAGGTGATTATCTACTGGAAGCGCCATAAGAAGGAACACATAACAAAATAATGTAAAGTGGATATCTCAAAGTTCAAGCGCTAAAATTATTAGCAGTTCAGTCACTTTCGGAATAATTGCCCTACAGAAGAAGGAAGGGTAATTTGTAAAGGTATATGCTCTAGAAGTGGTTCCAACTATTTGTGTTTTGCTACTATCTAAGAGAAAGAGAAGTACATAGTGATGAAAGGTATGTTACAGTTATCTAGTTTTTCCATTCAAACTTTATTTGATAAGGGTGCATCTCATTCATTTATTTCAAGTTCATCGATTGATAGATTAAGTCATAAGCTTCACATTATTCGTGAATCTACCTTGATGTCAAATCCTGTTGGGGAATCAACTTGACTATCTATGGTTTACCATGATTTAAAAAATTGGTCGCATATGGTGTAGTTTTCTTATGCAATGCATATGCATTTATCGGGGTATGGGCTGATTTTGGAAATGGATTGGATGACGCGCTGTGGGTTGATATTAGATTGTGATAGAAGGGTAGTGCAGTTGAGAAAGGGTGGAGGGCATGACCTTGTAGTTTATTGTAATCATGATGATTCCATAATCTCTAATCATGTATGTTCTCTTAGCCCACCATAGGAAAAGTTATGTTTGATCCCCGTAGTGCAAAAATTTCTAAATGTCTTTGTAGAAGTTTTCGATCTTCCTCCCCAAAAGAGATTGATTGTAATATTGATCTTGTGAAGGATGCTGGGCCTATGGTGATGCCTCTTACTAACATGGCTCCGAGAAGAGAAGATAACTGGATAAGTGAGTCTCGAAGCTATTGAAGAAGGGTTTATATGAAGGAGTATTTTAGAGTAGGGAGAACCTATTATTTTTGCCACTAAAGCAGAAGGTTCCCTTAGGTTGTGCATCTATTATCGTGAGCTAAATGAATTAACAAGGAAAAATTAATATCCTTTGTAATACAATGGCGACCTCTTTGATCAACTGGTTGGGGCTATGGTTTTCCCTCAGCTTGATTTAGCTACTAGGTTCCACCAGTTAAGGGTAGTAGAGGATAATATACCAAGATTACATTTTATACTCTTGGATGATTGATAGAGTAGGTAACCTTGCCTTTCAGCTTGATTGATACTCATGCATATTTTGTGGACCTTATGAGCAAAGTTTTCAAGGAGCAACTGAATAAATTTGTAGTCGTATTTATGGATGATATCTTGGTATTTTCTTGGAGTGAAGAAGAGAATAAGTATCATTTGAAAAAGGTGTTTGAAGTTTTGAGAAGGGACTAGTTGAGAGTGAAATTCTTATAGTGTCATTTTTGGAAGGAGGTCTATTTTCTTGGACACGTAGTTTCTAGAAAAGGGTTGGCGGTGGATCCAAAATGGTAAAGCAGTGAAGGATCAGAAGACACCAAAGAATGCTTCAGAGGTTCATAGCTTTTTAGGATTGGCAAGATTTTATAGGAAGTTCATTAAGATTTTGCAAATATTTCAGCATCCTTGACTCGTCTTATTAAGAAGAACTTGGTCTATTTTTGGAGTCTAGAATGTGAAAGAGCATTTTCTAGTTTGAAGGAGTTACTAATGAGCGCATTGATTTTGACTATCTCGAATGGTACCAAACCATTAACTGTTATAGTGATGCTTTCGGTACCACGCATGGTGATGTCCTGATACAAGAAGAGAAGGCGGTAGCATACATGTGACAACAGCTTAAAATCTATGAGAAGAATTACCAATGCATGATCTTGAGCTAGCTGCCATCGTATTTGCATTGAAGTCCTAGGGTCAATATCTTTTGGGAGAGAGATTTGAGTAGTTTAAAGATCACAAGTCCCTCAAATATCAATTTTCCCATAAGGGCTTGAATCTTAGGCAGTAATAGTACATGGAGTTTTGGTTATCATATAATTTTAGGATTACCTATACTCCAAAAAAGGAGAACGTGGTTGTTGACGCTTTGAGTAGGAAGCACACCACATTGAATTACATGTTACTAGAGTGGAAGAGTTTAGAGTTCATTTTTTTATTTGATTTCCGACCTCCGTTAGAATATGCATTGAGAAGCTTAGCTGCGATGGTGATAAGGCTTGTAGTAACATGCCTCACAACATGCCTAATTTTTGACCCAGTAAAGGCACATCAAACCTTAGAGTCTTAGACCCATTTCAAAGCTGGCTGTTGGTTGTTAAAATTGATGCAATGAACAATGCACAGCTATCTACTAATGCTGTTAGGATCTTATAGTATAAAGGATAAAATATAATATCAGAAATAGTACCTATTTTATAGAAATTCAAATCTCATCACAAAACATAATATCCCAATATCCAAAATACAATATCTTAAAATACGCACATCATGTTTGGAATAGGTACATCAAACATATAAAAACATAACTAGATAGATAACTTCCATAAGTCATTGCCTCTGCCTTCATCCTCCAAATCATCATTATCTCACCTAATCTATGTGTTGTAATGAGGAGGAGGTGAACAACAAGGTCTAGTGAATGGAAATCTCAAATCGTACCATAATAGTACTTAGGCAGTATCATTTAGATAAGTAATATTTCTTCGCATTTTAGCTATATCATAACAAAAATGTACATTCTTTCCATCCAATTTTATAGCATGAACTATAGGCCAATGGCCATTTTGAGTCTCGTGCAACTTCCACAACTACCATCAATCATGTCCTAACAACGTGAGAGAAAGTACCAAAGCTACTTACTAATTTTTCAATGGAAATTAGGCATAATTTGATCATTTAATACCTATATCTTAGGAAGGCCTCCATCATTTAATACCTAACCCAAGGCGGACCCTTCTTTGGTACTCTCTAGCTGACATCACATGGAATCTCATCACACCACTTAATACTTATTTATAAGAGAGGCAAACCCTATAATAACCACTTAATACCTCAACTCTGAAGTGGACTCTAATAGAGCTAGGGGTATGCCCTATAGGCAATTATATAATTTGTTACATATATCTAGCTTGCTGATCAATCTTGTTTGAAATAAAAGTGTTTTATTTCTATTACATACTTAATATAATGTGTTATATTAAGTAATTAATTAATTAAAAGTGTATTTAATAGAAAATCCATAAATGGTATGTTTTGTGATAGTAGTTATAAAGTGTTGTAATCATGAGTAATTTATCACAATAAAAACAAATATACCGTTTTAAATGTTTATAGTCAAGATGCATTGAGACAGGATATCGGTGTATTAGTTGAGACTAGAGTAAGTAATGCTCTTCAAATGTTGGGTAGTGTATTACTCACGACTATTCCATTCTGAAATGATCTATTAATATGCTAATAAGTTGTTTCATAGCACTCAATCTATCACTCTATTGTGAAAGACCAGAACGGCTCGTTCTGCCATAAGTACCTCCATATTTCGTTGAGCAGGATTCGACAATGGACTTGAGTCAGTGATTCGAAAACTTCCTTACCTTAATCTTTAGGGAACCTAAGGGTCACTACTAATAGTTATTAGATAAATATGGAATGACACACTCGATAGTTTTCTGTTAGCTAATATAACTAAGGTCAAACAAAAAAAATTGATGTGACTGATTTACATAGTTATCTCGACTTAAGAATACCATGGATCTTCAATGTGAAAGCTCCGCTTTCATTATAGTCAAACTATGGCACGACATCCATTAAGTGACTATAGTTGGATTGAGTGGGAGTATTGGAAGTGAAGCACTATTCAAGAGAGGATTTGTCTCCTTTGTTGTATGGGGTTAGTCTCACGGTCAACTCAAGTTAACTCAAAGTCAAAGTCTTTGGCCAAAGCAGTTCGGTTAGTAATAATTGTTATTATCAAACCAAGGACTTTGTGTTTGGACTATAGAGTTGAATATGGACGATATTGAAAATTTGACCATTATCAAATTGCATGAGTCCAAAGCGATAGTTTTGACAAAGAGAATTGGTGTAAATAAATTTCATAACTAGGTAACGCTAAATAATATAAAATTGAATTTTACCCAAACCAAGTCAGCGATAAATTTGGACAAAATATCACACCACCTGCTAAGTGACATATGAACATTAACATTCGAATAGTTCGATATTAATCGCTGACCAAATTTACACCTAACAAGTCACACGACTGAAATGATGAATTCTTTTTAGGTCAAACGATTTAATTATTTTATCGTTGTTATAAATTAATTAAATTAAGTAATATTTATGAAATATTAATTATAAAATTTTGAGTATGATTTGAGGAATAAGTTTATTGTATATATTTATAATAGTTATATATATATATCGATCGGAATGTAATATCGACAAGCAGTTAAATCAGATTTAGTTAATAATATTTATTTGGGCTTAATAGGGTATTGGCCCATGATATTATGGTGTTAATTTGGCAGCAACATATACTATGAGGGCTATTAAAAGGCAAGAGGCATATTTGATACGGATGACTTAGATCTAGTGAGACTTGGTATGAGATGTGATCTATATTTATCTCTATGTCATCCACTATATAAAGGCCTCTAACCCTAATTGTTTTAGAACCTTTTGGCTGCCTCCCTTCTCCCATTACTGGCCGAATTCTCCATCCAAAAGCTCCAACAAATTCAGTTAAAATCAATTCAAAAGGCGGTAGCTATTGGATAACTAAAGATATACGGTTTAAGGATTTACAATCTGTCTAATCAAGAAGATTTCAAAGGAGAGAGAATTCATCATTACAGGGTGTGCTCTAAAGCATTAGTATTAGGTATGTTTTCGCTATACTATATGATTTATAAATAACATTATATTATTTATATATATATATATATATATATATCATTATTATATTGCTAGTTAGGTGAGATTCTTATATGTATCATCAACGTTGTCACATATTAGATTGTTTATGTGTATGTTTTAATTTATTCAAAAAACATTTTAGACCTATTTCTTTGATTAATTGTATCATCAATGCTGCATAAAAAAGTAGGAGTTAACAACTTAAAAGATTTTAGACCTATTTCTTTGATTAACTGTTCAGTTAAAATCATTTCTAAAGTTCTAGCTAATAGACTTAGTATTAGAATGAATGAATTAATTGATTATTCACAATCGGCTTTTATTAAAGGGAGAAATATTACAGATGGTGTGGCTGCTGTTCAAGAATATATTAACTTTTTCTGTAAGAGTAACATTACCTGTGCGATTCTAAAACTGGATTTTGCTAAAGCTTTTGATTCAGTTGATTGAGATTTTATTGTTGACATTTTTCAGGCTAGAGGTTTTGGGCATAAATGGATTAGTTGGATTTTGTCCTTACTCAAAACGGGTAACTCTAGCATTATGGTTAATGGTATTCTAGGTAATAAAATTCAGTCTAAGAGAGGCTTAAGGCAAGGGGATCCTTTATCCCCTTTGCTGTTTAACTTAGCTGCTGATGTTTTTACTAAAATTATTAAAAGAGCTATTGATAATGGTTCTCTAGGAAGTGTTGGTAATGATATATCATGTAATGGTATATCGGTTTTACAATTTGCGGATGATACCATTCTTTTTTCTTCTCATCTTCCTAGACACATTATTACTCTCAAGTTTATTCTTTATAGTTTTGAGCTTTTATCTGGTTTAAAAATTAATTTTGACAAAAGTTCTGTTCTTGTTTTAAATGATTTTGATAAAGTTGAAAACTTAGTTGCTAATACCCTAAATTGTAAAATTATGAAATTTCCTTTTGATTATCTAGGTTTTGTGATTAGACCTACCAAACTCAAGCACGACGATTGGCTTATTATTATTGATAAAATTAAAAATAAGATTTCAAACTGGAATGGGAGATTTCTTTCTAGAGCAGGTAGACTTATTTTAATTAACTCGGTTTTATCAGCCTTACCTATCTATTGGATGTCTATGCATCTTTTTCCAGATTGGGTTATCGATAAAATCAGAAGAGATTTTTTTATGGAGTGAGGATAATATTAATAATAGTATAAAATGTCTCGTGAACTGGGAAACTGTTTGTAAAGCTAAAAATGAGGGTGGTTTGGGTGTTATTAATTTACGCAACATGAATTTGTCTATTTTAGGTAAATGGCTTTGGAAGTTTATGGATATAAATGATAATGCTATTTGGAAAGAGATCATTTCCAAATACTATTATAATGGTAACTTCAATTTACACCAATTTGATCATTCTTTTACCCATATTTTTTCTAATTTTTGGAAAAACAATTTAAAATGTTATAATTTTTTTAAATTAGGAAATAAGACGATTGTTCATTCAGGAAATTGTACTTCTTTTTGGAATGATTGTTGGATCTCGATCTTGCCTCTTAAATTTGATTTTAAGGATTTGTATGACATTTGCAACTTTAAGTATGCTTTAATAAATGAAGTTTATTCTCCGGGGAATGATCCTCCTTGGAACTTTAGCTTTAACAGAATTTTAATTGGTACTACCCTTAGGCAACTCTCTTTACTTTATGCCAGATTAAAGCTTTATAATATTGATTGTGACAATGATTTTATCAGTTGGGAATGAGATAAATGTAAGAAATATACTCCTAAATCTTTTTATAGATTTATTAATTTTTCGGGTACTATTAATAACTCTTTTAAATATATGTGGAAATCTAATGCTCCTCCTAAATCCAAAATTCACATGTGGCTAATTCTTCATGGTAAACTTAATACAATTGAATTTTTAAAGAGAAAAAATATTCATAATGATAACAAATGTTATTTTTGTAATCTGCATCTTGAGGACATAAATCATATATATTATGATTGTTTGGACACTAATTACATCCTTATTAATACTCTTAAAAATTTTAATTTCAATATTACAACTAATTTTTTGGATTGTGAATTCTACTGGAAAAATTATAGATTCAAATTCAATAAAAATATTAGAGTTTTACTAGATACTTGATTTATTATTATTAGTTGGTTTATTTGGTTTGAGAGAAATCAAAGAATTTTTAATAATAACAATAGTCATCCTAACAAATTGATTTTTTCAATTTCTACGTTTTGTTTTAATTGGATTTCTAATCCCAAATATAAATTAGCTAATAATATCATATTCAAACGGTATCTTAAAAAAGTTAATTATAATATTAATTTTTTTAAACTTAATAATATCTTTAATTATTCTAACAATAGTATTATTAATTTTATTCCAAACTCATATGATAATCACACTTTAAATCATAGCTTGCTTATGATTTAAGTCATATGAGTCTAGTCTTTTTCTCTTTTGTTTTAGTTTCTGTTTGGTTTTTGGTTTTAGTATATTCTTTTCTTTTGTTCTTGTCTTGTTAGAATTGGTTTAGATTATTTCTTTCCTTTTAATACATATATATGTATATTTAATTAATAAATATACATATATATGTATCATTTTAATTTTTCCCTAGTCTTGTTTCAGATACAGGTTTTGGGAGATAGGATATCAGGATCATTTCGCAGGTTTCTCTCGTTGTCAGATTGCTGGATTTCAGATTATAGAGATGTCATCAGAGCAGTGTTTCTTCATCCAGGCCGTCTTACAGTTTTTTGGAGTGCTTCTTCAGGATGTCTTTTTCTTCAATTTTGGCTCTCCTTCTTTATTCAGAGTCTTCAGAGAGATCTTAGGAGTATCAGAGTCTTCAACAAATCCTCTCCAGAGCTGTCGTTTTTTCATTTCTTCTGATAGGAGTTTTGGAGTTTTTTTTATACTTCTAGCATCTTAATATCGGGCGGTGGCCTTGCCGGAGCTTGATATTAAGGTGCGATGGGTGGTGGCCTTGTCGGAACTCATCTTAGGAGTATCTGAGTTTTTGCTTTTTTGTAGTTTAGCTCTTGCTACCTGCCAGGCATGTTGGCAGCTCTGCATGTTTCGTGTTATATATATATATATATTCGCATGTGTGCTCTCCTCTATGCGTAGAGGATCACACATTTTTCTCAAAAATTATATATATATATATATATATATATATATCTAAAGTGCATAGCCAAATAAATTTTATTATAATTATTATCATTTTATTAATTAATATGTATACATATTAATATACTATCTAATTTTAATATATGACTTGTATTTAATTATGTCATCGTATCATTTTAATAGTTGAACCTATATTTTATAAATACATACATACAAATATATCTATATATATTATATTTTTCGATGGCTGTAAATTAATTTTTAATATTTATTTACTATTGTTTACTATTATTTAAATTAGTATACTAATTAAATAAATCATATAAAAAATATGTCTGAAATATTATGTGATATCCCGGAAATTTGGAAATATAAATTTAATAATCTGTGTTAAAAATTAAATTGATTTGATAATTTTTGATAATAAATTTTGGATTGATCTAATAATCATCTTTTAATAAAGATTTAAATTGGTAGATTTTATCTTTTTAAAAGCTAATAAATTGTTTTCTGTTTATAATATATATAATTGTACATATTGTAAATAGATAAACTTTGATTTGGAATTTAGTAAATGAATTAATTTTCTAATTCTAATTTATTTTTGGTAAATTGAAAATTTGGATTTAAAATTTAACATTTAACTTTTCGAAACAATTCAATAAATAATTATATGATTTATACTTAAGGTATATCTTATTTGTTAAAAATTTATTTAATTAGCTTAAAAATGAAATCTAAATTAGATTAACATAAAAACTTTGTTTTATTTTCTTTTTAAAATATTGCTTGAAATTATATATAAGAATTTAAAATACAAATTACAAATGATCTTAATTTATTGAGTAATAGAAGTAAATTACAATCTCTTTTATAAATTATTTAAAATTGTTTAATTTGTTATTTTCAAATAGTAATGATAATACTTAGTTCTTATGAACATAAATAAATTTTGTAAGAAATAGAATTGTTATTTTTAAATTTAATAAGAGTTATATATGTATATATATAACTTGATTTTTACATTAGGTTTTATAATTTAATTTAAATTTGAATTTAATGTTGTGAAATTTAAAAGAATAAATACTTAAAAATATTTGAATAAGCTTATATTTATAAATTGTTTTGTTTCATTTCTCTTAAATAAAAAAAGGAAATTTGTATATACATAGGAAATAATAAATTTAGATTTAAAAGCTTTTGTAAACAATTTAAATTAAAATAAAGATACTTAAAATACATGTGTAAGTTTCTTAAGACACCTTAATGACATGTGTTAGTTATAAAATAAACTAAGGTGACAAATGTTAAAACTAAGAAAACAAGTGTCATATTAATTTTCTTTTTCTTTTAATTTAATGAAATCAAAAAAATTCTTTTATAAACACATCTCCTCTAAAATCATTTTCTTTTCTATTCTTCTTCAAATCAAAACAAAGATCTGTAATAAAAATTTAAACTAAGATCAAAAATCTGCAAACTTCTTCTTCAAAACAGAAACTCTGTTCAACAAATCTGTAATTTCCCCTCAAACCCCAAACCTAAAAACTAATTTTTCCTCTAAACCAAAACCATCTGAATTATATTCAAATCTGAAGTGTAAATCGCATAAACCAGTAGCCTTTACAAAACATTAAAGGCCTGAAATCATTCTGCAGCTCTAAAGTCTTGCATGCAACTGAAAATTTCAGTCCAAAAGCCTGCATTTTTTTCTTTTTCTGGAAAGCATGCAATTGTAATCAGGCAAAGCATTGTAGAAAAAACAAGAAGCAACTTGAAGTTTTGGAATTGAAGTACATTCAGGTTCAAGTTTTTCAATAAACAGAGGCTCTGCACATAAAATTCTGTGAGTCACATTTTTATTTAAGCTAATTTAAGTAAATATAGTTGTTGATTGTTTCCTGAGATATAACATGATTTGTGTGTGGATGAATATGATGAAATGCTTTGAATATATGTATGGATTTTTTTTATGAATGTCTGCTTGATGTGAAAATGTGTTTTTGGGCCTGTTCTAGAATTCAGGTTTAAATCCAGATCAAAATCACGATCTCATGATTCAAATCTTTGTTAAGGATTAGATTTCAAACAATATATGGTTATGAAATATAAGTTAAAGTTTTAATTTTATTTAATATGAAAAAATATAAAATAAAAATGGTAATGTCTCTGGAAAACACAGATACAACAGAACAACTTTTGAAAATAGGAATTTGATCATTCAGATTCTTTGATTCAAGAATATAAACAGGTTACATAAACAAAAACTTGAATTTTAAAACTAAATTTAGAAAATTTAGTTTGGAATTGATTTAGTATTTTTGGTTTAACCAGAAATGGTGTTTTGGGTTGGAACTGTCAACCTAGAAGGTCGGGGTGGCCAGGGTTTTCTTTGGTGATGAAGTGATGATCAAGTATTCAGGGAAAAATGGTAGTAGGTGGATTAAAGATATGGGGCGATTGTGATTTGGGATTGAAATTTATAACCCTAGTTTCTTTAATTGATCAGTAAATTGATCATCGCAACCCCTATGAATGACCGAGCTGTTCCAGATTTAGGGGGATGATTGATGGAGTATGGAAGGAGTAGTGGCAGGAGGTGAAGCTTATCTGATGATCGGATTTTGGAGTTTGAAGCGAATTTCAGATTCGACATGGTTCCAGTTTTTGAGCTTGAAAGCTCGATTATGATTTTGTGTTTCCGCGATGGATTTGATGGTCGGAAACATATTGGAGGTGGTCGCCGACTTGTGCAAGTGGTCGCGAATGGTCGGAGGTGACGGCAGGGTTGGTGCAGGTGCACGGGTACTTGGTGTCAACTGATGGTTTGGGGAAGAATTGGGTTCTCGTTTTTGTTCGGGTTATTTTGTGTTCTTGCTCGAAGTTGTGGGATGTTGGACTCGAAGTAACTGTGGTTGTGGCTCGGGTGAGAATGGTTGTTACAGATTTTTGTAACTGTAAGTACAGGGTTTTGTAAAACCTGACTGTATTTAAATTTGAATAAATTCAAATGAAATTGTTAACTCGTGTTATTTTGGGTTTTGCTCGGGCTAGGTTAGGATTAGGTTCGAGTGAATTATGTGTTGCTCGAGCTAGTTTTGTTCGGGTTGGAAAACTTGTTTTTTTCCAAATTTAAACCGAATTTGAATTATTAAGCAAGAATTTAAAATGATTTTTAAATCTAATTTTTAATTATGGATTCAAGTTAATTTGAATCTCAAGCTGGAAATGAATGAAGTTTTTAAATTCAAATTTGTTTAAATATACTTTAAAGGGTTTATTGTTAAAAATGTTTTTAAAGAAATTTGAATTTAAATTAGAAATTGAAGGGTAAAGGAATGTTTTAAACAAAGTTTAAATCTGATTCAAATCTGAATTTGAATCTTTGGTTTAAAATAAATTTATGTTTTATAAATTTAAGTATTTAACAATTTTGAATGATAAAGAAAATTTTAAATGTTTTGAATTTAAAAAGAAATTTGTTTCAACTCTTGTAAAATTTCTTTTATAAGAAAAGTATTATTTATCATGTAAATTTAAAAGGTTTTAAATTGATTTTAAAACTTGTTGAAGTTAAATTATAATTTAATGATTTGTATTCATTTAATTATTAGGGTAATTAAATGGATAATTAATTTATTTAATAAATGAATAATTACTCAAAGTAATTAAGTGTTTAATCTTAAAAGGTTTAACATTAATTATTCTTAAAATAATTAACTTGTAATTTATGAATCATTAATTAAATAAGATTTGATTTTTAGATTAATGATTAGTAATTAATTAATCAAGTAATAAAGGATTAATTAAGTTACAGTTAACACTTAATTAATTAAATAATAGGGGTTAATTAATGGGTTGTTAATGATTAATTAATTTGTAATTAATAATGATTAAAATAAGTTAATTATTTTAGAAAAATAATTAATGAATTGTTAATAGTTAATGAGGTTATTAACTAAGGATTATTTAATGATTAATTAATGTGATTAATTTTTAAAAATTAAGTAGATTAATTAATTTAAAGATAATCATTTGTGTAAATTGTTAAGTATAATTACTTATGGAAGTAATTAAGGAATTAATTACTCATTGTAATTAATTGAGTTTAATGTGATTAGATTAAGTTAATTAATTCAGTTAATTAATTTAGAATAATCATTTGATGATTTGTGGAGCATAATTACTTAATGTAATTAAATGAAGAGAAATTACTTAGGAAAGCAATTAATGGGTAATTACTGTATGTAATTAATTGAAGCGATTTAATGATGGAAGTAATTTGAGTATGATTACTTTGTGAATTAATCAAGGGATTAATTATAGATAATTAATTATTGAGTAATTAATTTATTTTGTGAAGTAATTAAGGGTAGTTAATTACTCAATGGAGTTAATCAAGGGTGATTAACAATTATGGTTTAAATGAAGATTAATTACTTAATGTAATTAATTTAAATAGGAAATGTAATTAGAAGAAATGATGTAATTAAAAATAGATTTATTTGGAAATAATTAATAATGAAGGAATTTAATTAATTAAGAAGTAATGTAATTAATTTATAGTTAATTAATTAAGAAAGTAATTAAAGATTTATTACTGTATTTGGTTAAGTATAATTAATTTGAGAAATTAATTAGTGGATAATTACTTGAATGTAATTAAAGGTTAATTAATCAGAGATGATTAGTTAAAATAAATAATTGATTGGCGATTAATTAATTGATTGATAATTAATTAATAGTGATATAAGCAAGTTGATATTAATGAAGTAATTAATTTAATTCACTTTATATTAATTAGAGATGATGTAATTAATTTATTTTATTTTAAATTAATTATATTTGGTGTAATTATATATCATTGCTTATATGAATGGATGATGTTATTGGCCTTGAATGGTTTGAATCTCAGATATGAGATAAATAATGTTGAGTGATATGGATGCATTGGTTGCATTGTGATGATGATTTGGATTATCTTTGATAATGATAATATGGATTATCTATTGTGTTAATTATCTATTATGAATCTGTTAATTATCTATCTGTGGGTATATAGATAATTGAATTGTTTTAAACCTTTAAAACAACTTGGCCTTAAAAGACACGCTTTGGATTTCGATGAGACCGGGATTGGGTTTCCAAATTTGGATATCTGAAAACCACATCGATCCAAATTAACGATAGGTCGTGAATCTCATGTGAAGAGTGAATGCTCGAGGTGTAAGGACTATTCGTCAGTATAACTCTGTGGGTGATTCCGAGATGAGTTTGACGGAGCAGTACTTTCAGATTCGAGGTAAAGATTCAGAGTGCAAGGGTTATCGTCGTTAACTCTGAGGGTGATTCCAAAATGAGTGTAATGAGATAATGCCTTCGGTTTTGTTCGAACCCGGAATGAACTTGTATGGATTGAATGCTTTCAGAACATCGTCAGGTGGACGATGAGCATTCTAAGAGATGTGTTCTCTAAAGGTAATCATAGCCTCAAGGCTCATCAACCGGGAATGGCTAAAACAGGGGAGGTGCAGTAAGGCTAAGTGAGTCATTCCCAAGTAGGACGAGATTTTCCCCTGTCTAGAGGTCCCTTTTTATTTCGGCTGTGTGGGCGGTTGGAACGTAAGCCAACTGCGGGGTTGTCTTGTTCGTGACTGTCCAGTTAGGGATGGTTCCGGTCTTGTGTTGCAGGGGATTGGAAGTGATCCTCGGTACGTTGATCTAGGCCACGTACTATGACGGGCGGTACCCCGGTAGCCCTGCCATTAATGGAATCCAAACTCCAATAAGTGCCAACGGTTTTGATTATATTACCCACTTTTGTGGCTAGTAGTTGGAATTTAATAAATGTAACAATTTCGGCTATTTCATATTTACTTGAAAACCCTAGCCCTATTATAATATCACTGGATTTCCTATCAAATGTTTTGGTTAGCGTAAGGTAAAAACTTTTCCATGTTTATGTATGGGTAGTCTTACGTGATACCTTTTCTTTCAAAGGTTTTTCAAAGTTAAGCAACTTTAACCTATTACTCACACCAGACCCATGTCTGACCTAGAGTTTATCTTCTGTTTTCTTAAACTCTTGGGTACTCAAATTTTTACGAGTAACCAAGGGATTCAGGTTAGCTTTTGACGAATTATGGAAGAGCAATGGAGCAGGAGGCTTCAGCATTAGATATATAGTTTCCGTTGTGTGTTCCCTGTGTTGGTATCTCTTGTTTGAGTTGTATTAAGTTGTATAGCTAGACAGGTGTTTATAACTGTCTAGTATGTGATGTAAATTCTGTGCAACTCTGATTAGTGTTGTAAACTATGTAATATTTATGTTATTAATATAATTTATTCGTTCCGCTGTTGAGATTCTGATGTTGTTTCTTCTTTCTTCTCTTTCTTTTCTCTTTTCTATCCCTTTCTTTCTTCAAGATGATGCGATTTTCTGGGGTGAGAAAGTCGGGTCGTCACAAATTAAAAAATTTATTATCATTATATAAACTCTTGGACAGAAAATAAAATTTTAAAACTCATTTTTTATATTTTAAAAACAATCATTTTAATAAATGGCGGAAATCGATCAATTAAAAATATTATTTTGACTAAGAGAATCTAGAAAATCATGGTAACTTTAAAATATCATGCTCTATTTTCTAAAAATTTAAATTTTGAATAATATAACAAGAAAATATTTATTATGCTTTTATTATGTTTTGAATAATTAACATATCTATTTATTTATTTAATGCAATAAAATATAAATAATTTTTATGTGTTGTGCATTCAATCTGGAAAAGTTTAAAAATATATGTTTTTTAAATACATAATTAATATACTTATACATATACATATGCATATACATATTTAGATATTATAAATATACTTGTGTATATATATATATATATATTTAAATACAATATTAATAATTTTTTTACTATAATTCATACATATATATGATATGTGTAAAATGATTTAAAAAAATATTATGCATATATATATATATATAATATTTAATGCAATGGTTTTTGTGCATATATAAATCATTAATATTCTTATACATAAGTTTTATACATACATATATATATATGTGTGTGTGTGTGTGTGTGTGTGTGTGTGTGTGTGTGTGTGTGTGTGTGTATTACATAGTTTTTAATATTTATATAAACAATAAATTTACATAGATATGTATATTTGGACAACATTTAATACATATAGGATGAGCTAACATATCCGCTGCGATGTAAATCCCAACATTTATGTACGGACATGTTATACTTTGCATGGATTATCATGTTACACATTCACATGGATATATATGTATATGTATATGTATATGATACATATGTGTAGTATTATATTTAACTGAATATAAATTAAAAAAATTCTACCTATAATTTCTAAATTTTAATGAAATAAGAGATTTTATTTAAATTAAATTTGGAAATATTCTAAATAAATTAAACTTCATAGGCCCAATAAAGATCCAATAGGGTAAAAAAATTGAAATTCACCTATAACTTCCACTATGGGTTGGTCTAGATCTAACAATGACACCACGACCTAATAACTTATGCAGTGTAAAGTAGTTATGTTAGGTTTAACTATTAAGCTCACAATCCAAAAGTTGTCCCTAATAGAAAGTGTCCAAATTTGAATTGGGTCTTGGACTAACATTCAAAAAAATTGAAAATTAAAAATATACAATTTTAAATTTAATAATTTAATTTAAATAAATATATATATATTATAAATGTTATGTAATAAAATTTTCAAAATATTTGAAATTTATAAAAATTATTAATGAGGTTAATAAAATAAATTAATTGAAAATGACAATTTAGTTAATACATATATTATATATTATGATACATGTTATGTTGTTTTAAAATCTTTAAAATAACATAACAATACATGTATGTCATGAATTGTATTTTGAAATTAATATAATTTAATTAAAAAGTGTAATTAAATAAATTAAATTAAGGTTAATTAATTATATGAATATACATATATAAGATGTATGTGTAATGCTATAAAGGTTATAATATTTAATAAAAATGTTATATTAAAATATTGAACATTAAGAAACCCTAATTAGGCTTAAGGAATAAATACATACATCAATGTACGTATATCATGATTTCAGATGTGTTTGACACTTGAATCATGAGAGTAATTCATAAGAATTATATTATTCCATAAGTCAATATCACTCAATCTTATGGATCTTCAATATAATGTTGTCCTTTATCATACATACATACTTATATATATATATATATATATATATATATATTAATAAATCACTTGCATACTCCTTAGTTGTTGAGCGGACTCAAGTTGGGGATGTTATGTATAGTATTATAAATATATTAAATAGACGAGGTAAGATAACTAAATATATTTATTGAGAAAAATCAAGGTGCATATACTATACTTAAGCCATCACGATATGGTAGGTACGAGTAAATAATTTCGTTTTGATTTATTGACCAGACTCAAGGTTGAAGCAGAATTAGGACAAGGTACTAAAGGGTTAGGAGTTGTATATGATACAATTGATAAAGAGTTATCCATCGTCTATGGAGCTATGACTTGTTAGGAAGACTCAAGTCAAGATGGACGAGTCCTAACACCCGATATTGAGATCGAAAGACTTCTACGTTTCGAATTAAGATTTGGTAAAACATAAAAGATAAATGGGAGTGTTTACAACAAAATTGGCCACAAACACCTAAGAATAGACTTGTGTAGTGAAATAAATGAAGAAACTAAATTAAAATGGAGGAATATATTGAATCAACCAGAAAATCATAGCAGAAAACAAGAACAACAAGATTTATAGTGGTTTGACGTTGATTGCCTATGCACACTTTGAATGTTCTTTTTATTGGTTCACAATAATCTTGATTATAGTAAGAAACAGCAAAATACAAGAGAATAATGGAGGAAGTTGATTACAATAATAAGGCTATCTAATCAGCAGCTTAAAGATCCTCAGAATGAAACCCTAGGCCTGTATTTATAGGTGAAGGCGACCACCAATCTGACTGGAATTTCGACAACAGGACCTTCTCATCCATATGGGCCCACCATAGGGAGTGCTCGACCCAAATCTCAACCAAGAGGGATCGATTCTAATCCCTTCACTTATTGAATTTGGGGCGCCGACCCCTTTAGTAACTTTCCCATACTTAGATATGATGATGTCTCAAATATCATGATGGTTGGATGTGTGAAGCTCGATTTTTCGCTCGATCTTTGGTTCGAATCCCCATTTATTTCATTATGCCGATCCTTCCAATAAGCTGTGCCGATCCCTCTGGTTCAATTGTGCTCTGCCAATCCATAATGCTTAGAACATTATGCCGATCCCTCTGGCTTTATAGATATATACCGATCCATATTGCTTTATAAATATATGCTGATCCATAATGCTTAGAACGTTATGCCGATCCCTTTGGCTTCATAAATATATACCGATCCATCTTGCTTTATAAATATATGCAGATCCCTTTTGCGCCACCATCCATGCCAATCCCTCTTTTATACTGCTCATGTTGTCTATCCGTCCAAATGGGCATACCGATCCCTAATGTTTCACTTTGATATGCTGATCTCTAGTATATTATGTATGTTGACAAATGACTATACCTATCCCTGTTCCATCCAAGCTAATTTCCATGCTTCTGACATCCTGTATTGTCTGTCTATCAACTCTGATCAGTACGGGCTTCATATAACTGTCTGAACTCTATCTCTAGGTCCAACTTCAGAAATATAATTAATACTTAACCATATTATATCTTAATAAAATCAAACTTTATTATTAAACTTCTTTTATACTTTAAACCAATTTTATACATAGTTTAAAACCAAGGATTTAACTATATATAAAATAACATTTATAAAATATCCAAATCAATATCTCATAAAACCATATATTTCTTCATAAAACCATAAAAAATCATTTCAAAATATTTTTATATATAGACCAGGTGTCTGTATATAATTTTCTATCCTATGGTCAAGTGATACGGATATTTATCATTTCAATCCGTAATTTAAAATAAAAATACAGTTATATATCATTTCAAACCGCAATCCCGAATGAAATAAAATGCATAACAACTTGTAGTTTATAATAATATATAATACAGCATCCATTCATCCAATATCAATCATCAACCATTTATCACAATCATCATCCAATTCAAACAATAACATTAATATATAACAGATAATAAACAATAGGTATTTACTGACAGTTTATATTCAATAATAAATTAAACAATTATTTAACCGGCAGTTTATATGCAAAAATAAATTAATAACAATTTAATTCAATAAATTCAATTTAACTGGAATGATGATAAAAATATACCAAACAGCCATAAATAAGTTTCTAATCACATCAGAAATTAATTTAACACACATAAGAAATTTTAGAAGTTGTGAGTGAGTTAAAACACTCACCTTTTGAATTTAAATTGAAATTAAATCTGATTTAAACCCAAAACTTGAACAGTCTCTGAATCCTTCCAAACCAACGCCAAAATGTTTGGATCCAATACGAACCTAGCGGAGAAAACCGCGCGTGAAACGGACCTCGTATGCAATAGTTATTCGAATTAGAAGATAATACGAATTTAAATTAAATAATTAAAACAATTAAACCCTAGCTTTGTGGGGTCTGACTCTTTACTAATAGGGTAGTAATACCCTATGATGAGTCACTGAGAGTATATATATATGAGAGAGCGTATTTGCTAGTGTTAAAAGGTTTTAATATTGTGTTAATTTGTTCCGTTTTGTATTTATAAATTCCGGTTGATGCATGGGACACTATGACATCAATAGGGATTTCTAAACACTTAATAGGACAGACCGACACAATATTTGTTTTGAATACGGGTGAATAAAATAATTTTGCCTATTATATTTTCTGTACATAAAATAATTTTTTTATAAAGGTTATATTTGGTTGTAATATATTGGTTATTAGGTAGTGTAATCTATAAATATTAGTAAAGTAGGATTTGAAAATAAAATAAATGAAATCAGGAATTTATGACCTAAGTTCCGGGATTTTTAAATTTCTTTCAAAGGATTTTGGGATACAATAATATTTTTAGAAGTATTTTCTGATATAAATATTTCAATATAAATTGAAAGAATTGTTTTAAAGAAATTTTGAAAAAAATAAGTTCAGTACTCCCCTCTCGTCGCTGAAAAATAATTTCGGCGATGAGTGCACGCATCATCGACATTCATTTTCGAGTTTCGAAGTGGGAAGGCCACTGTAGTAGTTTTATTGCAGATTTATTTTAATACACAAATATAAAGTTTAAATTGTTTTAAGTATAATTAGATATATATGTTGCCAGTATATATATTTATCTATTATTTTAAAATGATTTGAAATTAAACCCGGTATTTAATTCTTAAGTTTCCGCTAATTAATAATTTCAAGTAGTGTAGTGAAATGGAATTTAACTAATAATTGAAACCTCTAAAGGAAATAAGAGATTTAACGCTAAGTGTAAATGGAATTAAAAATAATGTTGAAATTTGTAAATTATAAAACAAAAGATATAATTATTGAACATTTAATTAAATTAAAAGAAATGAGATAAACTTGTATAATTTTCAATTGCATTCTTTAACATATATATAACTTACCAACTACAAAAAGTTAAAATGTTAAAAGAAAATGTAGTGGGAAATTTTACAAGTAAAACTTGAAGCAATGAAAAGTATTTAATGAAATTCTTTTATAAATAAGAATTTGATGTTGTAACTGTTGCGAACTTAAGTATAATTGAAATGTTGCTGTAATAAAGGTAATAGGAAGTAAGTATTGTAAGTATAAGATTATAAACTTAAGTAAATGAATAAATATGCAAAGAAATTGAATTAAACATGAATACTATAAATAAATGAAAACGAATAGTTGTAAGTAATAAATGAAAATTTGCAAGAAATAATGTAAAATTAAAAAGATAAATAATTATATGAATGAAAATGAAATCAAACAACAAATGTATGAATTGAAATTAATAAGTATGAATTTGATCTACTATTTGAAACTGTTGTTTGTTTGGTTTATGGTTGTTTGGGCAATGGTACTTTAAAATTGCTTAGATGTATGAATAATCTATCGAGTTTTATCTAAGACTGTTGAGTAAATGGAATACTTCATAGTTATTTGTCATTTTATGTGATTTAAAGTGTCTTAACCCGAACCAACCAATTGTTTTGATTTAATGGTCGATTTGTATATGATGTGTATGACGTTGGTTGCAAATGATTGTTGTTTATATTGATTTGATTGTTTATGGTTGAAACAACTTTAAACATTTCATTTATATAATTATTCAATTGTTTTGATTTAATGGTCGATTTGTATATGATGTGTATGCCGTTGGTTGCGAATGATTGTTGTTTATGTTGATTTGATTGTTTATGGTTGAAACAACTTTAAACATTTCATTTATATAATTATTGACTCTTTTGGATTATAATGTGAAATACAGGTTATGGAAGCAATTGCTACTGCTTTTAGTTTCATAAAATAAATGTAAATTGCCCGACAAATAGGTACGTTTTCGGATTACGGTTTATAACGCTATTATACTGTTTTTCCCATGTTGGGACATATTATTTTGAAAAATATATGTTGTATATTGATATATTTAATGTTGTATTTTCTCCAGAGCCTCTCCGTACAAAGGAGATTCTGCCGAAATTTTCCGTAAATTTTGGACTTAGAATTTTTTTAAAATGTTTCCAAACTTTATTAATTTAAGTATAAAAAGATCTTGTAACGACCTGAAATTTTAGGCAATATCAATTTAATAATCTGAATTAATAATTAAATTGTTTTGATAATTTTTCTTTATAATTTTAATTTAAATTGGTAAATTTAATCTTTTCTAGGTTAATAAATTTTTTATCTAGTAATTTTGATCAATGTATTTGAAATAATTTAAAATGGATAAGATTTATTTTTCAAAGCTAATAAAATTTTATTATATTTATAATATATACATTGATATATATTGTGAATAGAAGATCTTTTGTTTTAAATAAAAGATGAATTTTCAAATTGTAATATATATGTATGTATATGTTATAATTTGGAGTTGTTTTAAAATTTAATTTAGATCTATTTATAATTTATATATGTATGAATTGTAATTTAAAGCTTTGTTTTAGAATTAATATTTTCAAAAGTTAATTTAGTTTAATTCAATTGTTTTCAAATTATAAAATAATTGATTTATTTTTAGTGTGATAGTTTATAAAGAATTTAAATAATGTTTTATTTTTGTTTTCTTTAAAAGTGTTTAAATTAAATGATTTTAAATGTGTATATATATAGATGTTTTAGATTTTAAAAATACATGTATAAAAAATATATGTGTGTTATAATTAGTTTTAGAATAATTTTTTTTAAAGGTAAATTTATATTCACATATATAAGTATTTATTTATAAAGTAACTTAAATAATTAAGCTTATATTATATTTTAAATTAAATAAAAATTTATTAAAAGAACACAAAGACATGTGTAAACATGTTAATTATTTTAATAACACTTGTAAGCTAAAGAAATTTGCATTTGACATTTGTTCAATTTATTAACAAGTGGCTTCATTTCCAATTATTTGAAAATTTAAACATATAAGAGAAAATTTGTTTTCTCTTTCATTTTTCCAAACTTTCTTTCTTCTTCTCAAATTCTTTTTCTTCATTCTTTCATAAATCTGAAGCAAAATGTGAAAATTGAATTCAAAAATAAAAAACAAACCTGAAAGTAAAATCTGCAAAATTAAAGTTCTTCTCATCAATCAAAATCCTGCAATTCAATTCTTCTGCTAATTCAAATGCAAATGAAGTTCAACTGCAATTCAAATGAAGATCTGTTTCAACCTTTTTAAAACAATATTTTGAAGGCATGCAAGTATTCATTTTCATCAGCAAGCATCAAAGGCAAAGTAAAAACATATTTCAGATTTAAGAGAAAACTGCTCTGCAAATTTTAAAAAGGTGAGTAAATTTTGTTTTAAAAACAGTTTTGATATAATCTATGATTGAATGATGATGCATGCAAATGAATTTGGATTTGATGATGAGTATTTGTTTACCTGAATGTATGTTTATTAAAAAAAAGCATTGAATGCCTGGATATAAATTATGTTGTTTAAACAGGTTTGATTTTCCCTTTTTAAATTCAATATCATCTTCTTTAATCATTGTTAGTCTATGATTTGCAAACAAGAAATGATTGAAATCATGTATCTTCACTACCAAAAATCATTCCAATAATTTGTAATAAGTATTCAGTTCGAATTTGTAAAATGACAGTGAAAAACCCAATTTTTCACAAAAATCAACTTGCTTAATTTTGAATTTACATTGTAGGATTGGATTTGTGTTTGAAAATCATGAATTTTAACATGCAATTCATAATTTTTAAATTGATATTCAATTTGAAATTTGGTGTTGAAGGGATTCGGCATTTGGGTAAATTGCCGATGAACAACTCGTTGTTTTGAGTTGAATTTAGGATCGAGGCTAGCTTTCAAGATGAGGATGTTGGGGAAAATATGATTGAATGTTTGATTTGATCGAAATCGAACAAACTAGGGTTTTATTTTGTTCTTGGCTGGGTTGAACTGTAGAAGCATTCACGACTTGGTTATATGACCGGAGTCGATCGCGTCGTGGGGGATGGTAGCGTGGAGCTTCGGCGGTGCTTTGGAAGGTCGCTGGGGTTTTCAGGTGGTGGCGACCATCGGTGGTGATGGATTTTTGGGGTTAAGATGCTGCAGATTTCGAGCAAATGGGTTGAATTTTGATTGGCGTATCTATCGTTCGATCTGGGTTGTGGGAGAGGTTGTCGAGGCATTGCGTGGTTGGTCGGCGATCAGGAAGTTGGTCAGAGGGGTTTGGTTTGATTGCGCGCGTACATGCGTGTACGTTGTGCACAATTTGGAATGGGTGAAGTTTGATTAGGGAAGACGAGTTACAGCTCGAAGATTTCTTGTGTTTTCCTGTAGGTCGTCTCGAAGTGGTTGGAGTCTGGTTTTGACTCGAGGCAAGCACATGGTGTTTCGGAGTTTCTCTCGAGTGTTGGGTTGTTTGTTTTTTTAGATAGTACCGTGTAATGATAGTATAGATTCAACCTGTAGTTTGAAATAAATTAGATCAAGTATTAAATTATAAAACCAGTTTATAAAGAAAACATCCAAAGTTAAAAACTTGTTGTTTTAAAAATAAATGTAAATCAAACTTTTTAAATGTTAATTCAATTTATTTTCAAAATTTAAAATGTTTTGAGGTGATTACTTTTGAAAGTAATTTAATTTAATTAAATTTTAAATTTAAAGAAGAATGTTTTGAATTTAAATATTGAACCAAAGTTTTATGCAAAATTTTAAATAATATTTAAAAACTTAAGTTTTAAACTTTATTGAAAATGAATAAGTTTGAATTATTTAAAGTGTTTTAGATTTTATTTCTAAATTCCTCATTTCCAAATAAGGTTGTTATTATGATTTTGAAAACCAAATTGAATAATTTGTTTTTAAGTTATTAAAATATAAAAAATTATTTCAAATAATTTATTTATGAGGATAAATAAGGTTAAATTATTATGGAAATGAACTTAAGAAATTACTTAAGATAAATGATTTTCTTAATTAATTAATTAAGGTTTTTTAAATATAAGAATTTAATTAATTTTTTAGTTAATTTTTAATGATTAGTTAATTGTTTATTTAATTTTAAATAATCACTTAATTTTGGATTAATTAAGTTTAATTACTTAATGAAGTAATTAATGATTAGTTATTGAATGTAATTAAGAATGGTAATTACTTGTGGAAGTAATTAGTGGGAAATTACTCATGGGAGTAATTAGTTGAGGTGATTATGGATAATCACTTGAAGTTATTAATTAAGGGATCAATTAATATAATTGTTTTGAATTAATTAATTATGGAGTAATTAATTAATTAAAGAGTTAAAGATTATTTAATGATGAGATTAATTACTTGTTAAGTAATTAATTAAAGGGTAATCATCTATGGAAGTAATTAGAAGATAATTACTTATGTAAGTAAATAAGAGTTAATTACTTAATTATTTAGTTAATTAATTAATGTGATTAATTAATTAATAGATGTGATTAATTTAAGATTAATTACTAAATGTAATTAATTAAAAATGTAATTAATTAATTAAGGATTATTGATTACTTAATGAAGTAATTAAAGACTAATTAATTGATTAATTAATCAAAGGTTAATATAATTAATTAAAATGTTAATTAATTAAGATAAGTAATTATAAATTGTTAATTACTGTTTATAATTTATGAGATGATTTATTATAAATTAATTGTTTAATTAATTAAAGTAATTATTAATTAATAAGGATCATTAGTTAATTAATGAATTAATCAAGGTTGATTAATAAAAGTGATTAATTAAAGTGTGATTAATTGTAATTAATTGAGGTTTAATGTAATTAATTATAATTGATTAATTAGTAGAAGTAAATGAAGGATCATTAATTATTGTAATTAATGATAAGTAATTAAAGGTTAATTACTGTATATGGTTAAGGATAATTACTTGAATGTACTTAGAAGATTAATTAAAGAAGATCATTAAGAGATGATTTATTTATTTATTTGGAATAAATTAATGAAGAAGGATTTAAGTAATTCAATTGATTTAGAGTTAATCAATTCTGTTATGGATGATTGATAAATATTTATTGATTGATATTGGGTGATTGGTTGATACTGGATGGTTTGGATATCTCTATTGTGTGATATGCTGCTTTCTGAGATGAATGTTTGATATGAATTATCTATTGTGATAATGTGATTCTTCTATCTGTTTATATCATCATGAATATAAGTTAACTGTTTAAAAACCCTTAAACAACTTGGACATTAAAATGGCGTTTGGTTTCGGTGAGACCGGGATCGGGTTTTCATATTTGGATATCCGAAAATCACATCGATCCAAATTAAACGTTAAGTCGTGAATCCAAGTGGAGCTAGTGAAGACTCGAGGTGTAAGGACTATTCGTCAGTATAACTCTGGGGGTGATTCTATGATGAGTTTGACGGAGATAGTACTTATAGGTTCAAGATGGTGATTTAGAGTGCAAGGGCTATGGTCGTTGACTCTGAGGGTGATTCCAATATGAGTGCAACGAGATAGTGCCTTCGGTTTCGTTCGAACCCGGAACGAACTTGTATGGATTGAATGCTTTCAGAACATCGTCAGGTGGACGATGAGCATTCTAAGATAGATATTTCTATAAAGGTAATCGCAGCCTCAAGCCTCATCAACCCGGGAATGGCTAAAACAGGGGAGGTGCAGCAAGGCTAGGTGGGTAGCACCCATTTCAGGGTGAGGTCATTCCTGTCTAGATGTCCCTTTATTTCGGCTTAGTGGGTGGTTGGTCGCGCCAACCATGGGGTGATCTTACTCGGGACTGTTTAGTAAGGAATGGTCCCGGTTTTGTGATGCGGGGGATTGGGCGCAATCCTCGGTACGTTGATCTAGGCCACGTACTGTGACGGGCGGTACCCCAGTATCCCTGCCATTGATGGAAACCCATTCTTCCTACGAGACCCTACGGTTTTGTTTGTATTACCCACTTTTGTGGCTAGTAGCTGGAATTTAATCACGTAACAATTTCGGCTATTTCTTATTTACTTGAAAACCCTAGACACTATTATAATATCACTGGATTTCCTATCAAATGTTTTGTTTAGTGTAAGGTAAAAACTTTTCCATGTTTATGTGTGGGAAGTCTTACGTGATACCTTTTCTTTCATAGGTTTTTCTAATGTTAAGCAATTTTTACCCATTTACTCACACCAGACCCCTGTCTGACCCGAGTGTTTATTTTCTGTTTTATTAAACTCTTGGGTACTCATATTATGTATGAGTAGTCAAGTGATTCAGGTTAGCTGGAGGCTTCCACGTGTATATATATTATGGTTTCGCTGTGTTTGTATGGTATCTGTATCTTGTGATAGCTTGAGTTGTATAGTTAGACAGATGTTTATAACTGTCTAATATGTGTTGTATAAGTTGTGTACTCTTAAGTAACATGATACTATGTAGTATTTTATGTGATATATTATATTTCATTCGTTCCGCTGTGAGTTATCTGATGTTGTTGTGTTTCTTTCTTCTCTTCTTCTGTCCCTTTCTTTCTTAATTAGTGATGCGACTTTCTGGTGATAAGAAGTCGGGTCGCCATAGATCTAGTGGTTATAAATTGGTATATTTTATTTAAATTAATTAATTTTGTAAATTTATTTGTTTATAAATTTAATATTTAAGTAAGATATATTGATTTCTTAATTCTTTCTTTTTCCTTCTTTTTCCTTTTCGGGAACGAAAAGTTTTGAGTAGAGAAGAGTGTAACGACCTATGAAATTCAATAATTAAATTGGGTAATTTAATAAGATTTTGTAACTAAATTTAGAAAGAATGAAAAACTTTATAATTTGCAATGAAGTGAATGTTAGAAATGAAATGTAGCATTGGTAATTAAAAATTAATTATTGAATTCATGTGTGAAATAATATAATAGAGGGTAATTGTTTGTGAAGAATAAACATACAAGTAAAATAAGGGATAATGGTGACAAACGATTGTTGTTACCAGTTAATGTACTAATTACAAATAAGGGTAATCAGATATTACTTTAGTGATAATCAATATAATAATGGAAAGTGTGAATGTAAATTAAATAGAAACGAAAATTTATTTATTGACAATTGGAGTGAAATTCCAATAATGAAGTATTGTAAATTTTTGCACCTGGTTGTAAAATAGAAAATAAGTAAATAAGAGTAAGTATTGAATCAACCAATGAAATAGTATATTGATTAATAGCAGCTGAATGTAAATTAAGGTAATAATGTTAATGCAACTTAATGAATAATTAAATTTTGGTGCAATCCAAATAAATCGAACAATTGTAAGGTATAATGGATGGTAATTAGTAAATCAGAAATAATGTAGATGTTATACCTAGCTACAAATTGAATATAAGAAAACAAATGTAAGCATTGAATTAATTAATGAATTTAAATTATAATAAATGGTAATTGGATAAAACCAATGTTCTGGAAGTAATTATAATAGTTATTTGAAAGTAATAAACTTAAAGGTAATTTAAGTTTAATGGTAACAATTGTTATAAGTTACCTATTTGTTTAGTTCATAAAAGTTAATTTGAAATCAATTGCAGTCAATTGACTTAATTAGTATAGTTAGGGTAGATTTAATTTGTCATTAAAGATTGTTAATTCAACAAGAAGTAACCAATGTAAACTCTATCCATAATATGACAATTGGTTGAATAAAAGGAATGGTAATAAAGTTTTACCAATATATTGGAATTTAATTTATGATAATAGGATTAATTACCATTAAATTAAATTAAATATTTAAATACTACATAAGTGGAAATTTAGATAAAATCTGAGAATATTAATGTAAACAATCATGAACCAATAATAACTTCAACCTTTTGATAAAAATTGATTGAACAATAGAGTGAAAGGTCAATTAAAGGGAATTATGGGAAATTAAATTTGTAATTTCTACGATTATTGGAATTAAAAATAAATATGGTAATTAGCGAAATAATTAACGTTGAATTAACATAGAAATTTGTTTTAAGTTATTATAATTTTCTAAGAAATCAAAAGTGATAAAATTTATAAATATAGAATTTGGATTGAAATAGTGATTTAATTAATCAATTATTAATTTATTAATTAAGTGGAAAATAGCCATTTTGGCCACTGACTCGGATTTCAATGAAACCATTTTCATCGGATCCATAACGGTGAATTATTATAAGATTTCAAGTTTAGTAGCGATCAGACTTGTCGTTTGATCGTACAGACTCAAAATGCTAAGAAATCGATGAAATTGAAATCAATTTGAAATAACTTGATTTTAGCATAAATTCTTCATACGATGGAATTTGGACCTAAACCTGTTCCATCGAGTTTAAAATATTTTAAAACATCTATTTTGTTATATGGGTTGACCCAGTTTCGTTCCAAAGTCAGAACGGGCTTTTTGGGCCATTTTATCGTTAAGCGCGTATATCAATCGTGTCCATCCATTATATGGGTTGGATTTCGAGTTCGCTCGTGAACGTGGGGTTGTAGGAGATTGTTGCGACGATCATCGATGGCCAGAGTGGCCGGTGCACGTGCACTGTGCACGATTGTTATCAGTTGGAGTTCTGTGTTTTGGAGAAGGCGAATGGAACTCGGGTGGGTGCTCGAGTTGTACTCGAGGGTGACTCGAAGAAGGGGGGTTGCTGGGTTGCTTCGGGAAGAACTCGTGAATGTTACGGGGTTTTCTCGAGTTTTGGGTCGTGTTTTTTTTCCGAGTGATACCGTATAATTTTGTGCTCTTAATAATGAAAGTGCAAACTTAAAGCTGTTGATGAATAACCTTGAGTTCAAGTTTTTATAAATGAAATCTGTTTGCAAAGGACTTGTTCTTAATTATTAATCAAACCTTTTAAAAGGTATAAATTGAATTCATTTGAAATTTAAAGATGATTTCTTTATAAGTAATTATCTAATTTAAATTATGAAGTTCAATTTAAAAGAATGTTTTAAATTCAAATATTAAATCAAGGTTTAAAGAAATTTTGAAGTAATGATTTTAAAAACTAAAATTTCAAATTTCAATTTGAATGAATAAGTTTAACTTAGATGATTAATGTGTTTTGAATTTTGAAAATTTGTTTTTAAATGTATTATTTGCAATAAAGGTTAATATTATAGTAAACCAAATTGAATAATTGGTCCTTAAGGTTATTTTCTTTTAAATAATTTATTTATGGAAATAAATAAGGTTAAATTATTTGGATAATTAACTTAGGAATACTTATTTAATAAGATTTGTTAATAAGTTAAGTTTTGATTAAGATTTATGGTTTCTTAATTTATTAATTTTTTTTAATATTGGAAGTTAATTAATTAATTGTGTAATTAATTTTAAATAATTAGTTAATTGTTTATTTAATTTTAATTAATTATGGATTAATTAAGTGTGATTACTTAATGAAGTAAGCAATGGTTAATGTTTGAATGATTAAGAATGGAAGTAATTAATTATGGAAGAAATTAGTAGAGGTTACTCATGGGAGTAGTTTAAGTTGAAGTGACTATTGGATAATCACCAAATGATATTAATTAAGAAATTGATTAATATAATTGTTGAAGTTAATTAATTATGGAGTAATTAATGAATTAAGAATTATTAATGATGATCTTAATTAATTGTTAAGTAATCAATTAAGGGAGTAATTAAGAATTATTAAGGATGTAATTAGAGATAATTACATGTTAAGTAATTAAGAGTTAATTATTTAATTACTTAGTTAGTTAATTAATGTGATTAAATTAATTAATGAATGAATTTAACTTAAGATTAATTACTAAGTGTAATTACTTAAAATTTTAATTAATTAAATAAGTAATTAATTAAGAATTAATTGTTAATTTAAATTGATTAATAATTACTTAATAAAGCAATTAAGGATTAATTAATTGGATTAATTAATCAAGGATTAATATAATGAAATTAGAAGTTAATTAACTAAGAAGTTAATTAATTAAGATAAGTAATTACAAATTGTTAATTACTGATTATGATTAATGAATGATTAATTATAAGTTAAGTATTTAATTAATTAAAGTAATTATTAATTAATAAGGATCATTTGTTAATTAATCAAGGTTGATTAATATAAGTGATTAATTTAAGTGTGATTAATTAATTGTAATTAATTAAAGTTTAATGTAATTAATTATGATTGATTAATAAATGAAGTAAATGGATGATCATTAATTATTGAATTAATGATAGTAATTAAAGGTTAATTATTGAATATGGTTAAGGATGATTACTTAAATGTAATTAAAGTAAAATTAATCAAGGAAGATTAATTGAAGAAGATCATTAAGAGATGATTAATTTATTTATTTGGAATAAAAAAATAAAGAAGGATTATGGAAATCCAATTGGTTAGGAGTTAATCAATTCTACTATTGGATGATAAATTGATATGGGATGATCAATTGATATTGTATGATTGATATTGGGTGTTTGGTTGATACTGGATGTTTTGGATATTCTGATATGTGATACACTGCTTTGTGAGATGAATATTTGTTATGACTTATCTGATATGATATGTGATTCATCTATCTGTTTATATCATCCTGTATATAAGTTTAAATTGTTTAAACCCTTAAGTATAACTTGGGCATTAAAATGGCGTTTGGTTTCGGTGAGGCCGGGATCGGGTTTCCATATTTGGTTATCCGAAAACCACATCGATTCCAGTTAAACGTTAGGTCATGAATCCAAGTAGAGATTTGTGAAGACTCGAGGTGTAAGGGCTATACATCAGTATAACTCCGTGGGTGATTCCGTAATGAGTTTGACGGATAATACTTATAGTTTCGAGATGGCGATCCAGAGTGCAAGGGCTATGGTCGTTGACTTTGAGGGTGATTCCAAAATGAGTGCAACGAGATAGTGCCTTCGGTTTCGTTTGAACCCGGAACGAACTTGTATGGATTGAATGCTTTCAGAACATCGTCAGGTGGATGATGAGCATTCTAAGATAGATGTGTTCTATAAAGGTAATCACAGCCTCAAGCCTCTTCACCGGGAATGGCTAAAACAGGGGAGGTGCAGCAAGGCTTCGTGGGTAGCTCCCATTGGAGAGCAAGATTTACCCCTGTCTAGAAGTCCCTTTTTGTTCGGCTGTGTGGGGAGGTTGATCCGGACAACTGCCGGGGTTGTCTTGTTCGGGACTGTTCAGTAAGGAATGGTCCTGGCCTTGTGTTGCAGGGGAGCGGGCATACTCCTCGGTACGGTGATCTATGCCACGTACTGTGACGGGCAGTACCCCAGTAGCCCTGCCATTGATGGAAACTCATTCTTCCTACGAGACCCTACGGTTTTGATTGTATTACCCACTTTGTGGCTAGTAGCTGGAATTTAATAGATGTAACAATTTCGGCTATTTCTTATTTACTTGAAAACCCTAGACACTATTATAATATCGCTGGATTTCCTATCAAATGTTTTGGTTAGCGTAAGGTAAAAACTTTTCCATGTTTATGTGTGGGAAGTCTTAGGTGATACCTTTTCTTTTCAAAGGTCTTACTAAAGTTAAGCAATTTTAAACCGTTTACTCACACCAGACCCTTGTCTGACCCGAGTGTTTATTTCTGTTTTATTGAACTCTTGGGTACTCATATTATGTATGAGTAATCAAGTGATTCAGGTTAGCTTCACAAATTCTGGAGGAGATATGGAGCAGGAGGCTTCCACGTGTAGATATATTATGGTTCCGCTGTGTTGTTTGGTTGTTTGGTGTCTGTATCTGTTGTACTTGAGTTGTATGGTTAGACAGATGTTTATAACTGTCTAAAATGTGATTGAATAAGTTGTGTGCTCTGATGTAATAAGATACTATGTAATATTTTATGTGATATATTATATTTTATTCGTTCTGCTGTGAGTTCTCTAATATTGTTGGCTTTCTTCTTTCTCTTTCTTTCTTCTTCTATGCCTTTCTTTCTTCTAGATGATGCGATTTCCTGGAGATAGGAAGTCAGGTCGTTAAAGTTGGTATCAGAGCATTAGGTTGAGTGAATACCTAGGCTCTGGAGTGGTGTCTTTCTCGAGAGAGCGTACTTGTAATTTTTATATATAACTATATTATATATATATATATATATATATATATATATATATATCTACCTGATCTGTTGGGTTATCTGTTCGGATTTTCCAGCATAAGTTTTAGAGGTAGATGGAGTAGTGGTATGTGTATGTAACACGATTACCACTGATGGAAGAGGTCCATATGTTGAGGTTGGAAGTATTTGTCGAGACTGTAGACCTAATACCGTCTCAAGAGAGATTTGTAGTTTGGAATAAGGATCTCTCTGATATCCGAAGGAAATCTTTTTAAAGATTCAGAGTTTATCTTTGAAGTGTAAATTTGGATCTGTTAGTAGTGCAGAAGTAAGTAATGATATCTTGGTAACTGCGTGATGAGATGAAGTATCCATGGATATTTTCAGAAGGTGTTTTCTCTTGAAGCAGTTTTAGAGGTGGTTGAGGAGCAGTCTTTACCTGCCCCAGGGAAGACTCGTCTGTGTAGAAGTTATTTGGATCTTTAGCAAGAAGATTGTCTGTTTTGGGAATATGAGACCAAGGTCTATGTGTTGCTTCGCTTTGGCATGGTCTCATTTTTCATTCCTTAAGGAGAGTGAGATGTTGATGCTTGGCTTGGAGCCCGAGTTCTTCTGGGTTGTCTGCCATCTCGAAGGTCCGTTGTGTGGTTTGTTGATGGTTTTGGTTTTCGAGAAGCCTTTGGATTGGAAGTTTTTGGTTAGCTGTGGTAGCAGTGCAACTCGAAGTGATCGGTGTGCTGACGAGTGGGACTTTTGGCTTTGTAGTATCATCGAAGTAGAGTTTGGAAGCAGCAGTGTTGGTTGTTTCTCCGGTGATTCAGAAATCTTGGTGGTTCTTCTATCAGCAGCCCGAGCGAGTGGTGAAGTGTTTTTTTGAAGGTTAACCTTGTTTGGAAAAGCTTAAAGCTATTCTAATTGGTAAAGAGAGGACGGTTTCTTTGGAATCCAAATCAGGTTGGATCGCAAAAGTGACTTGCGATTAGTTTGGGAATTTTCTTTGGGCAATCTTTTGTCTGAGGCTGAGGATTCTCATGTGCAGTAGGAGCTGCTGAGGTAATTAGAAGTCTGTCAGCATCTGGAGATCGAGCTCCGTATTGTTTGGCTCTAGAAGCGATTTTGGTGGTTAGCATAGAGGAAGAGTTGATGTAGTAGCTTAGAAATTCTTTGGGATTTGGATTGGTTAGATCTAGTTTTTGAGTTGGATTCTACTGTAAAGGTTGTGTGACCGAGTCTGATGGGTCACTAAGATTTTATGGATTTGATGAAAAAAGTTTTTCGAATATATTGGATAAGTTTGTATTCGTGTTCATCAACAGTATTCTCATCCATTTCAGAATCAGAATTGTGCAGCGGAAGCGAAGTAGCAGCTGTACAAGGAAGGAAGCAAGTTCAGTTGCTATTGTTTGAGAAGTAAAGTTTGTATTCTGGATTTCGACGGATTTTGGAAGACTTTTCTGTTGAATAGGATCCAGAAGCTTGTTTGTTTTGGTCTAGTTGTTTCTAGAAGCATCTGCATAGGTTGAGCTGATCGGGAAGAAGATTGGCAGCCCAGGTTTGTCTGTTGAGTTATACAGATATGAGATAAGGAGTTTGGAATTCGAAGTTGGAGACTTCATTGTGGTTAAGGATTTATCTGGTTAAGAGAGCAGTAATTGAGTAAGATTGGTTGGTTAGTGCTATGGCATTTGAGATTTCTTATCTGTGTTCTGATAAGATAAGATCTGTTGTCTATAAGATTGAATTGCCAGTTTGGATAACTGGAATTCATTGTATATCATGTATCTCTGAGTAAGTACGTGTATGATTCATCATTGGTTGTTGAATATGTAGTTCAGTTGGATTTGGAAGTTGTGCAAGACTTGAGTATAGTCTGATGTTCTGTTCAGATTTATGGATCCAGAGATGAGAGGAGCTCCGGATTTTGGTTGTGTAGTTAGTTTATTGGCTTTTGTAGAGTGAGTCTCCCGGTGATTTATACTTGGGAAACTCGAGATAGTATTAGAAGTTTTATTCTGATTTGTGTCAGGATAATTAGTTAGGTTTGTTTGTTTACTTGATTGCTATGGATGTTAGTTACTGGTTGTTAAGTATGCTTTGCTATTTGAAATTAAAATCTTTCTGGGTTATTAAATTACCTTTGCTTTTAAATTTCGGGGACGAAATTCTTTTGAGGGGGAAGGATTGTAACGACCCGAAATTTTGGGTAATAACAATTTAATAATCTGCCTTAATAATTTAACTGGTTTGATAATTTTTTCTTTATAATTTTAATTTAAACTGATAAATTTATTCTTTTTAAAGGTTAATAAATATTTAATCTGATAATTGTGATCAATATCTTTCTGACAATTTAAAATATTGATAAGATTTATTTTTCAAAGCTAATGAAATTTTATTCTATTTATAATATGTATATCTGATATATACTGTGAATAAAAGATCTTGTGTTTTAAATAAAAGATGAATTTTTAAATTGTAATATATATATTTGTATATGTTATAATTTGTATGGTTTTGAAATTTAATTTAATCAATTGATGATTTGTATATGTATGAAATTAAAATTTAAAGCCTTGTTTAAAAATTAATATCCTTCAAAAACTAATTTAAAAACTAATTCAAATTGTTTTTAAAATATAAGATTTGTTATTTATTTTAAATAAGATAGTTTGAAAAGAATTTAAACAAGCTTTGTTTTGTTTCTTTTAAAATGCTCAAATTAAAATGGTTAAATGATAAAAATAAAAGTTCTAGATTTTAAATAACATGTATAAGATGTATATTTATATTTGAATTATAATTAGTTTTAGAATATTTCCTTTAAAAAGTAAATTTATTTATATATATGTAAGTATACTTAGTAAATTAAATATGTAAGTTATATTTACATTTAAATTAAGAAAAAATTAATAAATAAATGCTTTAGTACAAATGTAAACATATTAACTTGTTTGAGACATATGTAAAGCAATTAAACAAATTTAATAACATGTGTTGATAAATTAAGCTATATAGTGACAAGTGTCTTATTTTGAAATTCATTTTCTTTAATTCTAATAAATATAACATTTAAACATAGAGAAAATTTGTTTTCTCATTCATTCTCCAAACTTTCTTTCTTCATATCAAATTCTTTTTCTTCATTCTTTCATAAATTTAAGAGCAAAATAGAAATCTTTGTCAAAACCTGTAATTAAAAACAAATGCTATCTGAAATTAGATCTGCAAATATGCAACCTTTCAAAACTGCAAATCAACATTTGTTTCAATCTACATTTCAGATAAAGATCAACAGCAGTTCAACAGCAAGTCAATCTGTATGCATGCATGGATTCAATTTCATCAAGCATCAGCAGATCAAAAGCAAAAGTATTTTCCAGATTTAAATTTCAAGTGCCTGGAATAATAAATTAAAACTGTTCTGTTCACTGGTAATTAATAACAGGTGAGTAAATATTTTTTTAAAAACAGATTAGTCTTGCTTAACTTAAGTGTATGTGTATATAATAGTTTAGTTTCAATTGTTTTGTGGAAAAGATTTTCATGTTTGTATACAAAGAAGAGATACATGTTTGTTACTGTATAGGTATGCTCTATTAAGTTACAGGCTATGATCATTCAAATTCATTCAAATCTCCCAAACAATCATTACTTAGCCTTGATAATTTAATGAAATTTGTTGTTAATGGATGATGGTTGTGTTTAATATCATTCCAGGATTTTTATTTAAATAAATAAGTTAAAATTTAAGAATAACAGTAAACCTTTGATTCATGTCAGAAAATCAACAACCTAAATTCTTGTTTTGGATTGTATAAATGTGTTAGGTTTTAGAAATTATGAATTTTAACATGCATTTCATAATTTTTAAAGTGATATTCAACTGGGAATTAAATGTTGAAGGGTTTCGGCAATTTGGTCAATTGCCGATGATCAAACCCATGATTTGAGTTAAAATCTTGGGCGAAGCAAGCATTTGTGTTGTTAAAGATGGGAAAATTGCAATTAAAATTTTCCAATGTCTGAATCGTTCGAATTAGAGCGAACTAGGGTTTTTTGCTGACTTTTGTTGGGCTTGGCTGTCGCGGAATTTGCATCGAGGATAGTGGATCGGGTTTGATCGCGTTTGGAGAGGATGGTGTACATGGTCGTGGAGTCTCGATAATAGGGTCGGCGAGGTTTAATGGTGACAGGGTGATCGACCGTGGGGGGGTTTTATGGAGGCGATCAGCTGCATTTTCGTGATTTTGGTCGTATTTCGCCTCGCGTGTTGATCGTTAGATCTGGGTTGGATTTTGAGTTCGCTCGTGAACGTGGGGTTGTAGGAGATTGTTGCGACGATCATCGATGGCCAGAGTGGCCGGTGCACGTGCAATATGCACGATTGTTATCAGGTGGAGTTCTGTGTTTTGGAGAAGACGAATGGAACTCAGGTGGGTGCTCGAGTTGTACTCGGGGGTGACTCGAAGAATGGGGGTTGCTGGGTTGCTTCGGGAAGAACACATGAATGTTACGGGGTTTTCTCGAGTTTTGGGTCGTGTTTTTTTTCCAAGTGATACTGTATAATTTTGTGCTGTTAATAATGAAAGTGCAAACTTAAAGCTGCTGATGAATAACCATGAGTTCAAGTTTTTATAAATGAAATCTGTTTGCAAAGGACTTGTTCTTAATTGTTAATCAAACCTTTTAAAAGGTATAAATTGAATTCATTTGAAATTTAAAGATGATTTCTTTATAAGTAATTATCTAATTTAAATTATGAAGTTCAATTTAAAAGAATGTTTTAAATTCAAATATTAAATCAAGGTTTAAAGAAATTTTGAAGTAATGATTTTAAAAACTAAAATTTCAAATTTCAATTTGAATGAATAAGTTTAACTTACATGATTAATGTGTTTTGAATTTTGAAAATTTGTTTCTAAATGTATTATTTGCAATAAAGGTTAATATTATAGTAAACCAAATTGAATAATTGGTCCTTAAGGTTATTTTCTTTTAAATAATTTATTTATGGAAATAAATAAGTTTAAATTATTTGGATAATTAACTTAGGAATACTTATTTAATAAGATTTGTTAATAAGTTAAGTTTTGATTAAGATTTATGGTTTCTTAATTTATTAAAGATTTTTTTTTAATATTAGAAGTTAATTAATTAATTGTGTAATTAATTTTAAATAATTAGTTAATTGTTTATTTAATTTTAATTAATCATGGATTAATTAAGTGTGATTACTTAATGAAGTAAGCAATGGTTAATGTTTGAATGATTAAGAATGGAAGTAATTAATTATGGAAGAAATTAGTAGAGGTTACTCATGGGAGTAATTTAAGTTGAAGTGACTATTGGATAATCACCAAATGATATTAATTAATAAATTGATTAATATAATTGTTGAAGTTAATTAATTATGGATTAATTAATTAATTAATGAATCAAGAATTATTAATGATAATCTTAATTAATTGTTAAGTAATCAATTAAGGGAGTAATTAAGAATTATTAAGGATGTAATTAGAGATAATTACATGTTAAGTAATTAAGAGTTAATTACTTAATTATTTAGTTAATTAATTAATGTGATTAAATTAATTAATGAATGAATTTAACTTAAGATTAATTACTAAGTGTAATTAATTAAAATTGTAATTAATTAAATAAGTAATTAATTAACAATTAATTGTTAATTTAAATTGATTAATAATTACTTAATGAAGTAATTAAGGATTAATTAATTGGATTAATTAATCAAGGATTAATATAATTAAATTAGAAGTTAATTAACTAAGAAGTTAATTAATTAAGATAAGTAATTACAAATTGTTAGTTACTGATTATGATTAATGAATGATTAATTATAAGTTAAGTATTTAATTAATTAAAGTAATTATTAATTAATAAGGATTATTTGTTAATTAATCAAGGTTGATTAATATAAGTGATTAATTTAAGTGTGATTAATTAATTGTAATTAATTAAAGTTTAATGTAATTAATTATGATTGATTAATAAATGAAGTAAATGGATGATCATTAATTATTGAATTAATTATAATAATTAAAGGTTAATTACTGAATATGGTTAAGGATGATTGCTTAAATGTAATTAAAGTAAAATTAATCAAGGAAGATTAATTGAAGAAGATCATTAAGAGATGATTTATTTATTTATTTGGAATAAATAAATAAAGAAGGATTATGGAAATCCAATTGGTTAGGAGTTAATCAATTCTACTATTGGATGATAAATTGATATGGGATAATCAATTGATATTGGATGATTGATATTGGGTGTTTGGTTGATACTGGATGTTTTGGATATTCTGATATGTGATATACTACTTTGTGAGATGAATATTTGTTATGAATTATCTGATATGATAATGTGATTCATCTATCTGTTTATATCATCCTGTATATAAGTTTAAATTGTTTAAACCCTTAAGTATAACTTGGACATTAAAATGGCGTTTGGTTTCGGTGAGACCGGGATCGGGTTTCCATATTTGGTTATCCGAAAACCACATCGATTCCAATTAAACGTTAGGTCATGAATCCAAGTGGAGCTTTGTGAAGACTCGAGGTGTAAGGGCTATACATCAGTATAACTCCGTGGGTGATTTTGTAATGAGTTTGACGGAATAGTACTTATAGGTTCGAGATGGTGATCCAGAGTGCAAGGGCTATGGTCGTTGACTCTGAGGGTGATTCCAAAATGAGTGCAACGATATAGTGCCTTCGGTTTCGTTCGAACCCGGAACGAACTTGTATGGATTGAATGCTTTCAGAACATCGTCAGGTGGACGATGAGCATTCTAAGATAGATGTGTTCTATAAAGGTAATCGTGGCCTCAAGCCTCATCAACCGGGAATGGCTAAAACATGAGAGGTGCAGCAAGGCTTCGTGGGTAGCTCCCACCGGAGAGCAAAATTTACCCCTGTCTTGAAGTCCCTTTTTATTCGGCTGTGTGGGGCGGTTGATCCGGACAACTGCCGGGGTTGTCTTGTTCGGGACTGTTCAGTAAGGAATGGTCCCGTCCTTGTGTTGCAGATGAGCGGGCGTACTCCTTGGTACGGTGATCTAGGCCACGTACTGTGACGGGCAGTACCCCAGTAGCCCTGCCATTGATGGAAACCCATTCTTCCTACGAGACCCTACGGTTTTGATTGTATTACCCACTTTGTGGCTAGTAGCTGGAATTTAATAGATGTAATAATTTCGGCTATTTCTTATTTACTTGAAAACCCTAGACACTATTATAATATCATTGGATTTCCTATCAAATGTTTTGGTTAACGTAAGGTAAAAACTTTTCCATGTTTATGTGTGGGAAGTCTTACGTGATACCTTTTCTTTTCAAAGGTCTTACTAAAGTTAAGCAATTTTAACCCGTTTACTCACACCAGACCCCTGTCTGACCCGAGTGTTTATTTCTGTTTTATTGAACTCTTGGGTACTCATATTATGTATGAGTAGTCAAATGGTTCAGGTTCGCTTGACGAATTCTGGAGGAGATATGGAGCAGGAGGCTTCCACGTGTAGATATATTATGGTTCCGCTGTGTTGTTTGATTGTTTGGTATCTGTATCTGTTGTACTTGAGTTGTATGGTTAGACAGATGTTTATAACTGTCTAAAATGTGATTGAATAAGTTGTGTACTCTGATGTAATAAGATACTATGTAATATTTTATGTGATATATTATATTTTATTCGTTCCGCTGTGAGTTCTCTGATATTGTTGTCTTTCTTCTTTCTCTTTCTTTCTTCTTCTATCCCTTTCCTTCTTCTAGATGATGCGATTTCCTGGAGATAGGAAGTCGGGTCGTTAAAGAAAAGAGCGGTTAAGTTTAAAACTATATTTCAAAAGTTAAAGAAAAGTGTTGCGGAAAGTGCTTTTAAAGCTATATTGATCAAAAACACTTTTATTATTTAAAAATTCATTTTTACTTGTCAAATCACTTTTAAAACATTTATAAGATTTATTCCATATGCTTAAACATTTAAAAACATTATTTTCAAAGAAATCCCGTTTTGGATTTCGAACTGCAATTTCAAGATTTTTTAAAAAGCTTGTTTTACACATATTTCAAAATCTACTTATCGAAATCTCGATTTTCTTTCTTCGTTGGAAAACTATGGATATAATAGTTCATATAATTCTTATCTCGAAGAATTCTGTACTATATTTCAACTTTTACACTAGTTTGACTTTTATGGCGTGAAATCACGAATTAGCGTTAAGCGACGCGCTTATTTTTAACTGAATTTTCTATTTCTTTTCAAATTTCACCAAAACACTTTCAAATGTTTACAAAACATTTCAATACATTTTAAACCATTTTAAAGAGATTTAACAGTTCCATACACACCATTTCATTAATTCAAGGAAAGTGTTTCCTTTGTGTTTATCGACATGTATATTTGTGACTTGCATATATATATTCAACGTCCATATGAAAACAATAAACTTGATGATCAAAGCATATGAAACATCCATTTGCAACATCATGTCATCATCCAACATATAGTTTAATAGTTTAGGAGTTCTCACCTTTATTTTCACTCGAACTAGTTTTAAAATGGCTATAGCTCCGCTCTCTCGAAATTAGACTCCACGAAATTGAGCTTTGGACCTTGAAGAGGCTTGGCCTAACTTGATGCTCACGACCTAGTTTGGAAAGGAGGTGGAGCTCACGACCAAAGGTGGTTGCTTGGGTTTGGGAGGTGGAGAGATGGAGATTTGAGCTTGTTTTGAGGTTTTTTAACTACATATAATTATATATTATAATTTAATGTCTTCTTGAAATAAATTTTGACATCATTTCTCTGACGATGGAAGCCATTAAAGTGAAAGCAAAAACTTGAAAACATGAAGAAGATGAATTAAAATGAAGAGAAGATGGTAGGGCATTTATAGAAAAGGAAGAGTGTAAAAGAAGACACACACATACCATCACTTTATCACTATTTCAAATCTTCTCCAACACACTTTCCCCCTCCATATGCATGACTAGAACCTTCCTCCATGTGAACATCACTTCCATCATCTCATGTATGCATGTGTTGACTTATTTAAGCTTAAGGAGTAAGAAATTTTTAAAATATATTATATATTACATTATATTTCTTATACTTAATTATATTCATATATGTATGTTTATATGCATGTTATCATATGTATGTAACATATATATATATATATTTCAAGAAGACATTAAATTATAATATATATATATATGTGTGTGTGTGTGTGTGTGTGTTTATATGTGGTTATGTAACACTTCGAACGTCTACGAACAACTTTTGTTTGTTAAATCGTTGAAATCCGAAGAACCGTTTATCGGTCATATTTTCACTTATACTCTAACGAACATACATCTGTAAACAAAATTCAAAAATAACTTTTTTTATAATTTTAAACTAATTAAAATGATTACATTTGAAGTATAAAACCATATAAATTCATATTTAATTTTTTTTACAAAAACCGCTATTATACCGATAAAGCGATATCAGTTTTTCCTTATATTTTCAGATTAAATATATCTCTTTATAAAACTATTATAAATGATCATTATCACTTTATAAGTATTTAAAATGAATTATTCTTAATTAAAACAATTATTTGGATAATTAAATAATTATTAAATCATTAAACCTTGATTTAATTTAAATAGATCAATTTAAATACGATGCCACTTATTGATATAAATTTCGAGGAAAATATTCTTGTAAATATTTATTCAAAATAAATTTACTATTACTTATTATCATTTGAAACAATATTATCCTTTTAATTGCATAAATCTAATAATAAATACAATTTATCAAAGTGGTAAATTGGTGGGTCGTTTGCAGACTTCCCCCTTAAAAGAATTTCGTCCCCGAAATTACCCAAAACAAAACCCAAAGGTTTGCCCAAAATATTTATTTTTAAACTTATATCCATATTATGTATATAGATGATCATTTCTGAAGTAGTACCGATCCCCCGATCCTTTAGTGTGGACTCTAACCAGACTTTCTGATTAGAACTATAGTTCTCCTTACATAACTTCTAATTATGATATAAAACTCTAGTATCAAACCATAAATCCTCATCAATGTTTGTCATCAAGAATCGAGTGTTAAATCCTTTTCGGATAAGTGTTGAACACTTCAAAGTTCTGTACTCGAATCTTAGATTAAATCATGCGACGAAACAATCTATATACTTCATGTGTATTTAGTAATCTTTCCAAAATTCTTATGAAAATACTTTCATAAAAATTTCATCTTGTTTTATAAAGATACTTCTTTTATACATATCCACTTTACATTTTTATTTCAAAATTGTCTACTAAAAACCCTTTCTTTCCAAACGATAATTATCTTTTAATATAATACCTTTCTAAACATATCTTAGCGGTTTCTGGAAAACTTATTTTCAAAATAATTCATTAAATTGATAAATTGCCATAAACTTCCTTTAACTAATATCAAATGTGAAAACTTTCTTTATTAGTTAAAATCTTCTTTATCAAATAACACTCCTTTATTAGTTAAAACTTCCTTAATATATATATTCTCTTTATATATATATATATATATATATATATTCTTTTTACTTATATCAGTTTAAATACTTAAAAAGTATTCATATATTTACTCAAACTTCATAAGCATGTTTTTTTTATTCGAAATAAAATCTAAATGATTAAATTAGTTATTACCAAAACGTTATTATAACGAACTTCTCCTTTCTTTACAATTTGAACTCGTAACATTTCTATCTTTATATAAAAGATCCCAATATTTGTTATTATCCTTAAAATCCCATTATTAAAGATCAAAATATACCTATAAGATTTCTCCCAGTATCGTTCAAGGGTTTAAAAACAAATGTTGCTAAAACATCGTTTACTACAAACCCAAAACCATTTAACTTTAATTATTTACTTAATGACTAGTACTAATAAAAAGTTAGGACAATCATCATATTATAAATCTTTGCATTCTTGCATCATTTAAACCTTTTAACACTAGGGTCCAAAAAAGAAGATTCCCCTCTCCCCTTAAAACTATTACAACTCAAAATACTACATCTAAACAAACATCACACTCATACATACTTAACTCCTCATATCCTATCCCTATTCTTCCGAGTCCAAAGATAAAGGTGGACTTCAACATCTAAATCAATCATCACCTCCACTTCTCCCTCTTCTTCACTATCCAGCTCGTCATCGGCCTCGTTGTCGTCTTCCTTTTGTGCCTCTTCAATTCCCTAGGATAACCATGGCTGATTCCATGGGACATGTCCCATGCCTACTGGTATTCCAGGTATGATTCCTTCTTCTTCCAACCCCTCTAATCCTTGCAGATTTTCCTCCCACGAATTTTCAAATTCTCCGACTCCTTCCTCTTCTTCTTCTTCTTCTACCATCTCCTCGTTGTTGCTTTCTATTGCGTTCTAGTCTATAGGTGAGTTGGATGATCCCTCCTTCCATATAACATTTCCTTGCTCATATTCCATATTACATTGCTGCACTCACTCGATATGATAACATTTGGGTCTTCCATTGGCTCTGATTCCTCCTCCATTGGCTCTACCTCCTCTTCTACGGGTTCTTATTCATTTTCCATTGGCTCATCCTCCTCTATTGGTTCCAAAATGGAACTAGTGGGATCCTCTACCCAATTTCCCTTTGAGGCTTGCCCAGGTTCGTCATCGCTAGAACCATAATTATTTCTGGAGATGGGAGCGGTATAAGCGTTCCAACAACAAGGAATCCATCTTTATCCCTACATGTATATAGGGCATAGTTTTCCCGAATCGAAGATCCACCGTTGCTAGGCGGATGTTCTGGCTATTCCTCTTCATCGCTAGAGAGAACTATAAGGCTATTCTTATCACCCCAATTCGCTCTAGAGGATTCCCCTTTCGCCTAACTTCCCCTATATGGTTTCTACAAGGAAAACAATTATTATTTTAGGCAGAAGTAGTGGGTAATTTCTAGCGTATTCTTAGAGAGGTTTGGTCAATACTCAGAAAGATATTTTGAGCTTTATTTCTAAAGATAGCATTCAAAATTCTTTGGATGAAATATTTATTATTTCAATAAAACTCTTTGAAAATTTTACCAAAATATTATTTTCCTTTTCAAATATATATATATATATATATATATATATATTTATATAAAAAAATTTGTATATGTAACAAATACACACTCATAGATATATATACTCAAACTCATTCTAGGGTGTTACTAACCCTATCTCTAATGAGTTACTCATCCTAGGGTAATACTAACCCTATCTCTGATGAGCCTTTTACCCCCATCAAGCTTAGGTATTCGCTTAAGCTAAGCTCTGATACCATGATGTGAGGACCTGTTTCTTCGACTCATGAAAATTGACACTAATATATCCTCGGTATTACCGTGCCGTAAATCCAAGTTCCGGAGAAGTGGATTCTCCCGGGTAAGAAAAAAATAAAGAAAAAATAGAATCTTACATATATTATTTCAATATAAGCTTTTACAGCGGAAATTAAAATACATTTATTAGAGTTAAAAATGTGGATAGTTACAAATCCCTATCCTTAAAATGCAGAATACTATACTACTCAAGTGTGGTGGAAATAGACCAAAATCTTCAGAAAATCTTCTGACTCCATGTTACGAGCTACATCCAACTTTCTTCTAAACTAAACTTGACTACTAGGCTGCTCGGGGAAAATTAGGGCACTCAGAGTTTAAGGAAAAGGAAAATAAACTTCGGGTCAGTCATGAGACTGGTGTGAGAACTCAAAATACGCGTTTTGAAAATAAAAATGTATCTCATAAGACCACGTTACACATAAACACGGAACGAGTTTTTACCTTATGATAAACAAATCATTCTATGTCAAAGTACTTGATATTTATTTTTAATGAGGTATCTTTGAAACATTTGTAAGTAAACTTATTAATCTTAGCCGAAATTGTTACCATTATTAAATTCCAGCATACTAGGCTTTACAAACAAAATGGCAGTCATTTATTGGAGAATGGATTCCATACAAATGACCAGGCGAAGGGACTACCTTCCGCAGTATATCTCTAGAGGAATGTACCAAGGCCCAACAGTGGTCCTCTACCAACACAAGACCGACACACCTCTTCCTAAATAGCACCAAATATATCATCACCCCAATCATTACCAGCCTGTACGAGGATCTATTAATCGACGAAAATTTCTATCGGATTAGAAAACCGCCGAAAAATTTTGAAATAAAATTACCGCAACCGCGGGTCGTGCTATTGAAGTACGTGGCGAGTACGGGTCGATCCGCAGGGAATTGTGATTTTAGAAATCTATTCGATCAAATTAAACCAAAGTTGAAGAGTGTGATTAGCTAGAAAATGAGAAAAATGTCAAAAAGAAAGTGATAAAAATATGAGAGTTATATGACAATTTAGAGATAATTCCGCTCTCTAGATCATATAATTCAACAAATTAAGAAATTATGATCTCTCTTTTATGGTCATTGGTGAGTTTAAATAATGTGTTTATCATAAGTATAGCTCATTTGTGCTATTAATTAGCTCAACATAAGCCATCAAACTATAACACAACATTTAAACCACTTCCTAACTCTCATGAAAATGACAACAAAGTTGAAAATGAAATCTATTTTAAGTATGACCTATTAACTATTAATTAGAAATATAGACCATCAAATTTGAATTTCAAATCACTTTCTTATGCCATAATCATATTTTAATGAAGAGGCATTTGTGTTAGTGATTTTTTAAGCATAGCCTATTTGGTGTCAACAATATAGGCTATCAAATTCAAAACAAAAACAACAAATTAAACCACTTCAAGCATAGTTATTAAGCACAAAAAGAGAGCTATAATTATCAAAATGTTGAAGCTACATGATTAGAGGCTCAATTCCCCCTAAATTGAAGGGATTAGCCTCTCGTATTTATTATCAAAATAACAAATATAGCTTGCGACATGAAATAAAATGAAAAAGAAAAGGAGAGAAAACAGAAAAGAGAACTATTCTACTTGCATGAAAAATAAATCTACACTACTAACATGAAAGTAAATAAGCAAAAGATGCATGTAAAAGAAAGGAAACACTAATCAAATTGCATCAATAAAAGGAAAAATACATGAAGTATAAATGGCTAAGTAGCCATGAAAAGAGAAAGTGAGCTTTCTTTTTTATTTTGAGCCTAAACTAAACTAAAGAGAGACTAAGTAGGCGGAAGAGATTACATGAAACATATGGGTATTTATACATGTATGAAACCCTAATTCATATTTTTGGAGAATGCCCAAAATGCCCTTGAGGTAGTGTGACCACCAATTAATCATTAGCATGTCATAATCCCCATTTAAGTGTACATGAAGCCATTAATTCCATAAGCATGTGCATTAGCCTCTAATTTGTATATTAAGGGATGGGTAGGTGGGGTCCTCCATGATCTTCACTTTGAATTATTTCCATCTTCATTCCTTTGTGTTCTTTTTTATGCATGCATATCTTCTTCATGAAACAACTTGTAATTGAAATAAAATTCCTACAAAATATTATGGAAATTTCTAATTATTTTTTCTCAAAGAAATATATACACACAAATGACTGTTTTGCCCCTATATGAAGATGGATATGTGACAATTTGAAATTAATATGGATTTTGGTTAAAACAAGTTAAAATACGCAATATGATCATTTATTTAATTTAAATAGAATAAATATGGTGGTAAAAATATGCACATTTACGTGCACATCAGGATCCTCGTAGCATACATCCACATTAATTTAAACCCGAACATCATAGCGGGTGGAAATATATCTAGAAGGGGATGATCATCCCTGATGGTTGCAAACCATATAGACTTGCCGCATCTACCCAGTTTCGGCCATTTCTGGGTGTAAGGCATGAGGTAATGATTACCTTTCACTTTGTACATCATCTTCCTTTGAATGCCACACTACCATTCCATCGATCACAATTGACTTCCACAAACATACAGCCTCCGAGCTCATACGTCTCAAAGAAGAGTGTTAAGCTAAGAGAAGTTTCCTTCTCCACCATTAAACATATGTATGTTAATAAAAGTCAATGATGAAATCTCAAGAATGCAGTGCCAGACATCCATCCATACAAGTTTGTTCTGGGATTGAATAAAACCGAAGGCACTCTCTTACCATATTCTTTTAGGAATTAACCTTAGAATTAATAAAGAGAAGTCCTTACAATCCAAAAGAGTTTCAGAAATGAAGGGACCGCTGCTACTTTAGTATTTGGGAGCTAACCAGAATTATCAACAAGTAGCCCTTTCACCTTGAAAATCCCCGGTCTTCATTCTTCATTCTCTCCATCGAATCTTTATTTTTTGAGCGCATACATTGGTTCGAAGTGGTTTTCAGATAGGGATTTTCCTAGATTCGAACCTGGTTCCTTCGATCCAATCATCGATAAAAAGAGGTTTTATGAAAGGGAATCATTTTCTTTTTTCCAAACTCTCTTCTGGAGATATATAACTTTTAAAATACTTCTTTCCGGTATATATGGAATTATTAAACCCCTTTTATAAAAAACTTTGATTACTTAAATGTTTTTAAACTTGGAATAATTCGAAATCATTTCATTTTACACTTAGGAAAAATTTTCCAAAATCATTTCATTTAAATCTCAGCAAAGATTTATTAATTCAAAACTCAAAATTTGATTGAGTTAAAACCATGTTATCTAGGATGTTAATCCAAAATTAGTAAGTGTTAAGCAAGCATAATATATAGAAACCATATAATTCTACTCAATATCAATCTCTATATTCAACAAATACTATGGACGAACTAACGGTGAAATCTCCATTTAATTTCCACGAATAGTACGAGTTCGTTCTTCGAGCTTTAACATCGAGTACAAGAAGATCATATCCATAAAATCCAAATTGTTTAAATCTTGGAAATATCTTTCTTTATCCTTTAGAAATTTAAATCAATTTTACTATTCCCTCCGTCGGGCTAGTCCGGATAGCCTGGGAGAGTAAGAAATTGGTATTCCAAACACAAGCCTAGACACTATCTCTTCGACACCCATAAGGCGGCCAAGTAATTTGATCGACTCTAAATCATTAAACCTGTAAATCATTTCATAAATCCTTCACACTAATTTTAAACATTTTATAAGTCATTTAAAAACAATCATAAAATAATTGGAAAAGAGTGGTTAAGTTTAAAACTATATTTCAAAAGTAGCGAAAAAGTGCTGCGGAAAGTGCTATTTAAGCTATATTGATTAAAACGATTTTTTATTATTTGAAAAATTCATTTTTATTACTCAAATCACTTTTGAAACATTTTAAACATCTATAGATTTATTCCATATTTTTAAACAATTTAAAACGTCATTTTCAAAGAAATCCAGTTTTGGATTTCGAATCTGGATTTTGCAGAAAGCTTGTTTTACTCATATTTCAAAATCTACTTATCAGAATCTCGATTTTCTATCTTCATTGGAAAAATATGGATATGATAGTTCATAAGATTCTTATCTCGAAGAATTCCAAGCTATATTCCAACTTTTACACTAGTTTGACTTTTATGGTGCGCAATCGCGAACTACCGTTATGCAACGCGCTTATTTTTAACTAAATTTTCTATTTCATTTCAAACTTCACCATAACACTTTTAAATGTTTATAAAACATTTCAAATACATTTTAAAATACTTTAAAGAGATTTAACAATTCCATACACATAATTCAAGGAAAGTAATTTCCTTTTTGTTTATCGACGTGTATATTTGTGACTTTCATATGTATTCAACATTCATATGAAAACAACCAAACTTGACGATCAAAGAAAATTAAACATCAATTTGCAAAATCATATCATCATCCAACATATCGTATGAGTTTAGGAGTTCTCACCTTGATTTTCATTCGAACTAATTTTAAAACATACATAGCTCTGCTATCCCGAAATTAAACTTCACGAAATCAAGTTTTGGACCTTAAAAAGGCTCGACCTAGCCTTGTTGCTCTTGGACTAGGTTGGGAAGGGGGTGGAGCTCATGACCAAAGGTGGTGGAAGGTGAAGCCTTAGGTTTGGGTGGTGGAGAGATGGAAATTTGAGCTTGTTTTGAGGTTTTTTTTAACTATATATAACTATATATAATTATTTGATTGCATTTTTAAATAAATTTTGGCATTATTTCTCTTATAATGGAAGCCATTAAAGTGGAAACAAAAACTTGAAAATATGAAAAAGAAGATGAATGAAAATGAAAAGAAGATGGTGGGTATTTATAGGAAACGAAGAGTGTACAAGAAGACATACATACATCATCATTTTATCACCATTTCAAAGCTTCTCCAACACACTTTATCCCTCCATATGCATGGCTAGAACCTCCCTCCCCCATGTGCACATTACTTCCATCATCACATGTATGCATATGTTGACTTATTTAAGCTTAAGGAGTAAGAAATCTTTAAAATACATTATATATTTTATATTGTATTTCTTATACTTAATTATATTCATATATGTATGTTTATATGCATGTTATAATGCGTATGTGACATAAATATGAATGTATATATAGGTATATAACACTTCGAATGTCTTTTAACCGCTTTTGTTTGTTGGATCGTTGAAATCCGAAGAACCGTTTATCCGTCACATTTTCACTTATACTCCAACGTATATATATTTGTAAAAAAAATTCAAAAATAATTTTTTCATCGTTTTAAACTAATTAAAATGATTATGTTTGAATTATAAAACCATATAAATTCATATTTAAAATTATTTACAAAAATCGCTATTATACCGATAACGCAATATTAATTTTTCCTTATATTTTCAAATTAAACATATCTCTTTATAAAACTATTATAAATGAGTCATTATCACTTTATAACTATTTGAAATGAATTATTCTTATTTAAAATAATTATTTGGATAATTAAAATAATTATTAAACCATTAAACCTTGATTTAATTTAAATAAATCTATATTTAAATACGATGCCACTTATTGATATAAATTTCGAGGAAAATATTCTTGTAAATATTTATTCAAAATAAATTTACAATTACTTATTATCACTTGAAACAATATTATCCTTTTATTTGCATAAATCTAATAATAATTACAATTTATCAAGGTGCTAAATTGACGGGTCGTTAAAGATACATAGAGGTATATGCAATTGTAAGTATATTAATACACGGTTCCACGTACATCATCATATTCACTGATTTGTTATTACAGACATGGACATGTGTATTTGATATGCATGTATAAGTCCATATTAAGCCCATAGAATATGCAACAGAAGTAAATAATGTAAAATTCGATAGAAATGTGTAATGACCCATATTTTTAACCGTTAAAAAATATTAAATCAAATAAGATTTTTGAATAAAATTATTAGGAATAAAAAATTAAGATTTTATTGATAAAAATTAAATTATAATACGAGTTATGAGCTTAACTAAAATTTCTAATAATGACGTATATTTGTAATAATGTAAAGATGAAAATATATGTTAGTGTGTATTTTAATAACATTGGTTTGAATGAAATTAATAACTGTCTGAATGTAAATTTCCAATTGATTGGAATAATTGTAACGACCTGTGATGACCCGGAAATTTTTGGACATTTAGAATCGAAATATTTGATTGATTTTAAATATTTGAATGTTAATTCTAACTTGAATTAAGAATATCATGGTTTATTTGATAATTAAATTAGTAAATTAAATTATTCGAAGTTGGTAAAATATTGAATCTTCAGTTTTAAGCCTGTTAAAAATAATTATAGGCTTATAAAATTTGTATTGATAACACTGAAGATAATAGAAGTTTTAAAATTGAATTTAGCAGTGATATGTTCGGTTTTGAAATTTTATCGTTTAAATTGGATTTAAAAATAGCCTTCCGAGGCACAGTCTCGGATTTCGACGAAACCAGTTCCATTAGATCCGTAATATTGTACTATTATCGGATTTCAAATTTCGTAGCAATTGGAGTTGTTGTGTGAGCATACGATAAGTAAACGTGTTGAAATTTATATCGAAAATTCAATATAAAAAAATAAATAGATAAATAAAAATCAAATCAAAAATCACATCTGCAACCCTAACTCAACTAGGCCAACTATTATCTGAGACAAGCCACCCTATACTCTGAAAACATCACATCTTGCCTGCTCCTTTTCTTCTATATCACGCGTGTCTTCTTTAGGAAGCTAAGGGCCTAACGAATAAAAATAATAACACCCTTCTCCTTCTCCTGTAATCGAACGAGTTCCAGTGGAAAAAAATAACAAAAGAAAAAAATGGCCGACACACCCTCTTCAACTTCGAATTAATCGAATCGAGCTTCTGAAGCTCGCGTAGGGGGCGGCGTCGATTCGATCGCGATCGGCTTGGGGTCACGGCCTTCGAATTGATGGGGAAGACGTGTTCTTCGTCGTGGCGTGCGCTATCGTTCTGAAGGAGGGATTCGAGATGCGGGGCTTGCCAGCGCCGAGGCTTAAGGTGGGATCGCGGCACGGTAGCATGCGCACAATGACCGCTCGAGGAGGGGAATTGGTTCGTGTCGCTTCCAAATTTGCTCGTTGAGGCGGCGGCCTGTTTCTTCTTCGTTTCATTTCAGGGTTTGCAATTTTTATTGTGCTTTATTTTATTCAGTCAAGGTTTCAGTTTTTATTTTTCTCTGAAGCATTCCTTTCTCAAAAAAAAGAAGAAGAAGCTTATTCTAGTTTATTCGAGTATGCTTGTTAAACTGGGAATGCTATAGAGATAATGGTACTTTTGGACATGTGATTTCTGTAATTTACTTTAAATACTATACGATGCAACAAAAATATAATTGAAGCAATGATATAAACTTCTATTTTTTTAATTTAAATATTATAAATATGTGTATAGGCGGAAGAAATATATATAATAGTATTTGATTTTAGCAGTTGGGTAGATCTGTAGTTTATTATATACATAAAAAAAATCTAGATAGGTTATTTTATTAGTATATGTAGTGTCAAATAGAAGTAAAGAAATTAATAAACGATGATTTATTTTTCGATTAGTTCAAATGTTAATAAATTGCATAAATATTTATACAAGGTCCAAAAATTGGAAGGATTTAGTCGAGATGGGAATGGATTGCCAAACAAAAATTAGAGGTGAGTTAATCTCACTCAGTTTAAATTTAAATTCAAATTTAATTTTAAATGATTAAATTTAAATAATTGTTTGAACGGTTGAATTGATAGATGTGATATAGTATGGTATATTTTGGAATTGGTGTATTATATTGTGCTAATATCTGTGGATGCAGGGAAAAACTGGTTGGATCCCTCAACATTTATTTAAATTATTCAATATTCTCTGTTGTGATTATTTGATATTCTATGAGGAATTATATTAGAATATTGTATGCTATGGTTCGATTGGATATAACTGGGTATAGTGAATTACCAAATATATATATATATATATATATATATATATATATATTGGATTCTGGAAAGAAAATAAAAGAAGTAAATTTGTAAGTAAGATAATTATAGAAATTTAAATAAATTTAAAAATGAATTGGAAAAGAAATAACGTGCCTTTAAAATTCTAGTAAATAAATCTTGAGTACAGAAAGGAAATTTTGAATAAACAGGAAGTTAATGAATTTTAAAATTCAGTGTTATTATTTAAAAAGAACAAACATTTATTTAAAATTTAAGATTTAAATTATTGAAAAGAATAATGAAGAAATTAGAAAAATCTGAAATTTGTATATTTCAGTTAAAAGATTTAAAATCAGACAGAAAATAATAATAAAGTCCATAACTAATAAATTTTGAAATGAACTGATAAGTAAAGAAATTTATTTCAAATGAATAAATTGGAAATCAATTTGGAAAATTGATTTAAGTGATTGAGGTTGGAAATTCTCCCTAGATAACAAAGTACGTATTCAAAGTAAATTTTTAAATATAAATTAAAAGTTTTTAAGTTGTTTTAAAAGGCAAGTTTTGGAAAATTTATTTTTTCTAACATTTAATTTCTAAAGTAAGTATTTCCTTTTAATATATTATAGCAATAATTATTTAAAGAGTGATTTAGTATTTGTTTTAAAAGTGAAAATTTCGTTTTATATTTTATTAAGAAACCTTATTTTCAAATAATCATATAGAATGTATTTTTAATAAATTATTGAAGTAGTTTTTAACTTAAATGTTTTTAAAGTACATTTCAAAATAAAGTGTTTTAAATTATTTCAAAAATCTAATTTGATGCTTGGTGAATTCAGTGGAGATAGAAAATATTTAGAAAAGTTTATTATGAAAAAGAAAGATGGTTTGAAACTGTTTTCAAAGGATTGAAAATAGAAATACATCTTTGTGGAGATATTTTTGAGATAAATAAATAATTTGGGGAAATTATTTATTGTTTGCTGGATGTGGTAAATATTAATTGATAGTTAAATCACAGACTATCAATATTGGACAAATGCGCTGATCATTTCGAAGAGACCGGGATCGAGATTTATTTCTCGAAAACCACTTCGATCCGGTTTGTACGTTTCGTGGAAACGAGTTTGGATTCGAAGATGGAGCAGTGAAGTGCAAGGGCTAGTCGCTACTAATCCTGAGTATATTTCCAAAATGGATGTAGTAGGAATAGTGCCTTCGGTTCCATTCGAATCCGGGACGGACTTGTATGGATGAATGCTTGCGAAACATCGTCAGGTGGACGATGGGCATTCTAAGGGATATGTTCTAAAAAGGTAACGCTTAGCCTCAAGCCTCATCAAATGGGAATGACTGAAAATCAGGGGTTATGCAGCAAGGCTAGGTGGGTAGCACCCAAGTAGGGTGAGGTCATCCCTGCCTAGATGTCCCTTTTTATTTAGGCTTGGTGGGCGGTTGCTGATCCCAACCGTGGGGTAATCTCATTCGGGATTATCCAGTAAGGGGTAGTCCCGGTCTTGTGTTGCAGGGGAGCGGGCGTACTCCTCGGTACTGTGATCTAGGCCACGTACCGTGACAGGTGGTACCCCAGTGCCTAGTCATTAGTTGGAAATCTATTTTCCCTACGAGCCTTGTACGAGTTTTGTTTGTATTACCCACTCTGTGGCTAGTAGCTGGAATTTAATAATGTAACAATTTCGGCTATTTTATAGTATTTGTATATGGACCCTATTATAATATCAAAGGATTTCTATAAAAAAATTGTTTTAGCTATCGTATGGTAAAAACCCGACATGTTTATTTGTGACGTGGTCTTACGAGATGCTTTTGTTTTCAAAGGATTTTTGGAACTTTAATAATCAATTGGGTATGATTTTCTCACGTTGGTATTCCAGACTGACTCGGGTGTTATTTAACTGTAATGCTCGGGTCAGACCGAGTATTATAGGATACAGGATATGATGCTGTGGAGCTCAGGAGACGAGCTGGATGACGATACGTACTTTCGTACTTGTATATATATATTCCGCTGTGTATCCATTTGTAGGTTAGTGACGTTGAACTGTGATTGATGTACTCTGATGATGTAACATGTAAACAGAGATATTTGATTTTTGAGTAAAATTATTTATTATCTATTATATTTTATTCCGCTTCGATGGTTAGATTCTGTTGTTGATTTCTATTTTCTTCTCCTACCTCTTCTTCTTTAACCCAAAATGGTTCATATTTCTGTACAACTTGAGTAGTGATAGGTAGAATAGTGTTAACTCAAGGGGTACGGATTTGCGGGTCGTTACACTTGGTATCAGAGCTTAGGTTGGTGATAACCTTGGCTCTGGTGGGAATTACTCATAAAATAGAGTCTATGGTACTCTCGAATGAGTTTGTGTGTATTAATAGATATGAGCGCGTATTTGTTAGTGAATATAAAATTGTTTTATATTGCGTTGATTTATCGGTTGAGTGTTTATGGGTTCTGGTCGATATATGAGACGCCATGTTGTCGATAGGGATTTCTAAACTCTTAAACAAGATAAATCGACATAGTATCGTTTCAAATGGGGTAAATGGAATAATTTTACCCAAAATTATTTTGTATATAAAGGAAATAATTTCTCGTAAATTGTTATCATTAAATATGGATGGTAGAAAGTGATAATATTTAATTATTGTCATTATATGATAATTGAATAAGATATTGAAACTATAATTAAAACTAAGAAATCAATTTGTATACAAATGAAATTTGTAAAGATAAACTAAATGTAAATTATAATGTGATTAATAATTAAAATAAAATAAAATTTCAAAGTAATGTTTGAAAATAAATTTAAAGGGTTTGGAATTTGAAAATTTGAAAATTTAAGTTCCTTTGAATTTGGAAATGATTCCCAAAGGTTGGGAAAAATAATATATCTGAGAGAAACATTTTTGAATCGGATTTGAAATCTGGAGAGATTTGGAATTTAAAAATATTGGAAGGGTTTTAAAGGACAGAAAAGCATTGAACTCTTACGGTCGCTGGAAAATAATTTCGGTGATGACTGCAGCATCATCGATGTTTATTTTTGAGTTTCCAAAAGAGGAATTACTACCAGGATGTTTTGGATTAATGTTTGTTGGAGGAATTTGGTTGATTTTGAAAATGCAAAGGAATAATTTGGTGAGATATATATATATTTTTCAAAATTGAATGTTGAACTTAAGTTTGGAAAAGAAAATTAGTTAAGTTGGATTAAATAAACAAAGTTTTAAGATTAAAATTTATAAGTAATCGATTAATTAATATGGCATGCAAATGAAATAAAATTGGATACTGGATGATGTTTGATTTAAATGTGTAAAATAAGGAGCAGAATAAGTTCAATGGACTAAAAATAATTAATGTTTGAAAACAAAATTCATTGGTTGAAAATGAATTTGTGGATGAATAAATGAATCAACTATTGAACTGATAAAGTAAAGTTGATATTAATAGGAAGGAATTGAAATTTTAACCCGACAATTAAAATTTAACTTAAGTGAATGAAAGTGAAGAAAATATATTTGAATTTAACTTGAGATAAGTTAAATAAAATTGAAATTTAAATTGAATTAAATTGGATTATAATTGGAAGTGTTGTTGAATGAATTGGATTAAAATGGATATGGTGTGAAATATAAACAAATCCAGTTCAAGCATAAATTGAATGGCCTTACTATTAATAAATCCAACAATGAATTGTTAATGTAATTAAAATTTAAAATGGATAAAAGAAGAAACTAATCGAATTAATTAGTGAAATGGTTAGGGATTTGATCAAAGGAAAATCAAATCAAAGATTGTGAATATGTAATAGAGTTTGGAAATAAAGCTTGAGTTGTATGGAATTGGACTAAAATAAAAATGATTTGTGATGAAATAAATCCAATTCGAGTATGAATAAATTAAAACGAGAATGAACTTAAGTTATGAAATGGTGGTGAATTGAAGTAAATTAACTTAAGTTTAAAGCTAGTTTGAATTTCCAAATGAATTCAATTCGAGAAAGAATGAATTAAATATGGCCTTGGGTATAATTCTAACAAAATTTAAATGGATGTATGAGAATGGATAATTAAAGTAAATGGAATTTGATTACATGGGTATCAAATAAATTGAAAATGAAATTAAGTATGTAGTTGAAATAAATAAATTAACTTAAGATTAAAATCTATGGAAGAGTGATTTCGAGGGAAGTGGAAAATTTATTAAATAAAAGCTTGAATAATTTAAGTTGAATGAAATAAAATCCTTATTCGAGTAGAAATAGTTGGATAAGGAATAAATTGAATAAATAAACTTCGATTGCTTATCAAAAGAATTTAAATGCTTGAAATAAAAGTATGTTTGGCTTAATAAAGGTAAGATCTTGAGTTAAAAGTGAAAGATAAATAAAATTTTAAAAGTGGAATAAATAAGTCAAAATAAAATATTTTGTATCTTGGAAATGAAATAGACATCCAAACTTGAATTATAAAATTAGAATTGAACTCAAAAAAATAATATAATGAAGTGATTTTGTAATAAAAATCAATATTTAATTAAAATGGAAGTAAACAAATTTGGGATAACTTAATGAGTTGAATTGAGAGTTAATAAACTTTGACTATGACATAGAATTGAGTTATAAATAATATTCATGCATATTGTCAGTAAACTAAATTGAAGTATTGTCGAATGAAAGAGTTAGATTATGGATTAAATTACAAATAAATTCAAATGAGTGGAAATAAAATTTTGAATTGGCCTTATAATTAAATAAATAGATTCGGAAATGAACTGTGAATGTGAACTAAAAATTTTCAAATGAATACATGAATAAACAAAGTGAGTTAAGTTAGTAAGTGAAATGGGTTTAGTAAATAAAAATCAAATCAAGAATATAAATTGGAGTTTGTTAATAAAAAATAAAAATAAATAGATATAAACTTGGGTTATAAAGCTGAAAAAAAAATAACTTAAGCAAATAACTGAATTGAAGTTCGGCTTAAATAAATATGTTGAATAGTTGCTTAAGGGAGTGTTTCCAAGCCAAATAAAATGGTTTGAATGAAACCAAGGTAAATATGAAATAAAATGCAAATCTATAGTTTATAAATAAAAATTGGAATGGAATTAAATATAAATTGAGTAGGAATCAATTTTAAATTGATTATAAAATTAAAGAAATTGTTTATTTAAATAAATATCGTCGAGGTTGCTTAACTTGGCCGTCCGACGTAAACGAAGGAAAATAAAATTCCATGGATTAATAAGAGTAAATAAAATTGATTTTTGAATCAATTATAATAAATATGAGTTGTTTAGATTATAAATGAACTGTGAGGAAATGAGTTAGAAATCATTTCAAACTGGATAGGATGATATAAAAATCGAATAAAGCAACTGAATTAATTTTAAGACCTTACCAATTGTTTATAAAACTGCTTTGTGTGTATTGTTTGTAAATAAAAAATAGCTTTGTTGTTATTATAAACTGATAGAAGTAGCAGGGATTGATTTTTGAAATCAATTAAATCGAAAATGAGTTGTTTAGACATAAATATGAATTGAAGATAAGTAAATGAGTTGTAACTCACTTGTGATGAATGAAAATGGTATATGAATCGGTTAAAAGCAAATTGAACTAGTTTGGAAACTATACAAATTGCTTATGGAAGTATTTATAATGCATCACTTATGTTGTTGATATGTTGTAGCAGTTTAAATGAATGAAATGTTATAAATTTCATAGATATGTTACTTATGTGTTTAAATTGAGTAAGTACAGGTACCTGGGAGTCGTGTGGCTGGATTTGGTTGTGCTATTTGCTAAAAATAATAAGTTGCTTGCTTAAAAATGCTAAATAAGGTACGCCTACGCAATAAAAATAGGACATATGAACTGTTTTTGGTTTTTCCGGCCGGGTGGGTCGATGTATATATATTTATATCTTTTGTCAAATTGCAAAAGCTCCTCCGTACAAAGGAGTCTCTGCCAAAAAATTTCAGAAATTTTGGGAGTTAGAAAATTTTTGGAAATTTTTTGTTAACGACAAAACGAATTTAAATTGGAAACTAAAATAAATTAGTAAATGAAACTAACTAAAATAATGACATGAATTGGTTATAAATGAAAAATAAAATTCAAATATTCAGAGTTAAAGATAAATTGAATTCATATGGAAATGAAAGAATCAATTTGAATAGAATTGGATGTAAACTAAAGTGGTAAAGTGGAAATAAATATAAGAAGCATATAAAATGCTTATACTAACTTAAGAGGGAATGGTGAATTCTTAAATGAAAATTGATACTACTAATATAATCTAAGTCAATATTTGAATGAATAAATATTGACATTTGTAAGGAAGTCGATAAGATGTTTTTGGAATATTGTGATTGGATATTAGTGCTAAGTAGGATATGCAGGTATTATAAAGGGAAAAGAGAATTGATTTTGATTTCAGAAGATAAATTTGAAATGCTTGACAAAAAGGTATGTGTTTAAGTTTCTATATGAAATTTGATTAGGTTTTTGGATCGAGCCACTTGGCTCTTTTTTTCTTTTGGATTTTGGGAGCCCGTAGAGGCCTTTTGTAGTTGTACCGAGCTAGCCGCGCAAAGGAGACGCTGGCAAAAAAATTCGGAAATTTAGGGTGTTAGAAAATTTTTGAGAAAATTTGAAAACTTAAAACTTAGTTTTGAATTATAATTTGTATGATTGAGCAAATAATATTGTTTGAAAACCATGGGAGAGTTTGTGAAGTTAGTAAGAATGGTAATGGATCTTCTATAAAAAGATAGTTGGTAGAATGTTAAATTGTTGGTTTTGGGAAAGGTAAACGGGAATTGGACCATTCTTCCCTAACAAGTGATTTCGGGGACGAAATCCTTTTAAGGGGGGAGGAATGTGATGACCCGGAAATTTTTGAACATTTAGAATCGAAATATTTAATTGATTTTAAATATTTAAATGTTAATTCTAACTTGAATTAAGAATACCACAGTTCATTTGATAATTAAATTAGTAAATTAAATTATTTGAAGTTGGTAAAATATTGAATCTTCAGTTTTAAGCCTGTTAAAAATAATTTGAAGGCTTATAAAATTTGTATTGATAACACTGAAGATAATAGACGTTTTAAAATTGAATTTAGCAGTGATATGTTTGGTTTTGAAATTTTATCGTTTAAATTGGATTTAAAAATAGCCTTCCGAGGCACAGTCTCGGATTTCGACGAAACCAGTTCCATTGGATCCGTAATATTATACTATTATCGGATTTCAAATTTTGTAGCAATTGGAGTTGTTGTGTGAGCATACGATAAGTAAACGTGTTGAAATTTATATCGAAAATTCAATATAAAAAAATAAATAGGTAAATAAAAATCAAATCAAAAATCACATCTGCAACCCTAACATCAACTAAGCCGAACTATTATCTGAGACAAGCCACCCTATACTCTGAAAACATCACATCTTGCCTACTCCTTTTCTTCTATATCACACGTGTCTTCTTTAGGAAGCTAAGGGCCTAACGAATAAAAATAATAACACTCTTCTCCTTCTCCTGTAATCGAACGAGTTCCAGTGAAAAAAAAATAGCAAAAGAAAGAAATGGCCGACACACCCTCCTCAACTTCGAATTAATCGAATCGAGCTTCTAAGCTCGCGTGCGCGCTCGCATAGGGGGCGGCGTCGATTCGATCGCGATCGGCTTGGGGTCACGGCCTTCGAATTGATGGGGAAGATGTGTTCTTCGTCATGGCGTGCGCTATCATTCTGAAGGAGGGATTCGAGATGCGGGGCTTGCCAGCGCCGAGGCTTAAGGTGGGATCGCGGCACGGTAGCATGCGCGTAATGGCTGCTCGAGGAGGGGAATTGTTTCATGTTGATTCCAAATTTGCTCGTTGAGGCGGCGACCTGTTTCTTCTTCGTTTCATTTCAGGGTTTGCAATTTTTATTGTGCTTTATTTTATTCAGTCAAGGTTTCAGTTTTTATTTTTCTCTAAAGCATTCCTTTCTAAAAAAAAAGCTTATTCTAGTTTATTCGAATATGCTTGTTAAACTGGGAATGCTATAGAGATAATGGTACTCTTGGACATGTGATTTCTGTAATTTACTTTAAATACTATACGATGCAACAAAAATATAATTGAAGTAATGATATAAACTTCTGTTTTTTAATTTAAATATTATAAATATGTGTATAGGCGGAAGAAATATATATAATAGTATTTGATTTTAGCAGTTGGGTAGATCCGTAGTTTATTATATATATATATATATATAAATCTAGATAGGTTATTTTATTAGTATATGTAGGTGTCAAATAGAAGTAAAGAAATTAATAAACGATGATTTATTTTTCGATTAGTTCAAATGTTAATAAATTGCATAAATATTTATACAAGGTCCAAAAATCGGAAGGATTTAGTCGAGATAGGAATGGATTGCCCAAACAAAAATCAGAGGTGAGTTAATCTCACTCAGTTTAAATTTAAATTCAAATTTAATTTTAAATGATTAAATTTAAATAATTGTTTGAATGGTTGAATTGATAGATGTGATATAGTATGGTATATTTTGGAATTGGTGTATTATATTGTGCTAATGTCTGTGGATGTAGGGAAAAACAGGTTGTAGGGATCCAACTGGATCCCTCAACATTTATTTAAATTATTCAATATTCTCTGTTGTGATTATTTGATATTCTATGAGGAATTATATTAGAATATTGTATGCTATGGTTCGATTGGATATAACTGGGTATAGTGAATTACCAAATATATATATATTAGATTCTGGAAAGAAAATAAAAGAAGTAAATTTGTAAGTAAGATAATTATATAAATTTGAATAAATTTAAAAATGAATTAGAGAAGAAATAATGTGCCTTTAAAATCCTAGTAAATAAATCTTGAGTACAGAAAGGAAATTTTGAACAAACAGGAAGTTAATGAATTTTGAAATTCAGTGTTATTATTTAAAAAGAACAAACATTTATTTAAAATTTAAGATTTAAATTATTGAAAAGAATAATGAAGAAATTAGAAAAATCTGAAATTTGTATATTTCAGTTAAAAGATTTAAAATCAAACAGAAAATAATAATAAAGTCCATAACTAATAAATTTTGAAATGAACTGATAAGTAAAGAAATTTATTTCAAATGGAATAAATTGGAAATCAATTTGGAAAATTGATTTAAGTGATTGAGGTTGGAAATTCTCCTTGGATAACTAAGTACGTATTCAAAGTAAATTTTTAAATATTAAATTAAAAGTTTTTAAGTTGTTTTAAAAAGCAAGTTTTGGAAAATTTATTTTTTCTAATATTTAATTTCTAAAGTAAGTATTTCGTTTTAATGTATTATAGCAATAATTATTTAAAGAGTGATTTAGTATTTGTTTTAAATGTGAAAATTTAGTTTTATATTTTATTAAGAAACCTTATTTTCAAATATTCATATAGAATGTATTTTTAATAAATTATTGAAGTAGTTTTTAACTTAAATATTTTTAAAGTACATTTCAAAATAAAGTGTTTTAAATTATTTCAAAAATCTAGTTTGATGCTTGGTGAATTCAGTGGAGATAGAAAATATTTGGAAAAGTTTATTATGAAAAAGAAAGATGGTTTGAAACTGTTTTCAAATGATTGAAAAAAGAAATATATCTTTGTGAAGATATTTTTGAGATAAATAAATAATTTGGGGAAATTATTTATTGTTTGCTGGATGTGGTAAATATTAATTGATGGTTAAATCACCGACTATCAATATTGGACAAATGCGTTGATCTTTCGAAGAGACCGGGATCAAGATTTATTTCTCGAAAACCACTTCGATCCGGTTTGTACGTTTCGTGGAAACGAGTTTGGATTCGAAGATGGAGCAGTGAAGTGCAAGGGCTAGTCGCTACTAATCCTGAGGATATTTCCAAAATGGATGTAGTAGGAATAGTGCCTTCGGTTCCTTTCGAACCCGGGACGGACTTGTATGGATGAATGCTTGCGAAACATCGTCAGGTGGACGATGGGCATTCTAAGGTATATGTTCTAAAAAGGTAACGCTTAGCCTCAAGCCTCATCAAATGGGAATGACTGAAAATCAGGGGTTATGCAGCAAGGCTAGGTGGGTAGCACCTAAGCAGGGTGAGGTCATCCCTGCCTAGATGTCCCTTTTTATTTCGGCTTAGTTGGCGGTTGTTGATCCCAGCCGCGGGGTGATCTCACTCGGGATTATCTAGTAAGAGGTAGTCCCGGTCTTGTGCTGCAGGGGAGCGGGCATACTCCTCGGTACTGTGATCTAGGCCACGTATTGTGACAGGTGGTACCCCAGTTCCTAGTCATTGGTTGGATATCTATTTTCCCTACGAGCCTTGTACGAGTTTTGTTTGTATTACCCACTCTGTGGCTAGTAGCTGGAATTTAATAATGTAACAATTTCGGATATTTTATAAGTATTTGTATATAGACCCTATTATAATATCAGAGGATTTCTATAAAAAAATTGTTTTAGCTATCGTAAGGTAAAAACCTGACATGTTTATTTGTGGCGTGGTCTTACGAGATGCTTTTGTTTTCAAAGGATTTTTGGTACTTTAATAATCAATTGGGTGTGATTTTCTCACGCTGGTATTCCAGACTGACTCGGGTGTTATTTAACGTAGTGCTCGGGACAGACCGAGTATTATAGGATACAGGATATGATGTTGTGGAGCTAGGAGACGAGCTGGATGACGATACGTACTTTCATACTTGTATATATATATTCCGCTGTGTATCCATTTGTAGGTTAGTGATGTTGAACTGTGATTGATGTACTCTGATGACGTAATATGTAAACAGAGATATTTGATTTTTGAGGAAAATTATTTATTGTCTATTATATTTTTTTCCGCTTCGATGGTTAGATTCTGTTGTTGATTTCTATTTTCTTCTCCTACCTCTTCTTCTTTAACCCAAAATGGTTTGTATTTCTGTACAACTTGAGTAGTTATAGGTAGAATAGTGTTAACTCAAGGGGTACGGATTTGCGGGTCGTTACAGGACCCATAAAATTTTATTAATTTTTAATTGGTTTTATAACGTATTTAATTTGGATTTTGAGAAATTTTAATAATAATATTTTGATATAAAGTTTTAATATTTGGTTTATGTATAATTGAAATCAAAATTTCAACCCTTACTTCTCTTTTCTTTCCAAATTTGAAACGTACTATTAAATCAAGCCATTAATTGCTTTTATTTTTTTTCTTTAAATCAACGTACAGCTCACACAATTATAAATTGCATTAAATTTTCTGATGAACCACACCATGACCGTTTATATTACATTCATTTGGAATATATTCATTTGTTTGAAATCTTTCCCTTTCTCTCTCACCTCAGTTGGGAATAAAATAAATTTTAGCGGAAACCACGTTTCAATGCTTTTAACTCTTTATAACTTTTGATAAAATTTTCTGTCCTTTTTGAAACTAAAACGTATAGGGATATACGTTTCTCATTTATTAATTTCTAAATCGTCATGTTGTCCTTTTCATGTATGTTATATTTATTTATATTTTAACATTTTCTATTTATTTCACTCATCTCCCTACACGTTTTTATTTGCTGATTTGTTGCATGCGTTTCGTTTTGGAAAAATGCGGTTCATTCCTATTTATTTCATTTCTCACATTTATTTCTTCTTTTACTGAAATTCGGCCGTTGCCACGTCATACCATTTTGGAAGTATGAATGTACAAAACATGCATACGTTTTATATTCATTTGATTGGAACGGACACTTTAATTTTTGCCTTTAAAATTCCATTTTCTCACTACAGCTGGAAAGTTATAAAACATTCAAAAAAATTTTGAAAGCTCGCCTTATATTGTGCAAAGTGTTTTCCTCTGCCTTTATAACTTTGGGTTATGCCAGCTGTTACTTTTTTTCCATCAATTCAAAATTATTATTTGTCATTCCATTTTTGAGTCTCTTCATTCTCCTTTATCAACTTCCATATATTTATTTCCCTAGTCACTTTAAAACATTTTATAATAATAATTGATATATAGCCATTTCATTTTAAAGCTTTTCATACGTTTTATATATGTCAAAAAAAGATATGAATGGATATTTGCCTGAGGCCCACACCGTTTTGAATTATACATTTTTTTTGTATTCATTAATTCTTTTACGGCTCGTTTTATTTCACCTTTATAAGCTTTTTTTGGTAAAGCAAGCATCTACTGTCACTTTCTTCTCCTTAATTTTTCTTTCTCCACCCTCTCTCTTCTTTCACACTCTTACACGCAGCCGTATCTCACCTTGTCACCCATTTTGCCTTGCAGAAAACTTTTAACATATATATATGATATCTTGAAAGGTAATACAACTTGTGCGTTTGTCTCATTAAGTATTGTGTTTTTTTGTGTGCATAAGTTATTGTTTTATTTTATTATATATATATATATATTCATACTTTATAAGCTTACAAAATTTCAAATTTTCTGGTTTTGTTTGTTGGTTTCGAATCTTATTTATATATATACAGCGAAACTATACATGTGTTTTATTTTATGAGTTAAAATTTTGATTGTATGTATTGGGTTTGAAAATGTAAATTTTATATTTACCTGGATTTTTTTATGTATATTTTTTTTTGGATACAATATTGGTTCCAAAATATAATATATGTATAATATGTATATGTGTAAACTTGGTTTTTCAATCTTTATGGATATAGTACGTTTTGGGATTAACTATTGATTCAAATTTTAGATACATATATCTATATTTTTATAACTTTTAAAAGGCTGTTATTTATTTGTATATATTTAATTTTTGAAAGTTATTTGTTGATTTAAATTATATACGGAATTAAAATAAGTTGGTGTTTCAAATTTTATATTGATTTTGAGTAATATATAATTGATGTTATAGTATGGTCTGCATTCGGTACATTGTTCGCATTTTTCTTTGTCATATATATGTTGACAGTCTGCATTTGTAGTTAGTGTGCATTCTGTAGGGTGTATCGCCTGATAAGAATTACGTTGTGACAATACATTTAAAACCGTTATGTTAGTATTAGTGTTTGTAGCTTTCTTTGTCACAGTTAATATAAGTTATGTTGAAAATGGGTCTCAACATTGTTTTCTTTAAACTTGCATGTGTTTATGTACATTTCAATATGAAAGTTACAATATTTATTTCAAATTTTATTACATTTGATTTTTAATACAAAACAATGATTTTTCTTACATACGTATTTTGTTTTGATATTGGTCTTAAAAAGAAATATTAATTTAATAAGAAAATAATATATTTATTTTGATTTATATATGTATATGTGCTTTAAATGGATATTGTTTTCAAATTCTCTTTTACCAATTTTCTTCATCAAATCCGGTTCTAATTTGATTCCGTCGATTCCTGTTATCAGCTTTGTCCGTCGTGCCCGTTTTCTCCATCGAATCGTATCCATCTAGCGTCGCTTGGAATTCTTAGCTCGTTTCCTTGTCAAATCTGTTTAGCCTCGAAAGGTGAGCAATCACTCACGATTAACGTTCTTTTATTTATTAAATTTGATTTCAATTGAAACGACAAATGAAATATGAGGCTGTACTCATTTAAATTGTTATATATGCTATTATCTATAACTGTTCACTTATGGGATATGACACCATATCCTATTGTTTATATTTATTTTGATGATATATGCCTGTTGTTATTATTATTTTCATATCTGTTATCACTCTGCAAGTTCCCTGTTAGTATAGAAATCATTATGGGTTGAAATGATACATAACCGAACAGACTTTAGAATAGGAGAAAATCGTTATGGGTTGAAATGATAAACCCAAGCAATTTTCATTTAATTGAATTTGGGATTATGGGTTGAAATGATATCCACCCGTATATATTTAGTATACGGGTTGAAATGATAAATATCCGTAGCACTTGACTATATGATAGGAAATATATACAGACACCGTTGGTCCATATAAATATTTTGAAAATTAATTTCTACAGTTGAAAAGAAATATATGGGATTTAATAAATATTGGTTCTTAAAATATTATATATATAAATGGAAATTTTGTATATAGATTTAATAATAATATTATTGAGATTGATTTAATCCATATAATATGTTTGAGTATTATTTAAGATTTATATTTCAAAATTTACCGTTGTAAAAAGCTGAATAATTAAGATTGGGAGATAAATTTGGGTTTATTAAAAATGGTATTTAAATAAGGATTTATTTAATTAAATCGATTTGAAATTATTGAATGGAAAATTTAAAGGTATGATTTTGTAACTGGATTTTTGGATTTAAGTGATTTAATGAATATTTCACGTTTAATAAAATTAAAGAAAATATTGAGTAAAATGTAATTTAAGGTTACTTAAATGATATTGAATCTAATAAGGGAGTATTTCAAGACTAAATAATAATGAGGTTAAATCGAGATCTATATGAAACTGTTATATAGAACATTTAAATATTAAAGCCTTGAACTATATTGGAATTTAAATGGTTTATGTTGAGATTCAGATCTGTATTTGAAATCAACGTAGTTGAATTTGTTATTTAGCAACTAAATTGAATTAAAGTGAAATTTAGGTTGAACCAAATTTGAGTTTATTATTTAGAAACTAAATTGAATAAAAATTTAGTTTGAACGTTGAGTACATAAAGTTTTGAAATATATTGGAATATAAAGGGGTATTTTTGTGATTACAAATCCAAATTTGAGATCGATAAATTGAAGTGTTTATTTTAGGAATTGAGTTGAATTTAAATTGATAAATTGAGATTGAATTTAATTTAAATGGGAAGGTCGGGTTGATATTGAAACGATTTGTTAAGTTGCGGGAATTGAAAATACTTTATTGTATAAATTATTTAATATATATAAATACTATTTTGGGAAATATAGAGATATTTGAAGTGAAAATGATATTTGGTTTTGAAGTATAAATTAAGCTGAAATGACCACGGTGTTATAGTGTATATTTCTACATTGTAGATAGTTCCATGGACCCTTAGAGGATGGTTATCCCAAACATCCTTTAAGTTATTTGTATTTCAGTTGATATTTCACTTGAGTTGGATTTATTGATATAAAAATGTTAATCCTGACTTGAGTGTTTTGTGTTTTGCTTTACGCTCGGGTTAGACTAAGTGATACAGCATTAGAGACTCACCTTTGGAGTTCGGAGCTTCATTTGGAGATCCAACTATCGATTCAGATTCTAACCTTTCCAGTTGATTGGTTCAGAGAAGTGATCTGTTGCATTGGAGACTTCACTGCATTTGAACTATTCGGTTGCATTTTATTTCTAACTCTGATGTATATAGTAGCTTCATGAACTACTATTCTTTATCTATTCCGCTGTATTATATTACTCTTTGATCTGTGATTGATTGATTTATTGTATAATTTAAGTTTTGCCAAATTTTAATTAACAATTCGGTATTTTGAATTATTCAAGTCGGATATGTATGGATTTATTGTTGATTTGAATGGTCTAAAATAGCGGGTCATTACAGTTGGTATCAGAACTTTGGCTCTAGGCAAAACATAGCATATATGGTAAATTTATTTACAGAATCACTTTCGTTCGAGTTGAATCTCTTCCTTTCTGACTCGATTTCCTTTGAATTTTGGAATGTCCCTCGGTTCCGAAATTCATTCTTGTCTCTTCTATTTATATTCTTTGATTCTGGAGTATCCGATAATTCCACTGAATGTTTTGTAAAGGGTGTGAAAACTCCTTTACAATCGGCATCGATTCACCGAAGATTTCTGTATCCTCGGTTTACGATGCTGCAATATCTTGATATGCTGAATTCTATCTCTGGCGATCGAATGTCAATTTGTTTTGGAATTCCGCATCGATTATACTCCTAAGGTCACGGTTGACCTTATTAAGGTCGCCGCGATTTGTAGAAGTATATCCATCTTCTATTTTGTAATTTAATTATCTTATCTTCGATCGAGTCTATCTTCGAATCAGGATTCTATTGATTGGAGTTTCTCTAATTTAAATCTTTATCTTTGTTTTGAAATCCATTCTTGAATCACCCTTTGAAAAATTGGGTATGTTGTATTTTTGGAATTGTTTATACCGAAATTATTATTTTGATAACTATGATTTTATTCTATATATAAAAGTAAAAATGTTTTCGATAAGGATTATATACTTATATATAAAACAAATAAGAAATGTTATTCTATATACAAAAGTTTTGAAAGGATTTAAAATTTTGGAAATTTATAAGAAATTGATTTATATAAAAAATGATTTATAACTGAAGGGTTAAATTTGAAATTCGAGAAATGAATTCCGGTATTTTGAAATTGGTTTTAAGATTTTGGAAAATATATAAAAATAATACGATTTAAAAGTATTTTTCGAATAAGAAATGTTTCAAATGAGTTCAAATCAATTCCAATAATTTCAAAGAAGTTCTCAAGAAAGTAGAAGTCCAGAACTCACTTATGTCGTTGGAAAATAATTTCGGTGATGAGTGCACGCATCATCGACATTGATTTTCGAGTTTCAGAGTGGGGAAGGGGCCTCTTTAATAGCTTCGCTATGCGAGTGATTTTGTAAAACCGTTTTGATTTCAAATTCCGAAGTATAATTTGATATTTTCGAAAGATATATGTATATATTTGAAACCATTTAAAGAGAGACCGGTGTTCAGTCCTCGAGTTTCGGATTTGATTTAGTATAATCTTATCTATTGAAACTGATTTATTGATTTATGTTGATTTTCAACTCTTGAATTTGGAAATTTGATTTCCCTAACTATTTTGAATGTTCGAACACTTCCAAATCGTGATTAAATTTTCAAAGTTAAGAAATTTCGAAGAGTATAAAATGATTGATAAAGAATATAAATTTAGTTTTGAAATGTTTTGAAAAAAATAGTTTTGAATAATGGTTTTTAGAAAGGTAAATTGGATATTTCAAATAGAAATATATAGTTTAAAAGTTTTAAAGGGATAATTATAAATTTGGAAACCATTTTGAGTATAATTGATTTTGAGAAAATATTTGGTTTTGAAATTAAATTGAAATTAAAAACCAGTACTTATATGGTGATTTTGGAAATGAATTTGTTTAACTTGAATTATTTTAATTTGGAAACTGGGATAATTTTCTAAACCTATTATTTTGGGAACTTTGAAATTTGGAAGAAAATTTGGTGAAATCATATATGATTTTGAAACTGAAATGATATTGAAATGATTTGAAATTGAGAACCTTATATTATTAAGCACTTGATTTGGGAGTGGTCGAACTTATATAAAATGGATTTGTATAAGTATGAAGTTGATTTGAGATCTATTGATTTGAAAGGTACTCAATTTGGAAAGATAATTTTATATAATCGAAGTCTATATAAGTATGATTTGATATACTATTGATTTGGAAAGTATTAGATTTGAAAAAAAGAATCCTATATATAATGGACTTTATATAAGTATGATATGTGAAGATATTTGAAAAGGTACTGTATGATATATATTTTTGAAGCAATGATATGGAAAGTGCCTTCTGCTTGATATCCGCTTTGTGGCCACATTGTGGATTCATTCTATCGATATTATTCTCTCTGATTTTTGGTTTTCCGGATGTGATACTCGAGTGTTCCCACCATGGCGTAACCCACGGTTTTTTTTTCTCTTGCGACTGCATAGCGAAATTGCCTGGCTGAGGCTGGCCTAAGGGTACGGTTTGTTTCCTGGGGGATCCAGGCGTAACCATTGTGTATCCTGCAATCTGTATAGGTCGCGATTAGTAGCGAAACTGCCTGGCTGAGACGACCTAGGGGTACGGATTGTTTCCTGGGGGACCCAAGCGTAACCATTGTGTATCCTGCACTCTACTAGTCATCATGGCGTAACTCGTTAGGCTGAGAAAGCTTATGGATACAGATTGTTTCCTGAGGGATCCAGGCATAACCATTGTGTATCTGCGAACCATGGTTGGACAAAGGTTTTGCTTTGGTTGTTTTGTTTGGATTGTACTTTCCATATCTGTTTTTAAAGGTTTTTCAAGTATTTTCACTGGGTGTTGAAACAAGTCTACTAAGTACTTGATGAATTCTAGCTTTGCGCCTGATCAACGCATGGCCAGAGTCTGCAAGAACGAGGATAAACTTGTTGAAACATCGATTTATAAAAATATTTTTGAAAGAAAGATTTATTTCGATATAAAGGTATTTTATTATAAAGGTATTTTTCAACAAAGAAATTTTGTGTTAATATTTGAAATTGAAACTCTTATGGTTTGAAATTTACGATTCGTGCCCGATTCTATTCTTTAAATCCACCTTATCTTCTCAGCTTTAGTTGTTCACCTTGATTCTGTTTTTTCGAATCTACCTTCTTTCCTTTTTGAATATAATCTTTTAAATATTGCTTATTTGTATACCACATTGTTTAATAGAAAATTTTGGTGTTATAAATATTTTTGAAGTTATTAATTAAGTAAAACATATTTAAAGTGAATGATTTATTAATAATGTTTGAAAAGTATCTAAAGACAAATTTATAAATTTATGAATTATGGATTTAATGTTTTCAATAGCTTCTTTGTAAATATAACTAATGATGCAAATAATTGTTTTCAAATAGCTTTCATATTTGTATAAAGGTGTTAGTTAAACATATTAAATTCCAATGAATTTTGAAAATTTTAAAGTATTAAAGATAACTGAATTGCAAATCAAGTTTTCAAATGAATATTTCAAGTAAAATTTATATAGTTTTAAATCAATTATTTACCCTTGACTTTCAGTATACCTTTATTTCTGGTTGTTCTATTTTCCTACCTCCTTCCTTTTCGGGGATGAAAAGTTTTGAGTGGGGGAGAGTGTAACGACCCATAAAATTTTAGTAATTTTTAATTGGTTTTATAACGTAAGAAATTTTAATAATAATATTTTGAAATAAAGTTTTAATATTGGGTTTACGTACAATTGAAATCAAAATTTCAACCCTTACTTCTCTTTTCTTTTCAAATTTGAAACGTACTATTAAATCAAGCCATTAATTGCTTTTATTTTTTTTCCTTAAATCAACGTACAACTCACACAATTATAAATTGCATTAAATTTTCTGATGAACCACACCATGACCGTTTATATTACATTCATTTGGAATATATTCATTTGTTTGAAATCTTTCCCTTTCACTCTCATCTCGGTTGGGAATAAAATAAATTTCAGCGGAAACCACGTTTCAATGCTTTTAACTCTTTATAACTTTTGATAAAATTTTCTGTCCTTTTTGAAACTAAAACGTATAGGGATATACGTTTCTCATTTATTAATTTCTAAATCGTCATGTTGTCCTTTTCATGTATGTTATATTTATTTATATTTTAACATTTTCTATTTATTTCACTCATCTCCCTACACGTTTTTATTTGCTGATTTGTTGCATACGTTTCGTTTTGGAAAAATGCGGTTCATTCCTATTTATTTCATTTCTCACATTTATTTCATCTTTTACTGAAATTCGACCGTTGCCACGTCATACCATTTTGGAAGTATGAATGTACAAAACATGCATACGTTTTATATTCATTTAATTGGAACAGACACTTTAATTTTTGCCTTTAAAATTCCATTTTCTTCACTACAGCTGGAAAGTTATAAAACATTCAAAAAAATTTTGAAAGCTCGCCTTATATTGTGCAAAGTGTTTTCCTCTGCCTTTATAACTTTGGGTTATGTCAACTGTTACTTTTTTCCATCAATTCAAAATTATTATTTGTCATTCCATTTTTGGGTCTCTTCATTCTCCTTTATCAACTTCCATATATTTATTTCCCTAGTCACTTTAAAACATTATATAATAATAATTAATATATAGCCGTTTCATTTTAAAGCTTTTCATACGTTTTATATATGTCAAAAAAAGATATGAATGGATATTTGCCTGAGGCCCACACCGTTTCGAATTATACGTTTTTTTTTTGTATTCATTAATTCTTTTACGGCTCATTTTATTTCACCTTTATAAGCTTTTTTTTGGTAAAGTAAGCATCTACTGTCACTTTCTTCTCCTTAATTTTTCTTTCTCCACCCTCTCTCTTCTTTCACACTCTTACACGCAGCTGTATCTCACCTTGTCACCCATTTTGCCTTGCAGAAAACTTTTAACATATATATATGATATCTTGAAAGGTAATACAACTTGTGCGTTTGTCTCATTAAGTATTGTGTTTTTTTGTGTGCATAAGTTATTGTTTTATTTTATTATATATATATATATATTCATACTTTATAAGCTTTACAAAATTTCAAATTTTCTGGTTTTGTTTGTTGGTTTCGAATCTTACTTATATATATACAGTGAAACTATACATGTGTTTTATTTTATGAGTTAAAATTTTGATTGTATGTATTGGGTTTGAAAATGTAAAATTTTATATTTACCTGGATTTTTTTTATGTATGTGTTTTTTTGGATACAATATTGGTTCCAAAATACAATATATGTATAATATGTATATGTGTAAACTTGGTTTTTCAATCTTTATGAATATAGTACGTTTTGGGATTAACTATTGATTCAAATTTTAGATACATATATCTATATTTTTATAACTTTTAAAAGGCTGTTATTTATTTGTATATATTTAATTTTTGAAAGTTATTTATTGATTTAAATTATATACGGAATTAAAATAAGTTGGTGTTTCAAATTTTATATTGATTTTGAGTAATATATAATTGATGTTATAGTATGGTCTGCATTCGGTACATTGTTCGCATTTTTCTTTGTCATATATATGTTGACAGTCTGCATTGTAGTTAGTGTGCATTCTGTAGGGTGTATCGCATGATAAGAAGTACGTTGTGACAATACATTTAAAACCGTTATGTTAGTATTAGTGTTTGCAGCTTTCTTTGTCACAGTTAATAAAAGTTATGTTGAAAATGGGTCTCAACATTGTTTTCTTTAAACTTGCATGTGTTTATGTACATTTCAATATGAAAGTTACAATATTTATTTCAAATTTTATTACATTTGATTTTTAATACAAAACAATGATTTTTCTTACATACGTATTTTGTTTTGATATTGGTCTTAAAAAGAAATATTAATTTAATAAGAAAATAATATATTTATTTTGATTTATATATGTATATGTGCTTTAAATGGATATTGTTTTCAAATTCTCTTATACCAATTTTCTTCATCAAATCCGGTTCTAATTTGATTCCGTTGATTCCTGTTATCAGCTTTATCCGTCGTGCCCGTTTTCTCCATCGAATCGTATCCATCTAGCGTCGCTTGGAATTCTTAGCTCGTTTCCTTGTCAAATCTGTTTAGCCTCGAAAGGTGAGCAATCACTCACGATTAACGTTCTTTTATTTATTAAATTTGATTTCAATTGAAACGACAATTGAAATATGAGGCTGTAGTTATTTAAATTGTTATATATGCTATTATCTATAACTGTTCACTTATGGGATAAGACACCATATCCTATTATTTATATTTATTTTGATGATATATGCCCGTTGTTGTTGTTATTGTTATTTTCATATCTGTTATCACTCTGTAAGTTCCCTGTTAGTATAGAAATCATTATGGGTTGAAATGATACATACCCGAACAGACTTTAGAATAGGAGAAAATCGTTATGGGTTGAAATGATAAACCCAAGCGATTTTCATTTAATTGAATTTGGGATTATGGGTTGAAATGATATCCACCCGTATATATTTAGTGTACGGGTTGAAATGATAAATATTCGTAGCACTTGACTATATGATAGGAAATATATACAGACACCGTTGGTCCATATAAATATTTTGAAAATAAATTTCTACAGTTGAAAAGAAATATATGGGATTTAATAAATATTGGTTCTTAAAATATTATATATATAAATGGAAATTTTATATATAGATTTAATAATAATATTATTGAGATTGATTTAATCCATATAATATGTTTGAGTATTATTTAAGATTTATATTTCAAAATTTACCGTTGTAAAAAGCTGAATAATTAAGATTGGGAGATAAATTTGGGTTTATTAAAAATTGTATTTAAATAAGGATTTATTTAATTAAATCGATTTGAAATTATTGAATGGAAAATTTAAAGGTATGATTTTGTAACTGGATTTTTTGATTTAAGTGATTTAATGAATATTTCACGTTTAATAAAATTAAAGAAAATATTGAGTAAAATGTAATTCAAGGTTACTTAAATGATGTTGAATCTAATAAAGGAGTATTTCAAGGCTAAATAATAATGAGGTTAAATCGAGATCTATATGAAACTGTTATATAGAACATTTAAATATTAAAGCCTTGAACTATATTGGAATTTAAATGGTTTATGTTGAGATTCGTATCTGTATTTGAAATCAACGTAGTTGAATTTGTTATTTAGCAACTAAATTGAATTAAAGTGAAATTTAGGTTGAACCAAATTTGAGTTTATTATTTAGAAACTAAATTGAATAAAAATTTAGTTTGAACGTTGAGTACATAAAGTTTTGAAATATATTGGAATATAAAGGGGTATTTTTGTGATTACAAATCCGAATTTGAGATCGATAAGTTGAAGTGTTTATTTTAGGAATTGAGTTGAATTTAAATTGATATATTGAGATTGAATTTAATTTAAATGGGAAGGTCGGGTTGATGTTGAAACGATTTGTTAAGTTGAGGGAATTGAAAATACTTTATTGTATAAATTATTTAATATATATAAATACTATTTTGGGAAATATAGAGATATTTGAAGTGAAAATGATATTTGGTTTTGAAGTATAAATTAAGCTGAAATGACCACGGTGTTATAGTGTATATTTCTACCTTGTAGATAGTTCCATGGACCCTTAGAGGATGGTTATCCCAAACATCCTTTAAGTTATTTGTATTTCAGTTGATATTTCACATGAGTTGGATTTATTGATATAAGAATGTTAATCCTGACTTGAGTGTTTTGCTTTACGCTCGGGTCAGACTGAGTGATACAGCATTAGAGACTCACCTTTGGAGTTTGGAGCTTCATTTGGAGATCCAACTATCGATTCAGATTCTAGCCTTTCCAGTTGATTGGTTCAGAGAAGTCATCTGTTGCATTGGAGACTTCACTGCATTTGAACTATTCGGTTGTATTTTATTTCTAACTCTGATGTATATAGTAGCTTCATGAACTACTATTCTTTATGTATTCCGCTGCATTATATTACTCTGTGATCTGTGATTGATTTATTTATTGTATATTTTAAGTTTTTCCAAATTTTAATTAACAATTCGGTATTTTGAATTATTCAAGTCAGATATGTATGGTTTTATTGTCGATTTGAATGGTCCAAAATAGCGGGTCGTTACAATAATAAATGTTAATAAAGAGTAATATATGTTTCTTATTTAAAGAAGAAATTAGATGTTTATTTATTTGAAATGTTTGGTAGGTGAAAGATTAATTGCAGAGACGAGAAACTATTATTTAGTAAGAAATGTATAATTCCTGTTTGTATCCAATAGCGTATAAATATGTTTAAATTACTATTAGATAGGAAATAATTGTTCTACTTCTCGTTACATTTATTTAGCCCATTTTAAAATTCACCTTTGTAATCAACTTAAATTAATGCAATTGAATAATTTCAATTAATAAGAGAGGGGACACTAGATTGTAAATTAACAGGTGTAATTAAAACGTAGCTTATGTTTTATGAAAATATACGAAAAGTTTGATTTAATGAAATGAACATTTATATCAAATAAAATGAATGTTTCATTTATGATGTAGGTTTAATTTCATTAAAATAAAGAATAAAATGATTGATTTAAAGGAAGAAATATATGTTTATTTGAACTGTGTTTTAGCATACAGATTGATTACACGAATAGGAAATAATTTATTTAAGTAAGTTATTTATTACTCTGGTGTATAAACAATAAATTTATAAAAAAAATTAAATGACAAAAGGAAACAATTGTTCTATTTTTCATTTATTTTAGTTTGTCTATTTTGAAATTTAAATTTGTAATTAATTATAACTAATGTAATTGAAATATTTCAATTAAAAGGAAAGAAAACGTTGATTGCAATAAATAGATTTAATAAAAGAAGAGCATGTTTTATGTTAACAGAAAGGGAATTTTAATGGAAATAAAAGATCATTTTGAGAAAACCAAATTGAACGTTTTAGTATAATTTTATTTATTATGTGTTGATTAAAAAAATCAAATGTGTACAAATTGAGTATTATTTGAGTTAATGAAATTAATTTGGTTACATTTCAAAAATTTAATTTCAAAAGGTTGTGCGATGCACATGGTCCCTTCATTTCTTTTGTTATTAATTGTTGCTTGTACGATTTAAAATAGTTACCTGATTATTAATACTTGATCCGTTCATTTCTCCTTCTATTTAATACACGAGCTTAGACTTTTAAGCTGTATTTAATTCTTACCATCCCATTTTTAGTTGTACAATATTTTATTTTCCTTTGGTTTGCAAACTTTCCCATTCTTACATACATTTCCTTATGCATTCTTAATGCTCGAAGCTTTCGAAACAAAACGTGACATTCGTTTTTGTCCCTCCATATTTATTTCCTTATTATTAAATAGCCTGCAATTTTATTTGTTCATTTGCGTTTTTTTTGTCCTAACACCTCATATTCATTTAGTTCAAATTGTTCTTTGTTGAAGATATATTCTTATCATGAAATTGTTCATGTTTTAAACTTGTCCCTTCGTTTTTTTACCACCCCATTTCCTTTGTTCAGTTCTCCATTTTAAATCTTCCTTTCCCGAAACCATTTTAATGTGAGCTTGAAAATTTAAAAGCTCTCTTTTTTGCAAATTTAAAAGCTTTCCTTTATGAAACACGAGTTTCATTTTTTTTCATTTTTCCTGCACGTCCTGCCCTCATCTTAGTTTGTTCTTCCATCATTACTTGAAGCGTCATCTTAAGAAAAATGTAAGTATTAAACTTTGTTCATTTACGATTTGCTATAGACACAACTTATTTCACATATAAGTTTCTAAGTACCAAACTTAGATAAAATAATCCAATCCACTTAAATCATTACATTCCTACCTATTGATTTCACAAATCAATTTATAAAAACTCGAAGTGGTTTCGGGTATTTCCTAATACCCGATCTCGGCCTCTTTTGAATCTCATACCATCCTATCCCAAATTGTCCAAATGAAATACACAATACTTCATATATGAGAAATCAACTCATTCAAAGCATCCAATACCATCCAATCATCCATAAGCAAAGCTTAATCACATACAAATCAATTCAGTTGATTCTAATTGAATTTCAAACCTCAATCACTTAGATTCCTTCATTTAACGTTAATTAATTCCAAATCAATTAATTGGTCAACCCATCATTATTCATCTTAATTAGTCACCCCAGATTAATTATCTTCCAATTGCACTCAAGTAATTATCTTAAATTAACTTCACAATATTAATTAGTCTCAACCGAGATTATTAAGAAATCTTAATTTCTTCATGAATTAATTATTTATTTAATTACATTAATCCTTAATTGCTTAAACTAATTAACTTCCCATAAGTCACTTATTATATATTAATCAATTTTGATTACTTCGTTAATTATATAAATTAAGGATTTCCAATTATATTTTAATTTATTCTAATCAAATTTCATTATATTAATGAAATCACAGTATTAACCATTTTCGATTAATCCAAAACTGTAATTAACTATCCTTCATTTTACTTTATTCATAAATTAAATACTTCTTACTTAACTATCTTAATTAAGCTCTTGATTAATTTCACCAAGTAATTATATTTTATTACTTACATTAAGTTATTATTTATCACACCATCAAATGATTATTCTGAATTCCCTCTTACTTATTTAATTAACTTACAACTCAATTCCTTATTTATTCAACTCGTTAATTACTAAGTTAAATAACCCAAATCATTAATTTATTGGATTAATTAATTATCCATTTTAATTACCCTACTAATTTAATGTAACTCAAATCTTTAAGCCTTTAGCAACCTTTAAAACAGGAATATTTTCTTACTTATGATTTAAGTTTTAAAACAACTTAAAATTCCCAATACTTCGAGTTAAGCAACAATTAACTCGAAACAAAAACATCCAAAATCACAATCACTAAATCAACAATTCAAAGTACATATCAAATTAATTCAATCATTCAACCAATCATTTAAATTTAACTATTAAAATTTAAATAAAAACTCAGATGAGTGAGATTGACTCACCTTTGCCCCTTAAATTTGTAAAACCACTTCATTCCCGACTATTTTCTTCACGGTATATGGACCTTAAATAAACATTATATAACATGTTAATATTTGAAGCAAGAGAACAGTGATTTCCCATGTATTGATGAAATTAATGATTAAAATTTAAACTAGAAATTTTCCTTTTGAAACCACTTGTACATTTATAAAAATAATTTATAGATTTCAAAATCTAACTTTTATAAATTCTCTCATATTCGAACATCGTATTCATAAATATATGTATATATATAAATTGCCTTTACATATACTTACTGCAAATGAATTTATAAAATTTGTTTTCTTCAGATAAAACACAGAGATGGGAAAAAAATTTATTAAAGCTATACCTCACTACCTTCCTGCTCCACGGACTTGACTCGAGATCGAAACCTCCAGTGCCTCGCCTTGCTGTGTCGTCTCCCTCACAGCTTCGTGCTCGAGAACGAACCTCAACGCTGTACTCGACTTCACTGTTGACTTCGACTTCGACTAAGTTGTTCGCACGCGTGGAGACGTTGAGTTGCCTGAGCCAATTCCACGACCCATCAATGACATCGCGACCCTTGAATTTCGCACGCCTTGCGTGGCTCGCCCCAGATCGCCGTCGAACCCATTCACATTCGCGACTTCACCAAGCCTCACTCCATCAACATCGCGACACCGCCCTTCGATCGAGCTTACCTCCAGATCCCTCACGCGACGCCTCCAATCCTCCTTGCTCAACAAATTCGAAAATTTCCAGGCCGAACCCCTATTTGTTTTGATTTCTACTTGATTTAGAACGTGAAGGCTTCGGCCCCTTTTTATCTTTTTTTTCTTTTTCTGAGGGTTCGATCGTTTTCTTATTTTTGTTTTCGTGAATTATGGCTCGGGTTCAAACTAGAGAGGGGGTTAAGGAATGGTTGAAGAAGCTTCCTACGTACGCTGCTCTATAAAAATGTCTCTGACCCAAAGTACTTTTAAATTTTATTATTATATTATAAAACTTACAAACGTCTCGTTAAACATAATGCGAAATTCCAGTCCCCGTAACAGACATGCCGACAGACATTTATAAGGCTTTATCCGTATTCCGAACACAATGGGACGTGTTTCGAAAGCTAATTTGAACGTATGTGCAAGTTACGGAATTAAACAATCGATATTCAATTAAATCGATTAAAATAAATATACGCGCTTCGAGTTGCCAGGGTCAACTGACAACTCCGATTGCTACGAAAATTGAAATCCGGTAATAACTAACTATTACGGATCCAATGGAACTGGTTTCGTCGAATTCCGAGACTGTGCCTCGGAAGGCTATTCTTAAATTGAATTTAAACGATATGTTTTCAAAACTGAACAAGTCACCTTTAAATTAAATTCCAACCCTCATATTATCTTCAGTATCATCATTATAAATTCCATAAGCCTTCAAATTATTTTTAACAGGCTTAAAAATTTCTGATTCAACAATTTACCCAATTTTCAATTATTAATTTCAATATTTAAACTATATAATTCAATAACTTAATTATCAAGTAAATATTGATATCTTGAATTCGAGTTAAAATTAACTTTTAAATATTTAAAAAAAACTATTAATTATTCCAATTTACTTCGTTAAAATTTATGGGTCGTCACATTCCTCCCCCCTTAAAAGAATTTTGTCCCCGAAATTACTAGTTAGGAAGAATGGACCAATCCCTTTTTATCTTTTCTCCAAAACCAACAGGTTTATCAACTTGCCACAATATCTTTTATTAAAGATTCACTAATATCTCAACTAACTTCCAAAACCTTTCATGGTTTTACAACAATCCATTTTTACCCAATCGTTTAAATTTCAATTTAAAATCAAATTTGGAATTATCAAAATTTTCTCAAAAATTTTCTAACTCCCTAATTTCCCAAAAAAATTTGCCAGCATCTCCTTTGCGCGGCTAGCTCGGTACAACTACAAAAGGCCTCTACGGGCTTCCAAATACCAAAAGAAAACAAAAGCCAAGTGGCTACATCAAAAACCCAATCCAATTTCATTCAGAAATTTAAATACATACCTTTTTGTCGGGCAATTCACCTTTATCCTTTGGAATCAAATCCAATTTCCTTTCCCTTTAATACCTTCATATCTTACTTGACAATAATATCCAATCACAACCCTTCCAAATCATTGTATACACTATCCTACATAAGTTTCGTATATATTTCAAATTAGTTTTCCCCGTTTCATATGAATTCTATTTATTTTCGATTTCTAATATTGAGTTTTATCTTTCTTTTAAACTGATTCATATTAGTTTCATTTACTAGTTTACTTTAATTCCCAATTTATAATTGTTTGTTGCTAACCAAAATTTTCAAAAATTTTCTAACTCCCAAAATTTTGAAAAAAATTTGGCAGAGTCTCCTTTGTACGGAGGAGCTTTTGCAATTTGACAAGAGATATAAATATATATACATCGACCCACACGGTCGGAAAAAGAAGAAACAGTTCATATTGCCAATTTTTTATAGCGTAGGCGTACCTTATTTAGCATTTTAAGCAAGCAGCTTATTAATTTAAGCGATTAGCGCAATCCAAACCAGCCAAACGGCCTTCAGGTACCTGTACTTACTCAATTTAAATATGTAAGTGCCATATATATGAAGGTTATAACATTTCTCTTGCTTAAACAACTACAACACATCAATTCTAAAAGAAATGCATTCTAAATAACTTCTACAAGCACTTTATATGATTTCAAAACTAATTCCATTGTTTTCAACCAATTTATATACCATTTCATTCAATTTTAATGGTTTACTACTCAAATGCTTACATTCAATTTATTTTTAATCCAATCAAGCACAGATTTACTTCGTTAAAATTTATTTTTAATCCAATCCAATCAAATGCTTTCATTCAATTTTAATGTTCCAATTTACTTCGTTAAAATTTCTGGGTCGTCACAGATATATTGGTTGATTTGGATGTTGGTTGCAATTGGATGTCTATTGATTAATGTTGGATGTATGGTTGTTTACTTATTTGGACATATCCCTGTTATTATCCTATTTATTATTTGACATCCTACAAATTGTCATTTGGATTATTCGAATTGAACTAAGAACTAGGTTGAAATGATATATACCTTTGTTTTCTAAATATGGATTGAAATGTTTTATCCATCCATGTAATTAAAATTGAAATAAATGATCACTTGGCCATAGGGTAGAAAATTATATACGGACACCTGATTTGGTTAAATTAAACGGTTACAAATCTTAAATTTGAATTGGTTAAAGTAAGATTGTTTTGAAGAAAATAAAATTTTGATTTATACAAATTAAATTATTTTCTAATTCAAGACTTGAAATGTTGAAATTGAAACTATTTAAATGAAATCGTTTAAGGATTAAATTTGAAATATTACGTTGAAATTAAGATATGATTTGAATTTATCGTAAGTGAATTGTTTGAAAGGTTTAATTTTTAATTTAACTTTGAATTTACTTTAATTAGAGTGGTTCAAATTTGTATTTCAGATTTAGGATGTGAAATGGATTTGAACTACATTGTTTAAAATGAGAATTTGAATAGAAACTTTTAGTCATTTGAATAGGACTGTTTAAATTGAATTTGAAGTAAATTTGAAATCGTTTTGAATTGAGATTGATTCAAATTGAATTTTGAATATGAAGTTGACTTGAATTGGAAGTGAAAATTTAATTCGTGGTTATTTGGAATTTAAACCGAGGTCAAATTATTGTGAAAGAAGGAAATAGTTTAATATAAACTATTTTAATATATGAACTTTCAAATAATAAAATTATTTTAATATCTAAACTATTTTCAATATTCAGACTATTTTATATTCAAAACAATTTCCAATCTTTAAAACTATTTTAATTATTCCAAATTATTTTCAACATTAAAGCTAATTTAATTATCCAAACTAATTTCAATATTCAAAGTATTTTAATTATTCAAAACCATTTTCAATATTCAAACTATTTTAAAGGGGAACTATTTAGATTTAAATCGTTGATTTAAGTACGATTGTTTTGATATGAAGTTATAACCTATTTTGGATTAAAAAGGATTTTGATGTGAACCTAATATTTTTATATGAAATATGAATTGTTCTTGAAATTTAAAAGAATCAATCGGCATGAAAAATGACGTTGGTTGTTAACGAGACTGGGGCCAAATATTGGCATACTCTCTGTCAATACGGAAACCACTTTAACAACCGTGTACGCGGTGGATGTTATCCAGAATATAGAGGTTGAATTGGTGGCATTTTGGGATTGAAGAAAGAGAATGATGATGGATAGCCTCGACACTTGTGTCAATCTGAAATGACTAAAATAGGAGCCATACCTAACCAATGGGGCTAGCTACCTCTGGCGGACACACTTCTTCGTATTACTATCTTGACTTTGAAACTTGCTTGGTGCACACCATCGAATTTTGGGTGTGTTTGACGTGGTGGCCATTAGGGGTTACCACCAATCAGGAAATGCAAAATGGTAGTATCCTACCTTGGGTATCTCTCATATGCCTTGTCATACTCTTTATCCTTATTCATGGGAACTATGATTTTGTTTTAGTATGGTACCTATAGGGGACTCATTGGCAATCGATGTTACTGGTTATGTTATAGAACCTGCATAGACTACCTACTTAAAAATGTGTTAAGGGGGATCAATGTAAAGCCTTAACGCTATTTTAATACATTACTTTACTGATAAACACTACATATACAGCGTATCTTACTACTTATAGATAGTTTAATGGATCCTTAGAAGATGGAAAATCTCGTAACATCTCTTAAGTTATTGCACTCACGTTATACACTTGATAGTAGATGGAAAATCTCGTAAACATCTCTGAAGCGATTACGCTCATATTTATTTGTTATTGATTTAATTTACATAAGAACTTTTAGTTCTGACTCGAGTGTTTTGTTTTTTCACTACACTAAGGTCAGCCTGAGTATTTCAGTGTTGAAGACATTATTCCTTAAAGATGAAGATGAAGTTTGCTAGACCGTATTTACTATTATTTTTCCGCTGCATTATTTTGGTATGTTGTTGATTGTACTCTAATTATGTTGTAAAATTGAAATTAAATGTATATTGTAAAAAATCTTCATGAACTGTTTATTTGACTATTATATTTTGTCATTCTGCTACGAGATTTTATGTTTTGCTTTCCTTCTTTCTCTTATTTTCTTATTAAATCTCATTGATAATATGCCCCTTTGAATGGTTTGAGTTAAACGTGTGTGGCTTATTGTAACGACCTGGTATTTCGAACCGTTCAAATCGACAATCATCCATACATGTCAGACTTGGACTGCTCAAAACAGCAGATCGTTAATTTATATTTGGCAAACCTCATCATATAGAGTAAATAAAATAAATCACAGATACAAATAATTGTAACAATAAGCAGCAGAATAGATAAATAGTAGTTCATGAAGCTACTATAGAACATCAGGGTTTAAAGTAAAATACAACAAATATCTCGTATATACAGAAGTTACTAATACAAATGCCTATGAAAAGTTTGAACCAAACAACTAGAATAAAATGAATTAACTGGAAAGCTGGATAGATAACTCCAAGCAGATCTCCAAGCTCCAAACGCGAGTCAAATGCAGTGACACTCGGTCTGACCCGAGCATAAAGCAAAACACAAAACACCATGTACGTAGTTGTTAAAGTGGTTTTCAGTATTGGCAGAAAGTGTGACAATATCTGATCTTGGTCTCTTTAACAACTAAACGCTTATTTCACACAGTGGTCGTTTGTATATTTCAAATAGTTTATACTTCATATCAAAATATCATAATCTTTTCAAAATCATACCACTTTCGAAATCACATTCACTTTAAATTCATATTACTTTGAAATCATATCCACAAAATAGTTTAAATCATCATATCAAAATATTCGCATTTAAATCCATTAAATCTAAATCATAATAGTTCCAACTTAAACAGTTTAAATGTTTATAGTTGTTTATATATTGAAATAGTTATAAGTTAAAATAGTTTATATAATTAAATAGGTTATAGTTTAAAAAAAGAATTTATTCATTAAAATTGTTTATATATTAAAAATAGTTTCTATATTAAAAGTAGTTTATAATTAGAATTGTTTCTTCCAATTTCACAAATCAATTCAAACCAACTTAAGTTTCAAAATTCAAATTTAAATCAATCTAAGTTCTACTATTTCAATTAGAAAGGTTAAAGATTCAATTGAAATTCTCATTAGAACCATTTCAATTTATATGATTTCTTGAACTACAAATTTAAATCACTTTCAAATTCAATAAGTTTTAAAGTTTAAATAATCAAACAATTTACAATAACTCAATTTGATAAATTTCATTTATATTTCAAAATTTCAACCATAGTTTCATTTAAATTTTCAATATTCACTTAAATCATTTTTAATAACATTTAAGTAAAATCTCCAAAATTACAAATTTAAATCAATATTAAATATTCAATTTCAATTATTTTTAGTTTGAAATTATTCACTTAACCACCTTTTTATAAATATTAAAATAAAATATCATATTACAAATTTAAATTGAAATTAAATATTCAGTTACAATTTTAAATTTGAAATATTCCTTTCAACACCTTTAATTAAATGAAGTTATAAAATCATATATCTCAAAATCTCAAAATAAGTTTCCAATCCAATCTTATTTATATTAAATTCTCAACAAATTAATTTACAATTTAACTTAATTTGTCTTCCAATCTTTATTTCATTAAAGTTATTGCAAAAATCTATTTTCAAAATATAAAAATATGTATATATAACATATTATATATATTTGTTAAATTAAATGCAATTAAATTATATTTTATTATATTAAATATTTTTAAATTAAATATTATTATTATTAAATCTATTTTAAATCTTATTTTATATATATTTAAAATAATAGAATTATAAGTAAAATTTTATAATTTACATTTTAAAACTTAACTTATAATTTTAAAATTTTCAAACATATAAATTTAACAAAAATCTAAAATTTTCACATGTATTAAAATTAAAACCTATATATTATACTTAAAAATCAATATTTATTTAAAACCCATATATTTCCTTTCAAACTTTGGAAATCAAATTTCAAAATAGACTAATGGTGTCCGTATATAATTTTCTATCCTATGGTCAAGTGATACAGATATTTATCATTTCAATCCGCAATTTAAATTTAATATTTGCGGGTATATATCATTTCAACCCACAATCCCAACTTCAAATCAATAAAAATCGCTTGGGTTTACCATTTCAACCTATAACCCCTATCTATAAAATCATTCGGGTTTGTAACATTTCAACCTGTGGGGAATTCTAAACTAACAGAGAACTTGAAGAGTGAGAACAAATATGATAATAATGTAACATATCAATAACAGACATATATCATCAGTAACAATATATACAACAGGTTATGGTGTCATATGTCATAGATAAACAATTGCAGATAATGGCATATCATATTTTACAATTAAATAACTTAACAATTCAAATTTAACAGCATATTTCAATCGTCATTTCATGTGAATTAAATTTACTAAATATTAGGATGTTAATCGTGAGTGATTGCTCATCTTTTGAGACTAGAGAAGACAGGACACGCACATGGATACGTGCACGAGCAAGCAAATTGAAAGCTGTTGGGACTTCCAGATAGTGACGAACAATGCAACAAACTGAACAGCAACGGGCTAGATAGTTTGAATTCGAATTTGATGAAAATAATATATATATATATATATATTAAAATCCAAATTTACCCGCATATTTAAAAAGATAAAATCTTTATATTATAACTCAAAAAAATCAGTATTCAAATTTAAAACACATAGATAAAATAAAATCTTTATATATAAAATTTAAAATCAGCATTTAATTTAAATACCTATTTTAAAATAAAATCCTTATGTACTCTGTTGAAAAATCATTATTTATTAAACCACGTGTATTTAAAATCAACACATATACATTATATTTTAAAATCAATAATATAAACCAATATTATATTCTTAAAACACATCGTAAAATCAAAATATTTATATATGTATTATAATTTTAAAACCTTACTTAAAACAATACTTGTATAATAACAGAGAAAATATGACATGTTGAGAGTAGGTTGGAACTGAATGAATGCAATGCTATAATTTATTATTCTCTTTTTTTATTTTTTGTAAACAAAATTGCAGTGGGCTTTCGGCACATGGAGTGGTGGAAAAGGAAGGGGACGGCTATTACGCGGGGAGGTCTTGTGACTGGAAGGTTGGCTGCTCATTCGGTTGTGGCTGTCATGTGGTGATAGATCAGAGTGATGGAGGGATGTCGAGATGCCATGGATGCTCGAGTGGGAGCAGGCTATTGGCGAAATGGTCGTGGGTTGAACGAGGTGCAGGGGAGTCGCTTCCCGACGATCTGGTGGTGGGGAAAGGCGTGTGGGCGCAAGGGCTGACAACAGCGAGGTTTGGCTGGAGAACAGGTCAAGGAGAGGCGGCTGTGATGGAGTGCTGAGGTGAATGGAGGTGGAAGGTGCAGCCGAGGTGAGGGGTTGTTCGGTGATAAGGTTGTGCTCGGGGTTTAGAGAGGACGACAAGGCTGCTTGAGGTTGTGTTGCGGTTAGCTTGACACATTTTTTTTAAAGGAGGAGGTTTGATGCGGTGGGGTCAGGTGGGGAGAACGTGAGAAAGGGAGAGGCCGGAGTTAATGGTGGACGTGTTGCGTGGGTGAGCATGCAAGGTGGGCTTGTTTTGCTGCTATGGGTGTTGGCTACATGCGGTTACTTGGGGTGGATGAGGGCGGGGGACCGGACGGCAGAGAGTGAATATGGGTGAAGCACGGCAAGCAGATAAGCAACAGTTGATAGAAATTTATACAAACATGTATTATATTATATTTATATAAAATATCTTCAGTAGCTAAACAAACGAAAAGAAGTTGGGAATGGGAGGGGAACCAGTAGATAAAATGTAGTAGTCGGATAACCAAAGGCCAATAGTTGTGTTCTGGAAATATTAAAAGACAACCGGCTATTGGTTCTCTTGGGAAACAAACGAAAGGACAACCCAAAATCCTTAAATACGGAACCGATACGGTAAATCGTTTCGCAGATTTCGCCACGTATCGGACATCGAAATGCACAAATGAACATACTACGGAGATCAGCATGACGAGATGAACAAAATGGTACACATGTATAAGCGATATGATCATCCTAGCAAAAGTCAGTATTTGCTGTAAAAATGCTGTTAAACCGTCGAAAATAAGATAAATGGAGCTATAATAGTCCAAATTTCGCGAAACGAAATAAGACATCTTATTTAAAAAATGATTCACAGTTTTACTATATAAAAATATTCAGAATTTGAAAATATTTTATTTTCATCAAATTAAATGATTTAAATTGAAATTGGAGCAAAACTGACTTTCATATTTTCAAATTAAAATATGCCATTTTCTACGTTTAAATAGACGTATTCTGGGCATCGAATTTTCATTTCAAAATTTAATTGTTTAAATTTCATGAAAAATTCAGTTAATTACGTTATAAAAATCATTAAAATTTATAGGTTGTTACGCTCTCCCATTCTCAAAACTTTTCGTCCTCGTAAAGTTACAAGATAGAAGAATAGAAGCAACAGAAAGAAAAATAGATTTAAATTACATACTACCAGATGGAACAATTGATTCAAAACCATATAAATTTTATTAAATTTTAGATTGATTAATTGTAACATCCCGCCTTTTCGTATGCTTTAAATCAATATAATATCATTTTATTTCGAATATATCATTTCCAAAATCATAGCACTTTCAAAATAATAATATTTCGAAACCAAACGCTTGAAATATAACCTTTCAAAACATAATACTTCGAATTTCATAGCTTCAAACCATAACTTCCAAAACTTAAATGGCTTGGATATTCAAACAATATATAAAATAAAATAGTTTGAATTTAAAATCACTTTATAAAGTAAAATAATTTCCTCGCCTTCACAATTTTATCCACTTTAAATTAAATATCAATTCATAACTTTCAACTCACTTTCAGTTTCAATAAACCATTTCAATTTCAATATATTTCAAACTTTGAGTATTAAATAATTTCAAAACTAAGGTTGATAATTACGATTCAACAATTCAATGTTCTATTATTTAATTTTGAAATATTTGCATATTAAATCCACTATCCTTAAAAAACTCAAATTACAAATAACTAACTATTTCCTTCAATTTAGTTATACTTGAAATACTCATTTAATTCACCTTGACCCCAAAATAAGGTTTTATAATTATACCTTTTAAAATTTCCAATTTAATAAATTTCACATTAACCCTTTAGAGTATAATTCTTAAATAAATTTTATTTCGAATAAATCTCCAATTTATCTCCTATCCTTAATTTATTTAAATCGTTATACACTTTATTAAAATAAAATTTAAATACTTACTCACATTTATTTTAATAAAAATCAAACTCTATTATTAAACTTAAATTTTTAGTTAACAAACTTATACATAGCTTAAATTCAAGCATTTAACTATATATAAAATAATATTTATATAATATCAAAAAAAATCCATATTCATTAAACCATATATTTCTTTACAAAACCATAGAAATCATTTTCAAAATATTTTATATATAGACCACGGTGTCTGTATATAATTTTATACCCTATGGTCAAGTGATACAGATATTAATCATTTCAATTCGTAATTTAAAATAAAAATATGGTTATATGTCATTTCAAACTGCAATCCCGAATGAAATAAAAATGCACAACAACTTGCAGTTTATAACAATATAAATACAACATCCATTCATTCAATATCAATCATCAACCATTTATCACAATCATCATCCAATTCAAATAATAACATCAATATATAACAGATAATAAATAACAGGTATTTACAGGCAGTTTATATTTATAAATAACAATTTAACCGACAGTTTATATGCAATAATAAATTAAAATTTTAATTCAATAAATTTCAATTTGATTGGAATGATGATAAAAATGTACCAAACAACCATAAATAAATTTATAATCACACCAGGAATTAATTTAACATACACAAGAAATTTTAGAAGTTGTGAGTGGTTAAAAAACTCACCTTTTGAATTTAAACCCAATTTAAACCCAAAATTTGAACGGCCTCAGAATTCATCCAACCCAGCGTCAAAAGGGCTAGAATTTTATTACGATCCCAGCGGAGAAAACCATGCGAAAATTCGACCTCGTATACAAAAGTTATACATGTTAGAATCTCTATGATTACAAATTAAATTAAATTGAAGAAATAAATTAATTAATTAACCTTCACACTTCATCACCCTCTACTGTTCTCACGCAACAATATAGATGCGTTCGATACCATGCTGATCCACTGCCGTTCGATGATCGCCGACGCCTAGAACAGCCGCGCCCACGCTTGGAGGCCGCGCCTCCTCCCTGTGCCTCATCCCGAAGCCACGCGACGCCCCCTCCGATCGTTCGACCCACCCCGCGCACGCAGCCGCCCCAATTAAAAACGAAACCCTAATCGAAAAATCATCCACATCCAACATTAAATCACCAAGCGGTCCCAACTGATGAAGTACGTGCGCGACCCTCTACATAGCAGCACTATCGATTTGGCGATCCATCGAACTTGATCGTCGCGTAATGAATGGCCACAAATTGTTCATCAATTTCTGGACAAACAATGCATTGAACTAAAAAACGAATCACAGAATTGAGATGCGCTTTTCAAGTGCTTTCCGACGATATAATTTTTTTAAAATAGATTTTTTAAAATATTTTAAAATCAATGGAACATGTTTCAGGTCCAAATTCCATCATATGATGAATTTATGCTAAAATCAAGTTATTTCAAATTGATTTCGATTGGTTTTAATTTCATTGATTTCCAGGCGTTTCGAGTCCGTACAATCAAACGACAAGTCCGATCGTTACGAAACTTGAAACCCTATAATAATTCACCGTTACAGACCCAATGAAGTTGGTTTCGTCAAAATCCGAGTCAGTAGCCAAAATGGCTATTTTTACATTAATTAATCAAATTAATAAATTAACTAATTAAATAAAATTTCAATTTCAATTCTTTAATTGACAAATTTCCTCATTTTTGATTTCTCAATCGTTTGCAATGATTTAAATGTCAATTTAGAGTTGATTAATTTATCAATTTCAGTATTAATCTCAATTTCATTAAATTCAAAATTATAAATTTAATTTCCAATAATTTTATTTAATTTACTTTTCATTCTATTATTCAATTCATTATTATCAAAGGAATGAAATTAACGTTGGATTCAAAACCTATTATATTATTATTCTCACATTCCATCTTCATTTCAATTAACGTAACATTTAGATATTTAATTCCATTTATTTGCAATTAAATTCGATTTCTCTAGTTCAAATCCCATTAAATTGACAAGTCTTCATTTCCCTTCTTTCAATTCAACAAATTGTCCTATTATGGATAATATTAACATTATTCTCAAATATTACCTTAATTAACATTAACATAATAATTTATTATAATTATTGTAACTGATTTCCAAATTAAATTAACAAGCTACAAAAATAGGTAACATACAAAGTCACATTAATAAGCTTTTATTACTTACAAATCAATGTTACCATTTATTTTCATAATACTAATTTCATCTAATTTCCGTTAACTATCAATTATTCCCTTGGTAAATCCAATATTTCATTATTCGCTTATGTCCCATTTATAGTCAAGTATAACATATTTTCATTAATTGGCATTTCATTCAATCCATCAATTATTAACTTTAATTAGCATTGTTTACCTTGCATTCTCGTTATTATTTCATAAATATGATTCCCAATTTTGTTTCTTTCAGTTAATTACACAATCATATTAAATTAACAAATTTCAATTTTTTTATTTATTTCAGATTTATTTACCAAAATCTTATTAAATTAACAATTTTTAACTATCGAAGTTCGCGGGTCGTTACACTCTCCCCCACTCAAAACTTTTCGTTCTCGAAAAGGAAAAGGGAGGAAAAGAAGGAATTAAGTAAACAATATATCTTATTCAAAAATACTAACTTTATAAACAAGTAAATCTACAAAATTAATTAATTGAATAAAATATACCAATTTATAACCACTAAATCTTTTTTACTCAAATTAATAAAGTTTGGAAAACATTTTTCAAAAATTTACGGAAAATTTCGGCAGAGTATCCATTGTACGGAGAGGCTCGGGAGAAAATGTAATATCAAATATAACAATATACAACATATATTTTCCAAAATAATATACAACCCGACACGGGAAAAACAATATAATAACGCTATAAAACCGTAATCCGAGAACGTACCTATTTGTCGGGCAATTTACGCTTATTTATGAAACCAAAAGCAGTAGCAATTGCTTCCATAACCTGCATTTCACTTATATAATCCAAAAGGGTTAATAATTATATAAAATGAAATATTTAAAGTTTTTCAATCAATAGCAAACAAATCAATATAAACAACTATCACTTGCAACAAACCATACAATCAACACAATCAATTATCCATCCATATCAAACATACAAATAATTGTCTGGGTTCAAAACTTTAAATTGTACAGAACGGAGAATAAACCACTAAGTGCACCGTTTACTCAACAGTCTTAGATGAAACTAAATAGATTATTCATACATCCAATCCAAATTTAAAGTATCCTTGCCCAGACAACCATAAACCAAACAAACAATAATTCCAACAATAGATGAAGTTCATTCTTATTAACTTCATTTCATAAAATTTATTATTTCATTCCCTTTTTATTTATATAATGATTCATCCTTTAAATTTTCATTTACTTCTTACAAACTTTTACTTCTATTCATTGATTCAATATTTATTTCATTTATTTCCATTTATTTCTTACAAATATTCGTTTTCATTTATTCATAGTATTCATGTTTAATTCAATTTCTTTGCATATCAATTCATTACTTAAGTTTAAAATCTTATACTTACAATACTAACTTCCTATTACCTTTTGTTACAGTAACATTTCAATTATAACTTAAGTTCACAACAATTTCAACATCAAATTCTTATTTATTAAAGAATTTCATTGGATACTTCCATTATTTCAAATTTTTACTTGTATAATATTCTATTACGTTTTCTTATTAAATATTGTAACTTTTATTATTTGGTAAGTTATATATATATATATATATATATGCTTTTAAGAATGCAATTGATAGTTACACAAGTTTATTTTATTTCTTTTAATTAACTTAATGTTCAATAATCATATCCTTTGCTTTTTATAGATCACATTTCAACTTTCTGGAAATTTCATTTATAACCTAGCATTTAATTCTTTTATTTAATTAAAGGTTCCAATTATTAATTACTCATAACCCATTTCACTACAATAATTGAAACTATTGATTATCAGAAATCTAAGAACCAAATACCAGGTTAAATTTCAAATTCATAAACCCAGATCTCAAGTTGAAAGTATCTCCAGACGTATTTCTCATCTTTTCAGCATTTGTACAGGTCGCAGCTTGTCGGCTCCATTCAGACTCCGCATCCCGCAGCGCAGCTCTTCTCCAGTTGAATCCCTTGGCAGTAGCTCAGCTTTCCCACCAGACCACAGATGATCATCAGTTGCTCCAAGATTCACCCAGTTCTCCTACTGCAGTTGGATCGTTTTGTTCAGTGGAGATTACTTGCATCTTCTGTTTTGTTTATGTGTGTTGCTTTAAGTAGTATGTGTTATTGTTGATACTTTCTTTTGGCGCTAGCGATCAAGCGTGTTGATCTCCATATATACTCCTTTATATATATATATATATATATATATATATATATATATATATATATGCTACTAACTGGCTGTGTAGTTTCACGCTACACACCCGTCTTACTCTAAAAAAATTTCAAATCATTTTAAATAATAGGTAGATGTATACACTTGCAATTTATATATCCAATTACACTTAAAGTCAATTTGAAATTTATATTTGTTTATCAAAATAAATCTATAGTAAAACTACTACAGTGGCATTCCCACTTAGAAACTCGAAAATGAATGTCGATGATACGTGCACTCATCATCGAAATTATTTTCCAGCTACAGAGAGGGGAGTACAAAATTTATTTCCTTTCCAAAATTTCTTTAAAACAATTCCTTTTTTTTCAAATCATATTGAAATATTTATATCAGAAGATACTTCTAAACAATATTATTATTATATTCCAAAATCATTCGAAAGAAATTTTCGAATGCTTTTCGTATGCTTTAAATCGACAACAAACCACACACGTCAGACTTAAACCATACAGAAGGGCGGATTGTTATTGGGTAAATAAGAAAAGTAGAGAAAGAAATAAAACAAAACAGAATCTCACAACGGAATGACAAAATATAATAATCAAATAACAGTTCATGAAGCTGTTTTACAAAACATTTGATTATACTTATACAACACATATCAAAGTTACACATACCAGAGAATAATAAATAATAATGCAGCGGAACAATGTGAATGTAGTGGAATAATATAATAAATAGTAGTAATAAAATCTTAGTCCTCGTCCTCCAGAATAAGGTCTTCAAAATCATGAAATGCTCAGGCTGACCCGAGCGAATTGAAAAGACAAAACACTCGAGTCAGAACTAAAAGATCTTATATAAGTTAAATTAACTGAAATAAATATGAGTGGAACGGCGTCAGAGATGTTTACGGATTTGACATCTCCTATCCAGTGTCAAACGTGAGTGCAGTAACTTAAAAAATGCTCGGGATTCACATCTCCTAAGGATCGTAAACTATTTACTATGTAGTAATATTTTTCTATTATAATAATGTCGATAGTAAAATAAACTTACTTTTAAATAGTGTTAAGGAGTGACCCAATATTCCCCTTAACACGTAATAGTCTCAGTAGTTCATCCAGTACCAGCGCATCTCCAGATCGAGAGACTATCCTAAATACTCCACGGGCTACGGGAGAAAACCAAACTCGTACAAGACGCGTTAGGGTAGGTGACACGGCACAACCAGGCAATGTCAGGGTAGATATACCAATTACGCTTCTGAGCCGGTGGTAACATGTAGCGCGCAGCTACCGCCCACCACAAGCCACACCCCCAAATCAAAAAAAAAATCAAAAGTGGCCACCGAATCAATCCAAAATTCATAGTATAATATCGAAAGGATTTGTCCGATCAAAGGTGCTACTTCGTTAGCCCGTCAATCGCTCCTGTTTTAGCACCTTATGCTAACTCACGGAAGTCGGGTCCACGTATATACCTCAAAGGAACGCCGCCACCATCTCACTTCATTCTGCAATCTCCGACGCGTACACAGTTGTTAAAGTGGTTTTCGGAGTTGGCAGAGAGTATGACAACTTCCGATCCTGGTCTCTCTAACAACCAAACGTTATTATAACACCGTGGTCTTTTCAAAATAGTTTATACTTTTTAAAACCAGAATATAATATCCATTTCAAAACCATATAAGTACGATATCGCTCCCATTTCAAAAACCCATCAATATGATATCGTTTTATTAAAACCAAATCAATATAATATCATTTTATTTCGAATATATCCTTTCTAAAATCATAGCACTTACAAAATAATAATATTTCAAAACCAAACGCTTGAAATATAACCTTTCAAAAGATAATACTTCGAATTTCATAGCTTCTAAACCATAACATCCAAAACTTAAATGGTTTGGATATTCAAACAATATATAAAATAAAATAGTTTGAATTTAAAATCACTTTATAAAGTAAAATAATTTCCTTGGCTTCACAATTTTATCCACTTTAAATTAAATCTCAATTCATAACTTTCAACTCACTTTCAGTTTCAATAAACCATTTCAATTTCAATATATTTCAAACTTTAAGTATTAAATAATTTCAAAACTAAGGTTGATAATTACGATTCAAAAATTCAATATTCTATTATTTAGTTTTGAAATATTTGCATATTAAATCCATTATTCTTAAAAAACTCAAATTACAAATAACTAAATATTTCCTTCAATTTAGTTATACTTAAAATACTCATTTAATTCACCTTAACCCCAAAATCAAGTTATAATAATTATACCTTTTAAAATTTCCAATTTAATAAATTTCACATCAAACCTTTAGAGTTTAATTCTTAAATAAATTTAATTTTGAATAAATCTCCAATTTATCTCTCATCCTTAATTTATTTAAATTGTTATACACTCTATATTAAAATAAAATTTAAATACTTACTCACATTTATTTTAACAAAAAATTAAACTCTGTTATTAAAGTTAAATTTTTATTTAAAAACTTATACATAGCTTAAATTCAAGCATTTAACTATATATAAAATAATATTTATATAATATAAAAAAATCAATATTCATTATACCATATATTTCTTTCCAAAACCATAGAAATCATTTTTAGAATATTTTATATATAGACCACGGTGTTTGTATATAATTTTCTACCTTATGGTCGAGTGATACGGATATTTATCATTTCAATCCGTAATTTAATATAAAAATACGGCTATATAGCAACTCGATAGTTACACATAACTTAAGAAATAGAGGCATTTGGTCTTTAGATCCCCCTAGTGATTGCAGCTGGATTGGCGTAAGATTATTTCTTTGCGTTCTGTTTTCCTACCCTATCTCCAATTCTCTCTCTCAAGTCAAAGTAAAAAGAATTTTTGGAATGATCCTTGGTTAAGTAAGGGTCTCATCCTATCTGCCATTTTATCTTCACAGCAAATTTATCAATCGAGCATTAGTACTACTGCGAATGCTGTTGACTTCATAGTGGACAACAAATTATCCCTTCCGTATACTAGCAACCACAACATGAGAGTTTTTTGGGCTAGTTTTAGTAATTATCATAATTCTTTCCCTGAAACTGATTTGCTTTGCTGGGATGGTAAACCTCACTCTATAAATCATGTCTATTACTTACTATCTAATACTCGATATAAACCGATGTTCCCATGGCATAAAGTCATCTAGAATAAGCACTCCACTCCCTTTGACAATCTTTTGTTATGGAAAGTTATATCGAATGCTATCATGACTAAAGACAGGATGATAGGGTTCGCTACTATTTCTGATCATCTGTGTGTCTTCTGCAAAAGCGATATTGAGAGTAGTAAGCATCTGTTCTTTGAATGCAGCTATCTGCATCAAAATTGGGGGAGGTTGATGGTCAAGCTTGGAAGGCCCAGTTTGCCTGTTTAATCCCCTTGCCAGTGGGACTTGATTCTTATAGCAACTCGAAAGATGGATGATGCTGGTGATCTCCTTAGTTTCTATCTCAAGAAATATGTTCGATCAATCTGGAAGGAGAGGAACCAGAGATGCTTTAATAATATAGAGCAATCCCAAACTTCAATTATGGTTAGTTTTAAAACATTCTATCATGAATGAGTTATTGGAACGTAAGTCGGTTCTTCTACCTCTTCTTCGGGATTGGTAGGTCATATTCATCTGGTGGCTTCGGGGATCTTCTCCGTTGCCAGCGGTGGTTCTTCGAGTCATTGCATCCATGGTAGTTTCTTGGTGGCTTCGGGGTCTCTTCGGGTTGTTCTCGTCTTTTGCAGCCTTGTTCTTCGAGTCCTCCCTATGCTCTTTTCCTTTTTACTTGGTGTTGTTCTTTTTGTTTAGCTTTATTTCCTTTGTCTTTTAGCACTTTTTTCTCTTTTGTTCTTTCCTGCTCAAAGCATGTTTTGAGTAGTTTTCCTTTTCCGTTTAATAAAATCTGGTAGGGGACCAGCCAACCTCGCTAGCTTTGCTAAAAAAAATACGGCTATATATCATTTCAAACCGCAATCTCGAATGAAATAAAAATGCATAACAACTTGCAGTTTATAACAATATAAATACAACATCCATTCATCCAATATCAATCATCACCCATTTATCACAATCATCATCCAATTCAAATAATAACATTAATATAGAACAGATAATAAATGACAGGTATTTACTGGCAGTTTATATTCAATAATAAATTTAATAACAATTTAACTGATAGTTTATATGCAATAATAAATTAAATAACAATTTAATTCAATAAATTTCAATTTAACTGGAATGATGATAAAAACGTACCAAACAGCCATAAATAAATTTCTAATCACATCAGAAGTTAATTTAACACGCATAAGAAATTTTAGAAGTTATGAGTGGGTTAAAACACTCGCCTTTTGAATTTAAATTGAATTTAAATCCAATTTAAACCCAAAATCTAAATAGTCTTAGAATTCGTCCAAACCAGCGTCAAAAGGTTCGAATTTTATTACAATCTCAGCGGAGAAAGCCATGCGAAAATTCGATCTCGTATGCAAAAGTTATACGTGTTAGAAGCTCTATGATTACAAATTAAATTAAATTGAAGAAATAAATAAATTAATTAACCTTTACACGTCATCCACCTCTACTATTCTTACACAACAATACAGACGCGTTCGATACCACGCTGAGCCACTGCTGTTCAATGATCGCCGACGCCCAGAACAGCCGCGTCCACGCCTGGAGGCCGCACCTCCTCCATGCGCCTTACCCCGAAGCCACACGACGCCCCCTCCGATCGTTCGAGACCCCTCCCCCGCGCACGCAGCCGCCCAATGAAAAACAAAACCCTAGTTGAAAAATCCTCCATATCCAACCGTTAAATCACTAAGCGATCCTCGCTGATGAAGTACGTGCGCGACCCCCTACACAGCAGCACTATCGATTTGGCGATCCATCGAACTTGATCGTCGCGTGATGAACGACCAAAAATTGTTCTTCAATTTCTGGACAAACAATGCATCGAACTGAAAAACGAATCACAGAATTAAGTTGCGCTTTTTGAGAGATTTTTGACGATATAAAATATGATATAGTTGTGGAGTTTGAAATTTTGATTTGATTTCGAATTGCAATTGGATCTAGAATTTGATTGTCTGCCATTGAGGAGGAGAGATACCTGAATTGTACATACAGAACAATGAACATAAGGAATTGGCTAGGGTTAATAATGAGGTATATATAGATAAGTCAGAAATAGATATGAATGGACACGATTGATATACGCGTTGAACGATAAAATGGCCCGAAAGTTCGTTCTGACTCCGGAATGAAATTGGATCAACCCATATACCAAAATAGATGTTTTAAAATATTTAAAAATCAATGGAATATGTTTCAAGTCCAAATTCCATCGCATGAAGAAGTTATGCTAAAATCAAGTTATTTCAATTTGATTTCAATTTCATTGATTCCAGGCGTTTCGAGTCCGTACGATCAAACGACAAGTTCGATCGTTACGAAACTTGAAACCCTACAATAATTCACCGTTACGGATTCGATGAAGCTTGTTTCGTTAAAATCCGAGTCAGTGGCCAAAATGGCGATATTTACATTAATTAATTAAATTAATAAATTAACTAATTAAATCAAAATTCAATTTCAATTCTTTAATTGATAAATTTCATCATTTTTGATTTCTCAATCATTTACAATGATTTAAACAAATTTAAATATCAATATATAGTTGATTAATTTATCAATTTCAGTATTAACCTCAATTTCATTAAATTCAAATTATAAATTTAATTTCCAATAATTCTATTTAATTTACTTTTCATTCTATTATTCAGTTCATTATTATCAAACGGATGAAATTAACATTGGATTCAAAATCTATTACATTAATATTCTCACATTTCATCTTCATTTCAATTAACGTAAATTTAGATATTTAATTCCATTTGTTTGCGATTAAATTCGATTTCTGTATTTCAAATCCCATTAAATTGGTAAGTCTTCATTTCCATTCTTTCAATTCAACAAATTGCCCTATTATGGATAATATTAACATTATTCTCAAATGTTACCTTAACTAACATTAATGTAATAATTGATTATAATTATTGTAACTGATTTCCAAATTAAATTAACAAGCTACAAAATAAGGTAACATACAATAATCGTTACGTTAACCGTTAGTCACATTAATAAGCTTTTATTACTTACAAATCAATGTTACAATTTATTTTCATGACACTAATTTCATCTAATTTCCATTAACTATCTATTATTCCCTTGGTAAATCCAATATTTCATTTCTTCGCTTACGTTCCATTTATAGTCAAGTATAACATATTTTCATTAATTGGCATTTTATTCAATCCATTAATTATTAACTTTAATTAGCATTGTTTACCTTACATGCTCGTTATTATTTCATAAATATGATTCCCAATTTTATTTCTTTCAGTATTAATTACACAATCATATTAAATTAACAAATTTCAATTTTTTTATTTATTTCAGATTTAGTTACCAAAATCTTATTAAATTAACAATTTTTAATTATCGAAATTCGCGCGTCGTTACATTAATATTCAATAAATTTGGTTTCAGTCCATTTTATTCAACCAATAAATATTCATTTAATTCACATTTCATTGATTCCAATTCAATGTATTTTCATTCAATTGTTATGTTTTAATTTATTAACATTTGTTACAAAAATTTTATTTCAAAATAAAATTTATTTGATTTAACCTAATTATTTAAGTTAATTCCACTTATAACTCAATTTCAACTATTCTTAAGTTCATGTTTATTTACTTAAATATCATTCTCTATTTAATATCAAATTTATTCCACTTCACATACCTTATAACAAAGATTAGTGTACAAATATTTATTATAACAACTCAAATTTTATTTATAAATTCTTTTAACAAAATTTTATTTTAGACATTTTTATTATTTACATTTCTCTTGTATAACCTTCAATTACGTATTTACATAACATTCTAACATTTTGAATGTTTAGGTAAGTTATATATGTATTTTAGAATGCAATTGAGTATTATACAAATTAAATTTATCCTAGTTCAACTGTTTCAAGTTGTTTCAAATTTCATTGCTCATTTTAGACATTCCAATTATTCAAAAATTTGCTTCGATTCAATAACTGGAAACAATTTCTAAACGCGAAATTTAAGAATTGAATTTCTGATTCACTTCAACCGTTTTCAAATAAATATATACATGTATATATTTTATATATCAAATCATACTTAGAAATTCAAATCAAATCCATTTTCAAAACAAAAGTGTAGCAAAGCTACTAAGTGGTCTCTCTACTTTGAGACTCGAAATGAATGTCGATGATGTTGTAGTCATTAAAAAAAAATTAGCGACAAAAATGTGAGTACCGACTTCTCTAAAAATTCTTTGGAAATAATTTCTATTCGAAAATACCCTTAAATGGTAAACTTTCCAAAATGTTGAAAACCAAATTTTGAAATATACCAAAAATTTAATTCTCAAATCCTTAATTTAAATTCATTTATTTCCAAATCAAATTTATAAACCATATTTATAAAATTTTATCTCTTTATAACATACAACAATAGTTAATGATTTATGGATGTTAACAAAATAATAAATGATAATCTAGTATCAGAGCTGAAGGTTAAGCGAGAACCTTGGCTTTAGTGGGTACTCATTAGAGATAGGGTCAGTAGCACCTAGAATGAGTTTGAGTATGTGTGTATGTGTGTTTATATATATATGAGTGCGTATTTATTAGCAGTATAAAAAATTTATATTGTGTAGATTGATTTGTTGAGTGGTTTATGGATTCTTGTCAATACGAGTAATTAACGTTATTCATAGGGGTCTCTAAACACTTAAACAGAATAATTCGACATATTATTGTTTTGAAATTAGGTAAGTGAAACAATTTTACCTTGATTATATTTTATATATAAAGGAATAATTTACAGAAATTATTACAGTTGTCAGGAGAATGATAATATTTGATTATTAACATTTGTTTTTTGTTTTTTGTGTTCTAACAAAAGTTGTTATTATTATAATGCAAATGTAACGACTCATAATTTTCGATGATTAAAATAGTTAATTTAATAAAGTTTTGTGATTTAATGTTCGAAGAAATAAAAATTTGTAATTTAATAATAAGAATATAACTGGAATGAAATGTAATAGTACTAATTTAAGGTAATTGATAACTGCTTAAATGTAATTCCAATTAATTAAAATGATTAAAAAGTTATAAATGGTTATAGATTGTAAATTAATTGTAATAATGTGTGTATTAATTGATAATTGGATTAAAAGAGTAATTGATAATTTAAATATTGTATTAATTGATGAAATAACGTGTAATAAATTATAATTGGATAGAATTAGTATAGTGTAAGTTGTAATAACATTTGTTTATAAATAATAAACTTATGAATGTTATTAAAAGTTAATAGTGACAATTATTATATGTTACCTATTTATTTAGTCTATTAAATTAAATTGGAATCAATTACAATTAAATGTAATTAAATATTACGTTAATGGAAATTAAGATGAAATTGGAGAATATTAATGTAATAAGATATAAACCAATATTAACTATGCCTATAGAGTAATAACCGATCGAATAAAAAATTGAAATCAAATTAAATCAATTTATTGGAATTAATTTATAATTAATTAGATTTAATTGTAGTTGAAACTTAACACTATAATTAGTGTAATTTTAAACAGTAAATCAATATGTAAATTTGTTTTAAATTCTTGTAAATGTCAAAGTAATCAAAAATGATAAAATTTGTTAGTTATTAAAAGTGGAATTAAAAAGTGATTTAATCAATTTAATAATAATTTATTTAATTAACATGAAAATAGCCATTTTGGCCACTGTCTCGGATTTCAACGAAACTGGTTTCATTGGATCAATAATGGTAAACTATTGTAGGATTTCAAGTTTCGTAGCGATCGGACTTGTCGTTTGATCGTACGGGCTTGAAACGCATAGAAATCAATTTAATTAAATTCAATTGAGATCAATTTGTAATAAGCTGATTTTAAGATATCTTCTTCATGCGATGGAATTAGGACTTGAAACCTTTTCCATTGAGTTTGAAATTATTGAAAACATCTATTTTGATATATGGGATGACCCACTTTCGTTTCGGAAACGAAACATGCTTTTTGGTCGTTATTCTTCGTTCGTACAGATTTGATATGTGTTTATTTCCTATCGGGGTTTGTTAATATAAATATTCTTATTTCCCCAAAACCTAGCATTCACATTTCTTATTCTATACGTATGCTAACTTCTTTATGTTCCTCCTTCTCAAATGGCAGAAACCCAAATTTCTAGATTCAATTGCAAATCAAAATCAAATCGAAAAATTAAAACTCCTCAAACAATATCATATTATATATCAATTCGAAGCTCTCGACGAGTGCAATCCACTATAGTGATCTGTTTTTTGATTCGAATCACCATTTATCTAGAAATCGGTGATTTGTTCTCGGCCGCCCATAGGCCATGGCCTCATTTAACGGTGGATCTTCGACGATGGCTCAATCGGAGGGCAAGGGGATGTACAGGGTGATAAGCAGGTTCGATCCACCCAGCTACTTGAGTCTAGAAGCATATGGATTTACCGTGATGGGTGTTTGAAGGGAACGGTGGTCGTTCGTTATTGGTGGAGTTAGAGGCGTCGTGAGGTCGTGCTTGGGTGCGGTGTGAGGCGGTGGAGGCGGCGCATGTAACCCCCCACCCCGAGACTCACCTTAGTAAAGAGAATTAACGAGTAATTCCATCTACTAAAGTGGAGAATAGGGCTGGTTAAGGTGATAATCTATAATTTTGTCTTAAGCATCTATTGAACACGTCGATAAATGCAATATGATTTTTCTTTTCTATCTCAAGTGGATCGACATACTCAGTAAATGCTTAATCCAAAACTATAGGTGGCTAACGGATCTATCAGAACAAAAATAAAATAACTAAATGTAAAGCACATCACAGAATAGTAATCAACATCATATATATACATATACACTGATACATGTTTAGTACAATACAATATGAATACAATAAAGGTGGTACTCGACCACACCATATACATCGAATCAAATATAAATACATCAGTGCATGCGGAAGAACAAAATTTACACAAGAGAAAGAAGAGCTAATATCCAACATCAACTTCAAGCTAAGTCCAATAGATAATACTTGAAACAACTCGGTCTGACCCAAGTACAGATACACGGGTTAGTCTAGCTACACAAATCAGTCAATATCGATAATATAAAGCAGAATAATCATGAAGATACTTCTTCTCGAAAGAGAAGAATGAAATGATAAACTCATAAGCTCAACACTTAAGTAACAAACGCTACTTAAGTGGCCAAATACCTCGAAAGAGGTGACTCAACTCAATAATCAAATCAAACACAAGTGCCTCATATCATCGGCGACATCCCAAAATGTCTACATGGTTTCCATGAACCATATCTCCTCAAAAGGAGAAACCACAATACAAACTCTCGCTAAAATGGCAAACATAAAACATTCTCAAATGGGATGATCCAAAACTCAATTATAGACGAGTCTATAAATTCAATTAAACCTCATCTCATCGGTATAAATGTATATAAATCTTAATCTCAACTCGCCAAAATGGCAAAACCCAGAATATCCTATAAAATCATGAAATTATCCAAACTCATAACTCAAAGAACTTGGTAGGAGTTCAAAACATCATAATTCAAATCACTATATATATAACATCTCATATAGCACTAGGCTATCGATGTAATAAAATATCTTAAAATGGTGAAATCACAATAAAACAAAAAACTCAAAAAATCCGGATAGGCTAAATCTCCGATTGTAATGTCGAAGCAATGCAGCACGTGTTAAACTCAGATGGCCGAAGCCTCCAACGAAGTCGCTAACACCTCCCAAAGCAGTTCGTCATCATGACAAGATCGCTGACACCTCTCCAAGCCATTTTGTTAGCAATAACAAGGTCACTAACACCTCCCAAAGCAGTTCGTCCTCATGATAAGGTCGCTAACACCTCTCAAAGCAGTTATGTTAGGTAAACATCGTGAAAGAGTCAAAAAATCATGGATAGGAACCCGAAAAGTTTTAATGTGTGTCCCATACCACACGTTCGCACTTAGCGGTTTACTAGCCACTAGCCGATGCCATACTAGAAACATCATAAAACTCAAAAAATCATATCTCGCCTAATCTCATTGGTGAGTGATAAAGAGACACCATACTTGTCTCGTCACATCGAGAAGTATTAAATGGCATCGTAACTTGTCTTATCACATCGAAAAGTGCAAACGTCATGATGGTTTCTCATAAACCATAAATCTCAAAATATAAAATCATGTACTCAAGACTTGCCTTATACCATTGGCAAGTAAACAAAACATCGCAACGGTTCTCATCGACCATACTCCTACATAAGAGATCTCAACCCATAATACTTTCAAATTATTGGCCATCTTAAATAATTCCAATAAATAGAAATTATAAAACTCAAAGTATGCCATAAAATGGCAAAACATCTCCGAATCAATAATCTCAAATAGCTTCGATCGTACAAATTCGGAATTAACCGAAATAATAAACGCACATGTCCCATACCATGTATTTTACTAAATCATTTAATTCTCTTTCTCATACATTCTAATAGTGTAAAAGTGTATGTTTTGTATTTAAAATAGTTTACCAGAGGAAATAGGTTTTTAAAACTTTTTCCCAAAAAGATTAATAAAACCAATATTTGAAATTCCTTTACTATAGAAAATAAATAGATTTTATATTAGAAATATAATTTTAAAAAACTGTCTAATAATAATTTTAAATGTCTAATTATTTCAAAAATAACTTCAAAAATGGTTTAGTGAAAAACATGCACGAAAACAATGTAAAACAAGAAAGATAACCCAAGACTGATAACTAGAATTCAATATGAATTCAATTTAAATTTAACCAAAATCAATTCAAATTTGATTTAAATTTGAATTTCAAATTCTCCAAATATATCTAGCCTACTAATATGCATCATAGCTCTCAAAATATCTTAAAAAAACATCAAAACCGAACGAGAATAAGAGCAAAAATGAGCTAACAAAATTCTAAGGTTAATGATTGTTATTGTTGTCATTTTGCACTCAGGACGGCAATATACAAACATAATTTCAACCATGAAAACTTCAAAAGTACTAAAAACTCAAAACATGAAACTTGTAGTAAATGATTTAGGCTTTCCAGTGCATCTATAATTATTAAATTTGGTTAAGAAATGAAAGAGTAATGGTTAATTCTGTTTCAGATTCAAACACAGAGCAAATGTTAGTTTTGCTCTCAGGATAGTAATAGAAACACTCAATTTTGTCCCAGATAACTTCAAAATTATGAAAAATTCAAAACATGTAACTTATAGTCCTATATCCACACTTTCCAAAACATTAAAATTTATTGAATTTGGATAAGAAACGAATAACTTATGGCCAAAACGATTCTCAGGCCTGTGATTGTTGCTGCTGTCAATTTGCTCTCGGGACAGCAACAAACAAGCACAGCTTTGATCAAGCAAACTTAAAAATTTAAGAAAACTCAAAACATGAAACTTTTACCATAAACCCTAAGATTTCCGAAACATCTAAAATTATTGAATTTGGTTAAGAAAAGAAGAAGTTATGACCATTTTAAACACAGAGCAAATATTGGTTTCGTTCTCGGGATAGCAGTAAACAAATTCGATTTTAACATAGATAAACTCAAAATTACAAAAAAATCAATACATGAAAGTTATAGTACATGATTTGGCTTTCCAGAACATTTAAAATTATCAATTTTGGTTAAGAAACGAAGAAGTTATGTCCAATTTCGTTTCAGTTTCAAACACAGAGCAAATATTGGTTTTGCTCCCGTGATAGTAGTAAAAATAATTCTACTTTGACATCGCTAACCTTGAAATTACAAAAAAAAATTCATGAAAGTTGTAGTACATGATTTGAGTTTCCAGAACATTAAAAATTATAAATTTCGGTTAAGAAACGAAGAAGTTATGGTCAATTCAAATAGGGCACTTAGAACTAGAAACACAAGATAAGGAACAGGGAATAAAATAGTGCGTACAGTTTCAGTAATTCATAGAATGCAATACTTTTAAGCAACAGATAGCTAGAAGATGTGAGTTTTACACTCACCTTTCCTTCATGAAAATTCAAGTACGATTTAGTGGCCAAAGGTGCAAGCTTTGAAGGAGAATGGACCATTAAAACCTGTAAAAACTCAAAAAGCAGACATGCAACAAAGATAATGAAGGAATTAATAGATTTACATTTCAAACTTGATTTTTGATGGAGAGAAAGTTTTTAGAATAGAGATTACCTGAGTTTAGAACATAGATTTGCATTTTTAATCATCAATTTCCCATTTTATTTGAATTATTAGAGCATGGAATACGAAAGGAAGAAGGCTGCCATTTTCTTACTTCTAGAATTTACAGAGAGGAATGGAAATAAATGTACAGGAGCTTCTCTTTCTTTCTCATTCTTAGATGAACAGGCTAAGTGATAGGATTAGTTAATGGACTTAAGCCCAACAACAAAAGAAAATAGCTTTTAGTTAATAATTTAACCACTCAACATTTTAATAATATATGTTAACAAATGTACTCAACAATACTTCAAGTTTCTCTCTTTTAAAAATTATGAAACATTATATTCATGATAATTAAGATATTTTACACTTAAATAAAAGATTATTTATATTATTAAAACATTTTGTTATCATATTTCTCTATTTTAAAGTAAATGACAAATTACATTTTTAATTACAGAACCCATTATAATTAACATTAAAAATTACACAAAAATCACATTCTTGTGTATTTAAATTTTACAAATCATTTCAAACTAAATTTTATACTCAAATTATATTTTTAAACTCAATTCCATCATTATATTCAGTGTATCTCATTTTAAAATTAATTATTTCTTTTAAAAATCATTAAAAAGGTAAATAGCAATAATTTACAAAATTATCGCATTAACTCTAAATAAAACACATTTCACTCATTTTATTATCTCAAACCATCTTAATAAAGTTTCCAAACTTTATTTTTCTTATTTTATTCTCATTTATATTGTTTGTTCCCAATAAACAATAAAAATCCACTATTTATTATTAATTAACACTATTGAATTATAACCTCCGTTAAAATTTAATATTCATAGGTAATCACTAAAACCAGGGTTGTTACAGACTCCCCCTTACAAAAATTGCATCTCCGCAATTTTCTAGAAGAAGAGCCGTAAACAACACAAAAAATCAATCGACAAAGGATAAAATTCAAGCTTGAAACTTAAACCATTCATACTCTCAACATAGAATGGTAGCAAGAAACAAGGAAAAACTCACTTGGTTAATCTAATGGCCCATCAAATGCTAATATAGTGACTAGCAAACCATTGAATTTTCCAAATAACTCGAAAGAATTTCGAAGATATCCCATTTTCAAATCAAAACTCAACAAGATGCTCAACAATTAATCAATTGAAAATGATTGATTTCATAAAACTCTACGAATAGAGTCGGGATCAAACTCACTTAAAACCAAACTCTAAGCAATAAAGAAGATCATCAATAAGATTTTCCGCATAAATATACAGAAAGAACATCCTCACAAAAGGGTAGACACAATAGACAAGATAGATAAATTACAAGATGGCTTCTCACAAGGCCACCAAACTCGAACGACTGTGAAAAATGCACGTTGTTGATAATGGCTCAAAGATACAATATACTCAAGAACAAAGATACAAGCTTGAATTATCTTTTAATCTAAGATATTTAGAATTTTAAATCTCAACATCTTTTAAATTTTTAAATCTCAAATTTTAACATTTGAAAATTTCTCAAACGCTTTACTATATTACTTAGTAAGTAATTTGAAACTCAAAGTTAAAATTCGAATTTCTTCTCTTACTCCAAAATTATTTTTCAAAGAATTTTGTAAATCAATAATAATATTCCTCAAAATACATTAAGGGTTTAAATTCTCTTTACCCTTCTATTAAACCACTTAAACAGTTTTCAAAACAATATTCAAATTCTCTTATTGTACTCTTCCCTTAAAACATCCAATGTATATAATATAAATTCTAAATGTCAAAATATACTTCCAATAAAGCACAGCTCAATAATAATCTCATTTATGTTCTCATCTTTATAATTTAAAAATAAATAAATGGCATTGCCTCGTCATTGAGTGTCTAATAAATAAATATATTTGTTGGCTGTAGAGTTGACCGAACGATCAAAACTGCCTCGCCGCTCTATTACTCATCTCTAAAATCAATGGCTGCAATTACCATTTAAAATAAATTTAATATTTAATCTCAAAATATTATTTTCAAAATATCAATATTTAAAACACAAATCATCGTGTCTGATTGCCTCATCATAGCATTTAGGAGATTCCTATTGACAACGTTGATCAGGCGTATCAACTAAAACTCTTAACTACTCGATGGATAACCCAACACTCTCAAATTATTTCTATAAAAGAATACTACTCGTATAAATATATTCTCAAAACATTCTTTGATATTTAAAATATCTCAAAATGCCAATTTCTCTTTTTAAAACTCATATATATATATATATATATATATATATATATATATATATATATATATAGCTTCAAAAACTCAAACCAAAGAACATTAAGAGAATGCATCGAGATAATCCTAGAAAACTCGATTCACAAAATCAACAGAAGGAGAAGGAGTGTTCGTCAAATCCTACAAACTGACGAGCCACTCTCGAAAATCATCAAGACAAAAGATAAGCAAGATATTCTTCTCGAAGGAGAAGAGGCACACAAACAACAAATCATTACTTCAAACAAAGTAATGCTACAAAGGATAACACCGATTGAGTATCCGAAAAGGATAATTCAAAGAAATTGAATGATAAACCTAATCAAACTCGAACAATCTAGAAACTCACCTCATTCCTTAGTGGATGTCTTCATGGAAGGATAACCGAAGGCTAAAAGCCTGGAGTAAAGTTAATTCAACACTCGATTACCCGATTGGATATCAAATCCAAACGGACTCATCAAAACTCAACAAAGTCACCTTGACTGGAATTCGAGATATATCATCAACATCTCGATACTCAAGACTGAATTCAAAAACTTCGGAATCATCATTAACATTCCAAAATGATAGAAATAATAAACCAATCAAAATAGGAAACCTAAATATACAATAGGATAGTATAAAACAAAGGATTGAACCATCTCAAATCAAATGCATCTCAAGACTGTGATTAACAAACAAATATTCACAAAAGCAACATCAAATAGTACATGATTTGTGATTTTAGAAACATTAAAAATCATTAATTTCGGTTAAGAAATGAAGAAGTTATGGCCAATTTCATTTCAGTTTTATACATAGAGCAAATATTGGTTTTGCTCTGGTGACGGCAGTAAAAAAATTCGATTTTGACATAGCTAACCTCAAAATTAAAGAAAGCTCATTACATGAATGTTATAGTACATGATTTGAGTTTTCAAAATATGAAATTTTATCAAATTCAATTAAGAAACGAAGAAGTTATGGCCAATTCAAATAGGGCACTTAGAATTAGAAATACAAGATAAGGAACAGAGAATAAAATAGTGCGTACAGCTTCAGTAATTTATAGGTTGCAACATTTTTAAGCAACAGATAGCTAGAAGATGTGAGTTTTACAATAACCTTGCCTTCATGAAGATTAAACTACGATTTAGTGGCCAAAGATGCAAGCTTTGAAGGAGAATGGACCATTAAAACCTGTAAAAACTCAAAAAGGCAGACATGCAACAAAGACAGAGAAGGAATTAATAGATTTACCTTTCAAACATGGTTTTTGATGGAGAGAAAGGTTTTAGAATAGATATTACCTGAGTTTAGAACTTAGATTTGCATTTTTAATAATTAATTTCCCATTTTATTTGAATTATTAGAGCATGGAATAAGAAAGGAAGAAGGCTGCCATTTTCTTACTCTGGAATTTACAGAGAGGAATGGAAATAAATGTACATGAGCTTCTCTTTCTTTCTCATTCTTAGATGAACAAGGCTATGTGATAGGATTAATTAATGGACTTAACCCCAATGATAAAAGAAAATAGCTTTTAGTTAATAATTTAATCACTCAACATATTAACAATATATGTTAACAAATGTACTCAACAATACTTCAAGTTTCTCTCTTTTAAAAATTATGAAACATTATACTCATGATAACTAAGATGTTTTACACTTAAATAAAAGATTATTTATATTATTAAAAGATTTTTTTATCATATTTCTCTATTTAAAAGTAAATGACAATTTACATTTTTAATTACAAAACCCATTATAATTAGCATTAAAAATTACACAAAAATACATTCTTATGTAATTAAATTCTAAAAATCATTTCAAACTTAATTTTATACTCAAATTATATTTTTAAACTAAATTCCATCATTATATTCAATATATCTCATTTTAAAATTAATTATTTCTTTTTAAAAATCATAAAATAAGTAAATAACAATAACTTACAAAATTATTTCATTAACTCTAAATAAAACACATTTCACTCATTTTATTATCTCAAACCATCTTGACAAAGTTTCCAAACTTAATTTTTCTTATTTTATTCTCATTTATATTGTTTATTCCCACTAAACAATGTAAAATCCATAATTTATTATTAATTAACACTATTAAATTATAACATTTGTTATAATTTAATATTCTTAGGTAATGGTTAAAACCAGGGTTGTTACAGACTCTCCCCTTACAAAAATTGCATCTCCGTAATTTTTTAGAAAAAGAGCCATAAACAATACAAAAATCGACAAGGATAAAAGTCAAGCTTGAAACTTAAACCATTTATACTCTCAACATAGAATGGTAGAGAGAAACAAGGAAAAACTCACTTGGTTAGTCCAGTGGCCCATCAAATGCTAATATAATGATTAGCAAACCATCGAATTTTCCAAGTAACTCGAAAGAATTTCGAAGATATCCCGTCTTCGAATCAAAACTTAATAAGATGCTCAATAATTAATCAAATGAAAATGATTGATTTCAAAAAACTCTACGAATAAAGTCGGGATCAAACTCACTTAAACCCAAACTCTAAGCAATAAAGAAGATCATCAATAAGATATTCCGAATAAATATATGAAAACAACATCCTCACAACAGGGCAGACACAATAGACAAGATAGATAAATCACAAGATGGCTTTTCACAAGGCCACCAAACTCGAACGATCGTGAAAAATGCACGTCGTTGATAATAGCTCAAAGATAGAATATACTTAAGAACAAGGATATAAGCTCGAATTATCTTTAATCGAAGATATTTAGAATTTTAAATCTCAACATCTTTTAAATTTTTAAATCTCAATTTTCAACATTTGAAAATTTCTCAAACTCTTTACTATATTACTTAGTAAGTAATTTGAAACTCAAAGTTAAAATTCAAATTTCTTCCCTTACTTCAAAATTAATTTCCAATGAATTTTGTAAATCCATAATAATATTCCTCAAAATACATTAAGGGTTTAAATTCTCTTTACTCTTCTATTAAACCACTTAAATAGTTTTCAAAACAATCTTCAAATACTCTTATTATACTCTTCCCTTAAACATCCAATGTATATAATATAGATTCTAAATCTCAAAATATACTTCAAATAAAGCACAGCTCAAAAATAATCTCATTATATTCTCATCTTTATAATTTAAAAATAAATAAATGGCATTGCCTCGCCATTGAGTCTCTAATAAATAAATATATCTGTTGGCTGCAGAGTTGACCGAACGATCAAAACTGCCTCGCCACTCAATTACTCGTCTTTAAAATCAATGTTTGTAATTACCATTTAAAAATAAATTTAATATTTATTCTCAAAATATTATTTTCAAAATCTCAATCCTTAAAGCACAAATCATCGTGTCTGATTGCCTCATCATAGCATTTAAGAGATTCTTGTCGATAACGTTAATCAGGCGTGTCGACCAGAACTCTTGACTACCCGATGGATGACCCAACACTCTCACTATAAAAGAATACTACTCATATAAATATATTCTCAAAACATTCTTTGATATTTAAAATATCTCAAAACGCCAATTTCTCTTTTCAAAACTCATATTTATAGGTCCAAAAACTCAAACCAAAGAACATTGAGAGAATGCATCAAGATATTCCTAGAATACTCGATTCACAAAATCAACAGAAGGAGATGGACTGTTCTTCAAATCCTACAAGATGACGAGCCACTCTCAAAAATCATCAAGGCACAAGATAAGCAAGATATTCTTCTTGAAGGAGAAGAAGCACACAAACAACAAATCATTACTTCAAACAAAGTAATGCTACAAAGGATAACACTGATTGAGTATTCGAAAAGGATAACTCAAAGAAACTGAATGATAAACTTAATCAAACTCAAACAATCTAGAAACTCACCTCATTCCTTAGTGGATATCCTCGTGGAAGGATAGCCAAAGGCTAAAAGCCAGGAGTAAGGTTAATTCAACACTCGATTACCCGATTGGATATCAAACCCAAACAGACTCATCAAAACTCAATAAAGTCACCTTGATTGGAATTCGAGATATATCATCGACATCTCGATACTCAAGAGTGAATTCAGAAACTTCGGAATCATCATTAACATTCCAAAGTGATATAAATAATAAACCAATCAAAATAGGAAACCTAAATATACAATAGGATCCTATAAAACAAAGGATTGAACCATCTCAAATCAAATGCATCTCAAGATTGTGAGTAACAAACAAATACTTACAAAAGCAACATCAAATAGAAATTTCAGAAGGCTCACAATGAGCCAATCGTTGTGGATCCCCTTAATACGATTCACAACTCTCAAAGGAACACAACAAGAATACTTAAAGGAATCAATAAGCTTCATCGGTACGAACTCACTCGCATCGACAAAAAAAAGAATAGAATAATCCCAAATAAGATCATTCATAAGATAAGATAATATCAAACTCAAATATGGAATACTACGGAATGCAATATATATTCCTAGACATATTCCATCTCAACATATCCTAAAACTCAAAAAAGAATCAAAGCACGATTCGCAAATAAGCTCGAATAAAGGATAGTGATTCACTCGTATTGTACTTCAACGTATCGTGATATATGTACTATTCTGTGTTTATTCTACCGTGTTCTAACCACAGCTCTGATACCATGCTGTAACGCACCACCTCGAGACCCACCTTAATAAAGAAAATTAATGAGTAATTCCATCTACTAAAGCGGAGAGTAGGGCTGGTTAAGGGCGACCATCTATAACTTTATCTTAAACATCTACTTAATACGTCGATAAATGCAATATGATTTTTCTTTTCTATCCCAAGTGGATCGACATACCCAGTAAATTCTTAATCCAAAACTATAGGCGGCTAACGGATCTATCAGAACAAAATACAATAACTGAATTTAAAGCACATCACAGAACAATAATTAACATCATACACACACACACACACATATATACCAATACATGTTTAGTAGAATACAATATGAATACAATAAAAGTGGTACTCGACCTATATAAGTCGAATCAAATATAAATACGTCAGAGTATGCGGAAGAACATAAATTACTCAAGAGAAAGAAGAACTGATATCCAACATCAACTTCAAGCTAAGTCCAATAGATGATACCTGAAACAACTCAGTCTGACCCGAGTATAAATACACGGGTCAGTCTAGCTACACAAATCAGTCAATATTGATAATATGAAGCAGAATAGTCATGAAGATACTTTTGAAAAGAAAAGAATGAATCGATAAACTCATAAGCTCAATACTTAAGTAACAAATGCTACTTAACTGACCAAATACCTCGAAAGAGGTAATTCAAACTCAATACTCAAATCAAACACAAATGCCTCATATCATCGGCGACATCCAAAAATGTCTACATGGTTTCCATAAACCATATCTCTTCAAAAGGAGAAACAACAATACAAACTCTCGCCAAAAAGGCAAACATAAAACATTCTCAAATAGGACCCAAAACTTAATTATAGACGAATATCCAAATTCAATTATACCTCATCTCATCGGTATAAATGTATATAAATCTCAATCTCAACTCGTCAAAATGGCAAAACCCTGAATATCCTATAAAATCATGAAATTATTCAAATTCATAACACAAGGAACTCGGTAGATGTTCAAAACATCATAATTGAAATCACCATATATATAACATCTCATATAGCACTAGGCTATCGATGTAATAAAACATCTTAAAATGGTGAAATCGCAATAAAACAGAAAACTTAAAGAATCTGGATTGGCCAAATCCTCGATTGTAATGCCAAAGCAATGCTGCACGTGCTAAACTCAGACGGTCAAAGCCTCAGACAAGGTCGCTAACACCTTCCAAAGTAGTTCGTCCTTATGATAAGGTCGCTGACACCTCTCCAAGCCATTTTGTCAGCCCTATTAAGGTAGCTAACACCTCTCGAAGCAGTTCGTCCTCATGACTAGGTCACTAACATCTCTCAAAGCAGTTCTGTTAGGTAAACATCGTGAATGTGCCAAAAACTCAAGGATAGAAACCCGAAAAGTGTTAACGTCCCATACCACACGTTCGCACTTAGCGGTTTACTAGCCGCTAGTCGATGCCACACTAGAAACATCATAAAACTCAAAAAATCATATCTCGCCTAGTCTCATTGGCGAGTGATAAAGAGATACCATACTTGTCTCATCTCATCGAAAAGTATTAAATGGCATCATAACTTGTCTCATCTCATCGACAAGTGCAAACATCATGATGGTTCCTCATAAACCATAAATCTCAAAATAAGAAATCATATGCTCAAGACTTGCCTTATATCATTGGTAAGTGAACAAAACACCGTGATGGTTCTCATCAACCATACTCCTACATAAGAGATCTCAAACAATAATACTTGCCAAATATTGGTCATCTTAAATAATTCCAATAAATAGAAATTATAAAACTCAAAATATTCCATAAAATGGCAAAACATCTCAGAATCAGTAATCTCAAATAGCTTCAATCGTACAAGTCCGGAATTAACCGAAATAGTAAACGCACATGTCTCATACCACATGTTTTATTAAATCATTTAATTCTCTTTCTTATACGTTCAAATTGTGTAAAAGTGTATGTTTTGTATTTAAAATAGTTTACTAGAGGAAGCGGGTTTTTAAAACTTTTCCCGAAGAGATTAATATTTGAAATTCCTTTACTATAGAAAATAAATATATTTTATATTAGAAAAATAATTTTAAAATACTATATAATAATAATTTTAAATGTCCATTTATTTCAAAAATAACTTTAAAAATGGTTTAGTGAAAACCATGCTCGAAAACAACGGTAAACAAGAAAGATAACTCAAGACCGATAACTAAAATTCAATACGAATTCAATTCAAATTTAACCAAAATCAATCCAAATTTGATTTAAATTTAAATTTAAATTCTCCAAATATAGCTAGCATACGAATATGCATCATAGCTCTCAAAATATCTCAAAAACAATTTCAAAACCGAACGATGATGAGAGCAAAAATTAGCTAACACAATTCTAAGGTTAATGATTGTTATTGCTGTCATTTTGCACTCAGGACGGCAACATACAAACATAATTTCGACCAAGCAAAGTTTAAAATTTCAAAAAACTCAAAACATGAAACTTGTAGTACATGATCTAAGCTTTCTAGAACATTAAAATTATTGAATTTGGTTAAGAAATGAAAGAGTTATGGTAAGTTCCATTTCAGATTCAAACACAGAGCAAGTGTTAGTTTTGCTCTCGAGATAGCAATAGAAACACTCAATTTTGACCTAGATAACTTCAAAATTCCAAAAAATTCAAGGCATGAAACTTATAACACTATGTCCATGCTTTTCATAACATCCAAAATTATTAAATTTGGATAAGAAACGAGTAACTTATGGCCAGAACGATTCTCAAGCATGTGATTGTTGCTGCTGTCGATTTGCTCTCGGGACAGCAACAAACAAGCATGGTTTCGATCAAGTAAGCTTAATTTTTTTATAAAAATCAAAACATTAAACTTTTAGCGCAAATTCTAAGCTTTTCGATACATCTAAAATTATTGAATTTGGTTAAGAAATGAAGAAGTTATGACCAATTTCGTTTCATTTTCAAACATAGAGCAAATATTGGTTTTGCTCTCGAGATAGCAGTAAAATAATTCGATTTTGATATGGCTAGCCTCAAAATTACAGAAAATTCAACACATGAAAATTTTATTACATGATTTGTGCTTTTTGGAACATTAAAAATTATCAATTTAGGTTAAGGAACGAAGAAGTTATGGTCAATTTCGTTTCAGTCTCAAACACAGAGCAAATATTGGTTTTGCTCTCATGATAGCAGTAGAAATATTCGATTTTGACATAGCTAACCCCAAAATTATAGAAAACTCAATACATGAAAGTTATATTACATGATTTGAGTTTTCGAAACATTAAAAATTATCAAATTCGGTTAAGAAACGAAGAAGTTATGGCCAATTCAAACAGGGCACTTAGAACTAGAAACACAAGATAAGGAACAGAGAATAAAATAGTGCGTACAGCTTCAGTAATTCATAGATTGCAACATTTTTAAACAAAAGATAGCTAGAAGATGTGAGTTTACACTCACCTTGCCTTTATGAAGATTAAACTACGATTTAGTGGCAAAAGTTGCAAGCTTTGAAGGAGAATGGACCATTAGAACCTGTAAAAACTCAAAAAGCAGACATGCAACAAAGACAGAGAAGTAATTAATAGATTTACATTTCAAACTTGATTTTTGATGGAGAGAAAGGTTTTAGAACAGAGATTACCTAAGTTTAGAACTTAGATTTGCATTTTTAATCATCAATTTCAATTTTATTTGAATGATTAGAGCATGGAATAAGAAAGGAAGAAGGCTGCCATTTTCTTACTTCTCGAATTTACAGAGAGGAATGAAAATAAACGTACATGAGCTTCTCTTTCTTTCTTATTCTTAGATGAACAGGCTAAGTGATAGGATTAGTTAATGGACTTAAGCCCAACGAAAAAATAAAATAGCTTTTAGTTAATAATTTAATCACTCAACATATTAACAATATATGTTGACAAATGTACTCAACAATACTTCAAGTTTCTTTCTTTAAAAAATTATGAAACATTATACTCATGATAATTAAGATGTTCAACACTTTAATAAAAGATGATTTTATTATTAAAACATTTTTATCATATTTCTCTATTTTAAAGTAAATGACAATTTACATTTTTAATTACAAAACCCATTATGATTAACATTAAAAATTACACAAAAATCACATTCTCGTATAATTAAATTCTACATATCATTTCAAACTTAATTTTATACTCAAATTATATTTTTAAACTCAATTCCATTATTATATTCAATATATTTCATTTTAAAATTAATTATTTCTTTTAAAAATCATTAAAAGAAGTAAATAGAAATAATTTATGAAATTTTTGCATTAACTCTAAAAAAACACATTTCACTCATTTTATTATCTCAAACCATTTTAATAAAGTTTCCAAACTTAATTTTTCTTATTTTATTCTCATTTATATTGTTTATTCCCAATAAACAATAAAAATCCACTATTTATTATTAATCAACACTACTAAATTATAACCTCCGTTATAATTTAATATTCTTAAGTAATCGCTAAAACCAGGGTTGTTACAGCGCAGGTGTTGGACCGGGGTGGCATGGTCCTTGGTGGTTGACGTTCGTAGGTTATGGCAAGCGTGGGTTGCACTGTGGGAAAATGAAGGTGAGATGATAAGGTTTCTAGGTAATGTGCTAACAAGGTGATGTGGCGCATTAACTTATTTATTTTATTGATTTTTATAATAATAAATCGAATATCTTCTAATCGATAACTTTTGCGCACGAGGTCGGATTTATGTGCGGTTTTCTCCGCTACGATCGTATCAAAATTCCAGAATGGGTTTGGTCGAATTCTGAGACTATTCAAATTTGGGCCAAAATTTGGATTTTAAATCGATTTGAAATCAAAGGTTAGTGTTTTAACCTACTCACAACTACTAGATTAACTTATACTAGTTAAATTGAATTTATGATGTGATTAGAAATTGATTGGGCGTTGTTTGGTATATTCAAATTTTTATTCTAGTTAAATATGACTTTTATTGCATTTAACCGTCATTTAATTTAATATTGAATTAATTGTCGAATTTAATGCCTGTTAATGATAATTGGTTGTATGGTATTATTTATTGGTTGATTGTATGGTGATTGTGATGTATGCTTGATTGTTGATATTGGATGACTGGATTTTATATTTTTATATTGTTATAACACTACAAGTTCCCTATGGGTTGAAGTGATACATACCCGACCGATTGATAGATTATGGAGAATCATTATGGGTTGAAATGATAGACCGTGCGATTTTATGTATTTGAAATTAAATTTTGGAATTGCGGATTGAAATGATATATACCAGTAAAATTTTAAATTACTAATTGAAATGATAAATATCCGTATTGCTTGACCATAGGGTAGAAAACTATATACGGACACCGGATTGGTTAAATTAAATGATTTTTAATTCTTTAAATTTTGAATTCATTTAACTGGCATTTTGAAATAGAAATAGATTTATATAAACTGAATTATTTTAGAAAATCCATGCATTAATGTTGAAATTGGACTTGATTTAAGGAATTGTTCAAAGGATTTAAATTGGAATTTCAAAGTCGAATTGTCAAATATAATTGACTTTAACACAATTGATTTATTGAAATGTTTGGATATAATTTTGAAACCTATTTTCAACTAATGTAAACTATCTTATCAATTTAAACTATTTTAATTTATTTTAATCCATTATAATCTATTTAATCCAATTCAATCTAATTTACCAATTTTAAACTAATTAAACTTATTTAATCTAATTTACCTATTTTAAACTAATTAAAATAATCTAAAGTTGAAGTATTTATATTCATATTCTTGATAATTATACAACCTAAGTTGGGATTTGAAATTGATACCTTTTTGTGAAATGATATACTTGAGTAGATATGATGATTTTGGAATAAGGATTTAATTAACCTATCTTATCGATAATTTGAAAAGTGAATATAACTTTAAAAGTGAATATGATTTTGAAAGTGAATATAATTTTGGAAGTGAATATGATTTTGAAATTGGATACGATTTCGAAAGTGATATGATTTTGAGAATATGATATTTTGATATCAATTATGAATTGGTTTTGGAAATGTAAAAGGACCATCCGGTGTGTAATCAGCGTTTGGTTGTTAAAGAGACCGAGATCAGATATTGTCATACTCTCTGCCAGTATCGAAAACCACTTGTAACAACTATGTACGTGGTGGAGATTCTAGAAATGAAGTAGGATGGTTTGGCAAATGATTATGTATGAGGTATTTACATGACCTTGACTCCCGGTCAGCTTAGATATGGCTAAAATAGGAGCCACGTCGAGCCAAGTGAGGTCATTCCTCCTATCGTACATGCGTCTTCGATATCATATTACGACTTTGTGATGATTTGGTGGCCACCCTTTGATTTTGATTACGGGAGTGTGTTCTAAGGTGGGTAGTAGTAGCTGCTACGCGTTACCACCAGTCCGGATCCACAATTGGTAGAATGCTACCCTAGCATTATCTCGAGTGTCGTGTTCACATGCTCTATTGCGCCTTCTACGAGTTTGGTTTGTACCATACCTATAGAGTGCCCTCCGAGTAAACCTCAAGGAGGGGTTTACGATACTGTATAGACCATAGGAATATATAAAATGTTTTAAGGGGGATATGGGTAACACTTTAACGCTACGTTAATAGCATATTGTACTACATATTAGATTGTTTAACGGATCCTTAGGAGATGGTAATCACGAACATCTCTTAAATTATTGCACTCATGTTTGACACTAGACTAGAGATGTCAAATCTCGTAAACATCTCTGATGCCGTTACACTCATATTTATTTACTGTTGATTTAACTTACATAAGATCTTTTATTTCTGACTCGAGTGTTTTGTCTTTCAATTCGCTCAGGTCAGTCTGAGCTTTTCAGTGCGTCGAAAACTGCTTTCTGGAGGACGAAGGCAAAGATTTAATACTGTTATTGTTTATTTTATTTATTCCACTGCATCATGTTATTCCGCTGCATTGTTATTTATCTTTGTTGTATGTAACTCTAGTTCTGTATTGTAAAACTGTAATCAAATGTTATTTGTAAAACAGCTTCATGAACTGTTTATTTGATTATTATATTTTGCCATTCCACTGTGAGATTCTATGTTTGTTTGTTTGTTTGTTTGTTTACTTTTTCTTATTTATCCCATAACAATTCTCCCTTTTGAGAGTTTGACATGTGTGGTTTATTGTTGATTTAAACCGTTCAAAAAGGTGGGTCATTCTAGCAAACTAGTAAATAGTTAAGAAATTATTTTATATAACTGAAGTGAGATTATATAAATATGGTTTGTAAATTAAAAAGGATTTAAAAGCCGAGAACTTAAAATCCCATGATTTTGGAAATTGTTTCCAAAGTTTTGAAGAAATAATAATGGTATTGTTTTGGAATGTTTTGACTAAAAATATTTGTGAGATGGTATAAAAGAAATAAAAGCACTGAACTCACTTCGGATGGAAAATAATTTCGATGATGACTAAACCATCATCGACGTTCAATTTTGGGTTTCCAAGAGTGGAATTGCTACAATTGGAATTTTGTTTTGGTAAAAATAGTTTCGATATTAAAATTCGAAGGTGTGAATTGAATTACAAAGAAATTATTTGTAGAATAAGATGTTTAAACTCTAATTATTTTCAATTACGTGTTTTATGAAAATATGAGAAAATGAGTTTTATAACTTATAAATTTTGAGAATTAGTAAGTAAAACAAAGTTTTAAATTTTTTGATATGAATGGTGGGAAAAGAAAAACTAAAATGAATCCTAACTTAAGTTAGGTTAAATAAAATGAATTTTGAAAAGAAATTTAGCCTTAGTTAGGCTAAATGAAATAACATTTGAAATGGAATTGATTGTGATTTGAAATGAAATAATGAATGAACTAATTGAATGAATTAGTGAATTGGACATAGTTTAGGATGTTGTGTGATAGAATTGAAAAATGGTGTGAATTAATGAAATTAAGTTAAATGGAATTGAATTTTATTTGTAATGGATTAGTGAAATGGATATGGACTTAAGTTGTGAATTGTTAGTAAACATGAAAAGTGTTGTATAAAATGTTTTAAATAAACTTAGGCAAATTTGATGGAATGGTTCTTGAGTGATATTGGTATTGAAAGAATATACGATGTATTAAGTGAATTTGAATAAAACAATGTAAATCAACTGAATGTGAATAAAATGAATGGGAATGAAATGAATGTGAATAAAAAGAATTTGGGATAGTTAATAAATTAATTGAAATAAATACGTAAGTTGTACGTATATTATTTTATTCGCATAATAGTTTGATCCAGATTCGAGTATATGATTTTGAGATGATTTACATTGGTCCGAGTTGGGATTTTTCACTAGATTCTTGACAGCGGACACTGGATATGGATTTTTGGTTGATTCTGAAATTCACTATCATAGTATAGTGCTATGTAAGGAGAAAGCTGTTTCCAATTAAGGAACCGAATCTGAGTTCGCACAAGAGTGGTCGTGTGAACAATACTAGTTCGGAAGTGAGATTGTGTGATCGAGCGAGTGATCAGATTTGAGATTTGTGTGCGGATGATATATGTACATCATACAGCTTTAGTAAAGAAAATGTTGGAAATTGAAATTGCAGAATAATATGATTGTGAATTATATGATTAGATATCGTTGGTAAATAAGATGAAGGTATATAAAAGCAAGAGCTAATCTGATGCTTTTGGTTTCATAAGAAAATTTTGGTTGCCGGACTAAAAAAGTACACGTTTAAATTATTGTTTGATGGTTTTATGATTGAGCCACTTGGCTTTTGTTTTCTTTTGCTAGTTTGGGCCCATAGTGGTGATTTGTAGTTGTCTTAATCTAGCTATGCAAGGAGATGCTACCGAAATTTTCCATAAATTCAAGGTATTAGAAAATTTTAACAAATTTTGAAGAAATTTTTGATAACTAAAATTTGATTTTGAGTTATAACCTGAAATGATTGAATGGGATGATATTAGTTAGAATCTATGAATGAATTTGGAAACTTAGTCAAAATAATAACAAAATTTCAACGAGTTGATTTTTTCGTAAAGTTAAAGGCTTAAAAGAATTTGGTAAGTTATTTCAACTATTTAGTTTTGAAAAGTAATGGGTTTGGGAATTTTTCTGACCTTGGCAATTTCGGGGACGAAATTAGTTTTAAGGGGGAAAGAATGTAACGACCCAGAATTTTAGTCATTCGACTTAGAAATATTTAATTGATTTTAAATATTGAAAAGTTAATTTTATAAGTTAAATAACTTGAATTTCAAATATAGTGATTTATTTGATAATTTAGTTATTGAATTTAATATTTGAAATTGTTAAAGTAATTAAATCTTCAGTTTAATTGTGAATAAAAATGATTTCGGAAGTTGATTTAAAATTCTATTTAAACAAGAATGAAAATAGTAAAATTTTAATTTAGATTTAAAAGTGATTAATTTGGTTTTATAATAATTCATTTTAATTAAGGAGTAAAAAGAGCTTTCGGGGGAACTACCTTGGATTTCGACAAACCCGAGTCATTAGATCCGTAATAGTGAGTTATTGTACATTGACGATTTTCATGGAAATCAGATGTACCGTTTGGTTGTGCGAGATCGAAAGCATAGAAATTAATTTCATAAATTAATATAATAGCTGGGTTTGAAAAGCTATCTTCTGCATATGATCAAATTAGGCCTTGAGACAAGTTCCACTGTGTTCGAAATAGGGGTATTACACATAGAACGCCAGGCGGCACATCTCGATAGGAGTACAAAATTTTCGAATGTTTGGAGCTTGAATTTTTTTATTAAAATAATATATGCACTATTTATTGGCCATACCCTATGCAATGGCTGCACATATCTCTATGTACAAGCCCATACCCATCTCTAATTTATATTTTTAAAGTTTACCCCTCTTAAAGGATTTCAAACCAGAAAAGGAAAAAAATGAAAAACTTAAAATTTAAATTCTCAAAAGTTATTCATTTAAATTTTTTAAAATGAATAACATTGGATTGGTTGGAGACAAATCTACGGGATGTTATGTGTTTTAGTAGGCTACATCTTCATTGCTTGAGTTTGACAGTAAAGTCGTATGCTTTATGTAGATTAGGGTTTAAGTTTTTGAAATTTTTGGTCAGCGGTAGTGGATTTAAGGTTGGATTCGAGTTTGTGGTTGTAAGAGGTACCTGTTGGCTGATTTTAGAGGTGTGTGATTGCCTAGGGCAAAATGCGTCCATGTACAACCGACATGGAAGAAGCGAAGTCTCGGTTTAAGGGATAGGTGTGGGCTCGATGTCTTGGGCATGGTGGTGGAGTACTCGAGAGAAGGAGTTGAATGATGGTGTCATTGGTGGGTTTCGTCGGCGGAGGAAGGAGCTTTCGATAGTCAAAAGGGTAGGCTATGGTGGTTTACTGTAGGGAGAGAGAGCAGGTTTGAAACGGGGAAGAAAGGTTAATTGGATGCAATAATATTAATAAAAATATAATTAGTTATAAATTGTTAATTCTAAATCGCTTAAATTAAAAATGGCATAACTCTCTCATACGAGGTCCAATCGAGGCATGGATTTTTGCGGACGTAAGCTTTGCGATGGAACTAGTTTGGTCGAATTCGGAGATAGTTCAAATTTGGGCTAAAATCAGACGTTATTCGATTTTAGTTCCAAACCGGAATGCCTCAGCAACAACGTAAATTCTGGTGAGTTGAACTCATTTTTTTGGTTAACTAGTATGATATATGGTTGATAAAATTGTTGATTGAATGTTTGGATGATTTACTATTTTATATTAGTTGGTTTGGATATGTTCCCGCACTTAGAGCGGATGAGACCATATTACATTCCTGTGTAAAAGTGGATGACCCTTTGTATACGATCCAGCCCCGAAATGGTTAATTGTGTATTATTCGGTTATATACTATTTGTGATGCAGAGGGAAACAGGTTGGAGGGATCCAGTGGGATTCCTCGCTACTGTTGAATTATTTCAATATTATTCCTTTTATGTGTATTATTGAATAATGAGCCTGATTATGGACACTGTGGTTATAACATTGTTATATGTTGAAAATTAAAACCCAATAGTGATAGAAAATCAATATCAATATTGGTTAAGCATTTGGTGGCTATTGGCCTAAAATTAGTATTTTGAAATACTAATAAATCATCAATTGAGTTGGAATTGGATTTTTGAGACAGGAAACGATTTTAAATGCGAAAATTGGGTTTTTTGAAATATTTTATTTAAAGATTTAATTTTTCTATTTTGTTTCAATCTATTATTCTATCTTTTTCTAAGATACATATTATATTTAACACTGCTTTTGAAAAAAAGTCATTTATTTAGATTTGATATTCCATTAAAGTTACTTATTTATAATTAATATTTTTAAAGTTAATAATTTATAGTTAATGTTGTTTTAAAAGTTATTTATCGATATTTTAATATTTTGAAAAGTCAAATGTGATTTGAAATTAATAATGATGATTTATTAATACTGTTTGGAAATTAATCGTTATTATTTATAATAATGTTGAAAATTTATTGTTAGTGCTTATTAATAATGTCCTTAAAATTATTAATTATTATTTTAAGATGTTAAGGTTAAAAATCATTATTTATTTATCTATATTTTTATTGTTAATAAATTATTATTATATAATAGTGTTTTTGATGTAAATGATTTTTATCTCCAAGACATATAAATATATGAGAAGTTTTCTAAAATGGTTTTAAGACTTAAGGGATGATTATTTACAAGGTAAAAGAGATTTATAAATGGTTAGGTATTTATAAACGAGTTTAAGAAATGGATTTATAGATTTATGAAAGGAGTTTATAAATGATTTATGGATTTATAAAGGATTTATAAATGATTTTAGAAAATGTACAAAAATAGTCGATGAGTGATTGAATTTTATAAAGGGATTACAAATGGTTTTTCATAGATTTATAAAATGGTTAATAAATGGTTTTGGAGAATTATAAGGAATTTATAAATGATTTGAGAATCGAATAAAAAGAAAATCATTATCAATTTTGTAAATATACTTATATCGTAGAGATAAACATTTGAGTGCATTTTCTAAGATATAAGGTGTAATATGTGTGAATATACTTATACCTTTGAGATAAGTATATGAATATTCTCTAGGTATTGAAAATATATGGATTTGCGGATGTACCTTTGTAAAAGTATTTTTATACAAGTAATTACAAAGTGATTTTAATGAATGAAAGATTTATTAAAGGAGGCTAGTGGTCGCTTATGTGCTTAAACGATGTTGGTTTTTCCGTATGGAATAAATCTTTGATTTAGATGTGTGTTTGTTGATAGTTAAATAACCGACTATCAAATCTTGCCATAAATATGTAATCTTTCTTAATTTTGGTGCTGCGAAAATATTCCTTACTTAATACCGAACGATTTTAACTCGAGAAATATCTAGGAGAAACACGGGAATTATATGGTATAATTACCGCCGGTGGTGCTATACTGTACGTTCAAACTCATTTTGTTCTTCCAGGACAAATGATGAGGAGATATGCCCACTTAAACGGTTGGAGGGTGATCCTTGCTCTTATGTATTGTCTGATTATTTCCTAAAGAGCCAGTATTGAGCATTCCGAAAAATCGACGATTGGTTTTTGGAGCGCCACGGAAGCAGAAGAGTATACTCATAAGAGATGACTCGAAGACCATAACCACTCTAAAACCATGTACGGTTCTATGGAGGTGTTTTATGATATAGTGAGATATTGGAATTCATGTGTGGTTCGGTGACTCGTTTGGGTATGAGAATTCATGTATAATTCCAAGATCTATTTGTATAGGAGTCCTGTGTGGTTCCAAGATCCATTGGGGTATGGGAATCCATGTGGGATTCCATGATCTATTTTCGTAGCGTTGCGTGAGCTAGAACACCGGAAGTATCATCGTCAGTGGTAATGACTAAAACCAGAGATATAAGGCATGACCAATAGGGTAGGCAAAACTATAGGGTGTAGTTGGCTCCACGTAGACATTACTTACAGTTATTATGTATGCATGGAGCGATGCATTCGGTCTTAGCGAGACTAGCTATGTTTTTCCTATGGTACATCACTAGGGATGTATGCTACTTCGAAAGGATATCTCTTATTCTTATGAAGGAGGACCGTTTCTTAAAGTACTGTGGGAACCTTCATGGAATTCTAAACAATTAGCGAATGTTTCTTATCAGTTTTTGATTATATACATAGTCTTGTTGTAATGTACACTCACGAGCATCACAGCTACTTGATTATTACATTTTTCACCCTTGGATATTATTATAATATCAACGGATTTTCTATATAAAAGGTTTTGGTTATCATAAGGTAAACACTGCTCATGTCTATGTGCGGTATGGACTTACGAGATACCTTTAATTTCGAAGAGTTTTATAACTTTAAAATCTAGTTGGGTGTGTTTTTCTCATGCTAGTTATCCAAACTTACTCTAGTGTTATTTTATTATAATGCTTGGGTTAGACCGAGCATATTTACATATTTTAGTTGGATGCTTTGGCGCTTCAGGAGACGGGCTAGAGGCCGAGAGTCGTATTCACGTATATGGTTATTTTTTTGCTGTGCTCGTTATTGTATTTATCAGCAACTATAAGGACGGGTTGTTATAATTGTCCGAGCAATAATATGTTAGTATACTCTAATCGATGTCTGTATATACATATATTATAGTTTCTCCTTATGTAAAGATTTATTATGTATTATAGAATATTTATTCTATTGTGAAATCCTGTGTAATTTAGTTCTCTTCTTATCTTCCCCATTCTTTCCTTTTCCTTAACAATCGAGGTTTTCATCATTCGATTGCTCGACACGCAATACAGTGGACATATTAGTGTTGAATTTTTAGGATCGAAAATCTCGGTTGTTATAATTCTGACCTTGAGGAAACCCAATAGACCATAGGCCCACATGCGATGGATAATACCTTATTGGTTATATCATATACAACTCATAACCCATAGTCTTTTCCTAATCTTATCTCAACCTGGAGGAACTCAAAAGATCAAAAGAGAATATTCCTTCTGATGCACCATTTCACGTTGGCCTAAGTAATGCTTGTACCTTAAGGAAACTCAATAAATATGTGCATGTACCTTTCCTCGTCTAGTCAATATATTAATAGTACCAGGCATTAAATCTCTAGCTTAAGGAAACTCAACAACAAAAGAGTATGCAAGTAATATATTAATATATAAATGGAAGATGATAACTAATATATTAAGAATCATAATCTTTATTATGTATTTATTTAAGTGATATTGATTTAAGAAATAATGTATAAAATACAGTCATGATTCAAGTGTCATAAGCATCTAAAATCATGGTATGCATAATCCACGTATGCATTTATTCCTTAAACCTAATTTAGGTTTCCTTCTTGTTGAACCGATTTTTCGTCACGAGTACGGAAAATCCGGCCGAACCTCGGAATGCGATCGTACCGACGAGGATACCGCCGCATCGATGCTAGGCTTACTTTTTGTACAAGTCAAACTCGAAGGTAAGGCTCATTGTTGGTGGAGGGCACGAACCCGTTTGAGCCATAAGGTTGGTTGCAGGTAGACCACCCCCAAGCGGAGGGCGGTCAGTTGGGTCCTTTGCCGTTGGGCCATTGCTTGGGGGAATGTAGACAAAGATGGGCAGGAGCGGATGGAGGTGCATGCCTATGGTAGGGAGTATGGTGGACTAGAGAAGATAGGGTGACTTTCCCATGGCGGGAGATGGCAGAGGATGATCCTAGGGAGAACTAAGTAAAGAAAGTAAATACACAACGATGTATTGTGGTTCAGCCCAGTGTAGCCTACGTCCACTGTGATGTTCCTTAACTATATTAACCTTTTATAATTTACATACTATTACAAGGGAATGATAAATGAGATTACACTAAATATTACAAAAGTATAAAAGTCTAAGGGTCTTGCAGGGAGGAGACCTGAGGGAAGACCCACTGGGAGGGTTGTCCCTTGAGGAGGAGTCTCGGAGACGGAAGAGCTCTTGAAGGAAGGGTTGTTGGTAGTGGTCGGAAGGTAAGCGTTAGAAGGAGGTGCTGCTAGCTAGATTGATAAGCTTTCTATTAGAGGCGATGATGATGGTAGAGCTTGGTGAGTGGAGCACGGTAGGTTGAGTAGCAGAGCTTTATGAAGGCTCTCTCTAGCAAATGTCGGGTGAAGCCGCCATTGGAGAGGCTTTGGAGGAGGAGAGAGTTAGTGAGGGAGATGGGTTAGAGAAATTGTTCTGTCCCTCCCTCTTCCATATGGTATGGCATCGGGTATATATAGAGGATATGGGGTGTGATGGTCGAGATTGTACAGCAACAGTGTAGGAGAGGCTTTGGGACGTGGATTGGAGGGGACGCAGGAGGGGAGCCAGCTGGAAAGAAGAATCGAGCCCATGGCTCGGATTACTTATCGGCTCGAATGAAGGGTCTATGGCCAACCTAGGAAAGGTGGCAAGCTTTAGTAAGTAGGAATGCAAGTGTTCTGATTAGCTATTGGAAAGGTGGAAGAGAGGAAAGAGCTGTGCGTGGAGTACTATTGGCGGAGGAATGGTACTTTTCTCTATTGGCGTGTACTTCGGAGCAGTTGGGCTGGGAATGGTTAATGTATCGAACTGGATTTTCAACCTTGGAAAATCGACACTAATACATCCACTATATCAAATGCCGAGCAATAGGATGTCGGAAAAACCGATTGTTTAGGGAAAAGAAGAAGAAAAAAGATAAGAAGGTAACTAAACAGCAAGGAATCTCACAGCGGAACAAATAATTTGTAATATATCACTAGTCTTTACACAAAAGCAAACCTGTAATATGTATATATACAAACATCAATCAGAGTATACCAACCTATTTTGACCTGGACAGTTATAATAGTATGTCCTCACAATTCCTGATAACACATCAATGAATACAGCAGAAAAATGCCCATCTATGTTAATATGTCTCTGGGCCTCCAACTCGTCTCTTGAGGCTCCAAGCATCCAATCTAATCTATAATATGCTCGGGTATGTGATGAACCAGATTTTTTGATCCTAAAAAATTGGCACTAATTCGTCCACCGTAATTTACGCTGAGAAACGAATGCCAAAAAATTCGATTGTTAGAGGAAAAAGAAAGAAGGAAGAAGATAAGAAGGAAACTAAACAACATAGAGTCTCACAGTGGAACGAATAATCTATAATGTATCACAAGTCTTTACATAAAAAAATAATATAATATGCATATATACAAACATCAATTAAAGTATACTAACATATATCAGCCTGGACATTTATAATAGTCTATCCTCACAATTGTTGAAACCACGGCAATAAATATAGCGGAAAAATAACCATCTATGTGAATACGTCTCTGGGACTCCAACTCATCTCTTGAAGCTCCCATCATCCAACTAATCTGTAATATGCTAATACCTGCATGAGAAAACACACCCAATTGGATTTGAAGTTATAAGAAAATCTTTAAAATCAAATGGTATCTCGTAAGACCACACCACACAAAAACACGACGGGTTCTACCTTACGATAACCAAAACACTTTTCTAGAAAATCCAATGATATTATAATAGTGTCTAAGTACAAATACTTATTAAAATAGCCGAAATTGTTACATTGATTAAATTCTAGGATACTGGGCTCTACAATCAAAATCATAAATGCACGTATTGGAGAATGAATTTCATACTATGACTAGGCAAGGAATTACCTCCAATGGGTGGATCTCTAGATTAAAGCACCTGGGTATGACAAGAACATCTTATATCCTGCCACACAGAACTGGCCTACCACTTGATTAGTAGCACTGAATATGTCATCATCCTGGTCTTCCAACCTTAATCGAGATCTCTCATGCACAACCAAATCCATAAAAAAAAATACGGTAATCTAGAAAGATGATGACATACCCTAATGGGAGCGACCCACTTAGCCTTGCTGCATGCCCTATTTTAGTCATTTCCCGGTTGATGAGGCGTGAGGCTGTGTTTACCTTTTTGAATAGAAATCCCACTTGGAATGCTAACACTGTCTTTCAGACAACGATGCACTGATAACATTTATCTATACAAGTTGTTATGAGTCTGAACAAACTAATCTCTTCAAAGATCACCGTCTCCATTATCCTCAAGATTTCACGGTTTGTAAAGCTTAAATCAGATCGAAGTAGTTTTCAGATCATTAAATTTGATCCTCGCCTCTTCGAAATAATTAACGAATTTGACTAGATTTGATAGTAGGTTATTTAACTATCAAATTACACATATAAGCAGTCGCTAGGACCATATTATAAACCTTTCAACATTTATTTCAAAATACCTTTACAAATATATATATATATATATATATATATATATATATATATATTCGAATCCCTTTTAATATTTCAAAATTTGAAAACGATTTCAAATACTTATCCATAACAGGATATTTTTAAACCATTTCAACACTTAGAAATATTTCTGAATTCAATATATAACACTTAGAAATATTTCTATATAAATCATTTCACGATTAAAATATTTTCCAAAACCCTCTTTTCGATACTTAAGAGAATATTTATAGGCAGATTCTCCAAAATCACTTTAATATCAAATTTAGGAAATATTTCATAATTTATCTCATAAATTTCCAAAATTATTTATAAATTCCTTTATAAAATTTCTAAAACCGATTATACACTTTTATAAACCCAACAAACAATTTATAACTTTTTCATGAATTCGGATTTATTTTCGAAGTTCCCATATTTCAACATTTTGGAATTTCCGTTTTCTCCTAAAATCTCTTATAAGATTCCTCTTATCAAAAATCATATCCATTAAATAAACCCTATTTACAAATCTCGAGAGGATTTATTAATAAATTTCAATCATTTCAAAAACCCTATATAAATGATAAATATTTAAAGAATAAAATTTTATTTCAAAATATGTTTAAGTAATTATTTAAAATATCAATACATTTTTGTATAAACATCGATAACTCATTCCCAATTCATTTTTAAATAATACTAATCGATTTTATAAAGCTTATTATAAAAATTAGAATTTATTTCAACTAATATTAGATATTTGAAAAATCCACTTTCTAAAATATTTCAATACTCAAACAGTTTTAACTATATAGTTTAATAAATAAAAATCCCATTTTAAACTTAAGATCTCGACAAAAAACTATTTTTAAAATCTAATATTACCAATTTAAATTTATAAATCCTTATCGATTCATATCTGCGTAACCATTCTCACGTTCAAAAATAGAATCCACTATTTTTTCTAAAAGTCGATTTTCATATCTTGATATAAATTCACACCGTAATTTTATATTTCCAATTTATCGACTGATAATCATTTTCCCTTATTTATAAACATTGTTTATAAGTTTATAAACTCATTTGGGTTTCACTTGTTTATAAAAATAATCTCATTTATAAATTTTCATTTATGAATCCATTCCTTTATAAATCCTATTTATTTTTCAAATCTATTTTAAATATCGATTTCAACTCCTTTTCCATAAATCCAGAAATATCGCTTAAAAATCCATTTTAAAAATCCCTTATATAAATTATTTTTAAATCTTTAGTTAAAATATTTTACGAATAGTTGAGTACAAATCCACAATCAAATCATTGTTTTATCCAAATCAATTTCCTTTAAAATAATCCAAATTTTGGTATAAATATTTTTATATCCAAATCTTCTTTTAATTCCTTAAATTCAAAAATAATATTTATGGTATTTAAAACACCGAAATTAAGGTCAGTGCTACTTTAGCATCTAATAAATTAAATCATATCATAATCTATCATGGATTATTCAAACACGCCATATATCACTATATATGAAATTAAAACAACAATCTTGAGGAATCCAGTTGGATCCCTCTGACATATTTCTCTACAACCATGGATGTTATAAAATAATAATAATAATCCCGCTTTGAGGTGGGGTATCACAATAAAAAAGGGTCATCGGCTATTATGCGGGACACATAGTGTCTCATCCGCTCCAACGGTGGGAATATTCAATCCAACTACTAATATATACTAATATATAATATAACATCCAACTGATAATAACTTATCAATCCATCCAATCAACCAATAAATAATTTTAACTATTTAAAATAAAACCTATTATCCAAAATGAGTGAGATTTACTCACGAAATTTTCAGTCATCGCCGAAACGTTTTGGATCCGTCAGAACTCGAACGATGTTTAAGTTTAGCTTAAAGTTCTGCAAGCTTAAATCTTAACCAATCCAATTCCATATTATTGTTCACGTCAATACGATCCTAACGCAAAAATCTGTGGGTTAATCGGGTTTCGTATGGAGGAGTTATTGATTTTCAAGTTAACTACCTTAATTAACTATTTAAAATAACTAGATAAATTTATAAACCTCTCCCCAAATGCAACCGGGCCAAGGCCCAACAACCAAGACCCACTACTCCTTCTCCCCTCTTTCTTTCTTCTCCAATGAACGCACACACGTGTACATGCATATGCACGAGCAAACGATTCCACCATCCAATGATCAGAGACCACCTGCGAACTCGCCTTCCCTTCCTTCTTCGATTGCACACCATCCCCTAAAGTCCAGTCACCCCATGCGAAACGCAACCCCCCCCAGCCTGTACGCAACTCCTGAAATGTCGCGTTTTCCATTCCTTCACTACGTCTCGTCAAACTTTGGTTGTCGATACGCCTTCCTCCCTTGAACTCGAATACATCCTCTACTCAACCAAAACTTCGCCAATGCCAAGAATTTGCTAACCCTAGCTAGCTAAAGCCTCACGCTGCTCATGTCGATCCTAAAAAAATTTATCGTACTCTCTCTCAAGCATATCAGCATGAAGCTTTTATCAAATCCTGAATTTTAAAAATTGTTTCTGATTTCATTATTGAGTAAATTTTTAGAAATAAATTTCTGAAGTTTCGAAATCCTTTTTTTATTTTTCCTTCTTCTAGAATGAAGCACGGCATATATAGGGGAAAGGTACAGTTAGGCGCGTAGGAAAGGAACGATAAAAAAGTATAGGGTGGCTATTCAGGGTAGATCGGCTGATTTGAAGGAAATAGGGCTGTGAATAAAAATATATTGTTTAAAATTCTAAAATATTGAGATATATAATTATGGACTCCAATCGAGGCGTGCTATCTAGCGTTTCTAATGTTATACCCCTATTCCGAAAGAAATGGAACAAGTCTCTAGGTCCAATTCGATCGTATGGAGAAGATAACTTATTGAACCCAATTATAATATTAAGTTTCTAATATTAAATTCAACGCCTTTCTATACCGTACGACCAAACAGTGCATCGGATCAGTACAAAATTTGAAATCCCGTAATAATACAATATTACTGATCCATTGAAACTGGTTTTGTCGAATTCTGAGACTGTGCCTCGGAAGACTATTTCCACTCGTTAATTAAAATGAGAAAATTTCAAAATTAGTTAAACCACTTTTAAAACCAATTTAAAAGTTTCATTATTATTATCCTTATCAATAGAAGTTAAATGATCTTCGAAATAATTTTTATCTAACTTAAAACTCAAGATCCCATTATTTAACCAATTTCAATTATTAAATTTAATAATTAAATTATCCCATAAATCACTATTTTTAAAATTCAAGTTAATTAATCTATAAAATTAACTTTTAAATATTTAAAATCAATTAAATATTCCAATTTCAAATAACCAAAATTCAGGGTCATTACAGGGTACTTCGCGGTAAGCTGTTTCGGGTTAAATGGGCAGTCCTAGCTGGTAGATTTAGGATTGTTACGGACATAAGGCGCTTAGTCCACTACCGTTGGATGGACCCTATGTAGGAGTAGTTGGGCCACACGAGATAGTCAGCTCGATGTCAGCTTTGAATGACCCCGGCATCCAGTGGAGGGAGGACATCTAAGGCTCGGTTGCAGCCGTGTGAAGAGCGAAGTCGATGGACGGTCACGTGAGAGCAGAGCTACTTCTGATACTTGGATCGTGCCGAAGGCGGTTCTAGGCCTTAGAAGGGAAGGAAGGTTGCTAAGGAATGACGTTGCATGGAAGGTATGGTACTCGGTGCATGGATTGGGATGAAGGACCGGATCGGGCGAGTGCCGAAGAGGGCGGCTTTGGCTGTTAAGGGAAAGGACGCTAAGGAATCCCAAGGATGCAACCTTAGGCTTATCCTCGAGGAGTGGTCGAGGCTGGCAAGACCAAAGGGACGTTAAGGAGTTCTTGGAGAGTGTGCCCTTGGGCTTATGCTTCTAGAAGAGATTGGATGACCGGCTTTAAACAATCATCAGAATGTTAGGAGTGTTCGGTGCCTTGTTGAGGAAGGTGGGTCACTTAAGGGCATTGTTCAGTCATTCCGCCTGGAAGAAGAGGTGACGTTTCAGGAGGCGGTCATCCTGGTATATGGGACCAATGCCAGAGGAGCCATGCATGAGAACTTTTGGAGAGGATGTGGTAGGAGGCCGTGCTGAATCGGGCAGACGTGCTTTGGGGCTCGTCGTTCTTTTAGGATCCTGAAGGAAGTGGTGATGGTTGAGGGCTGCGCTTCCATTTGTGGTGTCTCCAGATGCAGAGGAGCGGTTGGCCGCTGAAGACGACCAACTAGTAATCGGCTATCGAGGGTAACCAACTGGCCCAATGAGGATCCGGCGAACGGACCGACTTTGGGAGCTTCCCTGGGAAGTTTTTGTTTGCCCAAAATTTTAGGTAACACTTCCACCAGTTCCATTTAATTTTGTATATAGATATAGTTACACAAGTATTAACTTATTTGTAACTTTTATAATTTAATTTACTTATATAATATATATATGTGTATCTTATTAATTAAATCTTATTTATTTAATTTTAGTTATTATTAATTAAATCGTATTTAATCGATTTAATTTATTCATATTGCTCATCCTAAACTATTTAAGATAGTTAATCAACTAAAAACCTTTATATTTGTTTATGTGCACATGTCAATTTATGTATACATTTTAATTAATTAATCATTAATAAATTTTATTTAATCAAATATTTTAAATAATTTGAAATTTAGATTTAATTTATCATAATCAGTTTCAAGATAAATAAATAACTACAACAATTATAGTCATATACTATCAACATAGGTATTTTAATCAATTAACTTTTAATTAGTTATTTAATTTAATTCAATTAGTCATAATAATCAAAATTTAAATTTCAAAATTTAAATTTCAAATTTTGATAATTAATTATTTAATTTTTAAAAATAATTTCAAAAAATTAGAATGCATTTTATACTTTTATAAAATTTCCCTTTTATGTTTTAAACTCAAAATATCTTTTCAATTTTCAAACATTTGAATATTAGCTCTAGCTCCAAAATAAATTCGGGCCTTTATATTGGGGATGATCTTTGGGCTTACTTCATCATTCGGGTTAAGCCAATAGCCAAGTAGGGCAGAGTACTTGTTACCCAAACCCAATTTTAGGTATATCTTTCTAAACACCCTACTAAATGGGTAAACTTTAATTAGTTATCCCTAATATTGCTAATTTAGATTGCACAGACCGTTTGGGCTTCGATACCACCGAAGGAACCAGGCTAGTCAGAATTGGGTGAAATAGGTATATATTTTTTCTTTCTTACTTTGGATCTATTGGGCCCGTGAAGTCTAAAAACAATTTTAGATCTAATCCAAAATATTTTATATAAAATCTTTATTTTATTTATTTGTTTAAAAGGTTTGAATTTAATTTAAATTTAATTTGCAATGAGTGTATCAAATACATCTTTGAGTGTAAAGTGAAAGTACAACATATAAGTAGTGTACATGGATAATGTAACCATACATAAGTGCTGAGATTTAAACCACAGCCATTTATCCCTTATATAGTCCCTTATATATTCCTTTGTTGTTCATGGGTCTAATTTTATATATGGATATGTACATAAAAATATATATATATATATATATATATATATATATAATTAAGGAAAGGTTTTTAATTGAATTTTAAAGTTTTATATAAAATACCATCATATAAACTTAAGTTAAAATAACATACACATTCGTATATTTAGATATAAATATTATAAACTATGTTTTATTATTTAAAACAACATATGTATGTAAAGATTGCAATCCAATATTTACATAATAAATTTAAAGTTAGCAAATTTAAGTCCAACTTTCAACTTTATGAAGGAATCAAATGATTTAATATTTTATATAAAAGTCCACTTATGGATTTTTAAATTGAAATTACTTTTACCATTATATAAACTACAACCAAACAAATATATTCAAACGACAACCGTGTAACACATGTTCATTTTAAAGGTGAGTTTAAATAATCAAAGTTGTTTTTAGTCAAAAAAATTCATTTAAAATTAACTTAAATTAATAAAAAAATCAATCAAAAATGTTTAATTAACCATGTAACATATACGTATTTAATTAAAAAATATTCAGTCAAAAAATTGATTCCAAAACAACAACAAAATAGATCGGACAACTTAGGCACACATTAATTAATAATAAACGATTCATAACCAAACTATACAAATAGTCTATGAGATGAGGGATATAAGCTATATTAAAATAATGATCATATAGTCGGTTGAGGAATAGTAAGAAAGGGGATCCAAATTAAATTAAACATGATGCACAATCAAGGTGTGATAAAAGGGGATCTGAATTATATTACAAGATGAATATACAAATATATAATATGTAACATGTAAAGGATTTAAATCATATGAATATAATTAATATATAAATAGATAAAATTGAAAGTCATCTTAGGATGTGGCTAAAAAATTTCACATTGAATAATGAGCAAAACTCCTAGATTCAGCTGAATCAACCTTTGGATTTTGCAAAGATCTAGAGGAAAATACCACCTTGAATATTATTGATTTTATTTTAATTTATTTTTGGGATTTTTTCATGGAGGCCATGGAAATTTCGACCTAAAGGAGAGGAAAAATAATTGGTAGGAAAAAAATGTGCAATGAATGAAAGAAAACGAAATATTAAAACCTTTCGATTCCCTCCTTAAAACATTCCATACTTAGTTCCTCATTAAATCTCATCAAATCCTCTTCTCTTTCTTCATATTTTTGATGACCAACAGAATGAAGAGAAAATGAAAAAAAATCATTTCATAAATGTTTTTTAAATGGGTCAAAAAGAAGAGTAAATGATGAAGATTTATTTCCTTCCTTTAATTGCTCTTTCGGATCTACAAATCATATTTGAAACCTCTCCCCTCCTTCCCTATTTGGCCAGCTATAAAAGAGGCAATCTTAGCCTTACGAATTTTCCAAACTGCTTAACGATTAATCTATATAAATCCAATTTAAATATAATATCAATATTATATATCAATACGCACGTATATATCTTTTATATATACACTTTATTAAATACTAATGGATTCAAACAAATAAAATAAAATTTAATAGCTAATATTTCATAAATATAAATTAATTAAATTATGTGGTGTTTTGGAGTTTTCATCATTACAGTTGCACGACGCAAAGGTATAAATTCAATCAGTGATTAGTATTGGACAATTCAAATATTAATGTTCACACGTCACCTTAGTTAGTGGTGTGAAAATTTGACTAAATTTATCACTTACACATCTTTTTGGTAAAATCCAATTTTACTTATTATAAGCAGCACTTAGTAGCAATGATGATTTACGCTAATCCTCTTCGTCGACACTATATCATATTAGGACTTGTGAAATTTGGTTTTGGTTAAAATTCCAATATCATACACATTCGGCTTGATTGGTCCAAATACAAAAATCCTTGGTTCAATAATAATAGTTATTATTAACTAGATTGCTTTGGCCAGAGAGTTTGACTTTGAGTTGACTATAGTTGACCGTGTTGCTAATCATATATAATCAAGGAGACAAATTTTCTATTGAGTTTCACTTCTAATGCTTCAACTCAAACCTAACTATAGTTGCTCAATGGATGTCATGCCATGATTTAACTGTAATCAAAGCAGAGTGTCCATATTAAAGTTCACCGGTATTCTCATGTGGAGAGAACTATGTAATATCGTCAATTCAAAATTCTTTGTTTGGCCTTAGTTATATTAACCATCAAAAAACTCTTGAATGAGTTATTTCATAGTTATAAAATAACTATCAGTACATAAACCCTTGGTGTCAGTCATGAGTAATACAATTCCCAACATTTGGAGAACATAACACACTCGTATATATCAATATCCCGTCTTAAAAAATCTTGACTAGGAATATTTAAAATGATATGTTATTTTCAATTTGATAAATTTATCGTGATTGCAACACGTTTTAATTACTACCACGTGACATTTCATTTAAAGATTTTCTATTTAATGTACTCCAAATAATCACTTAATTAATTATATCACAATATACCAAGTATACAATAGAAAGAAAACACTTTTTATTTTGAAAAAGATTGGTGTTGAGTTAGACATATGTAACAAAATACACAATTGCCACTAGAGAATACCTCTAACTTTATAAAATGCTTCATAGGTTTGTTCAAGAAAGAAATATATTAGACAAAAAACCACTCACCAATAATAGATAGCCTAAAATCAATGACAAGAAATCCAAATCCTTTGCTGTCCGAAATTGGAAACACCCCTTAATCTACTATCTCCTCCAGAAATTGGTATATGTACATAACATCCATTTACTCTTTGATTTGATAAATTATTTGAGTAAATTAATAAATAATTGTTTGGGTTATGGTTGATTGAATTTAATTTAGGAATTGGATTTTTGGTAGGAAGAAGATAAAGAAAGAGTACATTTGTTTCTATTCTACTTTAAATTTTATGAGCGCATATTTATAAAAAAATCCAACATACGGTCAATTTTAAATGAGCCAGTCCCATTTGAATTTCAAAACCTATTTTAGAAAAACGTCCATATCACTTGTGTCCCAACCTGATTCTAACAAACTTATATACCATTCTGATCAGAAAAACGAGTTGGTTGCAACAGGGCAATCTTGTTGCCTAATTTGTTTGTAATATTATCTTTTTGCCTTTATGCTTAAAATTACTAAAATGTCACCGTTTAAATTAGTTTTCAAAAACATGGGGTATTACAACTTCCCTATGTTTTCCATGAGCCTTCCCTGGATTTTCCTTATGTTAACCCTGAAGCACTTCAACAATAATTAATAGCCCACTCGATCGATGATGATTTTGACAATTTGCTTGTTTGACTCTAGGCCCTTCTACCAATTACTCTAGGGAAATTTTCCCAATTACTCTAGGGAAATTTTCCAACTTTTGATCAGTCATTGTTGATCCACAAATTTACTTAAAGGAATTCTTTGCTCGACTCCAGATCTGACCCTATGCTTCCCCGAGGATTTTCTTAATTTTTGATGGATCGAAGTCGATCCATCATGGATCGACGTCGATCCATATACTTAACCAAAATATGCTTCTTGACTCATTTCTTTACCCTAACACCCATATATAACCGATTCATAATCCTTTCCTTTTGATTTGGGGATTTTCCTTTCAAATCCAGAAGTTTCCGTGCCAACCCCTAACGCATATTTATTGTTGACTTTGAGATTTTCATACGATTTCCTTGAGTCGCCCCTAGGCTTGACCTGGGGTTTTCAACAGTGATCCACAACTTTATTTTTTGACTTCCATTCACCGTCTGGCCAACTTTTATCGATCGGCACCGATACATACACTTAGAAAAATTTCAGCTTTGCTTTATTTCAACAAATCAGTCCAACATCCATCAATTCTCAATTGAATCTTTGTCTATTCATTGTACCTAACTTTCCTAAGCAAAATCTCACAATTCAAGAATGAATCAAAATATACGAGTATATATGCCAAACAAAAATGCAAACATTAAAGCATACATATCTTATATATTATTCAATGTGCATTGAACTACATATTAATTGGATCCAATCGCATATTTGGTGTTTTTAGGTGATATCTAATCATAACCTAATCATATAATAGCATATAATTCAATATAGTATAGATCTAACAATATCATTAAGGTACGTCTATATAAATAAGCATATATATAAAAATAGACCATAATATCGTTAGAGGTAGTCTTCCACTCACTTAGAACCTTCGTGCAAACAATGAAAATATTACAACAAGCCAAATCGGATGTTGACCTACTGTCTCGAATTAAACCTCTCCAGAAAAACAATTTGCTTATATAGATGTCTTGCTTTTGCCTTGATTTGTATTAATATGAGTTTACTTTGATTTTAGGGATTTTATTTTGCCCTAGAGGTGGATTTCTTTGGGTGAAAGTTAGGTAAATGAAGACGAGAGCTTTAGAAATGTAATTCAGAATTTGAAAAGGTAATTACCATAACATGTTAAGATTTGGCTGAAATGGGGTTAAATGGGCCGGGCTGAAAATGATAAGTGCTAAAATTATGTCCTGCTTTATTAACTTCTTGTTTATGTCATAACTCTTTCTTTGTAACTCTAAACATAGCAAGTCTATGATCAGTTCAACCAAAAAAAATCTCCTCAATGCGTCGGTAATATTTTTTGCCTTAATTATTTAATTTATGAAAATTCCATTTTTACCCTTTATTATTTAGTTAACGTTTATTTATTAAATCAACCATTTCAATTGCTGGGTGTAAATTTAATGAATTGTTACATTCTCCCCGCTTAAAAGAGTTTCATCCCCAAAATTATATATCGAAAAGTATAACTAAAATAACCTAGTAAACATAACAACCAACTAACATGCTCGAGCTATAATAATATAATTAATGCTAGCAAGCATAGTGACCATATGTGTAAAGACCCGTAAATCCGTACTCCTTGAGTAGACACTAATCTCCATTGATTAACTCAAGATGAACGAAAATACGAACCCTTAGGGGTTTTAAGAAAAAGAAAGAAGGTAGAAGAAGAGAGAAAAAGAGAGAGAAGAACAGAAAACAGAAAACAAAACAACAACAGAACAAGAGAAACAAAATCAAAATCTCACAATCGCAGCGGAACAACATATAATAATAAATGAATAATCTTTAAATAAAGAACTATATCAGTTATTACATTACATCACATTTCATTACATCATATCATCAGAGTGTACAACAACATACAACAACAACAGTGCAGCGGAAAAGAAATACTATATAAATAATACGCCATGCCATCCAGCTTGCCTCCAGCAACTCCAGAATATCCAGAATATCCCGATAAACCTGAACTCTTGACTGCCCGTGTGGAAATTGGTGGGCACCCAGAGTTTAGGAAGGAAAACAATAAACTCCGAAAAATATGAAATTTGAAATCCCGCAATAATTCAATATTACGGACCCAATGGAACTGGTTACGTCGAATTCCGAGACTGTGCCTCGGACGACTATTTTAAATATCGATTCGAACGATTAAATTTCAAAACTGAACAATTCACTTTCAATTTCGATTCTGAAGCTTCTAAAATTTTCAATATTATCAATATGAATTTTACAAGCCTTTGAAATATTTTTAATTGGCTTAAAATTGAAGATTCAAATTATTATTCAACTTTCAATAGATTAAATTCTATAATTCAATCGTTATATTCAAAGTTAAATTGAAAATTCAATTCAAACCATCATTTAAATATTTAAAATTAATTAAATATTTTCAAATTGAATTGTTAAAAATTCAGGGTCGTTACAATATGAATCAAGTAACTAGACTACACTAAACTAGCATATAAAATATACAATCAAACGTAACTAGTAAGACTTACCAGTGAGAAGTTTTAGATCGGATAATCTTATGGTGTCTTCCTGCTCCTAAGTAGTATCACATGCATCATTACTCCAATAAACTCGTAATATTCTAACACTTAGTCCTCTAAGCTGCTTCGTACTATGTCCAACTATACAAATTGGCCTTCATGGTCGAGCTACTTCCGGTTCAACTTCTACTTCATCAAATCTATTTTAACACTAGAATCATGCGCACACACATCTGCATATGGGATACACGGAAGAAGTTGTGCATACCAACTATCTTCTCAAGTAAGTCGATTTATACATAAGTATTCTGATCCTCTCAACAAATAGAAATGTTCCAACAAATCGTGATGCCAACTTCCGTGACTTACCAAATCTAACCGCATTCTTTAACAACAAGGCCTTAGTGAATATCAAATCTCTGACAGAAAATTCAAAATTGATGCATCTCCTATCAGCGTAACTTTTTCGATGGCCTTGAGCCACTGTTATTTTCTTATGGATAAGATTAATTTTACCAATAGTCTCCCATATCATATCATGCCCTAGAATCAACTGGTCAGTCGATTCCTATCAATAAGATGGCGATTGACACGGTCATCCATATAAGGCTACAAAAGGTGTCATATCTATACTAGCTTAATAACTATCATTGTATGTTAACTCTATTAAAGGTAGATGATCCTCCTACGAGCCACCAAAATTGAGAATATAAGCCCGTAATAAATCCTCGCGTATGTGGTTTACCCTTTCCATTTGACCATCCATCTATGGATGGTACCCTGTACTTAGGTTAAGCTCTATGCCTAACTCTCATTGCAAATTCTGCTAAAGCTCATTCGTAAATAAGGGATCTCTATCACTCATGACATTCTTAGGGAAGCCACATAGTCGTACTATCTCTTTCACATATAACATTTCTAATCATGTAACTATTCTTATTATCCCCAAAGGAATAAAAGAGAACTTTTTGTTAAACAGTCTACCATAACCCATATGCACTAATTTCCCATTTAGCTCCTAGGAAACCCATCAATGCATGCTCTGAGTTCCACTTAGGAATCTTTAAAGGAAGCAAAAGACAATTAGACTTGTTTTCCTCAACTTTAATGTGTTGGTAAGTGTGAAATTTGGCAATAAACTCGGCTATATCTCTCTTTATACCTTTCGAGTGAAATGCATGTTTAGCATTATTATACATTTTATTCCTTCCTAGGTGTATAATTAATGGAGAATGATGGCACTTTCTAAGTACTTCTTCATGAAATCCATCCACATCTAGAACAAATAGCTTGCTGCCTTTTGAGGCCAATCTCTACAATCTATATGATATTGCCTTATTTATTCTAATTTACCCCTACTTCTATGGCATCAAATATTTTTATTAGCTTTCCATGTCATTACTGACTAAAGCTTATTCGAACAATAGGAGTAGTTTGAATCTCCAAAACAGCTAATATTTCAGGTTCAAGTTCGCATTTAGGTCAAAAATCAAAAATAGCAATGGATTCCAACACCGTCCACTTATGAACATCGAACCCAACATAATATGTCTTCGAACATTTTTGTTTGCTAATACATTTCCCTTTTTACGAGTATTGGAAATTTCAAGTTCATGAGAGGCTAAGAACTCCAACCATCGCTGTAGTCTAAGGTTGAGATCCCTTTGGGAGAAGAAATATTTAAGAGACTTATGGTCCATATACGGCTCAAATCTCTCTCCTAGCAAATAATGCCTCTATCTCTTGGGAGCAAACACAATCGCTGCCAACTCTAAGTCCTGAGTAGGGTAATTCTTCTCGTGTGGTTTTAGTTGTCTGCTAGCATAAGCAACAACTTTCCTCTTCTGCATCAATACAACTCCTAGGACAGTACCACACGCATTTGTATAAGTGGTAAACTCCTCTGTCCCGTTGGGAATGAATAAGATAGGTGGACGAATCAATAATTCCTTCAATGTAGTGAAAGAATATATATACCTTGCATCTCATACAAGAGCTCTATTCTTCTTAGTCAATTGTGTCAATGCGCATCTATCTTAGAGAATTTATTAATGAACTTCCTATAGTATTCAGCCAACCTAAGAAAGCTACCAATATCTATCACTTTTCAGCTTCTTGCGATGCTGTACTACTTCTACTTTATTAGGATTTATTATGATCCGCTAATCAGACACAACATGTCCTAAGAAACACATTTCGCCTTCAATTGGTGTCACCTAAATGCATCCAACACAATACTAAAGCGATTCTTGTGTTCTTCCTCGGTTCGAGAGGAAACAAGAATATCATCTATGAACATAAGTATAATCCAGTTCAACTAATGCCTAAACACCCGGTTCATGAGATCAACAAAATAGGAAGGTGCATTTATCAGCCCAAATGGAATAACCAATCGCTCATAACCCTTACAGCATCCTAAATGTCGTAAGAGGTACATACTTCTTAGTTGCTCAAAGCTAATGGAAACCCATGTCTAAGTCCAACTGTGATAGTACCATAGTAGCTATAAGCAAGTCAAACACGTCACCTATATGGGTAACGAATACTTGTTCTTTTTCATCAACTTATTCATCTCTTTATAGTAAACACACTCATGATGCTCCATCTTCCTTCATAGAAAATACTATATATGCTCCTCACTCATAAGTGCTCTCCTAAGAAAAACCCTTCCTCAATAATTCTTGGGTCTGCACCACTAACTCGCATCGTTTTCTAGGCATCATTCGCCTAATAGGAATAACTGTGGACTTCGTATATTTAATGAAATCGATATGGAACTTGATCTCTCGATAAGGAGGTAAACTAAAAAACCTTGGCAAATAAATCTAGTAATTTTAGGACTATAGGTACCAATGATAACTCATCTCCGGAGAGGAATGAAAGTAGCGGGCCATCATTGAGTTCTCAGGCTCACACTGTATATCAAGTCTACTCGCACTACCATTGCTTAACATGACCATACGTTCCTCACAATATAAAATTACCCAATGTTCCTATCGATTCCTTATGCAACATCAAACCATAGCCAGAAAAACCAAAATCAAACACATTATTTATTAATTCTATACAATCCTTGAGTACATTTATATTTCAGAAAATGAAACTAAGGCTATTCGACCCACCCACTAGGTTAGTGACCACCATGGGATTTTCTATAATATAAGGGTTAAGTCTATCAACCAAACTATTGGCAATAAATAAATCTGAAGCTCCAGTATTAAAAAGAATATGTATAGGTAATCAAATACTAGAAATGCACCTTCCAAGCTTCCATAATGATTTTCTTGCCCTTTACATTGGCAGCCTGCTGAGAAGAAGTAGGAACCATGTCCAACGTGTAAGCTTTGACCACCTGTCCGCCCTCACCCAGGTTGGATAATCTTTCTTCATGTGGACCTTCTGGTTGCAAATGAAATGCTACCCCTATCTTTTAGAGCTTTGCAACTGCTATTTAAGTGTCCTTTTAAGCCATATGACTTGTAGACAAATTCTGCTCTTTTCTTCTTCCTATTAAAGTTCTCCTTCTTGCCTTGGCTTCTTCGTTTCCTAAACCATTTTGGTTTTCTTCCAGTTTTTCTTGCTACCTCAACCTCCTTCAGACCATTCTAGGAAAAATCATGCCTAATTGCCTTATCCACAATCTTTAGAAAAGGTACATACAGAGCGACATGGCCAAGCACATGGTCACATACAGAGAGACACAGACCATTCGTAAATCTTCTAACCATTACTGAGGAAGTATTTATCAATCCCAAGCTAAATTTGCTAAAGAGTTCAATCAAGAAACTTACTCTTTCACAACCATATCTCCTTGTTCAAGTTAATAAACTTAGTCAACTATGCATCTTATTCTGCAGCAGAGATGAAGCGAGTCTCAAATTGGCATTTGAACTCTTATTAAGACATAACATTTTCATTAACTTCAACCGCAACTAAGTTCCATCAATTCAAGGCTTCATCATAGAGCTAACGAGAGGCAAAATCTCTGTTCATCGTATCATCAAGATTCATGTCATCGAAGATTTGATCGCACATGCATAACCAAGTATGAGTCTCCTTATATGATTTGGTGCATATATGTGGTTTACCGCCCAGAATGGCATAACTCTTGCAGATTTTATCAAAGTTGACCCAAGGAGTTGTGATGACTATAGCTTCTAGAAATATACACCACCCAAAACTTTAGGAGTTCCAGTTGTAATCGACTGAGGAGTCACTTGGGGCATTTGTTTGCAAATTTCCTAAAAAGCAGGAATTTCTGTGTCATTCATTGCCTTGAGGATGGCCTTAGCTTCCTCATCTTCTCCCTCTTCCTGTGCTCGTATTTATGTTGCTAATCTATAAACGGAGTCTAGTAGCAACCTTAAGAGAAACAAAAGTAATATAATGTGGTAAATTATGCTGCATATATTATATAATATCAAAGATACAAATCCATTCATCTTACTCAAGTGCCTCGGCTCTTATGTATACTTTGTTCCTTCAAGTATCCATAGCACTTTTACTTAAAGATGCTTTCCTATGTGTTGCTTCCTAGTGTATTTGAGTTGGACTTGTAGCTCAACTTATCCCTATAGTTCAACATAAGCTATGATACCACATGTAAAGGCTTATAGCTCCTGACACCTCGAATTGATGCTTGCTAAACAATCCAATTCAGAAGTATCGAAACACGACGTTCCATCAAGTGATAAAAACTAAAACTATCCATTATAAAACATCATCTGCAAACTCACAATGGAAGGAAATCATATAATAGAAACGGGTGTAATACAACTTGACAAATAAAGTATATGAGATGCATCAGAGTACTGGAGATATAACGATTCATCTTATATATACATTTATGTTATTATTAATGCACAAAAAAAATTAGTCTAGATAGTAGCTAACAGCATGTCCAAGCTCCACCTACTACTCTAAAACCTACTAGTCAATTCCTCTCAACATTGGCTCTCAATGTACTCATGAGAGTACTTGAGAGTTGTCAAAGAAAACAACAGAAACAAAATATGGGTTGGACATAAAGCCTATTGTGAGGAGGAAAATAGCCACTGGTATCAAATACATAAATGCAAATATATCGTGTGTTGTGCATGTGTGTATCTCTGTGCGTGCGTGTGCACACGTGTGTGCAAAAATATTGGATAAAAGACATATGGGTACATGGAACCATACCTTAACCCGTTTTACCTGCATTCAAAAAGTCAGAACAATAATAATATATCTAACTATAAAGGCATAGTAAAGTATGTGGTCTATATTACCATATCATTAGGTAAAGTTTGGATATCCTCTAATCTGGATGGATAGAACCTATACTTATATCTATCCATCCTAAGTGTTATGTGTAAAAAGTATTACTCCAACAACCAAAAACTATGAGCATTTGTTTGTTTCCCCACATATCACCAATCTTATCGAGTATAGTGGAATTTTGTACTCTAAGATGAATGTGTCCATGCGTCATTTTCATCGTCATTGCGCGGTCAGGTACAATTTGTTGAATGTGGGCCATCACGCTGTGGGTTAAATGAGTGAATTTCAAACCAAATTACAATTTTGGATCTTATTGGACCTATGAAGTTTAAATTGATCCAAATCTAATCTAAATTAATTTTAAATAAAATCTTTATTTTATTATTTTATTTTACATAGATTCGATTTCGTACAAATATGTAAGATATAAAATGTATACGTGTATCAAATACATACATACTTGTAAATGTGCATGCAATATGTAACGACCCGTAAATTTCGTTAATTAAATTTGTCATATCAATAGGAATTGTGGAATTAAATTTATAAAGAAATAAAAAATGTATAATTTATAATTAAGTAAATGTTAAGAATTAACCTATGAAATATTATATTGATAAATATAGACTTGATTAAAAAGGTTGAATTGAATCAATCCTATTTATTGGAAACTAATTTATTGGTATGCAAATTTATAATAAATGAGTTTATTTCAAGAAATTGAAATTTGATACTATAATGAATTGGAATTAAGATAAAAATGGGAATATTGAAATATGTAAGGTCAAATTGATTGCATTTAATAAATTGGGGAATAAAGTTCATTAAAGGTAATTAATTATTATGTTAATGTAAAATAGGATAATATTTGAAATTAATGTTAATTCTATTCATACTTGTAAACAATTATTATAAGTTGCATGTTGAAATTGTTGATTTAATTGGAATTGAAATTTAATTTTGATGAATAAATACGTAATGTATGTAAAGTAATAAACCGGTATAAGAATGGAATTAAGGGAATTTCATTAATTGGTTTTAAAACCTTAATTAATGTATTATTGTTAGAAGTAACATTTAGAAATATAATAGTTATTCAAATTAAGATGTAAATAGGCATACATTAATGAAATGAAATAAAATTAGCTTTATATATGGATTATAATATGGATTGATAAGTAACGAACTTATAAATGCAATTAAAGGCAATTAGGTGGAAATAACGTAGGTTGCTTGTTTATTTAATGTGTTAAATAAACTTTGGTAATCAGTTGTAATAAATCTAAATTTAACGTTTGGTTACTGCAAATTTAAGTAATAATCGGAAATAATTTTATTTATAATATGACTATTGGCTGATGTAAAGATTGTAAAGCAAGGTTTATTAATTTATTTGAATGTAAGTAACAAGGGTTGTATAAATAAATGAATTAGTATAATAAATGGTAATTGGATGAATTCAGTGTTACGCAAGTAATCATAGTAATTGGTTGAAATTATAAACTTAATTGTCTTATAAAGTTAACGGTAACGATTGTTGTATTTAATTGGCCTTCTAAATCAAAATAGAAAATTTTAATGTTTTAATGAAAATTCGTAACGAAAGGTGTGAATGCAATAATGAAATAATTCGAAGTGAAAATCCATTCATAATGTAGGAATCTATATAATGGAAAGTATGAACCCAAGTGAATGAATTTATTTAGAATGTTAATCGCAATTAGCGTGAATATGGGTAGAAATGTAATAAAATGGAATTAGGGTAGTTAATACAAAGGAAAGATGGAAATTTGAACTTACTAATGTAATAAAGGGTAAAAACAAAGGTTATCTTTATTTATCGAATAATAATTGGTTAGATAAAAAGATTGAAGTAAATCAAGTTAATTTATTTGAATAAATTTTAATTAATTGAGTTTATTGTGAATGAAATTAATTACTTCATTATTTGAAATGAAGATGGAATAAGAAAATATTAATGCAATAGTATTGAATCCAATGATAAATCCATCTATTTGACAAATATGAATGGAATAATTTTTTATTTATGTAATTAAATGGAAATTTTGAAGATAAGAATTATAATCTGTGAATATAATGAAATTTAAAATTTAACATTGAAATTGATAAGTTAATTAACTTTAAATTGACATCATAAATTTGTTAAATTAGTTTTAATGATTTGGAAATACAACAATGAGAAGAATTGTTAATTTTAAAAATTGAAATTGGGAATTTGATTTAATTAATTAATTTTTAATTTATTTAATTAATGTAAAAATAGCCATTTTGGCCACTGACTCGGATTTCGACGAAACTAGTTTAATCGGATCCGTAACGGTGAATTATTGTAGGGTTTCAAGTTTCGTAGCGATCGAACTTGTCGTTTGATCGTACGGATTTGAAACGCCTTGAAATTAATGAAATTGAAATCAATTGAAATCAATTTGAAAAATATTCGTTCTAGCATAACTTCTTCATACAATGAAATTTGGGCTTGAAACTTTTTCTATCGCGTTTAAAATATTTTAAAACATCTATTTTGATATATGGGTTGACCCAATTTCATTCCGGAGTCGAAACGGGTTTTTTGGGCCACTTTGGCTTAGCGCGTAAATCTATCTTATCCATCCATTCAAATGTCAACCCTGCCTATATATATCCTGATATAAACCCTAGCAGTCTCTGTTCCTCATTTCTATATGTTTTATTCACCTCCTCACTTCAATGGCAAACAAACCCTAATTTCGATTTGCAATCCGGAATCAAATTCAAAGCTGAAATTTCAAACTACACAATATATGCCAAATTTTATATCAATTCGAAGCTCTCGAAGAGCGTAACCCAGATTTGCAACTCGTTTTTCGATTCGACGTATTGTTTGTCCAGAAATCGAAGAACAATTTTCGGTCGTTCATCACGTCGAATCAAACTAGTCCGATCGTCAAACCAATTCTGGGTATTGTAGAGTGGACCGAGGGGATCGCATCGGCATAGTTTGTTCGTCGTTTGGACGGTTAGATCGTCGGTGAAAATTCAAATAGGGTTAAGTCCTAGTGGCGGCTGCTGGCATTTTTTTTAACTGGAGGTGTCGCGTGGGGGCGCGAAGCTGGGGAGAGAGGGTCGTGTGAGTGAGGGGGCGGTCGGCCTGACCGAAGCGTGGTCGCAGTGGCTAGAAATTCGCGTTGAGGTGGCGGCGTTTGAATGCGTGCTCAAGTTTTAGGGTTGAGAACAGTAGAGCATGCATTTCTGGGAGATGAATTTCGATGACGTGGCACTAGAATGAAGTAGGTAAATGTGTTCTTTTTATTTTATTTTTATAATTGAAATTAAAACGCATTTATCGCTATATCTTTCACATACGAACAACAATTCACGCGCGGTTTTTTTTCGTAGGATCATATTGAAATTCCAAACATTTTACGCAAGTTTGGACGAATTCCGAGACTGCCAAGTTTTTGGGTTTAAATTGAATTTAAATTCATTTTAAATTCAAAAGGTGAGTGTTTTAACCCACTCACAACTTCTAAAATTTCTTATGTTTGTTAAATTAAATTTTTGTTGTGATTATGCATTTATTTATGATTGTTTCATACATTTTAATCATCATCTCAGTTAATTGCATTTATTTAAATTAAATCGTTATTTAATGCATTATTGAATATAACTGCCAGTTAATTACCTGTTATATATTATCAGTTATATATTGATACTGATTGATTGTTTTGTATGATGATTGTGATGGATTAATGATTTTATGATGGATGAATGGATGTTTATTTATATCATCATAATCTGTAAGTTGTTATGCATTTATTTTGATCCGGGATTGCGGTTTGAAATGATATACAACCACATTTTTATTTTTAAATTGCGGATTGAAATGATAAATATCCGTATCACTTGACCATATGATAGAAAATTATATACAGACACCATGGTCTATATATATAAATATTTTGAAATGATTTTATATGGTTCGGAAAGAAATATACGGCTAATAAATATTAATTTCTGATATTTTATAAATATTAAATTTACATATATAATTTATTTCTTGGTTTAAGCTATGTATAAACTTGTTTTAAGTATAAAAGGAGTTTAATAATAAATGTTTGGGTTTATCAAGATATAATACGGTTAAGTATTTATTTAAATTTATTTATAGAGTTATAATGACTTAAATAAATATAAGGTTAAGAGATAAATATGAATTTGATTTGAATTAAAGTATCTAAGGATTATCCTCGAAAAATTTGATTTGAAATTTAAATAAAAATGGAGATTTTATGGGTATGATTCTCATAACTTGATTTGGTTTAAAGTGATTTAAATAAATATAAAGTTGAGATAAATGAATATATCAAGTTAAATAAATTGAAAGAATATCCAGTTGTTTGAAGTTGAAAGTTTTGCTTAAATTATATTGGATTTATTAAGTAAACATTTCAAATCTAAATAATAGCAATTGAATTTGACATATATGGGATTATTAAAGAATTAGTTTTGAAATAGTGGAACATTTTAAGCTTTGAAATATATGGAAATTTAAATGGTTTAATTGGAGGTTCAAACCGGTATTCGGAATTTGTTGTAAAAGTTAAGAAGCTATTTTATTATATGAAGTAATTTAATATTTAAACCATTTAATTATTAAAGCTATGGGTTTCAAGATATATAGATTTAAAAATGCTATGATTTTGGGAAAGGATATATTTGAATAAAAATGATATCATATTGATTTAGGTTTTTAAATAGAAATGATATCTTATTTATATGTTTTTGAAAGGGATATTATATTTTGGTTTTAAAGTATAAATTATTTTAAAATAACCGCGGTGTTATAATAACGTTTGTTTGTTGAAGAGACCAGAATCGGAAGTTGTCATACTCTCTGCCAACTCCGAAAACCACTTTAACAACCGTGTACGCGGTGGAGATTCTAGAATGAAGTAGGATGGTGGCGGCGTTTCCTTTGAGGTAAATACGCGGACCCAACTCCCATGAGTTGGCATAAGATGGCTAAAACAGAAGCGATCGACGGGTTAATGAGGTAGCACCTTTGATTGGATACACCCCTTCAATATTATACTTTGACTTTTGGATTGATTCGGTGGCCACTTTCAATTTTTTTTAATTTGGGGGTGTGGCTCGAGGTGGGCGGTAGCTGCGCGCTACGCATTACCACCGACCCGGAAGCGTAATTGGTATATCTACCTTGGCATTGCCTAGTTGTGCCATGTCACCTACCCTAATGCGTCCTGTACGAGTTTGGTTTTCTTCCGTAGCCCGTGTGGTATCCTCTAGTGGCTTCCCGATCAAGAGGGACCATGATATTGGATGAACTATTGGGACTATTACGTGTTAAGGTGGAAAATGTAAAGCCTTAATGCTATTTAAAAGTAAGTTTATTTTATTAATAGACATTATTATAATAGCGAAATATTACTACATGGTAAATAGTTTAATGGATCCTTAGGAGGTGTGAATCCCGAGCATCTCTTAAGTTATTGCACTCATATTTATTCCTGTTGATTTAACTCACATAGGATCTTTTAGTTCTGACTTGAGTGTGTTGTATTTTCAATTCACTCGGGTCAGTCCGAGCGTCTCAGGATTTGAAGATTTTATTCTGGAGGACGAAGACGAAGATTTGTAGTACTATTATCTACTATATTATTCCACTACAGCATTTAATTCTGCTACATTAATTATTATTCTCTGGTATGTGTACTTTGATATGTATTGTGTAAATATAATCGAATATTTTGTAAAAAGCTTCATGAACTGTATATTTGATTGTTATATTTTATCGTTTCGCTACAAGATTCTATTTTGTTTTTTTCTTCTTTCTCTACGTTTTCTTATTTACCCCATAACAATCCGCCCTTCTGTATGGATTAAGTCTGACGTGTGTGGTTTATCGTCGATTTAAATCGTGTGAAAAGGCGGGACGTTACACAATATATAAATGTGTACATAGTTTAATATGCATATATACAAGTGTTGAGGTTTACACCGCAGAAGACGCATCGGTCCTTTATATGCACATTGTTGTCCAAAACAAATTTAAATAATATATATGTATGTGTGTGTGTATTTATTTAATATATACTTTTGAATATTTATTTTGTAATAAAATAAATTATTATAAATAAGTCGATAATTTTAAAATTCAAAATTCATTTTCAAATATCTAATTTGTTTGCTTAGTAAAACAGTTTACAAATAGATGTGGATCTACAGGTTTAAATTATACATATGTGTGCATGTATACATGTGTGTGTATTATAAAACTAAATAAAAATTTCATAAATATAATAATTTATTTTAATAAGTTAATAATTTTGAAATTCAAAATTTATTTTCAAAATACCTGATTTGTTTAATTAGTAAAACAGCTTAAATCAAATCTAGATCTACATATTCAAATTAAATAAATATATATTATATAAAATTAAATAAAAATATCATAAATATATCTATATCATATAATTTTCGATAATTATTTTTTTATGTATATATTTTTAATAATGATACATTAAATAATTATTAAAGTAATTAAAATCTATGCATTCCAACAAGACGCCTTACGATCGAAATATATGTATATATATATATATATTTGTTTTTTTAATTCTATAAATAATAAAGGGGAACTTTATAAAATAATATATATGCATATATATATATATATATATAATATTAGATGTTTCTAAAAGTATTCATAACACTAGTTGATACATGTTGCATTAACATTAATATATATATATATATATATATATATATATAAACTTTATTTTTTTTTGAAAAGAATGGTTCTTTATTAATAATAATTAGAACCATAAATAGTGGGATTCGCCTCCTTGAAAAACTGTACAGTTGTGGTAAGGAAAAAGAGCACGACATCCCCTATGACTACAGCCTCTAATACAGGGAATTTACACAAGAAAAAGAAAAAAACACAATAAATCAAAACAAAGCCCAAACTGAAACAAATACCCCAAGCCCAAATCAAAGAAAAAGAGGACAAAAAATACATCACCGCGCATCTCCATTCAGACTCAGTCGAGCCAAAAATGACTTAGAAATAATAGAACCCTCAGAACCCTTAGCCTCTCTATTCACAAAGCGCCACCATCATCTGAAGTCTCCCAAATTGATGCCCCATTGTTGCAAGATTTGTCGTTCTGACAAACTTTATATTTAAAATAAAATAAATATATAATTCAATTTTTTTGCTATAAAATTTATGATACATGAAAAAATAATTTTCGATATATATATATACATATACTTATTTGTTCATTTATATTTGTAGTTGAAACAGTGTTAAATAAATTTAAAATAATTTTAGAAAATTTGAAAATTATTAAAACCTATATATACAAATTCATTACTATAAGATACATTTATAAACAAATAAATAAAATTTCTAGATAGTAAAATTTATATATTTATACTTATACAAATGTATGACAATACATATAAATAGAATGATGATTGTGCATATAAATTCATTCAATTATATATTAATTACTATATTAACATGATGACATATTAATCATAGATTATCGGACGTTACGTTAGAGATGTTGCCTTAGATTTGCAACTTTTTTTTAGACATTCCAAGATTCGATCGTGATCCGAGCTCTTAGCTTTGCAACTACTTAGAGAACCACTTTTAATTTTTTTATTTGATGTTTTATTCCGATATCTTTGGCCTAAGGGAGTTGGAAATAGCAGCTACCATAGAGAAGAGGGAGAGTAAAGGCTCACCACAACAATTAAGGGTGGTGTGGCATTTTATAGCGAGAGTAAAGGATATGCTCTCTCTTTGGTTTACTCCTCTTTTACCAAATCTGATCAAACTTTTTGAACCTTTAGCCCCTCTCTTGTTCTCCTATATCTGGCCCTAGATAAGATTATATAGGCCTTCAATCATTCCAAATCCACTAGTAATTAATCATATTTTAAATCAAATTTAAATGCATGTCGATATCGAATATTGATTCGTGGATATATAACTTTTATATACGCACTTAATTAATTAATATTGGCACCCAAAAATATTAATGGTAGTAATTCAATTAATTTATAAGGATCATAAATCAATTAAATTTTGTGGTATATCAGAGAATCTGCCAATGTGGTTGGGCAACTTGTAGGTATAAATTCAATCGGTGATTAATATCAAACAATTCGATTATTAACATTCAGATGTCACCTTAGCTAGTGGTGTGACAGTTTGGCCAAATTTATCGCTTATACATTTTTTTGGTAAAATCCAATTTTACCATTTTAAGTGGTACCCAGTAGCGATAATAATTTACACCAATTATGTTCGTTAAAACTATATCACATTACGACTTAGGAATTTGGTAGTGGTCAAAAATATCGTCCATATGAAACTTGTATAGTCCAAACACAAAGTCCTTTGTTTAATAATAACAATTACTATTACCAAAACCACTTTGGCTAGAGACTTTGACTTTGAGTTAATTTTAGTTGACCGTGATACTAACCTCATATAACTAAGGATACGAATTATCTACTGAATAGTGTTTCACTTTCAATGCTTCCTTTCGACCCAATTATAGTCACTCGATGGACATCGTGCCATGATTTAACTATAATGAAAGCAGGGTTTCCACATTGAAGTTCAACAATATTCTTAAGTCGAGAGAACTGTGTAATATTATTACATCGATATTTTCTGTTTGACCTTAGTTATATTAGCCAACAGAAACTATCGAATGAGTCATTCCATAATTATCCAATAACCATCAGTACATAATCCCTTGGTTCCCTAGCAACAGTTATACACTACCCAACATTTGGAGAGCATTATATAATCTATCCTCATCGGATGTCTCAATATCCAATCACAATACATCTTGACTAAGAATGTTTAAAACGACATGTTTATTATATTGTGACAAATTGCTCATGATTACAATACATTGTAACTACTTTCACAAAACATACTATTTTTGGATTTCTTTATCAAATATACTTAAATCAAATTAGTTAATCAATATAATACATTATTTCAAGTATATAATAGAAAGAAAAACACCTTTTAGTTCGAATAAGAATTCATTATAGAGTTAATAATTTATACTAAATTACAAAATTGCCTCTAGGAATACCCTAAACTCTGTCAATATTCCACTTGCACTTGGGGCCAATTATGAAATCTCGGTCCCATCTCGTCGATCAGTTTGATGAGAACTGATCGAATTCGACCCTTCATGAATGGATTTTCTATGTTGTTTTAGTTATCTACTTTGTCAATCAACTCTCCCCGAGTTAATAGACTATTTTATCATGCAAAACTAGTCGGGGTATTTTTCTTGACTTCTAGTGAGTTGTTATCATTACATTGTTATCATATAACAATAATGTAGTATTCTCAATACTTGGAATCACCCCTACCTTGGTTATAAATTTATGCATTTATATTTGTACATTGCTTTTATTATGGCGCTATTCAAGATGATGTACTTAGTCTTTTCATTGAATCGACCATAACGTTTCATTTAGAACATTTCCAACTTAAAGGTTAGTAATTAAGGTTTGAACATGAATTTAATATTGGCATATTATACTCGATAGCACTTGTGAAATTCGAGTCCGAACACTCCTTCATAATGAGTTTATTATTTCTGTAACAATTCTCTAGTGTTTCGTAAATACACGATAACACTCTAAACTACTATTTGGCAACCTCAATTTGAATTTGATATTTATTTCATGCATCAAATACGTAAGCAAATTATGAAATTCTAAACAATACAACATGTATGATAATTCCTATTGCCAATGCATAAGGAATCCATTTTACATGTTCCATGTTAAACATTTAAATAAGATGTCTTTGCGTATCGTTTAGGTCATTCCTAACATCCTTTATACTTATTATAAAAGATATAATTTACAACTTCAATATCAAGTATTAAACAGCCAAATTAGAATTGATTTTAACATAAGTACATCATTGGCGATCAACAATATGTTGTTTACTTGTAGTAAGAAATATCTGTACCTTTTGTTCTTTCTTGTGGACATACACTTCCTCTGTATTTTGGAAAAAAAGAAAAATATTTGATATTTCTATGAAAATGCTTGTTCAATTTTGATGCTAATTAAAGATTCTTTTGTATCCATTCTTGGATCATATGTGAAAAATCCATAAACTCGATATCGCTCCCACTGAGTTCAAGACACCTTGGTTGTTATGTTAAAATAGTGTGTTCTAAATCATTATTTAGAATTTTTTTTTTGTTTCAACACACACACACACACACACATATATATCAAGACAAAAAGTCATACCAAGCAATAATTTTGTGAAATCCAAATTAATTGAGCACGTTGAATGATGAATCTGTTATGCGAATTTCAACAACTGAAATTTAAGATGTTATTCTTATCAATGTTGCTTACCATATTCCGAGTACATTGATCTTCCTCTCAAAGAATTGTTTACGGAGTATGGATCCCTTTAGTACAATAACCAAAATCATATTGTGATGATGTTCTGGAATCCACTTTGGATTTGTGCATCTTATCATATGGCAAAGTCAATACTCTTAATGGTTTTAATTAACAATTGGGGATTATCTATTCTCGATATTGATAAGAAACTCATAGTGTTCCTTTAATGTGTGAGAATATTTATTGGACACCCTATGTATTGTGTACATTTAGGTTTGATTAACTTCATTTCATCCCATGTAATCAGTTTCATCTTTTGATCATATCCAAATCCATTTTACAACCTATAATTTCTAAACGAAATTTCTTTGCTATGAAGTTGGTATTTCTCGAGACAACAATCATTTCTCAATGCAACAAAATAGATATTCATAAGCACTTTACCAATTGCCTTATATATGAAACTAATTTGGTTTTAGTTTACGATACTTATGTTCAAAACATAAGTTAGTCATCCGATGATGATTGTTCCTAAACTCCTTTTGGGCTAATCCATACACGATCCCTCACATACAATTATTACGTGTAGTCTTTCGACTCGCACCACCTACCAACTTCTTAGCCTAGGATATGTTGGGGTTTCTTATAAACCCTTAACTTGTATGATTTTCTAAACTATTCTTTAGATGAAATTAATTCTAACCTTATATACTACTCTTAAGTACACGACCTTATAGAAATAACTTAACTCAACTTCACTCATCATTAGTCCAATTTTGTTTAATAAAGTTCAATTACTCCTTATTTGTACATCATTATGTATCATAGGAAGGAGTGACTTTTAATAAATCTTTGTTCATTTTTAGGTACGTTCGGAACTCTTTCAAATATAATCACCTATTTGATCAAATCATTTTATTTTCTATTGCATGTAATTTCATTTACGTCTATTTTATATTCAATCGTAGACATGCTACATGTTCATCAAATTAATATACATGTTCGTGTTTGTGATAATTCATTAGTGAATTCAAGGAAGTATGTGGAACCATTTTGGTATTATTAGACCGATGATTGCAATATGTACCAATCCGAAGACTTCACCAACTCTTACCTTGCTCCTACTCAATGGGTGTTTTGCCCTCTATTGTTTGAGATATAATTCACTAGTACAATATGATTCATAATAGTATAATCAAAGAATTATTTCTCCAAACTATGACTTAGCTCATAATCCGAAAATAATTGCAAATAAATTTAAATACTTTTGTATTTTCTATGCATCACAAATACCATTATTATAGTTTTATTTTATAACAAATATTCATATTTAAACAAACCATGTATATTTTTCAATCAATACTGAAAACAATTATTATCTCATAAATAATGTTTAGTATGTTTTACGAAAACAATTTTCATAACTTGATGCAACCAATAAGCACTATATGGCATGCTTCTACTATTTTTGCTATCACTATAAAAGCGTATGAAATACGGAGCTCCATTCAACCATTTAATATGAAGTATTTATTCCATCTGCGGTAACTATTTTATAGTTGAGAGTTTTTAGATCAAATATTTTGTACTCAAAAAAATAAATCTCATAGAAAACCATTTCATATACGAAAATATATTATGGAACATAAATCATAATTTTTCAATCCAGCCATTCACTCTCTTCATCCCAACTGTGCCTTAAGTTACATCAACTCTTATACATTCCTTTTTCTTTCTACATAGTCGAGCCATTCAAAGGAAACCCTTTTTACAATATTGTAATAAACTCTTTACTGACATGCATTTAGTCGTCCTTAACTTTTAAAGATATCAAATAAGCTGCACTTTACGTAAACTGATTAAAGTTAAATTTCAACGATCGAGTTCTTAGATTTATTTTATAGATTTTGGTCCAATATTATATTTAACACAACAAGATCATGATTATAATCAATCATATTGAATACACGATCTCATAATGGTTTTCTCGCTTATTTCGAATGAACTAATTTCATCAAAGTTTCACGAATTACGAGTTGGGTTGAACCGCTAGATATGCACCTTTCTTCTTGCAGTCTTATGGGACAAATCCTACTTCTTTTATTGTTTCGCTGTGGATAGGTCGGGAGTATGGGTTCCTGGTCCATAGACCAATTGTTCTCATTTCTTAGGGCATTGTTCACAAAAGATAGAAATAGTTCACCATATAACATTTATATGTGATTGGAAATGGATCAAATATTCATATTCTTGTATTGCTTTTAGAGTTTAAAACACATGGAAAACAATACATAGTCACGGATAAGTAAACATGTAAGTGACAAAGAATGTATTTAGCAGCTGTATAGTTAGGTGCTTGCATGGTCAGCATGCAATTTTTTTTATTGGTGAGCATATTTTATATTTCTATCTGTCAATCTTAATTCAGTTTCGTTTGTATACTATAATTAATAAACATTTTATCAATTTTGTTAGTTGCATAATTTATCGATGTAGGCTATTTCAACTTTATATAGCATATATTGTTATAATATTAGAAATGTTAAATATTACCCCTTCATTTTTCTCATAAGGTTCATACTAAACTTTTATGTTTCCCAAAACCCTAATAGAAACATAAAAATCTTTCGATTTCTCTAATTGGTGTTAGGACTTGTATGCCTTGGGATTCAGACCATAAGGAAAACTCAACAAATCATAGGCCGCATATAATAGATAATGCCTTATCGATTGAATCATATACAACTCCTAACCTTGTGATCTTTGTCGTAATCTTATCTTTACCTTGAGGAAAGCTCAACAAATAAAGAGAGGTCATTAACTCGTACTACTTTTTCGCTACGTCTTAAGTATAATGCCCATACCATGAGAAAAGCTCTATAGATATATGCAGTTATCTTACCTCGCCTATTTTATGTATTAATAATGCTACAGAAGACATCCCTAGCTTGATAAAGCTCAACAGCTAAGGAGTAAGCAAGTAATCTATTAATATATAAATGGTAGATAACAATTTTATATTAAAGATTAATTATCTTTAATATATTAAACTGAATGATATAGACTTATGAAATAATGTATTTCTTATGAGGTACCCCTGTAATTCAAGTGTCAGCACATCTGAAATCATGGTATATGTACTATACATATATATTTATCCCTTAAATCATTTTGGGTTTCTTACAGTTCCACCTTTTATTGTACATTTTTATTATATAAGTTTAATTCTTATATAACATTTTATAATTAATTGACTTATATAATAACTTCATGTATAATCATATATTAATCTTATTAGTTAAATCTTCTTAAATTAATCTAATAGATTGATTGATTAACATTTTAATCATTTTCATTTTATTTATTTTAAACATTTTAAATTGAATATGTTCACTATAACATTTATCATTATACACTATATATGCATTATATTATTTATTAATTGACATTTAATCATTTTAAGTAATTAAATTGATTTTAATTAATTAATTTAATCAAAATGATTTTATTGATTAATTTAACTAAAATTATTTTAATTAATTATAATTAGTTTCAAAAATTATACATACATTCTGATACATATACTACCTTAACATTTTAAGATAATGTTACATATATCAATATATACATTATTTATTTTAATTAAGTATAATTAATTAATCTAATTAATTAATAATTTTTGAACATAATTATTTTTTTCAAAACAATTCTGAATATTACTTTATAACATTTATAAAATCAATAGTTATTTTAAACGTAACCATTTGAATTTAAATATTATTTTAATTTTAAAAAAGATTTCGAAAATTAGCCCAAGACCCAAATCAAGTTGGATCTTTATATTAGGGATAATCTTTGAGCTTACCTCATCCTTTACGGCTAATTCAGTAACCACATAGAGAAGAGTAATTGATTACCTCAACCCAACCTTAGATGCTACTTTCCTAGATACCCTACTACACGGGCAAATTTTAATAAGTTAGCCCTAATAATACTAATTTAGACTACATAGGCTATTGGCTCTAATACCGTTATTGGATTTGGGCCATCACATGGCGGGTTAAGTGAGTGAATTTCAAAAACAATACCATTTTAGATCTTATTCGACCTATGAAGTTTGAATTAATTTAGATTCGATCTAAAATTAAAATTTTAAATGAAATCTTTATTTTGTATAATCAAAATTATATATAAAGATTTGATTTTGTATAAATATGTAGTATATAAAATGTATATGTGCATTAAATACACATAGACGTGTAAGTTTACATGCAATATATAAATGTGTATATGTATTAATGTGCCTGCATATAAGTATTGGCATTTACTACGTAACGAACACATTGACCTTTTATATGCACATTACAGTCTAAAACAAGTTTGAATTATAAATATATTTATATATATAATAATAATAATCAAATTTTTAGTTATGATAAAATAAGTTATTTTGAATAAGTCAATAAATTGAAATTCGAAATTCATTTTCACATATCTGATTTGTTTAATCGGTAAAACAGTTTAAAAATAGATTCAGATCCATCGATTTAAATTACATACATACATACATGCATACATATATATATTATAAAATTAAATAAAAGTATCATAAATTAAAAAATATTTTGAATAGTTGATAATTTTGAAATTCAAAATTCATTTTCAAAATTTCTAATTTGTTTAATTGGTAAAATAGTTTAAAAATAGATCTGGAACTATAGATTTAAATTATATATATACATTATATATATAATTAAATAAAAAATCATAAATGTATTTATAAAGTATAATTTCCAAAAATTATTTGTATATATTTAATAATAATACACTAAAATAATTAATAAAATAGTTAAAATCTGTATATTTAAACAAAATGCCTTACAGCCAAAATATAAAATAAGTAAATAAGTAAATGCAATATTTTATTTCTTTAGACAATAAATTATAATTTTATAAAATAATATATATAATACTATTTACATGTTACATTAACATTGATATATGTGTGTGTGTGTGTGTGTGTGTGTGTGTGTGTGTGTGGACATATATATGAACTTTATATTTAAAACAATATAAAAATATATTTTGAATTTTTTCTGTAAAATTAATTTATGATACATAAAAAATAGTGGAAATTAGTTTGAAGGGCTTCTCATTCTAGAGTGATAAGTTTTAAGGATAACACTTCTGAATAATTAGTCTCAAGGACAATTTATAGAAAAGCGATAAATTCATTTATCATTTTAAGTTATACAGAAAAATAACAAATTCATATATCATTTTTCTATATAATTAAAAATGATTACTTCATTTATCATTTTCATGTAAATTGTCTTTAAAAATAATTATTCAGGAGTGTTGTCTTTAAAACTTATTACCCTAGATTGAGAAGCCCTTTGAGTGAAGATCGCCTAAAAAATAATTATGGATATATAAATACATATATTTAGTTGTTTATTTATATTTGTAATTGAGACTTTGTAAAATCAATTTAAAATAGTTTTTAATGTTTTAAAAATTATATTAAAAACTGTTACCGTGAGATAGATTTATAAAAAACCTTTTTTAAAATCAATAATTCAAATAAATAAAATTGATAAATAGCAAAAGTTAAATATTTTTACATACACACACATATGTATGACAATATAACTAAATAGGACAATGATTGTACATATAAATTCGTTCAAATGTATATTAATTAACTATACTAACATAGTGACCTATTCATCATAGATTCTAGGATGTTACCTCAAAAATGTTCGCTTAGATTTGCACCTTGATTGGTAGACTTTCCTAGATTTGATCATCAATAGAATTCCTAACTTTGCAACTACTTGGAGAACCACTTTTGATTTTTTATTTGATGTTTTAATATGATATTTTTGGCTTAAGGAGGCTAGAAATAGCAGCTATCATGGAGGAGAGGGAAAGCAGAAGATCACCACAGTAATAAGGGTAGTGTGGCCTTTATAGAGAATGTAAAGTCGATATTCTTTCATTGGTTTGCTCCTTCTCTATTACCAAATCTGGATCAAACTTTTTAAATCTTTAGCCCATTTCTTGCTCTCCTATACTCGACCCTAGATAAGGCTATATAGGCTTTAAATCATTTGAAACCCATTAGCAATTAGTCATATTTAAATAAAATTTAAATGCATCTCTTTATCAAATATCGATTTGAACATATATACCTTTTATATACGCGTCGAATTAATTACTATTGGCATCTAGAAAATACTTATAGGACCTAATACCTTAAATAAACAAGTATTTAATATTTCATAAATATTAACTAAGTTAATTAATTTGCAACAATTATAAATACACTAAATCATGTGATATATCAAAGAACCTACCAATGTGGTTGTGCGACTTGCAAGTGTAAATTCAAGCAGCGATTAATGTCAAACAATTCGAATATTAATATTCACACATCACCTTAGCTAGCAGCGTGACGGTTTGGCTGAATTTATCACTTACATGTTTTTAGTAAAATCTAATTTTACTACTTTAAGCGGTACCTGGTAGTAACAATTATTTACACAAGTTCTCTTCGTCAAAACTATATAACATTAGAATTTATAGAATTTGATATTGGTCAAAATTTCAATATCGTCCACATGCAACTTATATAGTCTAAACACAAAGTCCTTGGTTCAACAACAACAACAATAATAATAGTTAACTAAACTACTTTGTCCAAAGACTTTGACTTTGAGTTGACTTCGGTTTACCATGATACTAACCTCATATAACTAAGGAGATGAATTCTCCATTGAATAATGTTTCACTTTCAATGCTTCCATTCGACCCAACTATAGTCATTTGATGGATATCGTATCACAATTTAACTATAATAAAAGCGGAGTTTCCACATTGAAGCTTGAGAGTGTTCTCAAGTCGAGAGAATTGTGTAATATTGCCACATCGATATTTTTTGTTTGATAGTAATATTAATCAACATAAAACTATCAAATGCGTCATTTTATAGTTATCTAATAATAATCAATAAGTAACGCCTTGGTGCTCCCAACAGTCATGAGTAATACATTGCCCAATATTTGAAGAAGTTATGTACTTTGGTCTCAATGGATGTCTTGATATCCAATCATGATACATCTTAACTGGGAATATTTAAAATGATATGTTTATTATATTGTGACAAATTGCTCATGATTATAACACATTGTAACTACTATCACAAATATACGATTTATGAATTTTCTATTAAATATACTTAAATTAAATTAATTAATTAATATAATACATTATATCAAATACATAATGAAAAGGAAAAACACCTTTTGGTTCGAATGAGATTTCATTATAGATTTAATAATTTATAGTAAATTACAGAATTACTCTTAGGGAATACCCCTAACTCTATCGCAATTTACCTTCATTAACCTTTTTCACCGTTAATATGCAGTTACGTACAGTTTTCCTTAATGTCCTTCCATGGATGCACTCTTCCCCTTCGTCAACCACTGGCGCATGGTTTGGGTCATTAATAGATCATCCGAGAGCCAATCTGTGTCACGCTTTCGTGCTCTTAACACCATACACAAGAGTACATGGAGTTTGTTTGTTAAGCACCGTAACCCATTATCTTGCCGATAATGAGAGCTGCTCATGTGGTAGCCATCCGCTCTCCGTTTGATGCCTTTAGCTTTGAAATATGCATTTATAGATAATAATAATAATAACAACAACAATAAGATCATAGGACTTACCATCCGCTCCTCATCACTTTGATAGTTACTACGTATGCAACTCGTCATATGGATGTAGACCCAAAAACCGATAGTATTACATCTCAAGTTCATTCATTTGTACATGTCAACCCATCATTATACGATTTAATCGGCCGTTGGTTGCCTAAGGCTGAATCTTATGACCACGGTTCAAAGGTTGAGCTATCTGTATTCTTCCTAGAACTTTATATAACAAAAAAAACATCATATTGAACACAACGCTCGAAGTTTTATTGAAATCAGAGTTCGTATGTTGAAGATATGCTACTTTGAGATCAATTCTCACTTTCCCATGCTTTCCCCGAGCCTTCCCTAGGTTATCCTCCATCAGATTTAAAGCACTTCAATACTGATCCATAGCCTACTCGATCGATGGTGACTTTGAGGATTTACTTTCTTAACTAGTTCCGTCTACCATTTACTCCATGGAAAATTTCCAATTTTTGATAGATCGATGCTGATCCATAAATTTACATCGAGGAATTCGTTGCTCGGCTCCATGCTTGACCCTATACTTCCTCGAGGATTTTCTCGACTTTTGATGGATTAGTGCCAATCTTACACTTAGCTAAAATATGCTTCTTGACTCATTTCCTTACCCTAGAACCTATATATGGCCGATCAATTAACTTGCCTTTATGACTTGGGGATTTTCCTTCAAAATCCTTGAAATTTCCTTGCGTGTTACCTGAAGCTCCATTAACCCTCGACCCGTACGCTCAATCCATTATTGACTTTGGGCTTTTGATGTAACTTCCCTGAGTCAACCTTAGGCTTGACTAGGAGATTTTCAACACTGATCCAAAGCTTCATTTTTCGACTTCCATTCATCGTTTGGCCAACTTTTATCGATCATCGTCGATCCATGATGGAATGGTATTGATTCATAAAGTTACAAAAATTCTGGCTTTCCTTTGTATTAGCAACTTGATCCAACTTTGATTCTCTTGTGCCTCTTTGCCGATCCATTATACCTAACTTTCCAAAGAAAAAATCTCACAAATATGAGCATCAAATCCAAACATACAAGTATATAAGCCAAACAAGAATACAACGTTCAAGCATGCATGTCTCATCTAATATTCAATTTGCTCCAAATTGCATATTAATTGGATGTAATCACATATTTGGATTTTTTGTTAGGAGATGTGTAATTATATCTAACCATATAACAGTATATAATTCATTTATGGCATAGATCTAGCATTATCCCTACGATCTATTCATAGAAACAAGCATATACATAAATATTGACCATCTGTTTGAGATAGTCTCCTACTCGCTTAGAACCCTCGTACATGCAATAAAACCGCTCCAACAATCACATATCTGATGTAGTTCTGCTGCCACAAATTCAAGCTCTCAAAAAAATGTGATTTGGTTGTATGGATGTGCTGCTCTTACCTTTATTCATATTAATATGATTTTACTTTGATTTTAGGGGTTCTACTTTGGCTTAGAGATGGATTTCTTTGAGAGAAAATTAAGGAAATGAAGATGAAAGCTTTAGCAATGTAATCGTTGATCTGAATAGATGATTAATGTAGAAAGTTAAGGTCGAACCGAAATGGAGTTAAGTGGGTCGGGCTGAAAATGATTAAGTACTGAAAATCTTTTCCATTTTATAAAATTCTTATTTCGGCCATAAATCGCTATTTGTAACTCCAGACGTAGCAAATTTATAGTTCATTTCGAGCAAAAAAAAAAAAATCTTCTCTACGCAATGGTACTATTCAAGGCCTTATTCATTTGATTTGCAAACTTTCGCTTTTTACCAGTCATCATTAGTTAACCATTTAATTATTAAATTAACCATTTTAATTACCATGTGTTGATTTTATAGGTCGTTACAAAATATCTGCACATTAGTAATCACTTAGTTTAGAGATACTTTTCATTCACCGGGCTTTATGTGCAACCCTCTTTATTTTCCTCTTCTTTTGTTACTTATATGTGGACATACTAATTTAGCCAGCCGTGGCAATATATGGAGCTTTGGAGTTTTAGCATTATTATTGTCCATGTTTATTATCTAGTTATCATTATTATTGGTACATGTCAAACTTATCATATTGTATTATGACATTTGTATAAAGACTTGATGTATGACTTAGTCATTGTAAAATTGGAGATGCATATATTGAGATCTGGACATGAGGTTGTTGTTATAACTCTCTTGATCATATATGATATTTATATTCAATACATGTATTCATATCATCATCATCATCAGACTTTATTCTTTTCGTTGTAGGTTATAATAAGCTTAGATCTTGTAGATAGTTATGTAGCATGTTATCACTAAATTGTACCCTTAGGTCCTTCTCATGGTATTTGTAGGTTGGACGCTTATTTGTGCAACGATCCAAGTGTTGTGAAAAGCTAGTCCTTACATAAGGCTAGCTTTATTAAGGTCTATTTTTTTTTTTTCATTAATACATGATAGAATTTGAAATATTAATTAGGACACAACTACCCTATGTTATGCTTTACTACAACATCGTTTAGAAATAACAAATATTCTTGGACCTGACCATTGCTTGTAGAGAACCAGTCTTGCACTAAATGAGGTTCTTTAAAAACTTCACCCGGACATAGCAAGGTCATGCAGAGAACATAACTTGATCTAAACAGTTTTTTTCTTTCTAATATGACATTTTAAAGGACCTCGAATGAGCATGATTCGTCATAGAACTTTACGGCACTTCCATCGAGTAAGGTTCTTTAAAAAAGCTTGCTCGGTTATAGTGGGGTTTGTAAAAGAACTGGGGTCAATTAAAGTGTGCAACTGATGCGAAACAAAATTCATTTTGGTAGGGGTAGAATTGGAATTAAATGACGTGTTAAATGTGGTGTGACATATTTTCTACTTTTTTGTTTTTTGAAAAAAAAAGAATAAGTTTTAATTTAAAAAAAAACAGCTGTTTTAAGTCCACCCGAACGAGTCTTTAGTGATGGACCGATTGTTAAAAGGAAATTAATTGGGCTTCAGCAGGCCGCTGGAAATAAATGATCCAACTAATTTGGATTTTCTTTCTTTAGTCTAGCAGGATTTAAAACTAATCCCGTTCATCTATCATCAAATTCAGAATTATGTTTAATTCAAGTCAAAGTCCCTCGCAGTTCTCCAAAAAGGTTTTAAAACTACTTTCAACCAAATTCCCGTAATACACACGAAATTGTTGTTTTATTAATCGATGTCAGTCTCTTATGTAGCAGAAAGAGGAACCATGGCTTACAGTAGCATTGAAAGCAGAAAACTTCGTTCCAGGACTCATTATTGGGTTTCTTTTGGGTATTTTTTTGGATTATAAGTCGTCTCGTAAATTTGGGTTTAAAGGGAAGTCTTCTTCTATGCTAAGCAAGAAGGGATTCATGGCTTCTTCCGATGTCGGTGGCGGCGAACTCAAAATGGTAGAATTTGAGTTCCCCCTTCTGTAGGAAATGTTTATCAAGCTATTATTTCAGTTTTGAGTTTTGAGCTACAGTTTGAGGAGAATCTGAATCCAGTTTGTTATATTTTTAGCTACCATCTTTGACAGTTGGTTATATTTTTAACTACCATCTTTGACAATTTCTGTTGCTTGGTATATCTATGAATAACTGGTCCTTTTCTGAATGCCTTTGAGCTTTTGAATTTTTCAGTATACTTTAAAATGGAGTGGTGCTAAATGCACAGAATTGATACTATTTTAGCCAGAAAATTCATTTGGCAGCATACCGCCGAGTTGCTGTGAAGTAGCTCGGCGTCATACTTTCGAATGAAGCACACTTTTTTTTAACCAAATTTCATCCACTGCTGAATGAAACTGAGTAATTTAAACACTGCACTGCGGTGCATTCAGCACCGCTCTTAAAATGTATTTACTGATTTTGTAAACATATTCCTGAAAATAACCATCTTTACATTACCGCCTATTGAATACTTGGCCTCTAAAGCTGAAAAAAATTGTCAGTCTTGATTCAATGCACTCCAACAATCATCTTAGAGTATTTTTGATGATGAATACCAACCGGGATTGAAGTTAACGTGGTAAGGTAACTGGAATAGTACCCAACTTGGAATTCCAGAAAATAAACGTATATGACGTTGGTTACTAACGCCGCACTCTGTAATGATTATGACTCTCCAATTTGCCTAGGTATGAAATATTATTAATTTAAAAATTATAGCAATTTTGTTTTACTCGCCTGATAGATTTGTGTCAACCTTCTCGTAGTGTGATAATTACACAGAATGGAAAGTCCGAATTTGATGGTGGTTGACTCAAAGAGCCTTCTCTATAGCCTGTACTACCCAAGTTTTATTAGAAATCTTAAACTTCTACTTATACAAATTTCTATATTTAATCTATTTTACTTGCACAAATTTGAAGTTTAAGTTCAATTAAATTAGTAATTTCCGTAAGGAGGCTAAAACTGATATAATTAAAATTCGAAATTTCTTATTGAAGCTGACTTCAACGTGGAACCTTTGTTTGGTGCTCTTATAATTTAATGTAAACAATGAATGATAGGCATAAACAATTATCGTAGCTAGTTTAAACAGCATACCACAACATTGATAGACATTACAAAATAGGTTTGATGCATCATTAGATTATCTCGAGTATATGACTTCTTCACGCTTATTTTGAGGGAGGAAAACATGCAACACTGACTTTTCTAGCATATGTAGGTGTGTGCTAACTAGGAAATCAAGAACAACCAATGCTAATGTTGAGTTTCAGCACTTCAATGTGTCCCCGTGTACGCACACTTCATTGTATGTGATGACGTCACCCAACGAAGCTTCCAATGCGGCGGCGGCCCGATTGAACACTCTTTCATCGCCTCCCAACGAACATATACTTGGTCTTGACAATACTTTTTAACAAAAGGAATTTTCAATGTTACATGCCACCAATCCTATACACACACCACGTTATACACCATATTTCTTGCGATGTTGGGCGTTCAACCCACACACCAATATTGTGAGCCTCATCTAACAGCTAAGATAGAGCACGGTGGACCATTATGACATAAACCGAGTTCTGAAAACTTAGATGATGCCATCTTAATTTACAATGAGGGTCAATTAATTTTTCTGCACTTATTCACATTATTCGAATTAAAAATAGGTAGAAACAAACTATACCCAAGCTATCTCCAAAATTGCATGTTATATCCAAAGTTAGTGATTGTTTTCCTCGGTTAATATTTCGAAACCTCACTATCATGGTTGCTTCCATTGTTTCTAAAATTTTGTAACTTATTATATTTTAAAAGCTTCACCCATCATATATACCTCACAAATTTCAAAACACGTTAAATATACATTCAATAAACCTCACTCCAAGGTTCAAAATCATAACTTCAACATAATACCAAGCTAAAGCATCTATATCCATGAATTTGAAGGTGGTGTTCATTATGTTAACCAGGATCTCATTTTGGTATTTTTGCAAGATAAAGATCAAACTTTATAGAATCTCATTTAAAATTTATTTTGACTGAGATATTGAAATCCAAATCAAAATCTTCACCGAGATCTCAGATTGATATCTCCATCAGGATTATTTGCCTTCTTCTAACTTTTTTATTATTATTTAATATTCTGATTTCTTTCAGCATAAACTTACGGTAAAGTGAATACGTACATTGATGTTAAAACCTTTTAAAATTGGAAAACATCGCAATGATGTGATAAATGATATTTTGAGAACACTATTATTAGATGTTATGTTATCATGGTGATATGAAACTCATGATGACCATCTATCACATCTCGTTTAATATGGTTTTATAATCGTGCATACTTAAAAGCAGTTGGTTTGTTAATTGCAGAATAATGAAGTTGGTTTGTATGACAACATGAAGAGGTTGGTTTGTAGAAATAAATCAACGTCTTTATAAATTGTGATTATTAAGGAAAGTGTACAAGTAAGAAAAGATATGAAAATAAGGTGATTGTATTCTTAATCATATAATTTATAATAAAATTATAAAACAAAGTTTTATATAAGTACAACGACAATTGAATTCCATGGTCGAGTTCACTAGTGAATTGGTTTATACTTGAATGAGGTTTTAATTTAGACAAGCTCGAATTGTAAAAATGGAGATGCAAAAAAATTACTATTTTTTATACTCGTTTAGGTGACAGCTTTGAAAATCTTTTAAAATGTCAAACTTAGATACATAAGTTATTTAAAGATAGTTCCAAGACGTACATATGAGATACACATATTTCATTCGAGATCCCATTCGGTATGTGGTAAATGTATGTAAAAACATAAAGATGATATGCGATCGAAATCCAGTATTTAAAACATTGGCTGGAATTTTAAGCATAAATTTTTTTGTAACCAATTTCCTAAAAAAGTAACATTTCTCTTTCTTTCCCTCTCAACAACGGATACAATCTATACTCAAATTTGCCACAAACATACTCCAACTAATGGTAGTTTGAAGAAACGGCATTGTAGGAGCTGGTATACCATAAGTTTTGTTGTGTGAAAGTATAGAGAAGAAATCAAAGCCATCTAGGTTTAAGGATCTGGTTGGTGTCATCTGGATTTTGGGACCCCGGATGTTGATATATATATATATATATATATATATATATATATATATAAACTAGAAAACTGCTATATTTGTGCAGCATGAGACTTGCAACATTATGAATATATGTGCTCACTTCAAATGTCAAATACTACTACAGACACTCGTCTATACTGGGTTGGGATTTGTTGATAATGGATGCTATAAAAATTAAAAGATAACTACATGCCAGCAATAACTGGATGTCATACTGCGTTCATAATAAATCAAATTATCGTCATTATTATTCATTATTACCAAATCGATGAAATAGTTATTCCAAAATCCAAACCAATGTTTAGATAAGAATGTAGTTTCATTTTTATACGAAGCAATAGTACTAACATCTACCAACATAATATCTCCCACCAAAATTTTAAAGTGGATATTCAACTATTTCAAATACAATCCCGTTTATTAAGCCAATTCTTACAAATCAATTAGATTGAGTCATTTACGTGAGAGTACAAACTATAGTTTCTATACTTTCAATTAACGAATAATTGATCAATTGCAACCACATTTATATTGAAGGGTTAGAGTTTAAACAATTATCAATACTTATGCACGTATTTTCATCTTAGTTCCCTGAGTTTTTTGAAAGAAAGCCATTGATATCTTAAATGATGTTGGTAAACATAGCTGCCACTTTTTTTTTTCCACTAAACAATCTATGGTCTACAATTTCAGGTTCTTGTTGTTAGGCAAGATTTGAGAATGGGACCTGGAAAAATTGCTTCGCAGTGTGCTCGTAAGACACAATGATCATTGGTTGAAATTATAGTACCTCCCTAATATTTGTTTGATGTACAAATTATTTTTCCAAAGATTTTCTTTCAAGATCATCTTACTCTTATTCATTTCCTTTTTTTTTTTTCCTTTTTCAGATGCAGCAACTGGCATGTATGCAGAGTTATTGCAAAGGTAGTTACTTTCAAATTCAGTTTTTTGAGCTAGAAGATTTGATATTGGCTACAACATTCTGAGAAATAGATTGGCAATGATGATTTTTAGCATATATTAATTTCTCTCCAAGGGAAATTGGCTCCTACCTTGAAATTTGTCTTAGACAATTATTTTATATGAACTACTTGTCGGTATAGGAGGTGGAGCCTTGGCACAACAGTTAGGTCACCCGCATGGTGATCTGAGTGTCCAGGTTCGAGTCCGGAAACAGCTTCTTCGCCACGCGAAGGAAAAGCTGCATACATTATCGACCTTCCCAGAGCCCGCTATCGTGCGGGTGCCTCGTGCACTGGGTTCCACCTAACTACTTATTGGTACAGGTAGTGGTCAGTATAAGCATAAGTTGCCCTGTATCAGAGAAAATCAGCACGACCTAAAGATTTTCTGACCTTCAAGGTGCCTCTGCTACTGCAGGCGCACAAAAAGCGCCAAAGGCATGCCTATTTCAAGGCGCCGAGGTGCAAGGAAGGCCTGCCTTTGGTTAATCGACTATTTTTGCAGGCCACCCTAAAAACAAACCCGAAACCAGACCCATTTAATTATCTCAAAATTGACTGTATGGTCGATTGTCGATATTTGGGTTTCTTCTAAAAAATAACAATCGACTGCTGCTGCCGCAATACCGCTGCCGCCACTGTCGCCAAACTACGTGTCCTGACACCTTTGATTAGGTAGTCATTTTTTAAGCTTCATTTCTGTTTAAACTTTAAATTTTAAAAGTAAGTAGTAAGTTAGTTACATAAATAATAGTTATTTAAATTAGTTTAAACTTTAAAGTTGAGGAGTGGAAAGTTCAAATCACAAGGTTAATCTCTTGATTAACCCAAATTTATGTTACGAGGACGTGTATCTCACAGGATTTGCAGATGAAACATGGTTTTTGGACTGTTCAAAAATAAACAAACATCATTGCTTTTGTTTACCTACCCATCAGCAACTATTTGTGTGAACATCTGATAAAAAATTGATTTTAATTTATATAACATGGAGAGTGCATTAAATATTTTGCATTTCCTTTCAGTTTGTAAACTATTATTTATTTCTGGTTTGTTCCATGAGTTGGCTCCTATTCTCGTTAAAAATAATGTAAGGAACTTTATCATTTACCCAGTCATCAGTGAGGAAAGTACAAAAGAAAGAATCTGTATAAGGCTGTCAATGATATTCGAAAAATCCGAAATTCGTCTTCATCCGTATCCGAAAAACAAATAAATATATGATATCAGGCAAAGCGGATACAGATGCGAGACATCCGCATTCAAAAATTATCTGTTCGGTTCTTATTAAACTTAAAGTTTGTTTTATGTGTATTTGAGTATAAGAAAGTTATGTATTTATTGTTTTATCTAGTAGTTTATATTATATGCATTTACTGTATATTAACTGTTCAAAACCATTTACTATCATCATATTTGTTGATTTTGCATATTTTTATAATCAATGGGATTGAAAAGTAATTATGTTAAGCCAAAATTGCTTATTTAATTTTCTTGATTTATTGATCGGATATGATAATTATCCAATATCCGTCAGTATCCGCTGATGCAGATACTCGATATCCGAAAATAATTTCGGATGCGGATACGACACTATCTGTATCCGAAAGGATTCGTTGACAGACCTGAACCTGTACAATCAAGTGTCAAATCAATCACACATGGAAAAGGTTAAATGATCCATCTAACAGTTTTCAGATATACAATATTTTGGAATTCAAAATGATGTGACGAGTGAATGATGGTAATTGAACTAGCACATGATTGATCATTACTTTGTCAGTGATCTTTTTCCAAAAATTGAGTTTCAAGTTAATCAGAGACATGTGGAAGAAGTTAAATAAACTATCTAACAGTTTTTTTCATAATTGAATATTTGTAGTGGTTCCAGTATTCCACACATTATTCATTTTCAATATGCCAACTATTTGTGCTTGGTTTCCAATACTTTCTTGTCATTAATTTATACTCTTTGTTTTTTCTTTTATTATCATCAACTGCAGCTATCGTTTATAATTTTATTATTACCATATGATATTTTTCCCTTGCAGTAATCGATCACTATTGAGACAATGGGAGCAATATGGTCAGGCCAAAATAGTGTTATCATGCAAGAATCAACAAGAAATGTGAGCCATATTTTTTACTTTAGAACTAATCATGTTAATAAAAATGATAACATGTATTTTCCATGCTAACTCAGGAATAGGCTAAAGGAAGCAGCTGATAGATGCGGGCTTCCTACTTTTATGGTTGCTGATGCAGGAAGAACGGAGGTTTCTTTTTTTGGTTTTTTAAACTCTTTTTCAATTATATGCATGACTTGTGAGATTTACAGGAGAAGATAAGCGAGTGTTCTTTGACATAAATACCTTTTTATGTGTGTATTGCGTGTATACACATCACTACGTCAAATCAATACGTGTGGTTGTATGGATTTTTCCCTATGCTTTGTGAGTAAATGTATCATAATTTGTGCTTCACTGCTTCTCTGTCATTGATAATGTATAATATCTACCCCAAAGTGTAGCCTGGTGAGTAAGGCTTACACAGAGAATCCGCTTGACAGGAGTTCGAATCCCGACAGCGTGATTCTCTTTGTTGTACCAGAAGTATGTGTTGTGGGATCAGTGCATACTTCCTTAGGATGTTACAGACAATGAATCCAGTTACAACATAAATTAAAATTTAGTACAAAAAACAATAAAAAATAATGCTATTTAAATTAGTCATGTAAAAGAAAAGAAAAATTAGGTAGAAAACTAGGAAATTTAGAACAAAAATTTCGAGCTTGCAACAAGGATTTGTGTTATTTTAATAGATCTAAGAGAAAGGGGAAGTTACAAATAAAAAGTAAGAGGCAAAGTAGAAGTAAGAAAACGTATGAATAAAAATGAAATTACAGATGAGGATTAATTTAATTTAATTAATTTTATGTAAAAAATAATTATAATAAAACATGTTACATTTATAATTTAAGCAATATCTTAGTGAAGTATTTTTTTTATTTATAAAAAAACCTCTTTACAGAGACCAGATGAAAATCATAACAAAATTCACTAACAAACTAACTGCTCTTAAGTTAGGAAAAAAATAAAATAAATCTACAAGTGGAAATTTTATATATATATATATATATATATATATATATATATTAACGCTAAAAGAGAAGCATGGTATAATGCTTATCTTTTGAAAATTAATTTCAAAATCATTAGTAAAACATATTCATGAAAACAAAACTTTAATTTTGATTACCGACAATTTTAGTTGTTTTTTCTAAAATTAAATATTTATTTTTTCACAATTAATTTTTAGTTCTATTCTATTTAAAGTAACTATATTGATAAAAATGACCTAAAAAAATGATATGTTTTCCGATTTAATTTTCAGTTTCTCTTATATTATTTTTCACAAGCTAATGTATTCTTTTATGAAACTGTTAGTTAGTGTATTTTAGAAAACACAACAGCAGCAACTAAGCCATTATTTCCAAACAAGTTGAAGTCGACTAGAGATAGAACCCAAAACTAAATGACAAAGTCAATTTAAAAGCAATAATAACAATGATATATTTTTATATAAAAAAAAGTAAAATAATTAAATAAATAATAATAATAACAATAAATAAAATAGAAATAAAAATAGATAAAAAAGTTAAAAAAAAACCATGATAATAATAATAATACCAATACTAATAGTAATAATGATGCTAATAGTAATACGGACCGAAGACCAAATACTACGTCTTAGGCTTCTATTCACTAGTCTTATATTTTAGAAAATAATTTCATTTTTCTAAAAATAGTAAAAAAAAAAAAAAATCAAAAATTTTATTTAGTTTTGATAGTATTAACAACTTGAAATTAATATTTATAAATCTACGATTTTCAGTTCTTTTTAAAGCTTTGAATTACTGCATGTGGTGAATTTTTTAGGTATTTACTGGCAAATAACATTCTAAAGTTCTTGTTGATGTAGAATTTTTTACACATGCATTGCACGTGCCAGATATTAGTTTTAGAGAATGCGCATTTGTCCGCTATGTTGCAGCTGTTACATAGTTCACCAAACCCTACATGCCCGCACACATTTTTTCCATATAACTTCAACTGCCCTAGAAAGAATGAATTTGTGTTGCATGCTATGTTTCAAAAATTAACATAAATGGAACCAAATACAGATTATTTGGACAGAGACTAAATTTAATTTAGAGATATTACAGTACATTTCATTAAATGTTTCAAAAACATCTTATGGCTATTTAAAACGGCTATAATATCTTGAAAGGTTGCTTCCAAAATTATATTTGTCATATTTAAGCAGTGAGTTATTTGTACAAGTAAAATGGTTGCATTTCCATTTTTGACATTTTGTATTTGATTTATGCAATCAAGTTCGGAATATAAGTTTAATTATACTCAGGTTAAATCCGGGTCGAGGACAGTACTTGCTATAGGTCCAGGTTAGTTCTTAATATTCGTTGGTGTGACATAAGAATCTCATATCTTTTGATGCCAGATTAAAAAAAAAAAAAACTTTTTACAGGGGAAAAAGCAACCATTGATTCGGTTACAGGGAAGTTACGACTCTTATAACGGTGCTTCCAATCATCTAGATGGTAATTATTTTTTATAATAAATACTTGGCTTGTGAGGTATTCAACATTCTCATTTGATACGATTTAGGAAGGCATCTCAAGTCAAATGTATAATCATGATACCTTCGATATAACTTATCGCCATGGGTTACTTAAAATGAGTGTAGCTTGAAACTCTATAATATGTATGTACTGTGAACGCAAGTACACTTAAATAATTTGCAATTCGGTAATATCTTCTTATATATAATACAGTTTTCATAGTTTATTAATTTGAAGAAATACCCAGAAATGTCATTATGATTGGAGAATTATATGAATAAAGACCCTACAATATGTCATAGTTTAAGGTTGGTTGGTTCCACGCCTTCTTCTAATTATCTATTATGGGGAATATATTTGGTAGGTTACGTATAATGATTGTGCTTCATGATAATCACCATAATCCAATTATTTCATAACAGTTCAATTGTTGAAGAACATCATATGGATATTCTACAAATGCAGTTGTTCATTTTGTGATATATGACAATGTAACATTAGGTTCTTCAAATGCCAATGGTCACTGATGATAGTGGTAAAGCATCTGGTTGTGGATTCGAAGGGTTTAGTTTCAAAACTTCTAAGTGTAGATGATAGCAAAGTCTGAAAAGAATAAACGTTATATTCTTCAAAGCCCAAAAATCTACAAGTTCGTTTAATTATATTATACAATATGACAGACACCCCCAAGGTTTATCAGTGGACAAATTTTTGAAAGTGACCCAGCAAAAATATCTATTACAAGAATAGGCTCCCCTCGAAACTAATTGCAGAAATAAACCTACTTTCATATTATGGAATGTGCAAGCTATATTTTAATTTTTTATTTAACTTGCGCATTTTTGGAATGTGCAAGCTATATCTTTGAAATGGGAAAAAATGACTGTTTATTTCAGCCCGAAATTGTATTTGCGTATTCCATAAACGCGCAAATACAAATTATACACTTGCGCATTTGTGGAATGCGCAAGGCTTGTGCATTCCAAAAATGCGCAAGCTTATTTTTAAAAATATAGCTTGTGCATTTCAAAAATGCGTAGGTTATTTTTAATTACAAACATAGCTCGCGCGTTTTATGAATGCGCAAGCTATATGTAACAAGCCTATTTTTACGATTAATTTTGGTTGAATTTATTGTAGGAATAATTTTTTTTGTTGGATCTCTTTCAAAAATTTGTCCTTTGCTAATAATTAACTAAAAATGTTAACATAAATCAATACAAGTCTTAATGTTAGGATATGGTTGTGTCAAAAAAAAAAAAAAATTGTGAACGTGTTTCCAATGAACCTAAAATCACCCAATTAACAATGACTTTATAGAAGAAACATACGCTAAAATTCTGATAAAAACTTATTCACATCTAAACTATAGCGTCCATCAACGATTTATGTAGCAACCAACGTAAATTGAAAACAACCAATTTTGACAAGGCATTCAATGAAAAACACCGAAGTCTTGGAAGGGTCCGAAAGAAAAGCACCAATCATTGGATAAGCCATAAAAGAATAACCAAATTTTGAAGGAGTTGTCTAGAACACTTTTTTTTCTTCTAACCTTGCCAAAATCTACAAGTTCGTCATTCATCATATATTTCAACCAACGTTCGAGAATCCGGTTTCGGTCATTTGAAATTTTCTTGGTTTTGGTCAATTTTGGAAATTCTGAAAGTTTCGGTTTTGTCCCAATATCGAATATTTGTATTTTTTAATGAAAAGTAACAATAAATGTTACAAATATATTACAAAATATAGTTTATAAAGAGATAATAAACAACATATTGCTTAAACATTAGTTAATATTAAATTTAGCCATCCATTTTAATTAACATAATCATTTTAATTAACAATACCAACCATGTATTTTAAATCAGCATAATCCTTCGATAAAAAAAAAACCCAGCCTAAAGCCTATCCTATTTTATATCCTTCCTAACCTTAGTTTCTATTATATAAAAAACACCTCAGCCCAAAAGCCCACTTTATTTTTATCCCAAGTTCCTAACCCTAGTTTCTAGAGTTTATCACTGCGTACTGAAAAGAACGAACAAATAGAAAGAAATGCGCACCTGTTCGGATTGAAAAATTGACGACAACAACAATGCAAACATACTCGAATTCCTTTGCCATTGGATGCTTAAATCCATTTCCTTCTTCTGATGCTCTCGTTTTGCTAGGTAATTTTTTTATTTCTGTCGAGACTAAGTTTTTTGGATGTTAAATTTGATTCCATTTGCTTTTTTTAATGTCGTTTTTCTTTCTTTTCCACTTGATGCAGCATGCTCGAATTTTTTTTATTTTTTTATTTTTTTGTATGATCAATTTCTGGAACGGATTTAACCTAAAATGGTCGGAATCTCGATGTTCTGGCCGGAACCTTATACTATGATTTCAACTACACATTCTAAAAAATCACCCTACTTGATACAGTTCTATCGTTTTTAATGTTTTCTTTCTCTATTTTTAAACTCTAATTTGTCAGTTTCTATATGATGTCCCTGTCTGGCCATGTTGAGATTCAACATTTCATGTTGGTGCTAACATAGCCAGACTTTAATATATGCTTAATATCAATGATGCAATAATTTGTATGGAAGTGCTATTATTGACATGGATATTAGGTCTGTCAACGGATACTTTCGGATGCGGATAGTATCATATCCGTATCTGTATCCTTATCCGAAATAATTTTCGGATATCGGATAATTATTCTATCCGTTAATTGATCGATAAGTCAAGAAACATAAATGAAAATTTTAAGTTTGATATAAACTTTTTTCGGATAACAGATATTTATTCGCTTTTTAGATATAGATGCAGATGGATTTCGAATTTTTCGGGTATCCATTGACAGCCCCAATGGACATCAATGGACAAACCACTCTAATTTACCTTTTTCCTTCCTAATCTAATCATGGCACAAATTGTTCACATTGTTTGTATGTAATGGATTTCCTCATTAATAGAAGACACCACATAAATTAAGCCGTCCTATTGTCCCAATATATTTTCTAATTTCTACCTCAATAAATATCAACCATTTGACCTAAGTGCACTGCACAATCAGCATCATTATCAATAACCTTTACAAAAGGATGCCCTATCAAAAATATGATCATTAGTCATTAAGAATAGTTCCTATACTGATCTCTTCCTTTATAGTGGATTAGTATCTCCACTATACCACTGACTTGTTATAGTTGATCACAAAGGGCAATATATACAAGATTTATTTGTTCATGACTTCTCTCATCGTCACATAATCAATATCTATCATACTCGTAACCCCACATTGCTTTTAAAAGCGCATCATGATCAAACTAAGAGAAATAAGGTTATGTGAATTGGTTGGTATATGCAAAATGTCACATTGAGCTACCACACTACCCATTGGAAGGGTTCGTTACCACGGACGGGTAGCTCAATTCGTAGTCTTATTAATGCCAACAGTCTTTTCATGTAAATATAAAGTCCTTGCTACTACAAATTTAGAGGCACTAATAAAATACCTCATTTTCAACCGTACAGACATGGCATCACTTTCACTATATGCATCCTTTTTCTTCGACCCTTCTTAGAGTCAATCCATTAGTTTTACATATGATCCTTTGTGATGATAGCAAGTGTATGACTTTTCAATAGTTATGAAAGGCGTGCCACGGCGTATTCCATGATGCAACGCCCGATGCGGCGTTTGCGTATTTCTTCCGTATGTCACGATGCACATGGAAAAATGCGACGAATGTTGCTTACGGCGCAAATGACGCAGGGCCAAAAATGGTGCCTCTTTTCGTTAATATTATTTTTTTTTTTCATTTTTTCACAGTCAAAACTAATATCCAACGATGGTTGTTCGCGCCAAAATTGGTCACAAACACCCAATACCGTGAAAGCACCAGTGTATGAATATAAATTAGTGATATTCAAACACAAACAACAAATCTCAACAAATAATAGACAGCAATCCAAAAGTAAAGAACAGAGACACAAGTTTTATAGTGGTTCGGCTATCTCCGGCCTACGTCCACTCCAATTTTTTTTCTTTTTATTGATTATCCTTGAAGATTACAAGTGATTACCACAGTTGTAGTGACCAAATCTGAAGAAAATTGCAGTAATGATGCTATGGTATAAATTTAGCAGTGTCTGGGCTTGCCTTTCCTCTCCAAATTTTTCGACCTCTTTTCTGAATGACCAGGGGCTCTATTTATAGGTGTGGAAGGCCGAAATCCCGCCTAAAACCTGGGGAGACTGCTTGGCACGTGAGGGGGGCCCACAGGCCCGTGTTCTCGGAATCCGTGCCCAGTTTGGGATCGATTCGAAGTGACGTTCGAATCGATCAAGAATCCATCCAATTGAGCTGAAATTTGGTGTAAACATTCTTCAACATGTATGTAAGCTCCTGTAAAAATTTCATTGCATTTGGATCAACGGTTTGGAAGATATGATCGATCCAAGTTCAAGAATCCGTGCGTCCTGAATGGTTCGAACCCATGCTTCGAAACCATCTTCTTCGAAACCATCCTCTTCGAATCCATAGGGCCGACTCCTTCGAATCCATACCCTTCGAACTCATGCTGTTCGAATCCATGCTTTCTGAAGCCGCCTCCTTCGAGTCCATATCCTACGAGTCCATCCTCTTCGAATCCATCCCTTTCGAATCCTCGTCCTTCGAATCCATGTCCCTTGCTTCGTATCCATCATCTTCGAATCCATCCCCTTCTTCGAATCCATGTCCACTTCGAATCCATCTCCTTCTTTGAATCCATGTCTACTTCGACTCCATCTCCTTCTTCGACTCCATCTCCTTCTTTGAATCCATGTCTTCTTCGAATCCATGTCTACTTCGACTCCATCTCCTTCTTCGAATCCATGTCTACTTCGACTCCATCTCCTTCTTCGAATCCATGTCTTCTTCGAATCCATGTCTACTTCGACTCCATCTCCTTCTTCGAATCCATGTCTACTTCGACTCCATCTCCTTCTTCGAATCCATGCCCACTTCGAATCCATCTCCATTGCATTGAAGCTACTCCTTTCGAACCCATCATGTTCCCATCGATTCGAAGCGTCATCGATGCGAACCTCCTGGGTTCGAACCTGATGGGTTCGAACCTGATGGGTTCGAACTACATACTATTCCTACTTTGAATCCGTCATATTTCCTTCATACGAACTCCGATTAACCTGAAATTCGAAACATAGCCTTTCATAGTCCTTATCATCATTTCCAATCAATTTCGTCCCGATCGGAGTTCAACAAAATTTTGACGATATCCATTGTAGGCTTATCTCCAGTCCTGATATCCATAATTCTTTGCCAATTTGTTGATATTCCAGTTTTGACCAAAAAATGGGATAACAATGGTCGAATGTATTACATATTTTTTTATACAATGACAAGATTACACTTTGAATTAATCTTCAACAAACTTTGAACCATTTATTTATATTATTGCTGCACCATGGACAATTAGAACCGAAATTCACAAATCTAAACCAAACCGATGCAGACCCGACTTGAACATGATAGGTTTCGGATCGGGTATAGTTGATGAAAAATAACATATAAAAACCGATTTGGCTCGGAAGATTAGACAAAAAGCGAGAAAATATACGCATTTTTTTGTTATTACCCAGTCAAACCCAAATCGATCCAATTCGAATTGAACTTCGGGTTGGGTGAATGTTTTGAAATATCCAAGTTAGGCTTGACAAAATCCAACTTGACTAGAATCGAGGCCCGTCGGATTGGGTCTAACTACCGCCCTTGCATCGAAAAAATAATCTCGAATGGTCACATCTCCAAATTAATTTTGAATGAACTTCGAACCATCTGTTCTAGTTACTGGATGCACCAAACAAATAATCTCGAATTGATGCTTTGTTCAAATTAATCTTCCATGAACTGACCGTTTCTATTACGGTTGCACCAAGTAAACTGTCAATCAATATGAGACAGATGAAGAAAATGTTGAAGTTTATGAATCTGATGATGCAAATATTGATTTAAAAAATATGATTGCTGAATCAAATTCAAATTTCTAATTTATCAGTGATATGTGCTATTATATTGAATTTTGGCTTTCGAAGATTATTATGCTTGAGTTTTGTAAAATGCTTAACAAAACTATTAGTTTTTGTAAAATAAAAATAAAAATTGTATTGAATTATTTCAGTTGAGGTGGAGCCTTGTCGTAACGGTGAATGGTGATCTAGCGCCAAAGTTTGAGTTCGAAAACAGCCTCTTCGCAATGTGAGTGAAATGCTGCGTACATTATCGATCTCTTCAGAGCTCGCTATCGTGCGGGAGCCTCGTGCATCGGGTTCCACCTTATTGAATTATTTAAATTAATTGTTATATATATTAAATTTATAAAAAAAAATTTAAACGTGCACAATAAATTAAAAAGGCGCGCTTGCCGCGCCTTGCGCTAAGGCTCCAAGGAAGCTTTGAGCCTTGCGCCATTAATAACTATGAACTTTCCTCATTATATCCTTTCCGCTATACACCTTTTATTTTGGTATTTTTGATTGAGCCACCTTGAATTATAACTACATTTTGAAATACGCTTTTCATTCAGATAGATTCGTTAAAATGCATCTAAAGGTTAAAAATGCATCTAAAGAAGCGACTCCATTAATAGTTTTCTTTTCAATTCTCCTTGTGATCATCGTTAAATATGATACTTATGCACAACAACTGATTTATTACGCTTGGAAAGTTATTCAAGCGTCTACCCATTTTGTGGTAGATTAGTATCTTTATGAGTCAACTAATATGAAAATTGACTTGGATTTAACAATGAAAAGTCTGAATCATTCGTAAATTTATTACTAGCATCACGATGGAAAAAACAAATCATTATTATTCATTTTCTTCCAAATATTATCCATTAATTTGAGTTTTTCTTTTCTTTTTTCCTTTCTATCATCTGCTATTGGCTTATGATGGCCATTAAGATTTAAAAAATTGTCCATTCAAGGTTTCCATGCACCTTGGTTTGTTCCTTTTAAAACAACAAAACTTGCATAAGATTTGCAGTTAGTGGTACATCTTTGATACTATTTATTAGAGCGTGGTCACATTTTGTGTCATTTTTTTTAACCACACGAAGCGTTACGGGCACAATATGTCCTAAAATTGCGTACAACGATGCAAAGTCACTTATGTTCACTTCTTACTCATTTTTCTGTAATTTTGTTTTTTCATCTTTTTCAAAATCTAAAAGATAGCATAGTTTCGTATTTATTCTAAAATTGTACGTCTTCCTCGTTTTAATGCTTTTGAAACTAGCAATATGAAGACGTATAATTTTCATATTGCTAGCATAGTTTCGTATTTATTCTAAAATTATACGTCTTCCTCGTTTTAATGTTTTTGCGATTTCTCAATTTTATAATTATATATTTTTTGTTCTTAATATGACTTTTGCAATTGGAATTATATACTTACTATAGTCTTATATTTGAAGGTACTTTTGTGGATTGAACTTAACTTCTTCTATATGATATCATTTGTTAAACAATGACAACTTTTGTATTAGTATTAGTTTGCATTTTTTTCTCGCACAAAAATGAATACACACACACATGCATATAAACTTCAAATACTATAATTTTTCTAGAAATGTACATATCACAATCATGATCATCTCTAAAAAACTTAGGCTCGTTTGAATATGTGTAACACAACAATTTTTGATGTTAAATCTATGGTTGAAATAAATGTTCTAACGGTGAATATTGATCTTTAAATTTGAAAAGGTTATGAATTTTGAAATGCTTTCATTTTTTTAACGATGATATTCACAATGTATATTGAACATCTAAAAATTTCTGACATCGAGAGTAGGATGACTCAAAACGATAATGGTGCTAAATAGGTGCTTCAAAAGAGGGACGTATGTGAGAGTGTCATGCTCCTCAGCACGAGAAGGCCTTTGTGCACCATTACTAATTGGATAACCGTAAATTGGTATGTGATATTCTTCTAGCAATATAGCGATAAAGCACAAAGTGACAGTGAGATGTAAATCAACATGGATAAAAAGCTTGCAGTCCATGTGAATTGTGACTAACATCCTATATGCTTACAAATTTACAGACTATGCTAATCCATTCTTATCAAGTGAAATATGTACCAATGAAGCACAGAAATTGCCAATGCTATCTGTAAACGTGTTATATGATCAATTACGCAACTCAACTAAGGAGAAAAACAATATATATCAAGGCACCAAGTCGACGCCATTTAAAGCCACTGGAGAAGCTGTGTAGTATGTGTATATGTTGCTTCAGTGTTGTACTCAGGTCATTTGTATTATATTGAAGATGCTAACTTAATATTACTCCGTGGTTTGAAGTTATGTCATTTCTGCTAGTCATCATTGTAACTGGGTTGTGGGCATGTTCTAATGATTCTATGGTTTTATTGTTGCTCCATTTGCCATGAACTTATCTTTGTCATGTTCAGTTTGTGGGATTTATGTATGTGTAATTCAGTAACAGCTTATATTAGTTCTTGCTTGACGATTGACGTTGAAACAATTTCCTTTTAAAGCGTGGTATAAGCATTTGTTATTTGTTAATACAGGCTATTAAAGCGCATGATGCTTATACTTTTTAAGGTTATTTTATGATAATTTTTCAAGCATGGTAGCTACAGTGGTTAATAATGTATACAGTGGTTAATAATGTATAGTACTATATTCTAGAATTATGACTTTTAAGTTCGCATGTATGCAATGATCGTATTCCTAAAGACCGACGATAAATGTGAGTTACCTTTTTTGTTTATAAAACCAATGATTAGAAAAATAAATTTATTACAAATTTGTTAAAATTTTATTACAAAAGAAGATTTTGTTTCTAGTTTTATACGTTTCCATTTTCAAAACTCGCATGTATATATTTTGAGTCTGTACATGCGGATACAAATAAAAAACAAATCAAGTTTTAGATGATGTCTATTATTAAAATAATTTGCTTTTGGAGGTCTGTTTAAAATGAGTCATTTTAGTATACAGGGAGTTTTTGACTGTTATTTATCTAAACTAGTATGAATCTGTGCTACGCACATGACATGATAAAATAATGCTAAGTTAATAGTGATTAATCAACGTGATATTTTGCAATGGTGATTCAAAGAAAAGTAACATATAGTGAGTTTGTCGCATCAAATAATATAGCACATTATTGAAAGGGAGTTGCTGGTTAAAAATGTGGGGATCGTTATTTAAAAGGTAATGATGGTAGAAGAAGAATCAAAGCTCTTACACGAGAGAGTGGATGTTAGATTGATACTTATTTTATAATTTTATAGAGAAAAAGAAGCATTGATGTCACTTATAATGTCATACTCAATCTATCTTGCATTTTTTTTGTGAAAATGGGGATGGAAGAAAAAGTGAAATATGACGAATATAGATTAAGGGAAAAAAGAGTAAGGTGGAAAAAAAAAACCACAAAGAGATTTGCTTATTGGAGGACAAAAAATAATAAATATTAACCTTTTATTTGGAACAAGGAGAAGCTTGAATTTTTATGCAATATCGAGAAGTTTGAATTTTTATTTAATTGTAAGAAAAAACAAATGAGATATGCTGAGTCTAAGTTCATACGGTACGGTATTACAATATTTGATTTAACTTTTTTCTTTTAATATATTTGATAGTTTTAAATCAAAACTAAATTTCACAGGATATTTTATATCTCGTACATACATTAGAAAAATAACAATGGTTGTTAAATTTATATGTTTTTTAAATAGAGTAAATGAAGAGAAGATGTTAAAATGGAAATTATTGCTGCAGGTCGAGTAGTTACCTAGAATTCAGATCACTATGTTTCAATTAATATTTATTAACTTTTATGCTATAAATTATTTAAAACCGATCAAATTCAACCATAAACCATGCTTGATTATTTAAAATGACTACATGGAATAAAGTTATTTCAACGGTTGAATTTGGGTAAATTAAGGTACCTTCAACTACTTTTCTAACCCCTTCTCTACCGAGTCCTTCACTTGCGAAATCAAATAATTTTCTCGTCTTTGGCATTTAGGAAATAGACCTAGATCACCCAAGTGAAATCATCTACAAACCCAATAGTGCATCAAACTCCACTTATTGGCACTAGTGTAAGCCACAAACACCTAAATGGATGCACTCTTGAAAATTCGTTGTCGTATGTCTCTCATCAAACGAAATCTATTTTTGCTTACCAAGGTCACAACCCCTACAAAACCTCAACTTTGGCTGACACACCATTAACCAAACCATGCTTCTGTAATACTTCGAGATTCGATCATTAAACAAAGATATCACAACCGAGTAGATTCCGTACCAAAAAAAAAACCACTGCCACAAACTTCTCTTGCACCTTCATCATTACCAATGAGTCGTTCATCACTCTCAATCTCTCGCCATCTACAACACATTTCAATCTTTCTCTGCTCAAATTCCTACATGCAACAGACTTCTACACAAATCTAGAACACGTCAGACATCCATGATAGTTCTAAAAAACTATCAAACATTTGAATACCCACATACTCTAATTATGCAACAAGACATTTTGTTCCTTATAAGAATTCCTCCTCCGTCAAATTATGTATATTTAATAAGAAAATTCGATTTTGGCATTATATGGTATGAAGCACCCAAATTAGTCAGACTTTTAGTACAATCAAATAAACTAATACTAAATGAAAGCACTGTAGTATCATTATCGCCATTATTATCCAAACTGACTACAACTGCTGCCGACACTAAAGTTTTCTTCTGCTTGTCTCTCTTCTGCATAAGAACCAAACACTCACGTCTATAGTTCCCCTCCTCTTTATAATAATAATAAACACCCCTTTTAGGATCTTTATACCGATATCTAAAATTTCCATCTACACCACCTTTCTAAATCAACAAAGCCTCTAAACCACTATACACACTCTCATTATTAACCATCCTACCACGCACACCTCATTATGCAACGCTCTCATTATATCATATATGTTTATAAACTTCCCTAATAAATCATTGGGTTAACAGATACTTCTTACTTCGAAGGCATTGAACATGAAAAAATTACGGCCTAGGCGACATTAGAAATTTAGTATATGTCTTTTACATATCCATAATTAAAATATTGAAACTTGCTAGTTGCTTAGAGAGTGTGGTATGTGGCTTCTTCCTAAAGGCGTAAAGTTATTGCTGAAGAATAATACTAACCCTGATATGCATTCTTTGAGTCATCCTATATTTTTATACCTTCGTGATGTTAGCATCGGGCCATTCTACAGAAAGTGAAATAGGCCGATTTCAATTTTTTTTCCTATTTGGATCATAGTGATTCTGAAGTTGATGGGTTATACTAGATCCAATCTAGATTATTTACATAAAATTCAATTATTATTTAATTTTTGTGATTTAATTTGTTAATGGATAAATCAAAATGATTTGTGCATATATTAGAAGTATATCAATATATATACTCATATGTGTTAACGTACACATGGAACATGATAATGTGTACTTAGTCAATGTATACGTATATAGTGTTGGGATTTGCATCTCTAACTTATACAATGATCATTTATATACACATTAATTTTCCTTTAATATTATTTAAAAATATAAATAAAATAAACTTTAAAATATTTACTTGGGTTTTAACCATGTACTTAAAATTTAAATCAAATTCAATATCTAGAATATCTATTTTTGACTTGATAAAAATTATTTTAGAATTTAAATCTAGATCTATAAATACATTTGAAAATATATGAATAATATATTATCATTGGATCCTTTTTTATTCGATACACAAATTAAAAATATAATATAACCAAAGTATGTAATTTTAATAAATTAAATATTAAAATATATTATAGAAATCATTTTTTGACAATAAATTGCTATTTTTAGTTAAAAATCGAAACTATTTATTATAATTTAATAAATAAGATTTTTTTTGCAAAGCAAGCTAAGTTTCTAAAGAGGACCTATGGCTTATTTATTGAACAGAAAAGTAAGGAAACACACAGACATAAGAGTACAACGCATTAAAAAAAAGAGTAACACACAACCAACAAGCACACACATACACTACAAATTAACATACACCAGAGACCACAACAAGAACTAAAGAAAGCCACACATTAACAACATCAAGCACCGGAGCACACAAAGAAGCACCAACTTTAACACATAAAAACCACAACAAGCACAGTAGTAAACACCAACACAACTCGGAAGAAGTAACAAAAATAGAGATAAGCAACACTTGCAAACTCAACCATCAGTCAAAAAAGGCACCAAGAGCTACGAATGGAAAGATAACCAGGTTCGAAAGGAAAAGCATTTGCATGTAGACCAATGGTACCCCTTGAATCAGACATAACATGATGCAACAACACAACAAGAAATTTGACCATGCCAGTCATGACTCTTATGTTCCTCTTGCTCCAAACCACCTTCATGAACTTCCTTATCAAAGTATGATAAACATGACTTTGCAAGCTTTTTTCTCTAGTATTAAGAAACAACGTATGCCATTCAAGCTTACTCACAAGATTGCCACTAGGCAAGCCACAAGAAATGAGGAGATCATTCCAAAGATTTCATACAAGAGGACATTTGAAGAACATGTGCGTGTCAATTTCAACATCATTACCACAAAGAGTATATGGGGCCTCATTTATGAACTCCATACGACGTAAATGATTTTTAGTCAGAATAGCATTTTTAATAACATGCTAGAAGGGGAAATTGTCAATCCATATGTGGATGGACCCATTCTCCAACTAGCGAAACCACATAGCTTCCAAATCAGTTAAAAACAATGGAAAGAATTATCCCATTACTTCTTTTGAAGCTCCCAACACTCCTATGCGTTGGATAAATCTCATCAAATGAAGAGCCTTGACGCCCCACCCCGAGACCCACATTAACAAAGAGTATTACTGGATAATACCGTCTGCTAATGCGGAGAATAGAGCTGTTTAGGAGCGACTATCTATAGCTTTGTCTTAAATATATATTGAATACGTAGATAAATGCCCTATATTTTTTCCCTATCTCAAGTGGATCGACATATCGAATAAATACTTAATACAAAGCTATAGGATCTATCAGAACAAAATACAATAACTCGAATGCAAAACACATCAAAAAATAGCAGATCATCACATATATATACATATGCAGATACGTCACAGAGTATACAAAATGATACATGTTAAGTGGTATAGCGACCAAAATATACAAGCAAGTCAAAAGAATATACATATCAGAGTAGTAAATAAAAAGAACTACACAAAAAGGTAGTTTAAAATTTATTGGACTCTTAGCCTATCAGATGTTGGGGTGAAAGGATTTTTGTCCACATCCTCCAAATGTCGATTTGGAGCTCCACTATGAAACACCTATCTTATCATATCATCAATTCTATCATCACCATTCAATTGAAATCTCAAGGACTCTATGCCTATTTGATTCAAATCTTGGTCCATACCTCCCATTCCTACGATGAACTTCTGGTTCTAATCCTATTGGCTATATGTTTACATTCCAAACTCCATTCCTATGATGAACATTAGCTTCAGGTACCCTTACTCGCTCATGATCCGGATCGACTGTGCCCTCTTGCAAATAATGGCTGGTACCGATCTATCTCGAGTGATTGGTACCGAGTTATCGCATCTTTAGGGGGTTTGGTCGATCTTACTCTGCTCCATTTCTTGGTACACCTACACTGCCTTCTGGCCTTTGATTTTGATTTTCAGTTGCTCTGATTGCTCTTTTCTGCTCCATTCTTTTGAAAAACCCATTCGTCATTTCCACTTACTGAGCCATCAACTTCGTTGTGTTCTTGTCATCATCCCTTCCATCTCTTCCCTTGTCACATATATAGAAGACAATTTTGAATTTAAGGACACCTTTTACCATTCCCATGCTCTAGTTAGCTTTGTCCAACAATATCTCTTGTAGTAGGCCTCTTCATCCTTTTTGATACGTTACCTAAGTCTCTCTAAGTGAAGCACCAAAACATTGGACCAAAAATTGATGTAACACCCCAATATCAATGAAAACTGAATTAAACAAATTATAAAGTGAAGAAAATAAAGAGAAAGAGAACAAAATACAATTTTTTTTTACAGTGGTTCGGCGAAATCTCCAGCCTACATCCACTTAATCTTTTTTATTAATGAATTCACTTCAAAATACAACAATTTACAATCAATTTCTGACTATAATGTAGTTGATGTCGAAATTTTCAAGGTCCTATGAGTTAAATGAGGAAGAAGATAGATTCTCTTGTCCAAAATGCCAATCCCCTCTCTAGTTCAAGGTTCTTTGTTATTTATAAACGAATCCTAGTATAGATCTTATGATTCTAAGCTTGAATGCACTATTTCTCTAGATCGGAAGTTCAAGCATAAATAACACGTCTTTGTGTATGTGTCCCAAAAACAATAATATAATCGGTATCGATCATTAATTATCGATACCAACTTGATTCCAAAAACAAAACAAAAAACTTTGTGCCGACCATAACAGGTCTATAATGACTTGTTTTTGTTGCTCAAATTTCCATGCATTGCTCTATAGTGGGTCCCTACCTCATCTTGCATGCATTCCACTATAACCAAAACTAATAGATACCCATCATTAATTATCAATTCCGACTTGATTCCAAATTCCAGAACTCTAAACCTTCTTCATGGATGAAGTTCCTAAGTCCCATGCATGTAATCTATGTAATATATTATGGTTGTTATTGATCAAAACAACTTGGTATCAAGTTATTATTTTGATCTAGCATTGGTCAATTTTCTAGAACTTCTTCATTTTTCCATTCTCGTTGGCATCCAAATTTTAGGATCTGTTCCTTTTTCGACTCATAGCCAAGTCAATCTATTTGAGTCTGTTTTAAAACTACACAAAATTTGCTTGCAACACTTGTCCTCTAAAGCATTCTTTTATAAATACAACGTGTGCTTTTCTCAAGAACATTTATCAAGACTGGCATATTATTATCAGTTGCACTCTTTGGCTATCTACTAGTTCAAATCTTGGAAAATCATCGATTCCTTCAGATTCACCTATAATTCAAAGGTCATTCTAAACCCATCATAGCTAAGAACTCAAGTCCTTGCCTAAATTGATCATACATCATAATCATCCCTTGTTCCATCAGATTCAACATATCACATATTCGTATAGTCCCATAACTTTTTGGTATTTTCATATCCCAAATCATATATCAGGCATCATTAATCATAGCGGTACATTGCCACTGAGTATCACCTAACATCCCAACATAAGCAAGTCCAACCAAATAGAAGCAACATCATTCATTAGTCGTTCATTAATCATTATCAAATTATTTGAAATCAAAATTCATTCAAATCCCAAAGTTCAGTTTCTAATCTTTTCGGTTCGCATAGCCATAATCCTAGATTGACCATATCTGGTCGCTCTCCAGTGAAGGGACTAAGTATCTAATGCGAGTCATTCACTCACTCTTAGGTGACATGACTTATTAACAAAAAAAACTTGTCAACACCTCAAAGCAGAGTTTAAAGTGTATATGTCTCTTTCTAAACCTTCTTTCGAAAAGGTGAAAGTAGTTAATACCTTTTGATCAGGTGAAGATAGTTAATACTCCTTTTTTTTCTCACAAGTCCTTTTGAATAGGTTGTACTTGTTGAAACTCTTTCTTATATAACCCTTCGACTTGGTCGAAACACCTGAATTCCTTCTTATATTGCCTTTCGAGCTAGTTAAATAAGTTTTGTATCCTTTCAAACCCCCCTTTAGAAATAGTTGAGGTAACCTGGAGGTTGGTCCTAATGATCTAAGGATTTGAATTAAATGGAAAGGTTCCAACCTCTTCGAATGCTAATCTTTTAACAAATTGAGGTTGGGAGCTAAGGCTCTAAGGATATTAGTTGAGCTAAGGGTTTCGACTCACTCTGAAGGTGACCTTTCGATCAAGTTGACATAAGCAAATCATAAACTGAATCCAACAGGAATATGAAATCAGCTGCATATCTAAAATTACCATAATCTTGCTTTCATTAAGCTAATGTTATACAAATTGATCAAATCCCCAATTTTATTTCAAAATTAGGGTTTACAAATTTAAAAAAGTATAAGAATGAAGTGAATGAATTCAGATCCCTTAAACTAGGCCCCTAGGGTGTTATTTATAGGTGTGGGTTGGTACCTTTAGAATCAGTCCTTTCAACTTGGTCGAAAGGCGGCCTTGGAGACCTTTCATTGCCGTTAACATTTGTCCATCCTTCTGCATTGCTTTTGAATAGACTTGATTGCTTTCAACTTCATCGAAAGGGGGAGGTGCGCTTCTCCGCTTTGTGTTGCTATGTTGTTGCAAGTAAGAAATGGTACGAGTTTTTGACTCCATCGATAGGTGGATCTTTGGAGCTTCGAAGGAGTCGAGACGTTGAAGGTTTTAAGGCAGAAGGTAGCTTTCGATGGCACACTTGCTGATTGATGAGGAACCTCATCCTGTAGTGTAAGAAATTGAAATATCGAGCCCTAGCAAGCTATTATTTCTTAATTATGAATGTATTGACCAGTTCAAAAGGCTTACTTTAAGCTTTCAAAGGGGTTGCTCTAGCAAAACATCCTTTGTGGAATGTGAATGAAGGCGAAACCATTAGTTTCGAAAGGTTTGGCGCGCATATGAGTGACTATAATTTATTGCTTTCGAAAGGTGTTCCTCAACTTATTCGAAGCGTCTTCATACATGCGGAAGCATCTATTTCAACAGGAAGTAATTGAAGCCAAAGGGTTCTTTCATCCTCTTTTGATCCATTCAAAAGCTTATAGCACATCCAATTTTTGCTATAGCATCCCTTGGGCTCCTTCGGAAGGCTTTGTTGATGCTATCGTCTCTTATAAATCTTTTTCTTCTACCTTCTCGGTTTCGACAAGGTCTAAGTGAGAATTGGTGGTAATGGGACTTGCTATCCTATACAAGTCCATCCACTTGCTCTTTGGAAAGAGGACATGCATTTCCTGATATGTCGCTCCTTCTCTCCGGTCGAGAAACTATTTTCTATCTATTTATCAAACACATGGGATAACCATGTACCAATATCATCCAACAACAATATCAAACATCATTTAGCATCCATTATCAAATCTTTCCTATACTCTTATTCAAATCAAAATGCGATAAGAAAAAATCAATATGTCTAATCCAACCAAGGATTACTCTTGGACCTTAACCAGAGCATGCCCTAGGATTGATCGAGATCCCGTACATGCGTGAGTAGCCTGGTAGTAAACCTTCATAGTTTATTGAAAGAAAGAAAAATCAAAATGCATAAATTAAACTTAACTCTGATCCATCTCGATCATGTGATTACTATACCTAACCCATATCCATGGCTATGACCGAATGTTGTTATCCGATATTTTGATCCGGTTATATCCAAACTGATTGTACAAGTTAGACTCGACTGTCATCAAGGACAATAAGCCCAAAGCGATGATTGTGGGGTCCAAAAATCAAGTACAGATGGTAATATGAAGCCATGATCGAACAGAATTGAAATATATGCTATATAGAATGCTCAAAGTATGGAATATAATCTAGCATAGAAAAGGGATCGGCTATAATCCCTTAATCATAGGTGTCGGCCTACTTCATCCAAATAAGTGTAACTCAATGGAGAAGAGTAGATATCTTGAGATCCGTAAGTCCAATATATATGAAACTTTAGATACAAGATATGGGGCCATAGGGAGTATATCCTAAGGATCACACCTCAAAAGGACTAAGCATGAGGGATCGACACTCTTTCATCCATATGGATCGGCCAAAATCAGGTAACAACACACTTTGCAGCAACAATCGAGAAATAATTCAAATTCTACCAATCCAAATGGCATGAAACTGGGAGGCTAAGCATAATACAACATAGAGAAGCTCCCATAGGGATCATATCCTCAAATTCTTCCAAAATAGGGATCAGCCCCGATCCCAGTTTCTTAGGATTTGGGCTATGCGATCCCTCGGTGTGTCCACATGGTTTTGGAGATCCTTCTGCTGGATTTTCAAGGAGATATTTCGCCGTCTTCCTCTAAAATATAGGCTTGATTATTCATTTTCGATATTTTACGCTGCTTGTTGCTTTATACTCTATTGTAACTAAGGAGTTTCATCTTATCCCTATTGTGCTTAGCTTACAAAGTGATTAATAAAGCTATCTCTTCAAAGTGGATATAGGCAAACAATACCGAACCACTATAAATTGTTGTTTTCTTATTATTGCTTTGATTTTCTATTATTTAATTGCTTTCTTCCTCTATTTTCATTTTATATTCTTCATTTATTTCTTTATAAAATCTCTATTGGGTGTTTGTGCCAATTTTTGGTGCAAACAGTTCGGTACTTTTATCGAAAATTTAGATTCTCAGCTCTATTTGGATCCCTTTGCTGCTACTAGATTGCATAAATCCCTAGAAAAGATCTAGAATTATCTTTAAGTAGTTTATCCATTCTATTCAGATTTGCTAAAGTCTAAGAGAAACTATTAACAATGGTTAGGAACACTAGATCTACCTCTCAAAACGCAAAAGGAAACGAGAACGCTAGCATCCAATAAGGAGGGAAGATCAATCTACCAGTAGATGATAATGCTACCAATCTACTTGATGTCTAAAATCCAGCAGATTTTATTACAAGAGCTGATTTTTAGAATTTGATGAGAGAGCTCATGGATAGCTGTTGATAGTTGAACCAGCATATTCAACCCAATATCCATTTAATGAATCAATGCAGAGATCCACATTGCGAGAAAGATAGGAGAGAGCCAACCCCTTATGCTATATCGGAGAGTTCTAGTTCATTAGATTACTATCATAGACGAAAGCATTATAGAACTGATGGATATCATGCAGAAACATCCGGACATCAACAGGCAATCCAACCTTGGTTGCTAGGAATGATCGGGCTCGATCCCTTAAGAGCGGCCGATCCCTCCTCCAGAAAAGGGAGCATGCCTTGTCATGTTAGAGAACAACCGCAGTTGATCTAGATGCCGAGGTTTAGGTGAATGCAGACCAGTTACCTCCTCAAAATAACTATGAAGTGAACACACGTGATATACATCAAGAGGATGTTAAGCCAAGAAGGCATGGAACAACCTATAGACATCAACCGAACCATTCTCATGAGGTAAAACATGACTACCCCTTCGTTCCAACAATCCAAAAGATGGACTCGTCGGCTATGGTTAGACAGCTAGTGAAGGAAAGCTAAGCTTGACTAATGATGATTTGGGGATCTGCTATTAATACCAGGATTATTCCGAAACTCTTACTAAATCGAGAAGCCATATCCCGTTCACCGACAATATCCTACATACGGAGTATCCAAAGAGGTTTAGCATGTGTTGATGCCTGCCTACGAGGGAAAAAATGACCCTAGGAAACATATTATGAGATATGAATGGCAGATTGATTTCGTACGAGCTGACGATGTAACAAAATGCTGATGTTTTCTTATTACTCTCTTTGGCATAGCAACGATATGGTAAACAAGATCACCCCTATGGTCAATTTCTAGATTTCATGATTTAGCAAAAAAATTTTTGGAGCAGTTCCATATGTAAGCAACTCGCCCCAAGGATGTAATCTCCCTATCGAGCGTGATCCAAGCTCTAGGAAAATCTATGAAAGATTACTTGGAGATATTTTATATAGTTGCCACGGAAGGTAGTAATCCGAATAACCATTCAATATTGATGGCGGCAACAATCCGAAATCTGACTTTGGCAATTGGTTATCTGGCAAACCACCCGCAACGTTGGATCATTTCTATGCAAAAGCAGCTTAATATTTGAGGAAATAGTAAGCTACGTGCACTAGAAAGAAGAATTTCGTGGGACCAAATGAAGAAGGATTGTAGAATAACATTGCAGTGAAACAATCCAGGGAGAGTTTTGGAAAAGTTCAAGTGAATGTCCAAAGTAAATGGAATTAACAAAAGAAAGGCAGTGATAGGGGCTATGAGCAGAAGAGGGATTCTGGAAGTGGAAATTCAAGGATTCCAATGTATGATACCTACACACCACTGAATACATCCCTAAAGAACATCTACTTGTCTACCTATAACACTATGCAGAATAGGAAGCCATCTCTAAAAGAATCGATAGTGAACTGGAAGCAAACTAGAAAATATTGTCGTTTCCATGAATGTTATGGTCATAACACAAATTATTGTAAGCATCTCCAAGATGTTATCAAGAAACTAATTCAGGAAAGAAAATTACAACAGTTTGTTAAAGCCCTACATAACGGTAGGCAGGGGACATCTGACCCCAACCGAGGACAAGTGTCGCATGGGACTAAGGAGCCTACATGGACTGGTGGAAGATTAGTGATCAATATAATAGTCATAGGACCTCATCCAGTTGATATGAGCTAGCATGAGATGGAGTGTTATGCTTGTGCAATCAAGCATATGAATTTTGACTGCTATTCAAGTATAGGAGATGTGGCTCCGGCAAAATGGCAGCGTACAATGGTATATGACATTGTATTTAGAAACAGAGATGCAGACAAGGTAGAGGCACCAATAATCAACCCGGTGGTCATTTCGGCCATGGCCGGGTCTACCTTTGCGAGGAGGTTCTTGTTTGACTGTGGAAGTTCCGTAAATATAAAAGGCTTACGATCAGATGGGGACGGAAGCCAAGGACTTGAAACCATCTAAAGCCAGCATTCATAGCTTTAATGGTGTTGCAACCAAAGCTATCAGCTATGTCAAATTGCTAGTGGAGTTGGTAAAAGGGTATCGTAGGAGAGTGTGGATGTTGCCAATTGTTGTCTTTGATGTTGACTCTCCATTCAATGCTTTTCTAAGCCAACTAGCCATCGCAGAATTCCAAGCAGCTCTTGCCCTATGGTGTTTGACTTTGAAGTTCCCAACTGATAATGGTGTTGGAGTTGTGCATGGTGATTAGGCGACCGGACGTGCCTGCTATGTAGCTAAAATGAGAGACGCTCAGTGGAAGGAGAAAGGTAAGGGTGTGGAAAAGTTTCTCTGTATCCAATCCACTAAAGATTGACAACCAGCGCCAGGGGATTGGCTTGGGCACCACAGTCGTTCTATAAAGACATAGATCCGAGGAATGATGAGGAGCTCAAAAAGACCAACGTTGCACCGGATGAGCTAACGATTGACCTCACGGTCAGCCACGATGACCTGTTATGGGTACTAAAGATCAAATTGTAGCTTATCCCTCTAATGATGAAAGAACTTTCTAGTTTTCTCCGAGCGAATTTTGATATGTTCACTTGGAATCATTCTAATATGTGTGGGATATTTCCCGCTATTGCGAGCTACGCATAAAATATCGACCAGCGGCATGTCCCGGTGAAAGAAAAAATGCATGGCATGGATCCGAAGAGATCCGCTGGTTTAAAGAGAAGGTGGATAGGCTCAAAAGAAATGGGTTTATTCATGATGCCCTCTACCTTAAATGGGTATCTAACCATGTGTTTGTAAGAAAGGTGAATGGAAAGTAGCCAAAATGTGTTGATTACTCAAACTTAAACAAGGCATGTCCAAAAGATAGTTTTCCCCTTCTAACGATCGGCAAGCTGGTAGACTCAACCGTTGGACATGAGTTTCTATCTTTCATGGATGCATACTCTAGATATAATCGAATCTCGATGCACATTCCTAATTAGGAGCACACCAGCTTCATAACCAACATTGGGTTGCATTGCTATGTGGCAATGCCATTTGGATTGAAGAATGTTGGAGCAACTTATCTGGGCCTAGTCAACCGAAGTTTAAAGATCAGATAGGAAAAAAGATGGAGATATATGTGGATGATTTGCTCATAAAGTCATAACGATCAGGCAACCACGTTAGGGACTTATTAGAAATGTTTGATATCCTTCGATATTACAAAATGAAGATCGATCCTTTGAAATGTTCTTTTGATGTTGCATCAGGAAAGTTCTTGGTTTTATCGTTAATGCTTATGAAATCGAAGCTAATACCAAGAAGATTCGAGCAATTCGTAGCATTAAGGTGCTAAAGACCATCAATCAAATATAGAGCCTAAACGAAAAGATTGCCGCCCTAAGTCGATTTATTTCCGAAGCCATCGATAAACACATTCCTTTCTTCAATTTGATTAGGAGAGGGAAAAGGGACTTTGAATGGATACAGGATTGTGAAGACGTATTCCAAGCTTTAGTAAACCACTTAGAGAGACCTTCCAAATTGTCAAAGCATACGCACGAAGGCTTGTATGTCTAGTTGGCCGTGTCGGCACATGCTATAAGTGCCACGCTACTTCGCAAGGAGAATTGGATCAAGAGATCGGTCTATTATGTTAGTAAGCAGTTAACAGGAGATGAAAGTAACTGCCACAGATAAAAAAATTGGCGTATTGCTTGTTGATTGCTTCACGAAAGCTCCGTCCCTATTTTCAGGCTCATTCCATCAATGTTTACGTCGATCAACTATTATGACAGATTCTACAATATCTTGAGACTTCTGGAAAGTTACTCAAGTGGAACATCGAACCAAGTTAATTCTACATCACTTATTTATCTCGAAGAGTCATCTAAGGACAGGCACTGGCGAACTTTATAGCAGAATTCACTATACATGATGATCTCCTAAAGAGCGATGGAGCCCCTACCTTTCGGTGGAAAATGTATACGATGGAGCATCCAATGATTATTGTTTTGGATCCGGAATCGTGATAGTAACCCTAGAAGATCGATCAATTTGCTATGGTTTGAAGCTTGACTTCTCTGTAACGAATAATGAAGATGAGTATGAAGCTCTAATTGTTGGACTCAAACTCGCCTAAGAACTAGAAATAAAATCTTTTGAAATCTTTTGTGATTCTCAGTTGGTGGTATACCAAGTCAGGGGAGATTACTAGGCTAAAGGATAATGACTTTCCCTGTACCATATCCAAGTCTAAGAGCTATTGACTAGCTTTGAGTATTATGACATCACGCACATTCCCGGGGATAAAAAAGGCCAACTCTTTGGCAAAGTTTGCTAACACTAGGGATGCGCAACAAATAGGTTTGGTTCCCATTGAAGTACTAGATGCTCCAAGCATAAAGCAGATGGAAATCGACTAGGTACTAGAGATAGAGCCTAGGAAGGAGTCATGGATGACTTATTAAGGACTATTTGCTATAGTGAGTCCTTTCGAAAGGAGGAATGAAAGGCGACAAGTCCTCCGCAAAGCTTCATGGTATGTCATTCAGGAAGGAGTCATGTATAGAAAGGGTTTTTTCTATCCCCTACTCTGATGTATCGCTCATGATGAAATAAAATGAGTCTTAAAGGAAGTTTATGAAGGGGAATGTGACGATCACACTGGGCCCAAACCCTAGCAAAGAAAATTCTCCATTATGGGTATTATCGGTCGATTTTCAATTGAGATGCCACTGATTATGCTAAGCGTTGCGACAAGTGCTAGATGTATGCAAAAGTTCCAAGAGCTCCACCAACCGAAATTGCACAAATGGTCAGTCCATGGTCATGTGCCATATGAGGCATAGATATTATCGTTTCCTTATTGATCTCAAAAGACGGTGCAAAGTATGCAATTGTAGCAGTTGATTACTTCATTAAATGGGCCGAAGTAGAACCTTGAGCCCCAATCACAACAAAGAAAGAAATCAACTTTATTATTCGAAACGCCAGCTGTCGTCTTGGCCTTCCACAAACCATCATAACTGATAATGGGACCCAATTCAACAGCGCTTAATTCAAAGAATTCTACCGTCGGCATCATATTAAAAAGAGATTTGCGGTAGTTTCTTACCTTCAAGAAAATGGACAAATTAAAGCTGTGAAAAAAATCATAAAGTCCATTTTGAAGAAGCATTTGGAAAAGGCTAGACGTAAGTTGGTGGATGAACTCCCAACAGCATTATGGGCTTACAGAGCCACCCGTAAATCTACGACTAGCAATAGTCCATTTACCCTTACTTACGTCTCCGAAGCCATTATTCCTGTTGAACTCAAATTCCCTTCTCATCGAGTAACCTACTACGATCCCAGAAGATATAAAGATCTACTCTTAGAATCTCTAGACTTTATAGATGAAAAGTGCAAAACAAGCTGATATAAGTGCGGCTGCACATCGATACCGAGTCGTACGATACTATAACACTAGAGTCCGACCTAGAACCTTTTGAAGCTAGCGATCTTGTCCTGAAATGGGTTTTCCTACACTGTCACACATGAATCCTACTTGGGAAGGACACATGTCATTGAGCAAAGGCTTGGAGTGGGAACTTTCAAACTAGCAATTGTTGATGGCGTCATACTCTTAAGGGCATGTAATAGCAAGCATTTACGACGCTATTTTATGTAGTTTATTCTCTTTTATCAAGTTGGATTTATTTTCTGAATTTTCTTCAGCATTTGATTTTCCAAATATGTAATAAGACAAATTATATCATTTCTTTCCATTTGGCAAATAAATTTCGAAATTTCCTTCGTATGATTATTGTAGCATTACATATTAGTTACGATACCTGACTAACTAATATTGACATGTCCAAGCAGGTTTCTAGAGTTTGGAGCTAGCTGATTACATAAGTTCACAACCGAGCTGAACAAAATGAACGTGGTCCGACCGTTCACTCGATGATTCTCACTCACAACTCGACGGATGGAGTACTTAACGAGAAATGGATGTGACTCAACCATCCGTAGCCAAATTAATCCCGTCGAGCGATGGGATAGACAAGAATCAAAAGCCATCGTAACACGACTGATCGCTTGCTAAATCAAACCCCAGACTTAGGGTAAATCAATTACTTAAGAAAAGTATGGTCCGACTATTTTCCAAAATAACTCCAAGTCCCCAAAGTGTGGGATAGAGTATAAACATAAGTTGGATGCGATTCAATCACCCACTAATTAACTCTTATCCCCAGAGTGCAGATATGAGTATAAACAAATAGATGGGTATGATTCGACTACTCACTATTCCATAAACTCTAACCTGAAACCGACATGAGGAGTATAAACTCACTAAGAATGGAGTTTTACCATCCACTATCTAACTCTGCTAACTCGAAACTGGGGGCAGGAGTATAATCACTTAAACTGCTAAATTCGACGACATAACACTAGGGCTCGAACCTAGTTTTTGGTACAATTTAAGGCCATGACCACATGGACGCCTTGAGTAAAAATTAATGGATGTTTATCTGAATTAGCAAGCAACAAATTACAAGTACATTAAATGAAAAAGTAATAGCTTGACTGCTTAAGCAAGTTCACATAAGAGTTTAACAGGAAATAAAAAACTTTTATTTACACATTAAACTTGGAAATTGTATTACAAGTTTATTCAAAAGCGAGGGACATATTTACACATACACAGTCTACAAAAAGAAAAACAAATACACAAGCTATACACAAATTAATCCAAAGTGATGGCTCCTTATTTTACCCCTTCTCTCTTTTGGATTTCTTGGGAGTGGATCAACTTGAGCCTTCGCCTATCCTTCTCTTTGATCTGTTACTACCTTTGAAGGAGAGCTTTTAGAGGTTGAAGGAAGTTCTCTGAGAATCGACCTGCCGGGTGGAATTACTTGTAGTGAAATGATATTCAGATCATCAATGTCCACGTCAATGGGTTTAGCTTTAGCCTTTTTCTTTAATAACTCCTCTCTCTCGATGTGCTCCTTTGAGCTGAGCTCATTAGTGTGTTTAGAGGCACCAATGGTCACAACATCATTATATTAATCTGGTAATGGCTGATCATCATCATTTTTTTCATCAAATTCTCCAATAAATTGAGCATCGGGCCTTGGAATGTTGGTAGCTCTTGGAGTTTCGGTAATTTTCAATTGTTACTCCACAGCATCACCACCTTCTGGAGTTTAACCGGGACCTAGAAGACCTGCTGATTAGTGGAAACAAGAAAATAAGCTTATAACTATTGGGCATGAGGAACGAAACCTCTTAAATAATGGAGAGCAAAGCTGGATACCTATGTCCGGCCGACTTTCAGTTGTCACCGGAGTGCTTCCTTCTAGAATAGGAGTCAAGTCAGCACATTTGATTGATGACCGGGTCTGTCTAGTTCATAGCTCAATCCTGTCCGGGCCAAGTGAAATTGATGCTCCGGCTATTTAAAGTGAAAGGGGACCTTTGGGATTAGACTCTGAAGCTTCAACAATGTTTTTCCCTTTTCCAAAGGGTGCTAAAATATCAAAGTATTAGAGCCTCCTAGTAGCAAGATCTAAAGGTTCATTCTCATGGAGGATCTCCCGTATCAGTTTCTCCTCATTCAAATCAGCTTTTCCAAGGGCTTTCTTCTTCATTCCAACAATATATTCCCTAGCCTTGACGAGAAATTTAAGGTATCTCTCTCCAAGAAAACTCTAATCATAATGAATTAAGACCTTAGCATTATATTCAACAATCAATGTACTTAATCTCATTCCAGCCGGCCTCTTTAGTATCCTCCAAATGAGCCTCGATCTATTCTCTAATTCATTATGGCCAACTTCTTTTGCCTCTTCCTTGAGGACTTCAGGTTGAGCGAGTTGATTGTCAAGTTTAATTTCAGCTCTCGAGCTTCGACGGCCACTTTACAATACCTTTTAGACTCCTCTTGAGCCTCAAGTTTTTCTTCCTTCTCTTTCTTAAGAAGTTCTTCAAGTTCCTCAACGTAGGGGGTTGGAGTATTTTTCTCTGTTTGTAGTGTGTTTTTCTCTAGAGAAAGCACATCGCTGCGGTTAAAGCCATCATCCAACTCCGTTCTGAGAGCCATTTTCAAATGACTAACGAATTTGGATGTTTCTTTAGCACTCTTCTCTATCGCGGTTAGCATTGTTATCAACTCCATGATCTCATCATCTTCGCGTTTGATTATGTTCTTTATCATGATCGCCTTTATCTTAAGACGATCGATTTCATGTTGTCTCTCAATAAACACCTTAGAGGTTTTCTTGGCTAAATGCCAGAATGCTTCATGCTGCGTAAAAACAACATTCACATATGTAAGAGAATTCACTTTAGCATTCCTTGGCATTGTATGATGGAAGGAAGAAACTTTAGGCCTTCAAAGAATATTTTTGGAAAATTGACCTTCAGTCCGGTCAATCTTTCTCCTGTAGAGGCCTTAGGTGCTGTGTTGGTCAAAACTGGATTAGAAGTAACAATTGGCGTTTTCTCAACCTAGGATCATGAGGCTGTCGAGAACCAGATGAACCTGAATTTGCTTAGATGACTCAATAATTTGGGGAACATGGGTGGAGGTCTAATCGTAGCTATGTACAGGAAGATTGGGTTGAACTTCCTGATGAGATGATTGAGAGTTGGAATTGTGTTTAGAAGATGAAGACTCCCTTGAGCGATAGTTTTTTCTCTCGCTATTATCCATTTCACGATTTCTACCCAAGTCTAGACCACGACCGGATCCATACTATATCGAGGAGCCCCTCAAGCGATCGATAGCACGAGAAGAGACATAGCAATTTTAAACGAAATGAGAGTGTGTAAGTAACCATCAATTAAAAGATAGACAAAAATATGCAGTAGTGCACGTGATTATGTGTGTCCTAGTGTTCCCCGAGGGACCTGTTACTGTAGCCTTGCTCATAAGAGAGTGTTCTCCCCTTTGTTAGTGGGTGGAATGCCATCACCAGTCCTTGTGGGAGAATTAAGTCCCCAATACTAATGTTGGGAAAGTTAAAGGTCATGATACCGTTAGGGATTGGGAGACTCAGGAATCCTTTCATCGAACTTTCTAAAGGCTGAGCTTCAACAAAGGTGATGATGAACTTGGGATTTCTAGCAGTTTTTCTCTTATAGAGTTTGTGTGCTAGTTTTTATCCTTTTCTTGTTGGCACATGAGATTTTGTGTCTTGTGATGATTCGATACAGGCATGTTGCCCAGACCCGCATCATCATCGCCTGGCTTGTTGGCTTCACCACCTCTAATTTCACCCTCTTTGGCATCACCTTGAGACCCCTCGACAGTGGGATACCAAATGTAAAATCGGTGTAAAATAGATAGAAAATAGTTAAAATAATTATAGAAATTTTAGATAATTGCAAAATAATAGTAAGATAGTTATTAGTTTTGTAAAATAGTTGAAATATAGTAATTAGTTTATAAAACAGTTGGAAAATTGTTAAACAGTTTCAAAAATAATTGTAAAACAAGTATAAAATAATTTGGCTTTTAAAAGAAAGGTTGTATATATAATAAATAGCTTGGAAAAATAGGTTTATATTAAAACAATTTATATTAAAAATAGTCCAGAGTCAAAGCTGTTCACTTCCCAATTTCCATTCTCATTAGTTCAATTGAAATTTATTTGAATTAGTAGAATTTGAGATCAAGGTTGAATAAAGTTAAATTTGGAAAGAAACTAAGGTTAATTCAACTTGAATTGAGATTGAATCAATTTCAATGGAAATTGAGGTTATTTAAATTGGAATTGGGTCAATTTAAATGGAAGTGGAAAATGCTGCCTTCTTGTTTCACAACATTCCTTGGTAGTGCAATGCTTCCCAAAATCCCGATGCTGCGTCCTTCTTCTAACAGCCCAAAAAGCGATAGCCTCTCATAAGTTAAAAAGGATCTGATATCCTTGTCCTCAATTAGGGTGGCACGTGTTGTAGATACCGCCGTGAAAAACTATCGCCTTCTGGACATTGATGGGCAGCTGTAAATTTTCAAAGAATTTGTTAGTTCAGGATTTGACTTAGGCTAAAGAATTTGGGAATAAAGTGACAGGCTGTAACACCCCATATTTTTAGTAACATTATTTATGATATTTAATTAGCTAATTTAAATAAAATAATGGAATGATTAGGGGATTGAGATTTGTGATTAACAAGGGGTAGCCGTTTCATGTGAACAATGAACTAAAGAATTAAAATGTTAAGGGAAATAGATAAGGGGCAGTATAGGAATGATACATTCTTATACCCAAACCCCTTAAGCCCTCATTCTCACGTTCATTAATAATTCACAGACAGAAATATAAAATAAGGCCATCCACCATTAGGAAAAGCAAAGAGAAGGCTTCAAGAGGAAAAGCTTAAGCAACTTAATCAAGATCAAATCTCAAATCCTTAATCTCAAAGCCAAGGTAAATAATGTCTACATCTCATTTCTCCAATTGTTATCGGTTTTAAGATGAATCCAATGTATTTTTCATTATGCCATGTTTTTGAATGATGAAACATTTATATATACTTTTTGATGATTTATGCTCATTCATATTGGTTTTATGATATGTTTTGATGTAAAAACCTATTAACGACATCTAAATATCTTGCGAATTTAAACGGAGATCAAAAATGATGTTTTAAAGATGGGTTTCAGCTTTCATAATTTTCTGAATTAATGTAGATTTATATGCATTTTCCAGTAAGGAAAATGATTATTTGGGTTTAGATTTATTTACGGTTAAATAATATAAGTTTTGGGTCTAAAATTAATATATATAGGAAAACACATTAAAATGATTTTATGGAATTTTTGTAGAATTTCCTAAGTATTTTGATGAATATATAAAATTATTTAATGTTTTGACTTAAATGTTTTATACATTTATAAAAGGAGAAGGGGTATATTATAAATAAACTAAATTGTTTAATTTCTGAAATATTAGAAGCACTTTTAGAAAAGAAAATTAGCAATCAAAAATATTTTGAGGAACAAGGCATATTAGTTGAAAAGAAATTCTTTTAAAGTAAAAATCATTTTGTACATGCTTTTAGCATGTTTCGCCACTGTCGACACGGGGGTTCTGACCAAGTACTGCCGCCTCCATGCCAATGAAACCAATGCACGTAGTATCAATAACTTGGTATAGAGTGAATTGGACTAAGGTGAACTAGGTCGAGACCAAATGTTCCGAAGGGGTCGAAGCATGCCTTTGCTTTTAAATGAAAACATGCCTTCTTTACTTTCGAAGGGTATGCTTTCGACTTGGTTGGCTTTCGGTTGAGTCAAATGTTTTAAACGAAAGGTTTCGAATGGATTGTACCTTTTACTTTTAGTAAATGCTTTCGAATAGGGTCGAAACCCTTAACTAGCACCTTTCTACGTTTCGAAGCCAATGGTTTTGGAAGGTATACTTTGTTTTTAAAACTTAACCGCTTCTCCAATGCTTTTGGAAGGTTGGTTGTGACACTAACACTTCTTTGCTTAGGAAATACTTTCGAAAAAGTTCTTTCAACTTAAATGTTTATGACCCTTTTTATTTGTTGAAGGTAGAACCAAAAGGTTTCAGGAGAATTAATTTTTAATGGTTTCGAAAGGTGTTTCCACATGTTTAAAATTGAATCTAAATGCTTTCAAAAGGTTTGAAATTTATGAATGTGTTTATGCTCTGGAAATGTTTTAAATGAAGGTTTCGAAGGGGTGGTTCCCTAATGGTTTCGAAAGGTTTGAAAGGAAAGATTTTCTAATGTTTTCGAAAGGTAAAATTTAAATGTTTAAAGATAGGATATCCAAGGTTTTATAGCTTTCGATGGAAATGTTTCTCATGTGCTTTTGAAAGGAAGATTGAATGGTTTCGAAAGGAATGTTTTGGCCTTTCGGCCTAGTTGAAAGAAGGGTTTTACTTGGTTTCGGAAGGGGTACTTTCAATGTATTCAAAAGGGGTACTTTCAATGGTTTAAATGTTTTCATAAGCAAATATTTGAGTAAAGTATATATAAAATGGCAAGATGATTTTGAGTAAAGCATAGAGTATATGTATTTTCCTTGTTTAAGTTTGATTTAAAGGTTTTAAATCAACTTGAGATGAAAAAGTTTTCAAGGAAAATTTAAGGGAAGATTATCCTAAGTAAAATAACTCGAATACTGGAATACCAGATGTGAATAGTATAAGGTCGTGCACTATACATTAGCTTTTAGCCCTAGTTAACTTAGTCCAAAATTCCAGTGTATAGGACTTTGTCACAGTAAGACTAAAACGTTGGTTACACACAGAATGGAATATATATTCATATACAAATAGGTTATTGGCGAGCCAGTAAAACCATTAGGATCAGGTGACAATGGGAGAAGATAAGTTAGGGTCAGAATATCCAGAAGAGGAGTATCTAATAGATAAATTAGGGACATATCATCCAAAAGAGGAGTATCTAACAGGTGTTAGATTATTTTGTTTATATTGTCGGGTTGGTCCGAGTCAACCGAAGGTCAATAGTTAGCCAAACAAAGCTATAGTTTTCGGACAGATAGCTCATTTGTTACTTGATATGTATGTTTACATAATAATACTTTGTGGTTTTAACCATTTTTGGTTGTAGGATAAAGGTTTGCAAAAGATATGTTTTAAAAGAACATTAGTGAGGGAAATCCATTTCGCTAAGCGATGTGGTCTCACTTAATATCAAATAACCAAGATGTAAGTATTATTCACACCAAGTTTTATGTCTAACTCGAAGTTTATGTTTTCCCTCTTAAACTCTTGGGTGCTCAAAATTAATTTGAGTAGGCTGAGTGTTGAGGTTTTATATGTTTTAGCAGGTGGCTGACGGATAGCTATTTAGGAGTTGTTACTTTATTTTTTTTTATTTCGCTTTATTTTATTTAAGGCTGTTATATCTATATAGTACTCTAGCCGACCAAGGAGGCATCTTCATATGTCGCTCTTGGCGTATTTTGTAATGATTATATTTGATATTCAACTAAGAATTGACTATGGTATTATGTAATAGAATATGAAACATGTTTTGTGAAATGTAATCAGAAAAGTTATTTTGTGAAAATTTTGATTTTTGTTTTATATTCATGTGATTCTGATATTATGGATACCATTAATATTATCGTATTTAGTCACCGAAAGTTAATACTATGGATGACTACAGCATCTGAAGCGCTTAACTTCGAGCCTCCAGATAGGGAATGTTACAACTTGGTATCAGTGCATTGGTTTATGAAAAACTTTAACTGAAAATAATTTTTGAAAACATAATCCTAAGGAATTAGAGTAAGATTGGGGTATGGGATAACGCTATAGTAACGTATTTATGTTTTCTATGTATAAGTATACACTATATCTTTAGTTTCCTATCTCTCTTAGGCTATTCTTCTGTATCTCATGAGGCTTGAATACAGATATGGACGCTAGAGGTGAAAGAGTAAATCTTGTAGGAAGCACCACCGCAAAAGGAAATCCAAACCAAATACTAGGAGAAACCAAAGTCAGGCACAAGCAGAGAATGTTGATGCTGGAGTCCCACAAGTGGATATGGGAGCTATGTATCAGTTTTTCATAAACATGATGCATCCGGGTGTTGCTGCTAGAACAGTTGGAGGAAATGCTGGAGTAAGAGTTTAGGAAGCTCCGGTGGTCAACAATATTATGCTATCTTGAGCATAGATTATGCTAGGCTTGGAGGAAAGCCATTTACTAGAACTGAGGATGCTATTGAGGTTGAGAGATGGTTTTTACAAAGAGCCTGCTAAGGATGGAATGACAAAGTATTTGCATTGGACTTTGCTACATCAGGACCAACCATGCAGGAGAAAGGGAAGGCAATGTTTGAAGGTTTGTTTTAGATCCACGGTATGTCTATTAGTGTTTTGTTTAATACTGGTGCATCACATTCTTTTAAATCTCATTGTTTGGTAGACTAGCTTAACCTAGAACCTACATACTTAGTTACTTCCTTAAGGGTTGCAAATCTGATAGGAATGTATGCGACACTTGTGATAAAGTGTGACCACCTAGAGTTTGATTTGTTAGGTCATACATTTGTTTGCAGTTTGCATGTGTTTTACTTTATAGGGTTCGGGATTATATTGAGTATGGATTGGTTAAGTAAGTATGATGCTAGGATATTTTACCATGATAGGAAAATATCGCTTAGACACCTTGACTGTAGAGATCAGATTATATCTACCGTAGAAAACCTTAGTTGTGAGGTGAATGCTTTGTTAGGGGTAGTGGAGTTGGAAGATGAGTTGAATCGCATTTTCGTGGTTAGAGAATTCGTGGACGTTTTTGAGCCTGTAGTAGGATTGCCAACGAAACGATCCATTGAGTTTTGGGTAAATTTGGTGCCTAGAGCAGAACCGGTGAGTAGATTACCAAGCAGGATGACACCTACAGAGATGAGGGAGCTGAAGGTGCAATAAGCAGACCTAAAAGGAAAGAATTTTATCAAACATAGTAGTTCACCTTTGGGAGTAGCCGCGGTGTTTGTTAAGAAGTTGGACGGATCGTTGAGATTATGTATCGATTATCGTAAGTTGAATGAGAAGATGATAAAGAATCGATATCCATTGCCTAGAATTGACGATTTGTTCGACCAATTTAGTGGAGCCAAGGTATTTTCTCAGTTGGATTTAGCAACAGGTTTCCATTAACTTAGAGTAGTAGAGGATAGTTTTCCTTTGACGATGTTTAGAAGTAGATATGGACCGTACGAATGGTTAGTGATTCCACTCAGACTAACTAATGCGGCAGCATTCTTTGTGGATTTAATGAATCGAGTTTTATGAGAGCACTTAGATAGTTTGTTTTGGTTTTCATAGATGATATCTTGGTATAATCTAGATATGAGAAAGAGAATGAAGCTTATCTTAGAGTTTGCTTAAGACGCTGTGGCAGAATAAGCTGAAGCAAAGTTTTTGAAGTGTCATTTCTGGAAGAAGAAAGTGAAGTTTCTTGGTCATGTAGTCATCATGTAGTCTCAGAGAAAAAGTTTTCTGTTGATCCGACTAAGATTGAAGCAGTGAATAATTGGAAGAGACCTGAGATAGTGACTGAGATAAAGAGTTTTCTTGGATTGTCTGGATATTATCGAAGATTCATAAAGGATTTCTCGTGGATGGCAGCACCGATGACCAAGCTAATGCAAAGGGATGTGAAGTTTGTATGGACTAATAAATGTGAGGAAACATTCCAGAGTTTGAAACACTTATTGACCCATACACCCATGTTGGTTGCTCAAGAAAGGAATCAAGATTTGATAGCTTATATAGATGCATGTGGAACTGGATTAGGAGCTGTATTTATGCAAAGAGGTAATGTGATTGCTTATGCTTTTGGACAGCTTGGACTACATGAGGTTAGATATCCAACTCATGATTTGGAGTTGGCTGTAGTGATTTTTACTTTGAAGGTGTGGAGATATTATGTTTTGGGAGACAGATTTGAGTTGTATACAGGTCATAAGTCATTGAAGTACTTGTTCCCTCAGAAGAAGCTGAACATGAGGAAGTAGAGATGGTTAGAGTTTATTGCTGCTTATGATTTCAACATGGAATACACACCAGGGAAAGGTAATAAGGTTATGGATATGCTTAGCAGAAATCATCAGAATGTAGTGTTGGCAATGATGGCAGAGTGGAAAGATTTGGAAGCGTTGTCCACTTGCAAAGTGCAGTGGAGATCTGAAGTTAGGTCTACTGAAGGATCTAGTTGTAGGATCGATTTCACCCTAAAGGGGGTGAATATGGTGATACTATCAGTTATAAAAATTTAATGCGGAAGTATATAAAATAATTTCAACACAGATATAGCAGAGTAGCAGCAGCACAGATAATAGCAAAATAATAAATGCAGAAATAGAACAACATAGACTAACCCAACTTCGGAAAAACCCTGCCTACGTGCTGCCCCCAAGGTTTCTACTAGAAATTAAGCAATCAGATGTTTAAACATGTAAATTCACGACACCCCCTATCAATTAACGTACTCTACGCTCAAAACCCTACCACAACTCAGCCACTGAGTTGTGAATTCTCGAACTACACTATCGTAGTTCTTCCCCTAGTCACACGACTAGAATTTACAATGTTTAAAAATAGAAAATAAAATTTTAAAAACAATTTAAATAAAAAAACCCTAAATTTAAAAATTAAGCCCAAAAAATAAAACAAGGCTGGCCCCAAATTAAATAAGGAATCCCCTTTCTCTTTTCTTATGTATTCGGCCCAATTCCTTCCACTTTGATGCTTTGAAAATGGATGCCTATTGTTCGTTCCTCTTCATTCCAAATTAGGGCTTTGTGGGAATTGAGGTGCCGCTTCAATTTGTCGATCATGCTTCGAATACTTTCCTCTATCGGTGATTGCTTGCGGCTACAAGGTCGAGATCTATTGTTGCGTGAATTGGCACGTTTATTCCTTTTTTATTTATACAGTACTCGACTTTGATTCGTGTTGTTGATTTTGAACTTAAATTGAAACTTGACTCTATGATTTTTATTGAACGTGAATACCTTCAAAATGCCGATGATGTTACGGGGTTTATATGATTGAGAACCCTAAATTTTCGACCGAAAAGATTTTTGAATTCGTCGGTTAATTTAAGTTCTGCCGTTCGATTTATCTTAGGTGTTGGTGATATTTTTTGACTAGTTCAATTTTTCTTACTTACCACGGCTTCATGAATTTATGGCATGATTTTCACGGTTTTGATTCTTGGTCACCATGGCTTTGATTCTTGGTCACCACGGCCTTGATTCTCTGTTAACTTCGGTTTTAAAAAACTTTGACTAGTTTAATTTTGAATTCCTACGACATTTGATCATCTGTGTTTTACCTGCTTCACTGCATACTCATATCCCGCATACATGTATATATGTTTTGATTTTTGCTTGCAGTCTTGACTTTGTTACTTCAGCCGGTTATATCTATACATATATAATATATATGTATACATATATGTTTGAGAGAAAAGTAATTGCTGCATCCCTATGTTGCCTTGTTACATTGAGTATTATTGCAGTCTGATATGCTAGCTCGAGTTGCTTGTACTTGTGTAGAACTAATGTCCTGTGTTTCAATTGAATTTGCACTTGGTTTTGTCGTTTGGTTCATGTATGGTCTGCTTGGAGTTGCCTTTGGTCTAGTTGGTGTTGCAATGTTGAACTGTGTCTGGTGTCAATGTGTATGTACTGGGTTGTATTCTCTGGTCTAGTTAAGGTATCACTTGTTGTTTTGTGCTGATATTGACACACTTGTGTTCATGTTCTGCACATATTGATTAGGTGGAGCTTGGTTGCACTATCCACACTAAGTTGATTAATATACACTGCTTTGTGTACATCTGCACTACTTCTTTTTGTTGCACTGCATATCCCAGTGTGTCTTTGGTCATTTTATTGAACTTGTTACATGATTGTTTATTATGGCCATGTTGACATTGTCTACATATCATGATTTAAAACTGCTACCAAATGTTGTATGACATTTGAACCTTGTTAGCATATTTAGTTGTCTCCGTTATATCACATATTTCCACAAGTCTGTTGGTTCATCACTGTCAATATGTGCACTGCCTTTGCACATTTTCTGTTGGTCGGCACTTCAGTTGTTTGTGTTCATTATAGTTCACTATATTAAGTTTTGGTTTACACGTCTACATGCTTCACTGGTTCTGGTTATGTTCACACTGCTTTGACCATTCATGTTGTTTGCTTCAACTTGTTTCCAGTTCTAGCATGTGGTTGCTCTGACCAGTTCAATGAACATGTTACATTGATGTTGTGTTGTAAATGCATTTGTAGTTGAAGTGGCAGCCTCTTTATTAATGTGATATCTTTGATCATAACACTCTTGTGTACATTTGGATTGCACCTGTGTTGAAGCCAGCGTATAACTCGGGTTTGACCTTGTGCTTGTGTCATGACTTTGTTTTTATTGCACTTGAATTGAACCAGGCTTTTGATTGGGTTTGACCTTGTGCTCATCTATCCCTATAATTTTATCAAGTGTATATCGGTGTACATATCGTTATGGGATGTACAGTGATACACCGTGTGTGTCACAAGCTGTTCGTGTATGATGAATTCAAAATTAAATGATGACGAACAACCCAAATAACTGAGGCAAATAATATTTTCAAAACAAATTTTATTTCACACTGCAAAAAATATTTCATTTTCAATTTTACCACGTCTGTATTTACTTTGCAGATAGCTCAAATTCTAGATTCATTCTGGAATAGAGCCGAAGATAAATACGAGTGAATGTGTGATATGTAGTGAGGTGCAAATGAAAATTGAAACTTGTGATGTAATCAAATTTGTATTGTAATTGTGTATTTATAGTAAAAAATGTGATGTGACTGAAATTGTAATGTAGTTGAATTTGTGTATGTGTGTGTGTGTATAATGATAGCTCAAATTTGTACTATTCAAAATTGTAATCAAATATTTGTTTGAATAAAATGTCTGTTTGAATTTAAATTCCAAGTTATTTATTTTAATTCAGAAAATATTTATTTAATTATGTGAAATATAAAATAGTACATTAACAAATACATTTAAATGAATATATATACGTTTATTATCATCAAACAAAATTAATATACTGGCATATTAAACAATCTCCTCCTTTTGATGATAACAAGCATATATTTAAGATTTTGGATTTATTAAATATATTTGATCATTCAATTTTCTCCCCCTATTTGAAGGCTCCCTCTCTACAATAAAGCTTCCCTTTCATATATGCATGAGAATAAACAAAAATATGCTAATGAACCTAGATGCAAACAGAAAAAATATTTGACTTTTATTTTGCCAAAATCTTAACCTTTCTCTCCTCCTTTTGTTATTAGCAAAAGAGTAATAGTGTTAGAAAAATAAGGGATAAAGTGATATACATTAATACAATATTAATACTCAATCGGATATAAATATTAAATCAAACAAAAAATCAAACAAAAATCATAAATATTCTATTAGGCACATATTCCACTTTAGAATGATAGGGGTGATGTAAAACCATATAGCTGTTTCTATTTGTGGCACATTTATATCAGGAATTTGAATATCTACTAATCATGCATAACCGTTAGGACTTTTAAATGAGATTAATAGTATTCCAATTTTTTTAAAAGAAAAATAAATGAATTCAAGTATCTTCTAACCACGCATAACCGTGAGGACATTTAAATGGGATTAGAATCAACTAGTCTATTTAATCAATCAACTTTGATATGTGTTCCATACATGCATAACCATGAGGACTTTTAAATGAGCATGGAAGCACATAATAAAAAATTCCAAGTAATTCACCCATGCATAACCATGAGGACTTTTAAATGAGATTGAATACTTTGGATGTATTTATTGCTAAAAATATAATAAAATGAAACCGAATGATTTCCCGTTTAAAATACGACATATTGACATACTATATTCGATTCTTATGAGTGAATGTTGATAGAAATATGATAGAAATAGAAATTTTCATGGAATTTTTTACCAATAAAAAGTTTTATAACTCTTGTTTAAATTTTTAAAGAAATTTACTAAGTATACGGTCTCAAGTTATAATATACGATTAATATCAACACTCATCACTTTTTCAATAACTATTTATCTTTTCGGTAATCAGTAGGGAGTCAGATTAGTTAATGTAGTCATTTAAGATCAAATGCAAAAAATATCAAAATTTTAAAACCGACTAATCTAAAACAAGGTCAACAAAAACGATTTTATGGAAGGGGTTTTACAAAAGAAAAATGTCTGCCAATTGGAAATTATTTGAAATGAAAAATATGTAAAAAATTTCTTTGAAAATGATGCAAATACTGAATGTCTCAACATAAACACGTTCCACTAGTAATTTTTCCATCAACTAGATTACCAGTGTTATCTGCATCCGAATTTCTCTTTGACTCAAGATTATTATTAGTTGGATGTTGTAAACCAAACAGTGAAGTTGCAAAAAATTTCCTTAAAATCATTTTTACAACATTGAGTTGAATGAATTTCTTTTGAATTTGAATTGAGACTGTTCAAACAAATAAATAGTGGACATAGTTTCAGATCCAGAAACAAATATATCCACGTGTATCATGAGTAATCATCAATCAATAAAACACCATCATTAATCTAAGAAAATCAATATGAACTAGTTCAGAGATTATAGATGTACTATAGTGTTCTCGGCATAAAAATATAATTGGCCAACAACTTTGAAAAAAAATCAGAATCAAGACCAACATTCTTTTCTTTATCTCATAACTGGTTGGTTTAATTCAAACTATGGTGCAGATTATCACTTTTAATAAATCTTTCAAGATAGTTGTACCCTTACCTATTTTACCCTTACATAACTTTTTGTTGTTGCCCATTGTGATTCTTCCACCTTTATATTAAGCTAAGGAACTTTAAATTGTCTCTCGTTGTGTGTCTGGAACAACCAAATTCCAGATAACACTGTTGTTGTTCATTAGCCTGCCATCATACCTACACGAGAGAATATTTTTGTGAACTATTTGTTTTTATAGGTCCATGGTTGTTAGTGGCAAAGATTTTGAAAAATATGTTTGAGTAGACCCAAAACTATTTATATTTGTTCCTTTTGGCACCTAGATTTGTTTAACTTTAAGGGATTTTATATTCAACAATGCTACTCTACCCGAAAATTATTCTGTCAAAAATTGAGGTTTCAATCCCGACCGTTAAACTGTTTAGTCCCTCCTGATATCCACCCGTTCATTCCTTTCCCGCACATCCCGTATGCACTATTTTTTGTCAGAGTAGCATCGTCCTTTTATATTAGTGCCTTTTGAAACCCAAATTAGAATGGTTTTTACATGTTTGGGTGTATACCTACAAATATTCTGATTGTGTCCAGTTTTTCCATATATTGTGCACTTTGAGTTGACTTGATAAATTTTATTTCTATCACGTTCTGATTGATTATACCCAAGTCCTTGTCTAACCTTATTGACATTTTGTTTCCCTATTAGCATTGTCACGACCCGTCTTCCTATCTCATGAAAAATGCATCATGAATTAAGAAAGAAAGGGATAGAAGAAGAAAAGATAAGGAAGAAGAAACTCAACAACATCAGATACTCACAGCGGAACGAATGAAATATAATATATCACATAAAATATTACATAGTATCATATACATCAGAGTTACACAATCTATACAACACATATTAGACAGTTATATACATCTGTCTAGCCATACAACTCAAGTACATCAATACAATATAGACCTAACACTAACACAGCGGAACAATAATATATCTACACGCGGAAGCCTCCTACTCCAAATCTCCTCCAGAATTCGTCAAGCTAACCTGAATCCCTCGACCACTCATACATAATATGAGTACCCAAGAGTTTAATAAAATAGAAAATAAACACTTGGGTCAAACAGGGGTCTGGTATGAGTAAACGGTTTTAAGTTGCTTAACTTTAGAAAATCTTTTGAAAAGAAAGGTATCACGTAATACTTCCCATACATAAACATGGAAAAGTTTTTACCTTACGCTAACCAAAACATTTGGTAGGCAATCCAGTGATATTATAATAGTGTCTAGGGTTTTCAAGTAAATAAGAAATAGCCAAAATTGTTACATTCATTAAATTCCAGCTACTAGCCACAAAAGTGGGTAATACTATCAAAACCGTAGGGTCTCGTAGAAAGAATGGGTTTCCATCAATAGCAGGGCTACTGGGGTACCGCCCGTCACAGTACGTGGCCTAGATCACCGTACTGAGGAGCCACCCTAATTCTCCTACAACACAAGGCCGGAACCATCCCTTACTGGACAGTCCCGAACAAGACCACCCCGTTGTTGGCGCGACCAACCACACAAAATAGAAAGGGACCTCTAGACAGGTGTAAATCTCGTCCTACTTGGGCATGACCCACTTAACCTTGCCGCACCTCCCCTGTTTGAGCCATTCCCCGTTGATGAGGCATGAGGCTGCGGTTACCTTTAGAACACATCTATCTTAGAATGCTCATCGTTCACCTGACGATGTTCTGAAAACATTCAATCCATACAAGTTCGTTCCGGGTTCGAACGAAACCGAAGGCACTATCTCGTTGCACTCATTTTGGAATCACCCTCAGAGTCAACGACCATAGCCCTTGCACTCTGAATCACCATCTCGAACCTGAAAGTACTATCTCCGTCAAACTCATCTCGGAATCACCCCAGAGTTATACTGACGAATAGTTCTTACACTTCGAGTCTTCACTTGAACTCCACTTGGATTCATGACCTAACATTTATTTTGGATCGACGTGGTTTTCGGATATCCAAATATGGAAACTCGATCCCGGTCTCACCGAAATCCAAACGCCATTTTAATGTCCAAGTTATTTAAGGGTTTTAAACAAATTAAACTTATATTCAGAATAACATAACAGATAGATGAATCACATTATCACAATAGATAATTCATATCAACCAATTATCTCACAAAGCAGCATATCACATATCAGAGATATCACACCCAAATCATCCAACATCATTCAGCATCGAATATCAATCATCCAATATTAATCAATCATCTATAGGCAGGTTTGATTCTTTCTTAATCAATTGGATTAAGTTAATCCTTCTTACTCAACATTAATTAATTTCAAATTAATTAATTAATCATCTCTTCATGATCTTCCTTAATTAATCTTCCTTGATTAATTATCTTATAATTACCTTAAGTAATTATTCTTTAATTAATTACACAGTTTAATTATCCTTACCCAATTATAGTAATTAACCTTTAATTACTTCATTAATTACAATAATTAATGATCCTTCATTTGCTTCAATTAATTAATCAACTATGATTAGTTACATTAATCCTTTATTAATTACAATTAATCATACTTAAATTAATCACTCATTCATTGGCCTTGATTAATTTTATTAATTATATTAACTAACGATCTTTATTCATTAATAATCCCTTTAATTAATTAAATAATTAACTCGTAATTCACCATCTCATTAATTAGTCTTAATTAATCATAAACAGTAATTAGCAATCTGTAATTACTTATCTTAATTAATTAACTTCTTAATTAACTATATTAATCTTTGATTAATTATACTAATTAATTAATCTTTAATTACTTCATTACGTAATCATTAATTAATTAGATTAATTAGTAACCCTTAATTAATTACTTCATTGATTAATCACATTTTTAATTAATTACACTTGATAATTAATCTTAAAATTAATTACATCCATTAATTAATTAATCACATTAATTAATTAACTAAATTAATTAAGTAATTAACCCTTAATTACTTTCATTAAGTAATTACCTTCTAATTACTTCATTAGTTAATTACTCTCTTAATTAATTACCTTAACAAGTAATTAATCCCATCATTAAATAATCCTTAATTCTTTAATTAATTAATCACTCTTTAATTAATTAACTTCAAATAAATTATATTGATTAATCCTTTAATTAATAACATCAAGTGATTATCCCTTAATCACTTCTGTTTAATTACTTCCATAAGTAATTTCCCACTAATTACTTCCATAAGTAATTTTCTCTTTCTAATTACTTTAAGTAATTATCCATTAATTACTTCTTTAAGTAATTTTACTCAATAAATTATAAAGTGATTATCTTAAATTAATTAGACTAATTAATTGATCTAAAATTAGTTACATTAATTAATTAACTAATTAATCATCACTTAATTTCTTAATTAATTCATTAACTATCCACTAATTACTTTATTAAGTAATTATTCTTAATTACAAATAGTAATCAAGCTTAAATTTATTTTATTAATTAATTTTCTTAATTAATTTCAACTTAACTAATTAAGAATAAACTTTGCATTTATATTAAATATTTACTCAAATCATTTACTTTATTAAAACCAATTTAAAAATCAATTTGAAATATGATTTTACTTTTAAAATAAAACAATTCAAACACTTAATTTTAATATACTCAAAAATTTTGAAAACCCTTTTCAATCATATTTAATTGAATTAAACAAATATTAATCTTTGAAAACTCAATTATCATATTCTTTAATCTTATCTATTTAAAAATATAAATTTGAAATAAAGTTTAAACATTACTTTGAATGTATCCTTACAACATGAAAACATCCTTATCTGACTTGATTGAGTTTCTTAAAACTTTAATCTAATATTTAAATTGAAAATACCTTTAAATTCAATTTAAAATAAATTTAGTTAATTATTTTAAAATCAATTATTTTAGACTTTTCAAACTTGAAAATATATTAGATTAAAACACCCTTAATATCTTTGACTTTCATTTGTATGAAAGCTTGTTTGACAATTTAAAGCTTGATTTTATTTATTTCAAAACAACAAGTTTAAATTTGTAAACTTAATATTTTTTTTACTGTACCTAACCAGATTAGCATACCACCCAAAAAACTCGAGTCAACCTTAATCCCTCCCCGTACAAACCACAGTACAATATGCGTTCGTCCTCTACTTCGAGCAAATTGCACGAGACCTAACACGAGCTTCCAGCTTCTACTCGAATGCCACACTTTATCAGATAATATAGGTGCATCGTGCACATGCACAGTGCTTCTGGCATCCTCCGATCATCTCTCTAGCCATCAGCAAGTCGAGCATCACGACACCAAACGCCTCATCCACTCCGATCATCCAAATTGGTAGCAGTTAAAAATCAAGGCAATCAATCCACTGTAACCCAAATTCCACAATCGAAAAAAAACACCCATCGCCGTCGCTTCCTTCATCGGAATCATCAGCCGACCTACCTGAAGATGCACCACACTCCGACGAACAACATTCACACCTCGTGAATCACACCGATCTTCAGTGGCCATTGCCATCGCCTTGCAAAACCCCTCGTTTCCAAAGGACCACCGAACCCTTGCTCGCCTCAGCGCGACCACCACAACCATCGAAAAATTGCCTTACCGATTTTCCTGCATTCATCGACAACTCAGCCAACTCCAGTACTAACCTCGAGTCTTAGATCGTCCTAGATCATCATAAATTGCCAGTACACCCAAAATCGAACAATTCAAAATAACTCACCAATTTTCTAAATATAAATCACGATATTCCCATCATAATTCATCATTTTGTTATACGAATCAGATTTTAAAACCAAAGATTGGATTTAACTCGCATAAATTTTAACCATGTTTGAATATTCACTGTATCTTATAAATTTTAAGATAAAAACATAATATAATTTCCCGAGTTCATTTTTATAATTAACATCACATTGTTATACACATTTCTATTTTAGAAATCAAAGTCTGAAATTTAATACAAGAGAAGATAAAGAATTTAAAGGTTTATTTAAATCCTGTAAAATAACAGAGGTAAAAATTTATATACATACAGGAACTTCAAATATTCAAGCATGCATTTACATTCAGAACATTTACAACCAATATTGCCACACAAATTCTAACACAGGCATTTAATTTAAAATCACAGGTTTAAACTGCTTTTAAGAAAATGTATGTTTACTCACCATTTTTTTTTGAAAAGGCAGAGCAGGTTTTAATTTTTTTTCTTCAGGCTTTGCTATTGAAATCCTTTGCATGCCCATAAATCTTTGATTTTAAATGCTGAAACTTGCTGAGTTGATGCTTTGAAACTGAAGTACTGGAATTTGATTTCCTGTTTACTTTGATTTCCAGGTTTTTCCCAACTTCTTCTCCTATTCTTATTTTGTTTTTAATTTTGAAAAAATGAGAAGAAAATGATTTGAGGTAGAAAAGAATTTTTTTGAAATCAGATTTCTCCCAAAACACTAATTAGTAAAAATTTAGTTTCTAATGAAAAATTTCTTTGCCACTTGTAAATTCAAATCACCCTTAGCTTAACATGTTTAAATCTATTGTTATCATTTTACAAATGTCAAAAGCTAGCTTAAATTATTCACAAATGTTAACTTTTTATTATTAATTCATTTAAGTCATACATGTATGTATAAAGTATATTTATGTGTATAAGAAATGTTTGTCTTCTTATAGGCTTTTGAATTTTTATCAAATATATAAGTGTGATATTTTTTAAACATTTGTTTTATAAATAGCTTATGTTTTAAATCAAATAAATGTATTATATGTTTCCCTATAAATTGTGAAACATGAATTGTATTTATGCTTATGTAAATGTGAATTTAGTAATTTATTTACATATCACTTATGCTTACAAACTATTCTAATTCAAGAGATATTTTAAAAGAAAGTTTAACTTTATATATATATATATATATATATATTTATAACCATTTTAATTTAAGCACTTTTAAAAGAAAACAAAATAAAACTTTGATTAAATCTTATTTAAACTATCACATTTTAAAAATAAATAATTATCTTGTACTTCGAAAATACAGAATTAACCTTAAGTTAGCTTTTTAAAAATATTGAATTTAAAACAAAGCTTCAAATCACAATATATATTATAATTTGAAAACATATTTCTCTTATCAAATTTTAACCAAAGCTTCCTATTATAATGTATATACATGCATATATATTATCAATAGATTATATTAAATTCAAAACAACTTCAAATTATAACATATACATACACATATATTACAATTTGAAAATACATCTTTTATTTAACGAAAAACCTCCTATTCACAATATATATGCCAAACATATATATTATAAATAGAATATATTTTTTGTTAGCTTTGAAAGATAAATCTTATCAATTTTAAATTGTTAGAAAGATATTGATCAATATTGCTAGATTAAATATTTGTTAATCTTTAAAAGATTAAATTTACCAATTTAAACTAAAATTAAAAGGGAAAATTATCAAATCAATTTAATTATAAATACAGATTATTAAATTGATATTGCCCAAAATTTTGGGTCGTCACAAGCATATTTAACGATTTTTCACTTTTTGAAAGTTTTCTCAAAGTCGTAGATAGTTGTTGGACTTGTGTTTTGAGATTCATTTTCATTTAATAATTGTGTGCACTTTTTATTAAAATTCTCTCTCCTTGTATTTTCACTATCTTTTAAAATCAAAATTTCATTTTCAAGCAATTTAATTTTAATTTCTGATTTTTCAATCTCCTCTTCAAATGTTGGACACTTATTACACTTAGAAGTCATGCTTCGATAGTGATGTGCACGTAAATGTGCATATTTTTACCACCATATTTATTCTATTTAAATTAAATAAATGATCATATAGGGTATTTTAACCTGTTTTAACCAAAATCCATATTAATTCCAAATTGTCACATATCCATCTTCACAAAGGGGCAAAATGGTTATTTGTGTGCATATATTTCTATGAGAAAAATTAATTGGAAATTTATATATATTTGTGTAGGAATTTGATCTCAAATAGGAGTGGTTTCATGAAGACACATTCATGCACGACATGAATATAAAGAAATGAAGATGGAAATAATTCAAAGTGAAGATCATGGAGGACCCCACCTACCCACTTACCTTGATTTTCAATTAGGAGCTAATGCACATGCGAAAGGCCATTAAAGCTTCATGCACATTTAAGGGGGGGATTATGACATGCTAATGATTACTTGTTGGCCACATTTCTCAAGGGCATTTTGGGTATTCCCCAAAAATATCAACTAGGGTTCCATACATGTATAAATACTCATATGTTTCATGTAATCTCATCCTCTCCCTTAGTCTCTCTTCCTCTTCATTAGTTTAGGCTCAAAATAAAAGACAAGTTATCTTTCTCTTTTTCATGACTACTTAGCCATTTTTCTTTATGTATTTTTCCATTTTTCTATGCAATGCTAATTAGTGCTCTTTTTTTTACAAGCTTCTTTTGTTTATTTACTTTCATGTTAGTAGTGTAGATTTATTTTTCATGCAAGTAGAATAGTTTTGTTTCTTTACTTTGCTCTCTTTTTCCTTTTCTTTTTCTTTCATTCATGTTGCGAGCTATATTTGTTGTTTTGATAACAAATATGAGAGGCTAATCCCTTCAATTTAGGGGTAATGAAGTCTCCAATCATGTAGTTTCAACATTTTGATAATTATAGCTCTCTTTTCATGCTTAATGACAATGCTTGAAGTGGTTTAATTTGTTATTTTTGTTTTGAATTTGATAGCCTATATTGTTGACACCAAATAGGCTATGCTTAGACAATCACTAACACAAACGCCTCTTCATCAAAATATGATTATGGCATAAGAAACTGATTTGAAATTCAAATTTGATGGTCTATATGTTTCTAATTAATAGTTAGTAGGCCATACTTAAAATAGATTTCATTTTCAACTTTGTTGTCATTTTCATTAGAGTTAATAAGTGGTTTAAATGTTGTGTTATAGTTTGATGGCTTATGTTGAGCTAATTAATAGCACAAATGAGCGATACTTATGATAAACACATCATTTAAATTCACTTACGACCAAAAAAGAGAGATCATAATTTCATAGTTTGTTGAACTATATGATCTTGAGAGCAGAATTATCTCTAAATTGTCATTTAACTCTCATATTTTTATCAATTTCTTTTGCTTGCTTTCTTCTTTTCTAGATAATCACACTCTTCAACTTTGGTTTAATTTGATTGAATAGAATTTTAAAATCATCGATTCCCTACGGAACGACCCGTATTCGCCACGTGCTACATTCGTACACTGTGCGCTTGCGGTTATTTTTATTTTTATTTCTAAATTTTTCGACGGTTTTTTAATCTCATAGAATTTCCGTCGATTAAGAAATTTTTGGCGCCGTTGCCGGGGAATTGTCTTGATTTTAGTTTTCTATTTTTCGAATTATTTTTATTTGATTTTTGTGTGCTTTATTTTGCGTGTTTGATTGCATTAGACAAAATTATGTTGTGTGTTTATTGTTTATATTGTGTTTGTGTGTTGTTTTCTAGTTCTAGTTGCATTTGATTAAAAAAAACCTCCACAAATATTTCTCCAAATTTACATTGCATTTCATTTTTTGTAGTACAAACTTGCATTTCATTTACATTGCATTTCTATTTTACATTGCATTTCTATAGTCCATAGACCTCTGTTGCATTGCCTTTGTGCACAGTGTTTCCTCTCTGTCACAAAACTGTTTCAAACTATTCTCTTCTTTGTTTCAAACCAAACTCTTCTCTGTCAAACCAAACTGCAGTTCCACCATCAACTTGCATGTCTCTGTTGCACTACTCCAACCATACCATCATCTGCTACTCTCATCTCTGCCTTAAGATAACACAACTACCTTGCCACTTCCTCCTCACATCACTCTGCAATTTCTTCACATCAACATTACTTCCTCAACATTCACTACCATCAACTGCATCTTCCACACACTCATTTCAACCTGCATTTCACTTGAAATAGCCACTTCAAAGAAAAAAAACAAGAAGTTTTAACTCCACTTCAAATAAAAAGGCACAGTCACAATCACCGTGAACCCCAATAGCATCAAAACCATTGTCACTCACCACAATCTCCATCCCCTGGCCGTACCCCTCTGACCATCGACACTAACATTCCACCACCCATCACACAATCGACAGCTTCTTGCCATACTTCCCCAATCATCACCAGTTCAATTCGAAGCTGCCGCAACATCCTCGAACAAAAGCTTACTGAAACACAAGACTATCGCAACTTTCTCACCGACAACCCATAGCAACCGACAATCTCCACCACGAATCAAACCACTTCCAATTCCCAAATCGATACAACCATCCAATCGAATCGACTCCTGCATACTCCTCAACAATGGCAATCGAACCTATGGCCCTCAACCGCTACCCCGCTTCAAATTGTAACCCAAAATCAACACCTCGGCCAAACCGACCACCAATTCAACTTCGTGACTTCAACTATCACCAGAACCTTCCCCAAATCGCCCACAATCGCCCTACGGCTTCACGCGACTCTCCTCTTCCCCGTGCCTTTTCTTCACTGAAACCAATTGCGAGCAACCCCATCGCGCCTCCACAACCTCATCCACACTTCGCCGTCGACGACAGACAACACTCAATAAAAAGAGAATCAAACGACCTCCCCTCTCGAAATCCATCCACCTGAAACCCCAAACTGCGAACCTCAATCGACAAATCGGGAACCTCAATTTTGGATTTTGCGATTTCATTTTTTTTCTTCTTTCTGTATTTCTTGAATTATTTTTTGTTTTTACCAGAGAACATGGAGGGTGAACTTTGATGCGTAATTGATTTTATAAAGTGGCCGGTTACCGTGGGTTTGAGTGTTTTATTTGATTTAATTTGAGTTTTATTTTGTTTTATCCAAAAAAACAAGTTTAATTAGTTTTTCACTAGTTTCAGTTTTCATTTTGTTTTGTTTTCACAAGTTTGTTTAGTTTTTTTAGTTTCCTTCTTTTAATTTTTTTTATATATAAAAAAAATTAGTTTTGGTTTTCATTTGTTTGGTTTTTCTTTACTTTCTTTGTTTTCTTCTTTGATAAACATATATTAAAAAATTATATATATCTTGTTTTATTTTCAGGTTGCAGAAGCAGATAAGAAGAATCGTTCGCATGCTTTGCTTGTCAAAAGTAAATTGTTAGCTTACTTATATATAAAAAAATTGCTGCTTTTATCTTTAGTTTTGTTTGAATTGCATTGTTGATTATTTGCATTTGCATTTATATGTAAAAAAAAATTCAAAAAAAAACAAACACAAAAATCATTTGTAGTTGCATTGTTAATACACGTTTATTTTCTGCTTTGAATTTATCCTAGATTTCGATTAATAATAACGATTAGACATCGATAACTTTTAATTGTATATTAACAAGTTGTCTTCTTTGAACAATTTAATTTCTTGGTGTCTAGGCTATGGCAGAGTAATAACCATTTATAAACATTACGGTGATTCGTAAATATTGTAGTGGTTGTTCTTCTGAAGGTACTTAAACCTTCGGCTGCATTGCTACGGTGATTCGTGGTGCACCGATAATTTCTGTCCGTTAATTGGCCGAGAACTATCTTGTTTATCTAAGACAATGTGTGATTATACAATTTTCGGTTAACTTAGGATAAATCATTTGTAATTAATCTTTGCATTCATTTAGTTGCATTAGTTCATGCATATTTAAAAAAAAAATTCAAAAATCCAAAACTAAAAAAATTGTAAATATTCCTTTTATTTTTCTTTGAAAATTTTAAATCCTTTTCCTTTGAAATTTCAAAAATCCAAAATAATTTAGAAATAACAAAAATCCAAAAAAATATATAAAACCTTTTTTAAAAAAAATAGCCAATTTTTTTTTGAAAGTTCAAAAACAAAACAAAAATCAATTTCCCATTTTGAAAAATAAATTCTATTTGTAAATATATTCCTTTAATAAAAAAAACCAAAAACATTCCTGAAAATGTCCAAGTTTCCCCACTCACTTGAATTTTATAATAGCTGTGAAAAGCAACATAATCCATATGATTTCACTCCAAATTCGTAAGGATATTTTAACGCCAACTATTGTTTAAGCGATTCAAATTTCAAAACGCAAAATTTCAAAATAACGAGCAACCCTCAAATCTTGAAAATAACATTTCTTCTCTACTTGGAATCACTACACAACAAAATCAAATGATAAATGATTTGTGTAATTCGTATTTCAGTGATAACTCGAGTCAAAGTTTTCAAGGATTTCAAAATTTGAATTCAATTCAAAATTCAAAAAAATTCGAGTGTAACCCATGCCAATTCCATTTCGAGCTTCAAAATGAATTTCAAAATCAAGACGAAAATGTGAACCAATTTTCAAATAATTTTGGCAATGGAAATAGTTTCAATAACGATACGATTGAAAACTTTGGCTATCAACAAATTCAAAATGAAAATTTTCAAATTAATAATCATGAATTTGATATTGTCGACCAAATGGAAAAAGATAACAGGGATTTATTACTTGAAAAATACAAAACTTTTCGTGAAAATCATAATCAAATATCAACTTGTGAAGAATCAAATAATAGTTTATCGTTTATCGAAATTGACAATTCTTGTTCTCAACAAGTCCAAATTGAAAATTTTCAAGTTAATAATTACAAATTTGACTTTGTTGAGCAAATGAATGAAATTTACGATGATCGCACGAATTTGTTGATTAAAACATTGGAAAATTTTCGTGAGAAACAAGATCAAATTTCAATATGTGACGAGTCAAACGATAATTTGTTTTTTCCCAAATTGATGATTTTCAAATAACATCTTTTGAAATTGACAATGATGATCTTAATCAAGTTGTTGAAAATACGGTAATTAGGTTGGATTTCAATTCTTTTGAGGGTGCGAAACTCGATTTAAACTTCGATCTTTCTTTTTCAAGAAAATTTGAGTATGGCAACTTTGAATTTTAAACTCGATTTACACGATGAAGTTGTTGATAATCCAACAAAGGAAGTCAAATTTAACGAACAAGGGTTTTATGGACTTTTTGAAAACGAGTTGTTGAATTCTGAAGGGGAAAATTTTGATCACCATTTTGATTTTGAAATCGATATTTTGGAAGAAATTGAACTTCAACCAATTTTTCTATCTACCCCAAAACTCATCGAAAATAAAACAACTCGTACGATTTTCGATAAAATGACTTTCGTTTTTCCAAATCCACATTCAACTTTGAAATCTTTTACGATTTGGTTTTTCGTGCTTAAGCCGTGTCTCACACATTTGACGAAACAAATGAATCAGTCTTTAGAAGACCGTTTACTTTTTGACTGTATACTTTCTCATCTCTTATAAATAATAATCTTTCATGTAAGTATAGGATTTTTATTTTATTTTTCTCCTTCCACTTGGGTTGACTGAGGGGATGCAGTCAAAATCAAGTGTGGGGGAGAGATCATCTTCATTTTCGATTTTTCATGATTTATTTTTACTTTTTCTTTGCAAAAAAAATTATTTAAACATTTTTTTATTTATTTTTAAAGAAACACCATAGGATAAATATATGGTTTTGGCTTAATAAAATAAAATTTTTGAAAGTCTATTTATCTTAACAAAAATAAAAATGAAGTTTGATTACAAATAACAATGGTCTAATTAGTATATAGGAAGATTCATACGTGTTAATTATGTAATACATCCTAAATGAAAATCTTTGTTTTAAAATGTGGTTGATTTAAAAGATATAACATTTTTTGTCTTCAAGTTAAACGGTGCTAAGATGATTTTGCAAAACTCTCTCTCTTAAAAAAATAATAACATCCAAGGTATTCACTCTCATTTAAAAGTCCTCACGGTTATGCATGGGTGAATTACTTGGAATCTTTGATGATGTGCTTTCGTACTCATTTAAAAGTCCTCACGGTTATGCATGTATGGAAAACATGTAAAATAAAATTAAAAAAAGAACAGACTTAATAAAAACCACCTATGGTCGACACGTGTATGCGCGAAAGTGTGTGCACTCGCCATGCTCTGTACTCCCCTCACATAAGCCCAAAAGGTAGTGCATGGGTGGTATATCTGGACTCAGTTTACCTGAGCTAGGCGTGTAATTTTTCTTGCAAATAATGAGAGAGCAAGCAATTGAAATCCTAGCACTATTTTTACTTATTTGATTTGATTTTTTATTGAAAAGAAATGAAAATACCACTTTGATAATCAACTAAGGATCCTTTTCATAATTACACTTTGTTATCAACCGAAATAACGAGTTAAACTATAGTATATTTGTTATGATAACTTGATTTTTGTTGGAAATTTTGACGAGTAAATGACTTAAATTTTCAAGATAATGACCAAAACCTATATTTAAATTATTTGTGTTGATTTAAAAATAAATCCTTCATTTGTAAATATTTTCATCTTGCATTTGGATCGATTTGGATCTTGCATTCTGATTTTTCAATCTCCTCTTCAAATGTTGGACACTTATTACACTTAGAGGTCTTGCTTTGATAGTGATGTGCACGTAAATGTGCATATTTTTACCACCATATTTATTCTATTTAAATTAAATAAATGATCATATGGGGTATTTTAACTTGTTTTAACCAAAATCGATATTAATTCCAAATTATCACATATCCATCTTCATATAGGGCCAAAACGGTCATTTGTGTGCATATATTTATTTGATAAAAATTAATTGGAAATTTATATATATTTGTATAGGAATTTGATCTCAAATAGGAGTGGTTTCATGAAAACATATGCATGCACAACATGAATATAAAGAAATGAAGATGGAAATAATTCAAAGTGAAGATCATGGAGGACCCCACCTACTCACTTACCTTGATTTTCAATTAGGAGCTAATGCACATGCTAAAGGCCATTAAAGCTTCATGCACATTTAAGTGGGGGATTATGACATGCTAATGATTACTTGGTGGCCACACTTCCTCAAGGGCATTTGGGCATTCCACAAAAATATGAATTAGGATTTCATACATGTATAAATACCCATATGTTTCATGTAATCTCCTCCTCTCCCTTAATTTCTCTTCCTCTTCATTAGTTTAGGCTCAAAATAAAAGACAAGTTCTCTTTCTCTTTTTGATGAGTACTTAGCCATTTTTCTTTATGTATTTTTCCTTTTTTCTATGCAATGCTAATTAGTGCTCTCTTTCTTTTATATGCTTCTTTTGTTTATTTACTTTCATGTTAGTAGTGTAGATTTATTTTTCATGCAAGTAGAATAGTTTTGTTTCTTTACTTTGCTCTCTTTTTCCTTTTCTTTTTCTTTCATTTATGTTGCGAGCTATATTTATTATTTTGATAACAAATATAAGTGGCTAATCTCTTCAATTTAGGGGTAATGAAGCCTCTAATCATGTAGCTTCAACATTTTGATAATTATAGCTCTCTTTTCGTGCTTATTAACAATGCTTGAAGTGGTTTAATTTGTTATTTTTGTTTTGAATTTGATAGCCTATAATGTTGACACCAAATAGGTATGCTTAAACAATCACTAACACAAATGCCTCTTCATCAAAATATGATTATGGCATAAGAAAGTGATTTGAAATTCAAATTTGATGGTCTATATGTTTCTAATTAATAGTTAATAGGCCATACTTAAAATAGATTTCATTTTCAACTTTGTTGTCATTTTCATTAGAGTTAGTAAGTGGTTTAGATGTTGTGTTATAGTTTGATGGCTTATGTTGAGCTAATTAATAGCACAAATGAGCCATACTTATGATAAACACATCATTTAAATTCACTTACGACCAAAAAAGAGAGATCATAATTTCATAGTTTGTTGAACTATATGATCTAGAGAGCGGAATTATCTCTAAATTGTCATTTAACTCTCATATGTTTATCATTTTCTTTTGCTTGTTTTCTTCTTTTCTAGCTAATCACACTCTTCAATTTTGGTTTAATTTGATTGAATAGAATTTTAAAATCATCAATTCCCTATGGATCAACCCGTATTTGCCACATGCTACATTCGTACACCAAGCGCTTGTGGTTATTTTTATTTCTATTTCTAAATTTTTCGATGATTTTCTAGTCTCATAGAATTTTCGTCGATTAACAGATAGTTTTTAACCAAGTGATCAAGTTGTTTATTTAAATCTATCAAAGTATCTCTTTGTGAATCAATTTTAGCATATTTCTCCCTATGTCTTTCGAAACAACCATTTACTTCGTAAAAATATATAAGTAATTCTGAATAAGTAAGTTTTGATCCTCACTTGGCTCATCGTCATCATCACTGTCAGTCATATCACCTCAAAGGCATATGTCTGCTTTTTCGTTCTCACTGCCAGTGCTTTTATCATTTTCATCCGTATCATCCCAAGCGGCTGCAAAACTTCTCTTTTTTGATTTCTTTTCCTATCTGAATCAATTTTGTGGGCAATTGGGTTTGATATGACCGGGTTTGTTGCACTTATGACATATAATCTCTTGCTCTTCTGAGTTGTCTTTTGCTTTTCAATCTTTGATTTAGAGCTGGATTTCCGTATTTGCGGTTCCACTTTTTGAATACTTTTATTAGTATCGCTAGCTCAGTTGCTCCATCATAATCATCACTTTCTATTATCCCTTTAAGAGATTGATTTCTTTCAAGTATCACCTCCTTCTCGTTCTTCCTTGAATTTCATTTCTATCTCATAAGTGGTGAGATTTTCGATAAGTTCTTCAACTTTGATCTGCTTCAAATCCTTTGATTCTTGAATGGTTGTAATTTTTGCTTCAAATCTTCGTGGAAGGACTTTGAGGATTTTTCAGACTATTTCCAACTCTATGTATGATATTCCGAGAGCTTTTGATTTGTACATAATATTGGAAAGTCATCCGTATATCTCTTTGACATTTTCTTCCTTGGCTATTATGAAATTTTTGTGTTTTCTACTCATTATGGCAAGGCTAGATTTCTTGACTTGAGATGTTCCTTCGTGAGTCACTTCTAGTGTGTGTCAGATTCCCTACGTACTGTATAGACTACCTTGCACTATTACGTGTTAAGGGCTATATGGCCAACCCCTTAACGCTATTTTAAAGTAAGTTTATTTTACTGTAGACATTATCATAATAGCGCAATATTACTACTTAGTAAATAGTTTAATGGATCCTTAGAGGATGGGCGGTCCCAAGCATCCTTTAAGTTACTTGTACCTTATTACAGTTCATTTGAGTTGGCTTACATTGTATAAGTATGTATGTCCTGACTCGAGTATTTTGTGTTTTGCTTTACGCTCGGGTCAGCTAGAGTATTCATAGCTTAGCTTTGGATTTCTCTTTCTAGAGCTAGGTATCGCTGGAGATTCTGTTTATCTTGTTATCTATATCATTCATTTTTAGTTGTTCTATGTCAGCTCTTGTATCAGTGAATTCCTATGTATTTAGGATTTTTATTGTATTTGTTTTCAGACTGATATTATGTATTTGTTTTTGAGACTTCGTAATAGTAGCTTCATGAACTACTATGGTATTTTTATTTCCGCTACGAGTTATTCTGATATTTCTGTGTCTGTGATTCTGTGATTGTTTTCATTTGCTCTAATTTTTATTACAATGCGGTATTTTGATCAATTCAATTCCAACATGTACGGATGCGAATGGATGAAAATATCGGGTTGTTATAGTTGGTATCAAAGCTTTGGTTTTAGGAAAACCATAGCCTACGGAGCAAAAACTCATTAGAGATAGGGTAAGAATACCCTAGAATGAGTGAAATCAACCTTAGAGTCATTTTCTTTGCGAGAGAACGTATATTCAAAGTATAAACTGATTTTTAAATGATTTTTCAAAGGATTTTTCAAAGATTATTTTGATATAAACTTCCCTTGTTTTAAAGGAATATTTTCTAAACTCCCTTCCTTTCGTATCTACCTTGTTGGTATTTTCTTTCATTAGGATTTTCAGCCAAGTGAATTTATCTATCTTCAGCCTGGTCATTTCAGTAAGGTTTACCCTTTTGCTGGGTAGGACAATCCTTTTGAGCCTTCCGGTGTATTTAGTATCACCTCTGCATCTTCTCATCTCCTACTCCTTCCCATTTTATTTCTATTGATTTGTGATAAGTTCGAGCATCTCATTTCTCCTGAGTATGCTTCTTTACCTTTATGTGTTTCAAATCCAATTGGGGTCCCACAAACCTTAATCGGATTTGTAAGCAAGCGAAACTTCTATATTCTGATCGTCGCTTTAGTGGCGATTTCTTTGTTGTTGGCTTTGATGCTTTTGATCTATTTCTTGGAACAGACTAGCTTGGTGGGTATGATGCCCATATCTCTTGTAATCCTAGTTTGTTTATCTTATTGATGATCAAGGGAATTCCTTGATTTTTCAGTGCCGCATGCCTCTGGATTTTGTTGGAAGTTTTATTCTCTGGATTCTTCTCCTGGTTGATCTTCATTCAACCCATGTGGTCAGGTTCTATCTCGATGTATTTGGTGAAGTCACTACTTTGCCTCCTAAGCGGGAAATTAATTTCTGTATTGATCTTATTCCTTGAGCTCGACCTGTAGTTCTTCTTCCTAGAAGAATGCCACCCCACGAGAAGGTTGAGTTGGGAAAGCAAATTGAGGAGTTGTTCTCCAAAGGTCTGATCAGACCTGGCCATTCAGAATGGGGAGCAATGGTGATTTTCGTCACCAAGTCCGATGGATCTTTGAGGATGTGTATTGATTATAGGGAGCTAAACAAGTTCGCTATGGAAAAAAGATATCTAATGCCTCTTATCAATGATATGTTTGATCAGTTTTGGTGCCTCTGTTTTCTCTCAGCTTGATCTAACCTCAGGTTTCCACCAGCTCAGTGTTACTGAGGAAAGTATTCCCAAGACAGCTTTCCGTACTGAGAATGAGTTTTATGAATGGTTATTCATGCCTTTTGGTTTGACTAATGCTCCTGCTTTCTTTGTTGATTTGATGAATCGTGTTTTTCATGCTGTGCTTAATAAATTTGTTCTAGTCTTTGCTGATGATATCCTTGTCTTCTCTAAGACCAAGGAAGAACATGAGTCACACTTGAAATCTGTTCTGGAAATTCTTGGAAATCATCAACTGAAGGCTAAATTTTCTAAATGTCATTTCTGGAAAGATGATGTCCGATTTCTTGGACATATTTTTTTCTAGTAATGGAGTTTCTGTTGATCCATTCAAGATCGCTGCGATCAATGGAAGTCTTTCTTTCTTTCTCTTTTTTCCTTCGTCATTTAATTATTCTATCTTTTCTATTGTCCTTATTTCTCCCTATTCTGTTACAGAATTGGAAAACTCCTAAGACTCCTTTTGAGATTCGTAGTTTTCTGGGCCTTTCCGATTATTACAGGAGATTCATTGAGAATTTTTCTCGGATTGCTGCACCTCTCATTGCTTTGACTCGTAAGAATGCTAAGTATCTGGGCTATTGTGCATAGACTGACTAGTCTGCTTATTTCATTCCAGTCAAGTCTACCCTTTCTATTTCTAGCTTGTCTGAGATCTACATGAGTGAGATTGTTCGTCTCCATGGTGTTCCTCTCAGTATTGTTTGTGATCATCATCCTATCTTTGCCCAGTCAGTTTGAAGCTTTTAGGAATCTTTGGGTACTCATCTGAATCTGAGCACTGCTTACCATCCACAGACCGAAGGTCAAACGGAAAGAGTGAATCGGATTCTTGAGATCTTCTTCGTGTTTGTGTGCTTACCTATAACAACAGTTATCAAGTATAATTTTAATTTTCTTGTCATCTTGTCTTAATCTTATTTCATTCTATCTTTTTCTGTGTTTTCCCGCACCTCATTCCTTTTCAGGGATGAAAAGTTTTGAGTGGGGGAGAGTGTAACAACCCTGTATTTTGTGATTATTTTAGTTGTATATTTTAATTATTTAAATTGAATTTCTGATTTAAAAACTTTATTTTATTTATTAAAATGGATGAATTTTGTTATTTTAGATATAAATTTTGATTTTTATGTGAATTATAATCATTTCAAACCCGCAATCCCAAGTAAAATAAAATAAACAAAAATCGCTCAGGCCTATCATTTCAGCCCATAATGATTTTTCCTTATTCTAAAGTCCGTTCGGGCATGTATCATTTCAACCCATAGTGATTCTATTCTACAGGGAACTTGCGGTGTCATAAACAGAAATAAATAAACATTATAACAACATATGGAAGTAACAGATGATGTGACATGTTTATAAATAGGGTTAACATCATATGATTCGTACCACAAGCAGGTATAACATGATATATTATTCTACAGATTCACTTGCTATCAATTCACAGTTATATAAGTATAAATGTCAAGTGTGATTACTCACCTCTTTAAGCTAGAAATAGCCAATCAAACTACACAGAACAAATCCAGAAAGCACGATATGGCATAACACAACGCAACATTGGATTCAAGTGAGTGGAGAGAGCCAAGATATTGATCTTGTAACAACAACCTATACAAATCAATATACATATGAATATTCAACCAAAACAAATATTGAAACTAGTTGAAATACAAAGCAATAAAAACAAGATAGCTAGACCTTGCTTTAACCGTTCAAAAGCTCGATCAAAGAGACCATATGCTTGGCCATGGCTGGTGCAATAGACTCGGGTTTGGCATAAATAAGGAATGACAACATGGAGATGAAGGTGGTGGAAGTTGCAGAGTGAAGAATGGAAAGGATAAGGCAAAATTGGTAGGTTTGGTTCATTATTTAGGCTCGGCTTGGACATCATTGAGCTCGGCTATGGAGGTTTCTGATTTGGACATGTTAGGTGATGGCTGGAGTGATGGTCAAAGGTGGTGTGGTGGTGGCTATAGGGGTGGCCGAAGTGATGGATGAAGGTGGTGAAGATATAGGTTCGGCTAAGGCAATTTTGGTGGAGCTTTGCAATATTTTTGTGGTGCTAATCACCATCAAGTGGTCATGACTTGAATTTGGTCAAAGGAAAGGGAGGAGGAGTTGCTGTAGATGGTGGTGGTGTGATCGGTGGTGAAGGTGGAGAGCTAGGCCGAGCAAGGCTAGGTAGAAGAGGAAGGCAAAACATTGAAAAAATTGAAAAGAAAAAGGAAGAGAGAAGCCATTAACATTTGTTTTTTTTCTTTAGCCGTGACCTGAAATGGAAATGAGAAGTTTCTCACGTGAGTGAGAAGGAGTATATGGCAATTGCATAAGAGAATGTATGGCTACAAGATGAAAAGCCAAAGAAAAGAATGAAAAGGCAAAAGGCTAAATGAAAAGACATAGGCAATATGAAAGGTCTTTGACTCTTGGAATTTCTTTTTCTTTTAAATCAAAATACACTAAAATAAATCAGTAAATAAAATAGAAAAAGAAAAAAAATGAAAAAGAAAATAAATAATTATTTCAAGGAAAAATAGAAAATAAATAAGAAAATAGCTTAATAATTGAAACTAGAATTTAAAAGTTGAAAACAAAATACAATGAACATTTAAAAATTATAACTTCACTTTTAAAAATGTTTTAAATAAAATATATACATAACATGTCATATTACACATATATACATAAATTAAAACAAACAAAAATATTATTTATATAAATTAAAATAAACATTTTTGTTAAATAAAACAATTTATCACAATATTATAAAAAGCATAACTTTCACAATATTAATCAGATGTCAACGAAATAAAAAGCAGTGTTCCTGATATATTTTTGGAAAATATTCTATTTGTTCATGCTTAGAATAGAACCCGGATTTTTCTTTGTAAATTATGGATTGAAATGATATATTATCCGTATCACTTGACCTAGCTTAGAAAATATTATACAGATGGTTATTATATATATTATTTTTCTAGAAATTTTAAATTATTTTTAAAATTGTATATTATGATATTTGATTTAAATTGAATAAAAATTTATTTTTATAAAGTATCAATGATTTTTCTACAAGTTAAATATGGGAAATAAATGAATAGTTAAGTTCAAATTTGAAATATAAATTAATTTTGAAATTTGTGATTTTTTTTAAAAATGGAGTTTAAGTTAAGTAAATAACATATGATAATTTTGTTTAGATTTGAATTTAAATGAATTAATAAAATGTTATTGATTTTTTATGAATAAAAATGGTTAAATAAATGAATGTTTAAAAGTGAAATTTGAATATAACTTAAAATTTAAATTTGAGATTTAGTTTTAAAATAAAAGTTAAGTTACGAAAATAAAATGGAAATTAAGTTTATATTTTGAAATGGTAATTAAAACTTAATTGTTACGTTAATTCCTAAAATGTAAAGAATAGAAAATTTTGCACTTGAAATTAATAAGTAAATTATTAATAATTTGATTTTTATGTATAAAATTATTTTATAAAAATCATAAGTTAAAGGATAATTAAATGAATATTTTTGAGTGTAAAAATATGATTTTTTTTAAATTAAAATGGTTTAAATCGAAGTTTAATTGTTTTTGAAATTGTATTGAAAATCTGGAAATTGAATTAACAGCTTTCAGAAAGCTATCATTTCTGAAGTTAACCTAAAATCTGTTGTAAAGGATATTACAGCACTTTATAAGTGTTGTAGTTGATGCAAATGAACTAAAAGCTAAAATTAACTAAGGGCTATTGCAGCACTTGTTAAGTGTTGTAGTTGTAGAACTAAAACTAAAATTTGAAACAAATAAAAGGGCTATTGTAGCACTTGTTAAGTGTTGCAGTTGGCTGAAATAAGATTTTTAAATATAATTGAACTATTATAGCAGTTTTAAATGCTCTCTTTGCTGAATGAATTTTTTTCAAATATAACTTACCGCGGCATTTTCTAAGTGCCGTGGAAAGTTGAAATTTAGGTAATTTGTTGTTTTGAATGAATAAATAAACTCAGAAAAGATTAAACCTTTGAATTTTGAATAGTTGATTTGTAAGTATAATAACTTCACTTTAAATGGTTTAAATGGAGTATTTTGATTTGAAATATAAATGAATGAGGTTTTGAAAGGATATAATATTTGAATTTTGAAATGGTTTGTTGGGAAACTGAATTTAATTGAAACTGATGGTCTGAATTGAATTGAATTGGAAATTTGAAAATTTTGGGTTTAATTGAATAAATTTGTGAAATGTAAAGAATTTAAGGACGATTTCAAATGTATGATTTTGAAATGTTATGATTTTCAAAGTATAATGATTTTAAGTATTTGGTTTCGAAAAAAAGTTATAACTTTGATAGTATTATGATTTTTTGAAGGTGAATTATATGTTTGAAATGGAAATGATAAGCTATTTGATTTGAATATAGTTTTGAATTAAATAGGTTTTGGTTTTGAAATATATACTATTTCGAAATTTATAACCACTGGTTATAATAACGATTGGTTGTTAAAGAGACCAGGATCGGATATGGACATACTCTCTGTCGATACCGAAACCACTTTAACAACTGTGCACGCGGTGGAGATTCCAGAACGAAGTAGGATGGTGGCGACGATCCTATTGAGCTATGAACGTAGACCCGACTCCCGTGAGTTGGCTTAAGGTGGCTAAAACAGGAGCGATCTCAGGACAAAAGAGGTAGCTCCTCTAGTCGAACACACTTCTTCGATACTATACTCTTACTTATGGTTGATTTGATGGCCATTCTCCGATTTTGATTTGGATGTGTGTTCTGAGGTGGACGTAGTGGCTGTTATGTTACTTGCCAGCCTGTGTGCGTAATTGGTATATCTACCCTGGCATTGCCTCGCGTGCCATGTCACCTACCATAGCGAGCCTTATTACGAGTTTCTATTTGTTTCGTACCTATGGAGTATCTTCTCATAGTCTCTCGATCAAGAGATATGCAGGTACTGTATAGACTACTGGCACTATTATGTGTTAAGGGCTATATGGGTAACCCCTAACGCTATTTTAAGTAAGTTTATTTTACTGTAGACATATTATAATAGCGTAATATTACTACATAGTAAATAGTTTAACGGATCCTTAGAGGATGGGCGGTCCCAAGCATCCTTTAAGTTACTTGTACCTTATTACAGTTCACTTGAGTTGGTTTACATTGTATAAGTATGTATGTCCTAACTCAAGTGTTTTGTGTTTTGCTTTATGCTCGGGTCAGACTAAGTATTCACAGCTTAGCTTTGTATTTCTCTTTTTGGAGCTAGGAATCACTGGAGATTCTTCTTATCTTGTTATCTATATCTCTCAGTTTCAGTTGTTCTATCTCATCTCTTATATCAGCGAACTCCTATGTATTTGGGATTTCTATTGTATTTGTTTTCAGACTGATATTATGTATTTGTTTCTGAGACTTCGTAATAGTAGCTTCATGAACAACTATGGTATTTTTATTTCCGTTATGAGTTATTCTGATATTTCTATGTCTGTGATTCTGTGATTGTTTTCATTTGCTCCAAGTTTTATTACAATCGGTATTTTGAGCAATTCAAGTCCGACATGTGCGGAGGCAAATGGATGAAAATATCGAGTTGTTACACTGCTCCAAGTATTGATCGGGTGGAGATAGATTGGGTTCATGAGGCAACACTCGAGAGGGAGTCGTGGATGACTCCAGTTAGAAACTATCTTGAACACGGAACGTTGCCTGAGCGTAGGAGCAAGAAGAGACAGGTCCTTCGAAAGGCTTCGCAGTTTGTTATCCAAGATGGAGTGTTGTACATAAGGGGATTTTCTATCCCTTTAATCCCTTGTATCTCCCATGATGAAATCGAGCGAGTGTTGCAGGAAGTGCATGAAGGAGAATGTGGTGGCCACATCGGAGGGCAAGCCCTTGCAAAGAAGATACTCAGGTACGGATACTGTTGGCCAACAGTAAACTGAGACACATTGGATTATGCTAAGAGATGTGATAAGTGCCACAAACATGACAAAATTCCAAGAGCCCCACCAACCGGGATTACTCAAATGGTCAGTCCATGACAGTTTTCCACATAGGTATTGATATAATAGGATCCTTGCGTCTAGCTAAAGGTAGTGTAAAGTACGTCGTCATTGTAGTTGACTACTTTACTAAGAGGGTGGAAGCTGAGCCTCTTATTACTATTACAACGAAGTAAGTAATCAACTTTGTTGTGTGCACCGTCGTCTGTTGCTATGACCTCCCATAAATGATTGTAATTGGCAACGACGCCCAATTTGATAGTGCTGAGTTTAATAATTTCTGCCAATGCTATCGCATCCAGAAGAAATTCTCGACGATAGCTCACCCCCAAGCGAATGGAGAAATCGATGTTGTTAACAAAGTCATCAAGTCCAAATTGAAGAAACAACTAGAGAAGGCTGGAGGTAAGTGGGTCGATGAGCTTCCGGTAGCCTTATGGGCATATTGAACTCCCTATAAGTCCATTACCGGCCATACTCCATTCGCACTTTCTTATGACCCCAAAGCCATTATTCCAGTTGAGCAAGAAGTTCCTTCTCGCCATATGACTTATTAAGATTCAAGGACGAATGCCATCCTACTTGCAGAATCTATGAATTTACTAGATGAGAAGCGTAAAGAGGCTGATTTGAGGACAGCCACACATCACAGCCGAGTCGATCGATTATACAATGCCAAAGTCTGACCTAGAACCCTTGAAGTCGGCAATCTCGTACTTAAGAGAGTCTATCTGGTCCCTTCGCACATGAAACCAACATAGGAAGGACCGTATGTCATCGAACGGAGGCTTGGAGACAACACATTTAAGATATCGACCGTTATTTGTCTCACTCTACCGAGAGCATGGCACAGCTAAAGTCTCCATCACCCATTACATATAATTGGCTTTTATTCATTTAGTTTGCTTTCCTTTTCAAGTTTGATTATATAATTCGAGAATTTGTACTTGTAATAAGGCAACTGATTTTGCCATGATATCTTATTTGAGAATTAAAGCGCAGACTCATCAAGCCAAATTAGCGATTCCTAAATGCACCATGCAACCTCCAAGACGTAAGAAGAGCCGAGTTTCATCTTATGATGGGACATTGTCAAATAGAGAGTGATTGTGATCTGACTAGTCATCACTAGATGAAACCCCAAGCTTGAGGGGCAAAAAACAATCTGTAAAAAGAGAATTGAAACACAACAATTCTCCAACAAACTCCAACTCCCAGAGTGCGAGCTGAAGTGCGAACTCAAAAATTAGGACATGAATCGGCTGTCCAGCTCGAGGAGAATGGATCCGTCCATCCACGACCTCGCCTCTTTCCGGGCTCGAGGGGGAATGATCTGTCCATCCACGACCTCGCCTCTTTCCCAGCTCAAGGAGGACGGATACGTCCATCCATGACCTCGCCTCTTTCCAAGCTCGAGGAGAATGGATCCATCCATCCACGACCTCGTTTCTCTCTAAGCTCGAAGAGAATGGATCAGTCCATCTACAACTTCGCTTACTATATGAAGGATGATGTGATTCGACCATCCACGACCTTAACCAACTCCTTATTCCTAAAGCGTGAATAAGATCCTGATCCTTAAACAAACGTGACCGATCGTCTGTCAACTGACTCTAGATTCAAGAACCGTGGACTGGAGTATAAGCATTAAACGGGGGTGATTGACCATCCAAAAAATAACTTATGTCCTCGAAGTGCAGAGTAATCCTAAACAATAAGCAGGCATGATCGACACCGACATACAAAGTTTAAACCCCAGAGGGTGGATGCAAATGCTAGAAAATAAGTGAATGTGACTTGACCGGTCAAAACTTATGTTACTTTGACTTGATTCCAACTAAGTTAAATCAAATTTAGAGAAGGCGGAGGGAGACTGCCAACTAACTATGTTAATTATCCCCAGAACTGGGGGCACAACTCAAGCACCAACCATTGACTGAGACTACACAACATTGAAACTCGACTCAACGTTTGATTATGACTCGAGGCCAGACCTCAGGACTTAAAGACCAAACTTGAGTTTGACTCAAAGACTAGAAGCTTCATGAGTACATTGAATGGAAAATGTGAGTGCTTAAATATGTAAGCACATAAACATAGAGTCATGCCAAAAAAACCAAAAAGGAATTTTATTTATGCTATTCTTTAAAAAGGCCGTACAAAATCCGTCCAAAGAATTCCTATTAGTAGGGGCCGAACCCGCATCTATATATGGCCTATAAAAAGCTAAAGAAAAGAAGCGTATTCTAACTATCTACAAAAGAGGAAGTCAAAATGCTAATCTACACCCTCGGTTTCCTGTCCTTCTTAACTTTCTTTGGTGTAGATCTGCTTGAGCTATTGCTCGAACCTCTTTTGGAACCCTTGCCACCTCGGATCACTTTAGTTGTCTTGTCTCTAGCCGAGGGAATCGATGAGGTCTCCCTCGGGAGCCCACGGGTACTAAAGTGTCCTCTGTATGAGGAGCTAATGGAATGGTGGCACTTTCAACGCCAGAAGGAAAAGACATGCTATCTGGGTAAGACCATGGCCTGCTATACCCCTACCGGCCCTAAGATTCTACTCCATCTTAGCCTTAATTTCCTTCATTATTTGTTCCTCCCGGTCCATGCGCTTACTCATCGGGATACTACCGATCGGACCTAAGGAACCCATGATAATAACATCTTCATCCATGTTAAAGTTTGCATTTTAATGCTCGGGTCGCTTTGACGGTTGAGAAGTGCTTCCATCAATTGGTCATCAAACACACAGCCGCTATCATGTATCTCCCTAGCCAAAGTGGTAATCGTCAAAGTTGTGGCCTTTGTTGTTAATGCCTTCTGCTCGTGGTGAACTTCTTGAATTGCTGGGGGGTTGGCCGATGCGGAATCCAGGACTGAATAAAGATAGGATAATATGTTAGTAATGTCGTCTAATAATGTTCCTGCATTTTAAAGAGTAGGAGAAATGTACAGAATACCTTCTTCAGATTGGCTCTCGGGTTGAGCCCCAAAGAGAGATGTGTCCTGTCGGGATCATACTCTGAGACGACTGGGGGGTCGACAAAAGATGTGGGTGCAGTTTGAGACACTAGGGGCATTTCAGAAGCATCGTCATGGTGTTCACCCCTAGATCCTTCTCCGACCTTTGGGTATTTGGAAGCTAGGGTTTCTCTCTGGAGCGAGATGGTTGTGTCATGAACAACTTTGGGCCCATCTACGATCAATACTTGAGTTTCCAATTCAAACTCATTGATAGTTACAACTTTACAGATCGCCTTTTCATCCTCAACCGGGTGTTCCCAGGCCTTATATAACTGGAAGGGATAGTCCTCGCCAAGCCAGTTCAAGTTGTGGTTCCTCAGGACATTTGCATTGTAGGTGATCATGAGGTCCTTAAATTCGCTTTCCATCTTGGCCTCAACGGTTTTTATTTCCCTTTCCACCCTGGTGTCAGCTACTTCGGCCTTTTGATTTGCGATGTCGCTTCTTGGGCAACCTTATTCGCTTCATGTTTTTCTTTGGTGGCCTCGGTCAGCTTTGCCTTTAATTTGGCAACTTCTTTCAGCGCAGCATCCCTTTCTCGAATGATAACATTGTTGTAGTGACCCATCTCTTGCACCAAGTCCATATGAGTTTTTCTCATTTCTTCCATGGACTACCTAGCATCATTAGCTCTATGGCCAGCCTTTATCTTAGTTTTTCTTGAGGAATCAAGCTCATCGGTGAGCACCTCTATTATTTTTCCCTTGTGAGAAAGGTCGCCCTCCAGTTTCTCAATTGACTTGGCTAGTTCGAAGGATACAAATGAGACTATCTCTGCCGTTTCAACCCACTCATGGTATTGTTGTACGCATTGTGCACATAATCTTGCACCAGTTTTTCTATATCATTTGGGATCCTCTTCAAGTTGGGAGGAAAGTGGAAACCATCGAAGCATATGTTTGGGAAATATTTCTTTATTTTAGCAATGCAGATGGCTCCTTCCCCCACCAGATCTATGGCAGTTAGTTCGACGACAACAGGAGTGTTTATTTCAATTCTACGGCACTGTTCATCGGTTTTTGGAGCATGAGATGGCGCTGTTTGGTGCGAGGATTCAAAAGAGGGCCTATTGGGGCTAGAAGGTTTATAACGTCCTTTTGGTGGCGGAGATTGCGACCTAGAGCGGTGCCTGCTTTGGTGTGATCTCTCTTTTTCCCTATTGTGGCGCTCATGCTCCTGGCTAGAATGGTAGCCGCGACCATAATCTCTCTCGCTCTCGCTGCGGTATGATTCAGAGTGCGATCCAGACGACTAGCACGTAGAGTGGAGTTTTTCAAGCATAAAACCTTGCCTCACCATTGTATCTGCAAAAAAGAAGGAAATCAGACATCACCAAATATTGAGAAGCATATGATGGAATGTCGTGTAGTGCCGTGAAGTGCATGTATATACGTGCAAACTCCCCAACCGATAAGTTGTAGCAGTTTGCTTATTGGAGTCGGCTCCCTTATATCTATTGAGGTTAAGTCTGCGTTGGTTCTTGAAAGGGAGTGGACCCCCTCTAGCCCAAGATCGAGGAATGATGGTATCTCCTTCGGGATAGGTATATGCGATAGCCGTTTCAATGAACATTCTATCTGCAGAGAAGTGGTCTCCGAACCTATAGAAATAGTAACAAGTTGGGTTGCTTCGGTGCACTTTTGCCTCTTGATTTTATGTATAGGAGTTTTTCCTTTTCTCTTTTACCAAAGATGATTGAGGGCCCTATGGGGGCATGACTACAGACTCCTAACCAGCTTCTGTGCCTTCATCATCATGAGGATCGATGATTATTATGTTGGGCACGGCCTGAGCTCCCTCGATTGGGGGCAGGACTAGAGCATGTCTTATGCCTTGTCTTTTTAGGGCCACTCTTAGTACCCCCGTGAGCCCTATGCGCTCTCCTTCTCTAAAAGCCAGGCGACTATCAAATTGTTGTCAGTGAGAACTTTGTTTATTTCTCTTAATTCAACAGGCACCGCCTAAAGTTCCCTTACTAGCTGTTTATGCTAGACTCCTTCGGGCCATCGAATAGCAGCTGTAGAAGATACGCAGCAATGAATTCAACAACAATATATATTATCCAGTCATGGTTAACAACGAAACAAGTAACAGAACTTACGTCTGGCCAGCCACCGCTTGGCGATTCCTGGTGGGCACCTCATGTAAAAACACTTCATTTTGAAGTATCTTAGCTTGCCCCATGCGCCTGCCACAACTTGGTAGCTCCTAATAGCTTCCAAGAAGGTGAATGATGGATTATCCACCCGACTCTTGACATTAATGAAATATCTGATCTTGTCCGCAGTTAGGGGATAGAAGAGATGTTCCCTAAATATAATGTACAAGCTATTGAGTAGCACGCACCCATTTTGGTGAAGCTAAGAAGGTGCGATCCTCTGATAAAATAGCACGTTGCTAATGAACTGGTTGAATGAGGGCATTATTTCAGTCCAGCACATGAATCTGTTGCATGCGGTGAACCCTTCCGTAGGATTGTGTGCTCTATCTTTCGGTCCTGGTAATCAAACTTCTTCCAAAGACAATTCGTGTCCAAGGAAAATTCTACCTAGCATTTCTTCTGCAATCTTGGACCAGATGGGATCCTTCGGATTCATTATCACCACTACATCCGGCAATTCATCTAGAGCAGGATTCACTGTATCTTCCTGGACACCCGGCCTTTCTATTATGGGGAATGGAGGACTTTGAACTTCTTGCTGCTCTGAGCTTCCAGGAACCATAGCTATTGAACTTAGTAAAAACCATTATTAGATAGTAAAAAGACCCGTGTCTCCTGGTGAAAAGTGAGTGATGGTGTTGTGTAATGAAGTGTTGCATAGTACTCTAAATTTCTACAAGCTTAAAAGATGGTAAAAGAGACAAAACTTTTAGATTCGACTGGAGCGACCGTCATCGCCGATTGTCTCAACCATGTCATTCCAACTTCAAAGAATGATCCATGTTTAAATTTCTTATGTTTAACAAGTTACAGTTCCATCGACGAGCTTTGAGGGATAATCACATATGCAATTTTATGATTGAGTCCAAATATGCGAGGCTAAAGCTCGTCGAAGTCAAATGTTCGAGTATGCAAAAGTCATAACATTCGTATCCATCATAATTTATTTCAGATGGTTTCCCTAAACAAGCTTTTTTATTGACTGCATGTCACTCGTTTGTATCGTTCAATGATTCAGATCGATAGCCTCTTCGTATCGATCCAACCTTCGGGTCGATAACTTGTACGTATCGATCACTTCCCCCACAGCCTTCATTCGTATTGATGCTCCCCATATCCATCATTCCATCACTTCATATCGATCTGTGGACTTTGATTTTGGATCGATCAGAAGTCATCACACCCATTTCGGTACGAGTTGCTCCAACTCGGATTGATCAACAAGCTATATTTTCTACATCGTTTACAGATGCTTGCTCTTTGCCTCGATTATGAAGATTGCTTTCCACCATCTCCAAAACTCCATGTATTCTGATCGAATCCACATCCATCCCCTCGCATTTATACGAGAACATAACTTGAGTTCGACAGACCTGGAGTCAGTGACTCCATGTCCATCGACCCTCTCCAACTACACTCCATCTTCTCCAAGTCTCCAAATTACGATTAGCCACATTCTCGACCTCACCCCAGTCACACTTCTGGCGTCAGCGACACCAGATATGGCCGTTGCCATGAACGAAACGGCAGAAAACTCAAATCTCTTCATCATAAGCACGATTTTATTGATTATTTACCTAGTTCGAAGGATCTAGGTTAAAGATTCACAGTTTGGTATTGGGGGACGAAGGATCTACAGTTTCTTCTTTTTTTTGATGGGTACGAAAAGGAAATAGAAGCAAGGTGGAAAAATATGTTAAGTACAGAAAGTATTTATACTCCTTTGTATCCAACATGAAAGATGATTTGTATCCCAGTTTCCTCATTGATTGAATCGGTCAACGTGCCCGTCGATACGAAGCCCATCTTTCGTATCCCTTGATATGAAGCGCATCCTTTGTATCCATCCATATGAAGCACGTCTGAACCCCAACATCTCGTATCCAGCGATACGAAGTGTTCCCATGCGTTTATGCTTATAACTCTCATATCCATCGATACGAAATCCACATTGTACAATAATTCAAGCCAAACCGCATCCATTATTATGGAACGTGCTTTTAGAAAATTCATCTCGTATCGATCACCATCGATGCGAAATCAACTCTGATGCGCCCCATATCGACCAGGAGAGGATCGATATGAAGAAGGACATCAAAACAACCATCAATGGTTGTTGCAACTCAGACTTCATATCGATCCATGAGAGCATCGATACGAAACTCGATCTAAAAGGAACCATCAATCAGGGGCAAGAACTTCTTTTCACCAAAATCGATTTAAAAAAGAAACAAAGAAAAAGAAGAAGCAAGAACTTAACAATGACCCATAGACATGCAAGCGTGAATGGGAGTCAGGTTAAAATACATGCATGCATGCTACACTAACATTTGATTTTCAAAGTTAACAGGGATTGAATGCTTACTGGTGACGATCGGAACAATCAACAACAAATTACTAGCACCCGACCTTCAACTACAACAAAAATTATGTGATCATTAGCAGTCTACAATGCAATATTTATTGGAAATCAACCGAGGGTTATATCCCCTCATGAAAGGACAAAAATTGTTTAGCAAAATCGGATAGGGCCTTTTCAGAATGAAGATTGTAGCTTTTCAACACATCATGTTCACATAGGACGTGCTTTGGGGGGCAAATGTTATCCGGCCTTTTGGCAAGGCCGTGATATCAAGAACCTGACTAGACACAGAAGACAATCTGCTTAGGAAATTAGTTATCTGCAGATTCACAATGGATACAGGCAAACTTGGTCTGAGTCCGGATTGATCCACATTTAGCATAATATGACAAGCAGAGCTATGCAAGACGTCATTCCAAATTTCAGGTCAATCGGAGTTTGTATGCTCAAGTTATGGAATAGTCAAGGTCCATGTGAAGCATGCCCATCTCGTATCCATCCATCTGTATCCATCGTTTCGTATCCATCAGCATTGATATGAAATGAATGTAACTCCATCACTCGGCATCCATCATTCGTATCCATATGGTTCAAGCACATAATGATGGACTTTGGAACTTCGCAAAGCGATCATGCTTCACTTAGCCAACAACTGCATTTCTCGTATCGATCACCTACTTGATCGATATGAATAACAACGCTTACAATCGATATAAAGACGGTGGAAAAGCATCGATACAAGAAGCAGGGTATCAGATGGATATGAAAGAAGCGATCAACCAAAAAGAAGCGGTCCCCTTGCACAAAATATGGATCTCCACAAAGCTCTCACTTCACGTCATCGACACGAAGGGATCGATATGAAGGTATTGATACGAAAGGTTCAGCCTCTCTATATTTACAGATTTGATCGATCAATAACTCAACAACTACAAATCCAAAATGAGATTTTCACAGAATGTTGCATATCATCTCAAGAACATCCATGATCGATCGCAGCTCAATTGGAGCAACTTCCGATCGATATGAAAGCAATGTGAATCGATCAGGCATCGATTCCAAACGGCTCCAGATCAGTTGTGTAGGCCCACCTAGGCTTGAGAAAGGGTATTCCGAGATTCAAGGAAGATATTTCCCGCTTCACACCTATAAATAGCCCCCTCATTGCAACTAGAAATGGACTTTTATGCTGCTGGTCAGGTTAAACTCCATTGAAAATCGAGTGTTAGTCATTGTATTGTTGTAATTCAATTTCTAATCGGTAACAAGCATCAAATCCTTCAAAGTAGACATAGGCTATAACGCCGAACCACTATAAATTCTTGTTTTCTTTATGTTACTGCTTATTTTTATTGGTGTGATTGTTAGATTAGCCTCATTTTCCATTTTACTTCTTCATTCTAATCTCTCTAATTACATTTGACGAGTGTTGTGCCCATTTTGGGTACAAACAATTTTTGAATGGAAATGTTCCCTATTGAAACATTTTTAAGCCTTGTGCATGAGTTTTACAAAGATAATTAATTTTCAAAATAAAGATGAAAAGGTTAGTTATTTATCTTAATAATATTATTTTAAAATGAATTAATCATTTCAAATAATTATTATTAAGGTTAATTAATTATATTAGCGTTGATCTGATTATGCTTATTTAATCGTTTTATTAATAATGGTTTAAAATTAATCAATCATTTTAACTAATGATGTTGAGGGCCGATAAATTATTTAATTAATGACGTATTAAGATTAATTAATCGTTTTATTAACGATGCTTTGAAATTAGTAAATCACTTTAATAATAATGTTTTAAATTTAATTGATCATTTTAAGTAACGATGTTTAAAAATAATTAATCGTTGTAATATTGATGTTTAAGGGTTAACTAATTATTCAGATAATGACGTTTTAAACTTAATAAATCAGTTGAACAAGGATGATTAAAGTTAATTAATCATTTTAAATAGTGTGTCGGGATTAAAGCTAATTTATTATTTTAAATAAAAATGTTTTGAAAATAATTAATCCTTGATAAAGTTGATTTATCATTTTAAGTAATGATATTAAAGGAAATTATTAGTTTTAAAAGGAAATTACTTTATGTTTAGAGCAAATCAATTCATTTTGATATAGTTTTTTAAAGTTTTAAATGTGAAACCCCAGCACAAATTTGGTTTTAAAAGTAAAAGTTCGATACAATTATGGAAAAGAAGTTTTCTTAATCCAATATCACTTATATGGAAAGAATTTAGTCATATTTTTAACACTAAATATCGATGCATGGACTAGTTTCTATCTCAAAGGTTAAAAATGTCATCAATGCAACGCCTAGAGGTAACACTACCTCAACTTGCATGGCTTCATTTTCAACTGAGAGATGACACTTGTTTGGAATTGACAAGTGGTGGTAAGAATATGAAATTTAATGTCCATGTATGATCATTTTTAATTACCTCTGATAGTTGATTTTTTAGCTGTCGGTTTAACTTTCTCCTTTGTATATCATCAGTTTTAGATGATTTGTTGCTCATTTAAGCTATGTTATCCTTTGTCCCAAATGGCTAAAACTAGAAAGCAAATGAGGACCAAGTTATGTGGGGTTGCTTCCATATTCATGGTTTCCGTTATATGCGCACTAAGATGTGAAATACTCAGATTCTAGATAAGGTTGGCGAGGTCCGACTTGAAGTTCCCAAGACTTATCACAGGAGAGAATGACCCTCACAAGTATATTGACTAGAGGTATACTTTTGGCAAGAGGACCCTCCTAGTCATTTGTTGGAAAATTTCCCTTTCCTTCCCTTTGATTCCAAATTTTTAAATTTATCTCATTCTTAATTGCATTAGGAATTGTTGTGAGCAACTCGTGACATTTAATTATTTATATCCATTATTGTGATTGAACGTTGTTATTATAAGGGTAAACCCATTCCACGGTTGGTGGCATGGTCTCACATATTGTTGTTTATTTCCTTCATTTGGTTTAGAAGTTTACTCATGCTAGACTTATTTTCTAACCCAAGTTGTTTATTTTCCCCAAACTCTTAGGTACTCAATTATAATTGAGTAATCCGAGAGTAGCAGATTTTTCTTTGGGCTCTTTGAAGACGATGGATTAGAAGGAGGCTCCTTTATCTATCTAGTTATTTATTTCCGCTATTATGTTTATTTTTTATGTGTATTTTGTATCTACACATGTAAAGGCAGAGTGTATAACCCTATAATATGATAGTTGTAATACTTCTATGCAACTCTGATAACATAAAGTTAGGAGTAACCTTATGTACTATATTATTTTGTATTATATGTAACCATTCCATCATGATAATTTTCTACTCTGTCCTATTTTGTTCTTTTATTTTACCCTATGACAATTTGTCCTTTGGGTGCTTAGGCAATAACACACGAATACTAGGATGTATTAGGTTCCATTTCTAATACTGTTGGTGTAGACATCATGATTGGGGGCTCTAGCATTGTGAACTATGTGACAAAACTTTTTCTCTCACCCTTACACGTCCTTTTACGAGTTGGTTGGAAAATGACCTACAATTAAGTGGCTGGCTGTAAAATCGGGAACAAGGTATAATTTGTGTTTATCACGTTTAAGGCGGGTGAACATTAGGCGGATAAACATCATAAAGTGGTATCAGAGCTTAGACTGAGCGAACATCTAGGCTTTGGGTAGGATAAAATCATTAGAGAAAGGGTAAGTGACACCCTAGAATGAGTTTGAGCATGTGTGTGTGTGTATATAAGAGCACATATTTTATTTTTATAAAAGTGTTCTTATATTGTATAGATTGATCTGTTGCGCAGTTTACGGATTCCCGTCAGTACGAGTAACTAATATTTAAAACACTTAAACAAGACCAACTGATATAGTATTTTTTTAAACTAGTTAAATGAAATAATTTTATCTACGTTATATATTTTTTAAATAAAAGAACTTTTTTAGAAAATTGTTATAGCTATTTAGGATATGCTTGTTGTTAAGGAATTATAATATTTGATCATTAACATTTATTGTTGATTAGTTAGGCTCGGATAGTTAATGAGCATTTATTGTTTTAGTTAAATTAAAAACGAACACCTTGTGAATTCTGTTTCAAATTTTGACTATAAGATGTTTGGTGATAGTTTTGGGATAAATTTAAAATTTAAAATTGATTTTAATAAGAATTGTTTATTATAATCTAAATTAAGAATAAACATTATGAAATATTTTTATAAAAATGTGAAATTACATAAGTATGATTAATTTATAAGGGTTATGAATGATAGAGGATTCAAGCCGAGAATTTAAAAACTCAAAGCACGATGGTTTGGAATTTGTTTTCAAAGTTTTGGGGAAATTTTTTATTGGTATTATTTTTATAAGTATTTATGAATGAAAGTATCTTAGAATTATTTTAAAAAGGGTATGAAGCACTGACTCACTTCGATCGCTGGAAAATAATTCTGATAATGACTGCAACATCATCAAAATTCATCTTCGGATTTCTAAGTGAGGAAATGCTACCATAGCAATTTTCTATAGGATTGTTTTGATAAAGAGGATTTTAATTAAATCCAAAAAGCATAAGTTGATTTAGAAAAAAAATCTTATTTTTCTAAATGATTTTTGGAGAAAATAATAAATACTATTTACTTGACTGTTTATTACAAGTACGAATATTTTGGAAAGAGAATTTTTAGCCAGAAGTATATATTATTTATTTATTTTATAAAGTGGATTTTAAAGTAGAATAAGAATTTTATGTAAATTAGTTTGATGGCCCAAAAATAAATAAAATTGGGAGAGAGATGTGCTCGGATGGTAAGCATTTCTCGTAAATATTTCCTTTCTTAGTAAGGGAATATATGATATCATTTGGTACTAACCAGTTCTCTAGTATCATTTTGGGTTACTCTGAGCTATATAAGTAAGTTTTCTATGGTTAAAATGTATAAAATCATTTCAATAGAGTTCTGAAATAAAATCGGGTATTTAGATCTAGAGTTTACTTAAGAGAAATAAATTTAAAATGGAAAATTTTGAATTAGATAGTGGTATATTCTCTCAGGATGTAGTAGAGTATTACAAAAATTAAGCTTAAGTTAGTTCTTTGAAATGTTATCATAAATAATTTTAGCAAAAATAGAAATTGGTATTAGTGAGAACCAAAAAAATAAGTATGTAAGTTTAACATAGGCCATTCCTCATTTCACATAGGTTGGATTTCATATTCGAGTACATGACTTTAAGGTGTGTCACACCGTTCCAAATAAGGATCCATCACTCAATTTTGATGGTGAACACTTGGTAAGGGTTCTGGATATGGAACCAAAGTTTTCTATCATAACATATAGATACGTAAGAAGAGAAGAGGTTCCTAATTAAGGAGCCTGACTGGAACCCACACTTAAAAACGATCAGGTGAGCGATACTAGTTCTGAAAAGAAGTTATGTATTCGAGTAGAGATCGAACCATAATTTACATAGAAACTATCTATGAGCATCATGCAGACTTATGAGTAATTTGGGTGTTTTTTTGTAGGTTTAAATCGTGCTGGAGTTTCAAAGTCAAAATTAGTTTTAGAGGGAGAATGCAACGATTCTAAATTTAATCACTTTAGTTAGGGTTATTTAATAACTAATAAATGGATTTATAACCTAAAATACCCATTTTTAATAATAATTTGTGATGATGAAATGATTTTTAAAATTTGTTTACAAAAATAATTAGTTCAAAGGAAAATAGAAAATGTAACCGAAATCATTTTTCAATTTTTTACCTTTTCGGTTTAAAAAGGTTGTCAAAAACGTTATGCATGTTTGAGTTAACATATACACACTTGCAATTAAAATATAAGTATGGATTAATGGCATAGTAAAAGGTAAAATATATATGTTCACTTAAGTAAGAAATAATATGTGTCACATTTATAGTTTAAAATTTAAATGAAAAGTAAAATATGAAATATCACAATCATCTCTTACATCATGGTACAAGATCATTCTATAATCCAATATGTTTTAAAATATGTGGTTAGTAATATGGTGAGAATATATTTACTTTAATAAAAGTAAGAGATGTGACAATTTTCAAGGATTTAACATTTAAAATAAATATACGTTATATCATCTCATCTTATCACTCACATCATAAGTAAAAGGTAGAGTTTTGTTTAGTGGATAAAAATGGAGAGCCTTGTAGGTGGCATGTGGAGGAAGTAAGGAGAGGATGGAGATGGAAGGTGATGACGTGGCAAGCAAGGAGTGGAAGGCAGTATATTAGAGGTTAGTTTAGTAATTTACTAATTTAATTTTGTATAAAAACAATTCCTTATTTTTTCTTTATCTCACTTTCATTTTTTTCAGTTCTTATTTTTAACTCCATCTCTCTTTCTAAGCTTCTTAAATCTCTTAAATGGCTTCCATACTTCATTGAAAAGTTAAAAAAATCATTCCTTTCCGCTTTAAAAACTCTTAAACTCATTTAAACACCTTTTCTTTACTTTCTACTCCTCCACCTTACATAATAAATCCCATATCACCTACACCATCCAAGGCCATAACCAAGTCCACCCTTTAGCCGAGCCTAAAGGCCTTTGGCCGAGCCTATTTGGCCCTCTCTGGGCTAAAAATCAAGTTTTGGTTTTGAAAATACAAGTTCTAGGGCTAAATTCAAGTTTTAAAGTCATTTGACCAAAGTTTGATGAGTAAAACTCACAACCTCAACCTTATATGTGTTATACTTGAAATGAGACGACCCGACTTTTTCTACGCAAAAAGTCGTATCATCCTTAAGAAAGAAAAGGATAGAAAATAGAAAAGAAAGAAGAGAAAGAAGAAACAACACAAGAATCTCAACAGCGGAACGAATAAATTATATTAGTAACATAAGTATTACATAGTATATATCAAATATCGGAGTTACACAGTCAATACAACACCTACTAGACAGTTATAAACACCTGTCTAGTTATTACAACTCAATCACAATACAGAAAAACACTCAGAGATACCAACACAGCGGAAAACTATATAACTATACGCAGAAGCCTCCTGCTCCATTTGCTCCTCCACAATTCGTCAAGCTAACCTGAATCCTAACTTTAATTCCCTTGGCTACTCGTAAAAATTTGAGTACCCAAGAGTTAAAGAAAAACAGAAATAATTCCGGGTCAGACATGGGTCTGGTGTGAGTAACAGGTTAAAGTTGCTTAACTTTGAAAAACCTTTGAAAAGAAAAGGTATCACGTAAGACTACCCACACATAAAAATGGAAAAGTTTTTACCTTACGCTAACCAAAACATTTGATAGGAAATCCGATGATATTATAATAGTGTCTAGGGTTTTCAAGTAAATAAGAAATAGCCGAAATTGTTACATGATTAAATTCCAGCTACTAGCCACAAAAGTGGGTAATACAATCAAAACCGTTGGCACTTATTGGATTTTGGATTCCATCAATGGCTGGGCTACTGGGGTACCGCCCGTCACAGTACGTAGACTAGATCACCGTACCAAGGAGTACGCCCGCTCCCCTGCAACACAAAGCCGGACCCATTCCTTACTGAACAGTTCCAAATAAGACAACCCCGTAGTTGTGATCAGCAACCGCACCACTAAGCCGAAAATAAAGAGACATCTAGACAGGGATAAATCTTGCTCTCAAGTGGGGGCTATCCACGAAGCTTTGCTGCACCTCCCCTGTTTTAGCCATTCCCGGTTGATGAGCCTTGAGGCTACGATTACCTTTATAGGACATATCACTTAGGATGCTCATCGTCCACCTGACGATGTTCTGAAAGCATTCAATCCATACAAGTTCGTTCCGGGTTCGAACGAAACCGAAGGCATTATCTCATTACACTCATTTTGGAATCACCCTCAGAGTTAACAACAATAACCCTTGCACTCTGAATCACCATCACGAATCTATAAGTACTATTCCGTCAACTCATTACGGAATCACCCACAGAGTTATACTGAGTATAGCCCTTACACCTCGAGTCATCACTCGCTCCACTTGGATTAACGACCTAACGTTTAATTGGAATCGATGTGGTTTTCGAATATCCAAATATGGAAACCCGATCCCGGTCGCATCGAAATCCAAACGTGTCTTTTAAGTCCAAGTTGTTTTAGAGTTTAAAACAATTCAATTCATTATCTATATACACACAGATAGATAATTCACAACATAATATAAAATCAACATGATACCATCAGATAATTCATATCATAATCAGATAATCCATATTATCATCCAAAAGCAACCAATGCATCCATATCACATAACATTACTCATCTCATAACTGAGATTACAACCCAATGGCAATTAATACCAATCATCAAACATAAGCAATGATCTAATGATCACACCTTTTATAATTAATTTAAAATGAATTAAATTAAATACTTAATCTCTAATTAATTTAAAATAAATTAAATTAATTACTTCATCATTAATCCTGCTTAACTTAACCATCAATTGATTTCAAATCAATCATCATCTCAATATTCATTTCAATTAATCATTACTGATTAACCATCTCTAATTACAATAAGTAATTAGCCTTAATATTAATTACATAAGTTAATTATATCTAACTCTTAATACATAATTAACTTATAATTACTTAATTAATTAACTAAAATTAATTACATAAATCCATTTTTAATTAGTTACTTCATTTATTGATTACTTCTTAATTAATCAATTCTAAATTACATCATTAACTAATTAATTAATGATTTTTGATTGCATTTAAACAATCTCTATATATATATTAATTACATAAGTAATTAATCTTGAATTAATCCACATATATATATTAATCACCCTTGATTAATAACACCCAGTAATTAACTACTTTAATTACTCATCCCATAATTTAATTACTCTTAATTAATTATCCTCAATAATCACTTGCTTAATTTTCAAAGTAATTTAAATCCAAATTACTTCTATAATAATTATCTTTAATCACATTCAGTAATTATTAATTAATTACTTCCTTAAGTAATTACCAACCCATAAAATAATTATCATCAATCCTCAAATGTTTAAATTAATTTAACTTAATTAATCTAAACTAATCACCTTAATCAAATTAATTACACTAAGTAATTAATTCATTAATTACTTTCATTAAGTAATTAAACTTAAATAATTGACTATTATTAATTGATCAATTAAATTAATTATCAAAAATTAATCACATTAATTAATTGTTAAATAAGTTTTAAGTTAATGATCTTCATTAACATTTCTTAATTACTTAATTAAGAATTAACTTATACAAATCATTATTAATTATCAATTAATTAATATTTAATTACAATTTAATTAATCTCTAATTAATTAATTAAGTGTTGATTAAAATCTTAATTATCTTTAATCACTTGATTAAATAAATCTTAATCATTAATTAAAATTTAATTAACCATCCCTAATTATAGATTAATTAACCTTAATTAATTAATCTCAAATCTAATTAATTAACTTAAAATTTATTAATTACTTAATTAATCATCCACATTATTCATAAATTAAATAATTAATATTCCATTTAAATTAATTAAATAATTTAAATGAAACCAATTTCTTAAGTTCTAAATTAAGAAACATTCTTCTTATATAAAGTATTTTTTTAAAACAATTTGTTTCAAACATAAATTAAATAATTAATATTCCATTTAAATTAATTAAATAATTTAAATGAAACCAATTTCTTAAGTTATAAATTAAGAAACATTCTTCTTATATAAAGTATTTTTTAAAACAATTTGTTTCAAACAAATTAAATTAAATTTTTTTTTTTAATTTCAAACCGAAACACAATTTAAATTTTTTAATCCAGATTAAATCTTAAAAATTTAAAACTTTACTTACCCTTCCATCTTCATTTTTAAATTCAAATTATTTAACCTTTCCTAAAATAGTTAAACAAATTTAAATTTTAAAAACCTATTTTAAAAACCGGCATTAAAATAAATTTTCAGGTTCTAAAAAAAAGAATTTAAACCCATCTTATCTCACAAATTAAAACTCATATTTCTAATTCAAAACCAAGGTTCCTTTATATTTTAAAAAGTTTAAAATCTAAATTTGAATTCCCAGATTTAAATTCAAACTCAGATTCATTTGCTAAGTTTCAGTTTTCAGATTTAAATTTTATTTTAAATTTTCAGTTACATTTTAAAATTTACTTTCAAATTTAAAACAGAAAAACAGTTTTCTGTCTTAGTTTAAAACATCTTATATTTTTGAATTCAAAAATGTTTCAAAATCCAGGATTTAAATTATTAAATTCATAATTACATTTCAGGTTTAAAAATTCCATTTTGAACTTCATCTTACAATTTAAATTTTACATTTAAATTTTAAAACAGAACACAGTTTTCTGATTTTAGATTTAGAACCCAAACTAAAATTTAAAATCTGAATAACTACAAATATCAAGATTTAAATTATTTTAATTTATAACTAAATTCAGGTTTCAAACTAGTTTTAAAATTTTAGTTTGCATTTCAAATTTCCACTTCAATTTTTATAAACCTGGAAAACAGGTTTCAGTAGGTTTATTAAAACCTGAAACACTTATACAAACCCGAGCTACCAATAAAATTACTTCGAGTCTACACTACCCTACTTCAAGTCACCCTTCAATTTACCCGAGACCATCCCGAGAAAATAACCCTGCAACCCAAAAATCAACACAACCTGCACACACCTCCCTGTGCACCCATAATCCAACTCCGGCCACCTCTGACCATCGTCAATGGCCATCCCCCATCGACCAGTAACCCCACTACACCCTTCAACCTTCAAATCCCCAAACATTCATCTCGAATTTGAATTCATATTAAAACCAAAACCTGAAAACACTAGACCACAACCCAACCAAACCTGTCAACATCAAATTCTCCCATCTCCGACCACCATCACACTCCATACTCCGGCTATGACTCCATCAATACATCATCTACCCACACGCCAAACATGGTTGAACTCGATCCAATGTTGAAGCTGCATCACTCAGTTCCTTAAACCCAGTAAAACTAGGGTTCCTAACTGTAATTCCCAAATTACAACACCAAAATTGAAATTCAATCCAATTCAGTATTTTTTTCCTATAATCTTTGATAGCTACACTATCTTTAGAATCAAATTCACCCAAATCCAATGCAAGCTTCAACTGTACTTAGCTAATATGTAAAATACAGTAATTTCAAAACTGTTGTTTGTTTCTAACATTATAAATGGTAATATTATTTTTAAAAATCTTAATTTTGTAAGATGTTTTGAGTTGAAACCCTGAAACATTTATTTGCATAGTTTCATATTTTCACTTATAAAATTTCTAATGCTCTGTTACCTATTTTCAGTAAGTTTTATTTAAATTTTACTTAAATAAAATCTTAAAGCCTAAATTCTGAAACTAACCTACATATCTTATCTATATCCTATAATTTAACAAAGACGAATTAAGGATATAAGAATCTAATTTGAAACTTGAACCAGGTAACAAGACAGAGCATAGAAATTTTCAACAGCATACATATATATATGCAATTCACACATCAGACAGTAAGCCTAAACACAAGAAATATTTATTTATTTGTTTTATCATGCAACAAATTTTAACCTTTAATTTATAAAAGAAGGTTACTCACCTTAATTGTGCAGAGCCCAGAATTTTAACATGTAGAGCACAGAGCATAATTTTGAAAACCCCTATTTGAAACTTGCATCCAATTTGATGTCTTTAAACTTGTTTTTAAAAGATGCTTCCAGTTTTTAAAGAATTGATGAATGCATGCCTTCTTGCTTAAAATTGAAATGCAGGCTTGTGTTTCAGGAAACAAGAACATGCAGATTGCTATGATTTAATTTGCTTGCTTGATGGTTGCAGATGCAAATCCCCCCAGGTTGTTTTTGAATACATGCAGGCTTCATACTTGGTTTAATGTATGCAGATTTGTATTTTTGAGGAGTTTTTGTTACTGATTTTTAATAGAATGAAGATTACTCTGCTGAGATGTTTCCACTTGAAAAGTTTCTTTAGTTAAGAAATGAAAAATGAGAGAAAAGAATAGGAATGGAAGAGTGCAAGTTTATATAACTAGTTTATGATTTAATTAAAATTAAAGAAAAACAAAAATTTAAAACAATGACACATGTAAAAAAAATAGACACTTGTAAATTCTCATGCTTAAATACATAACACTTGTTAACTTAGGTTTTTAAGATGCTTTCACATGTATCTTTTAAGTAATTAGTATTTTGATTAAGTGTTAATGAAAGTTAACTTAATTAATTAGTTTTTAATACTTAGTTATGTATAGATAAATTTTTTTTAAAGAATAAAGCAAAGTGTTATTATAAATGAAAATAATATACAAATAAATCATCTAACAAAGATACTTTTAAATAATAAAAATAGATTTATAAAGAGATTACAACTTACATGAATACATATTTCATATTTTAAATTGTATTTTAAATTTCATATTAAATTTACAAATCACATTTTATAAATCAATATTTAAAAAAAAAGTGACACAAACATTTTATAACTCATTTTAATATTCAAACTTAAGTTAAAATGAATTTTTAAACCAATAAAACATTTATCTTATATATTTAAAATCATTTAGTATTTTATTAAATATTTTTGAAAAGCTTAAATTAAAAATAAATCACAATTCCTAATTTCAAAAAAATTATGCTATACTAATTTAGCAACTTATCTATTTAAAATATACATATACATTTTATAAATAGAAAACAATTTTATCAGTTTATTAAAAATAAATTCACAAATTAAATGTTTAAATAAAGAACATTATTAAATCAAATCAAATTTATCAACAAAAATTATCAATTCAATTTAAATTTAAACACAGATTGTTAAATTTAAATTGCCATAAATTCCGGGATATTACATGAAAATTATCTTAGGCTTGATGATTAAGTTTAATTATGTTATGGATGTGATAAAGTTTGAAATTTTATGGGTATTTGTAGTTGTTGTTATATTGCATGTTTTATAGTTAAGTGTATGTAAGAGTTTGCTGAGGAAAGTTAGCACCTTTGTACGATTTGACAATATGGAACCCTTGTGTGTAAAACTATGATTATTAATTTTAAAAATCAAATTGTTTCAAGTTTCAAACTTTGTTTTACTTTTATAAACTCGTACCTTTGTGGAAAGTTAGTAAGTTTTAAAAATGTAGTTTTCAAAAAGAAAACTAAGAAAACATTTTCTAGTTATGGCATCCATGACGATAGTTCCAATGGATGAAGTTTCGATAAAATCCATTTTGGAAAAATTAAGTTTTATAATTAAAATTATTTTAGAAATATTTTATAAACTTAACAAATGAAATTTAAGGAAGTTAGTGAAGAATTTAATAATTAATCAAGTCTAGTAGCTAATAATTAGTTAAGTATTAAACAAGGCTATTAATTTTAATTAAGTGGGGATTAGTTATTAATTAACTATCTTTTAAAAGCAAGATTAAGTTAGATTAAATTTTAATTGAGTATGATAAAGTATAAGATTAGTTTTTAATTAATTATTAGTTAAGTATAGGGTTAATTTTAAATTAATTATTAAGTAAGTGTTTATTATTTTTAACTATCAATTAATTAATGGTTTTAATTTATAAATAAATTATTTATTAAAGGTTTAATTATTTCTTAATTAGTAATTAAGTTAATTTGCGACTTAATTAAGATTTATTTATGATTTATTAAGGGGTTTAACTTGTAATTAAATATTTTTAAAGAGGTTTAAGTTTTTAATTTCTTTGTTTAGTAAGGATCAAATAGTTTAAAGACAACTTTCTTTTACGAAGAATAGTTTTGAACATAGGATTTCGATTGTCAACACCATTAAGTAACTATACAAATGGAAATAAGCTTTGCTAAATTGATAACAGCTATTTAGCAGAATAAATTTCTGTTCTGTTATAACTTAATTGAATAGATTATTTTGGACATTTGTTTGATATAATAAAATATTCTTTTTGCTATTATTTGATTAGATAAAATTTAAATGACATCTATTTAGTAAAAAAATCCCCATTCTGCTATAATTAAATTAAGCATATTATTTGGACATCCAGCTGGTAGAATAATTCCCCGTTCTGCTATTAAATCGATTTGGACGTGAATTGTATGCCAGTACATTCACATTGGTTAAGAGATATTCTCTAATTATGTATAATTGTTAGTTGCCTTTGTATTTATGCTCACCCTTGTGTTCTATGATTTTTGAATGTAAATGTTATCCCTACAAAAATATTTTTAAATCTTATGCATGGGTTTTATAAGGATTAGTAATTTTTGAAATAAAGATGAAAAACTAATTATTTATCTTAATGATGATATTTTAAAATCAATTAACCATTTTAAATAATGATGATTTAGGCTAACTAATTATTTAAACGATGATGTGATTGATATTAATTAATAATTTTAGTAATGATGGTTTAAAATTAATTAATCATTTTAACTAATGATGTTTAAGGTCGATGAATTATTTAATTAATGATGTGCTTAGATTAACTAATCATATTTTAATGATGTTTTAAGATTAGTTAATCACTTTAATAATGATTTTTAAATTTAATTAATCATTTTAAATAAAAATGTTTAAAATTAATTAATCGTTTTAATAATGGTGTTTAAGGGTTAATTAATTATTCAGATAATGATGTTTTAAAATTGACAGATCAGTTAAATAAGGATGATTAAAGTTATTTAAACATTTTAAATAGTATTTTTTTGAAGCAATTAATCAGGATTAATGCTAGTTGATTATTTTAAATAAAGATGTTTTGAAAATAATTAATCCTTGATTAAAGTTGGTTTTTATCATTTTAAGTAATGACATTAAAGGAAATTATTAGTGTTAAAAGAAAACTAATTTGTGTTTAAAGTAAATCAATTCATTTTAATAAAGTTGTTTAAAGTTAATATTTTTGAATGTGAAACCGCAACACAAATTTGGTTTTAAAAGTAAAATCTCGATTTGGTTATGGAAAAGAAGTTTCTATCCGCTTACATGGAAAGGATTTAATCATATTTTTAACACTAAATGTAGAGACGTGGACTAGTTTCTATCTTGAAGGTTAAAAATGTCATCACCAAGCAATGCCTAGAGGTAATACTACCTCAACTTGCCTATTTAATTTTCAACCAAGGGATGGCACTTGTTTGGAATCAACGAGTGGTGGTAAGAATATGAAATTCAATTTCCATATATGATCATTTTTAATTATCTTCGGTAGTTGATTTATTAACTACCATTTCAGCTTTCTCCTTTGGAAATCATCGATTTTAGACGATTTGTTGCTCATTTGAGCTTTGTTATCCTTTGTCGGAAATGAATAAATCTAGAAAGTGAGCGGGGACTACTTATTTGGGGTTGCTCCCATTAGGATATATTCTATTCATATCTACTCTAGGTAGGTTTCGTTATATGTGCATTTAGATGTGAAATACTCGAATTCCTGGTATGATTTGTTGAATCACTAGTTTTGATTCATGACAAATCAGTTCAGAGGCCAAGAAAAGAATTTATATTCATACATAACAAAAAGAAGACAACAGAGGATCAAGGCTACAACTCTATGCTTAAAGTAACTATTATTTGTGTTGAGTCTTAGTTATATGTTAAAATCAAACCTCAAGTTTTCAACGTTTTCAAATTTTTTTTAAAAAGAAATTCACTGTGCAAAATTTGCACAGCCAGTCGACTGACTGGTTATGCCAGTCGACTGACTGTGCGTATGCACAGTCGTGAACACTATTTTAAATTTTAAAATGTACATGGTTTTTAAAATTTCAAATACCAGTCGACTGACTACAATCTCCAGTCGACTGAACCGACTTCAACTGCAAATTTTCTGAATAGACATCTTCTTCCATGAAGAGTTGCAAACCATCAAAAGTTGTCTCTCTTGGCTGAAACTCTTCACCAAGGGATGCAGTTTTCTGATAATTATATATAGGAGTTCTCTCTTCTTCAAAAATTACCAATTTTCTAATTCCGACTCTCTATTTCTCTCTCGTGATTATTCTAAGTGCTCTCATACTTTCAATTGCTTTGAATCTTTGAGTCATACTCTATATACTTTGATTCTTAGCAATATTCTTCCTTCTCAAGTCTTCACATACTACTTATATACTTGAGGAATTGATTATAGGAAGTTTGTAATCTTAATTGACAAATCAGTGTTATCAAGAACACACTTAGTCAACTACTTTCATAGTTTGTTAAAGACCTGTTCTGCTACTCAGGCAAGGGAAAGTCCTCTTCTGCTGCTGAGGCAAAAATCCTGTTCTGTTGCTCAGGTGTCTGTTCCGCTGCTCAGACCTATTCCTCCGGGTTAAGTGAGGGTATTGTTAGTTAAAGCCAGAATTTAGTCTGGGACTGGACGTAGGACGGTGCTCCGAACCAGTATAAAATCTCTAGTGTCATTTTACCATACTGCTTTTATATTCCGCGTTATTTACTACCTATACTCTGTATTACTGTTTATCCATATTATACGGTCCTATAGACTTTCATTTGGTATCGGAGCAAGGTTTATTATAACCGTTACAAAGTTATCTGATATCTTATTAATATGGAAACTAACACCAGCACTATCACTAACACTAGTTTTATTGAAGGTCAATCCACTGCACGACCTCTTTTCTTTAATGGTTTACACTATAATTACTGGTCTACTCGTATGAGAATTTACGTGCAATCTAATAGTTTTGAATCATGGAATATCATTCAAATGAATATACTCTTCCTACTGGAGAATATTCCACTTGGTCAAACACACAAAAATTAGATGCTACTGCCAATGCTAAAGCTATGAACATGTTATTTTGTGCATTAGATAGAAATGAATTTAATCGTGTTAGCATGTGTCAAACTGCTTATGAAATATGGAGAACACTTAAAATTACTCATGAAGGAACTAACAAGGTCAAACAAAGCAAAATCTCCATGCTCCAAAATCAGTTTCAAAACTTTAGAATGAAACAAGATGAATCCATCAATGATATGTATTCTAGATTTCAAGATATTTATCATTCACTATTACAATTAGGAGAGAAGTACACTGATTTTGATATTGTATCAAAAATCCTAAACTCTTTAACGGATGAATGGGAAAGAAAAGTCTTGGCTATTGAAGAAGCTAATGACCTCTCTACCATAAAACTAGAAGAGTTAATAGGAAATCTAATGTCCTATGAAGTAAATTTGCAGCTAAAACGAGTACAAGCACAAGACAAAAAGAACATAGCTTTTCATGCTGAAAAAGAAAAGGATGAAGATTCGGATGAAGAAGATTTAGCATTTATTGCTAAAAATTTCAAAAAATTCTTGAAATTCCGAAAAACTAACAAAAATAATGGAAAAAAGGAACTTTCCAATCAAACCATCATCTTCAGTTCTAGAATGTTATAATTGTCATAAGAAAGGCCACATTCAGAAGGAATGCCTAGAGTCAAAGAAAAAATATGTCAAGGGCAGAAAAGACAAGAAAAAGAAAGCATTCTCAGTAACTTGGGATGACTCAGATACTTCTTCATCAGAAAACAGTAGTGACAGTGAAAACGAGCAAGCTAATGTCTGCTTCATGGCTACTGAAAATGAGGTTAGTGATTTTACTTTTGATGATATGATTGAGATAAATTCAGAACCAATTGATACTTTGAAAAATCTCAAAAGAAAATATAAAGAGTCTCGTGAACTTCAGAACAAAGCGGAATTCGAAAGAGATATACTTAAAGATAAAAAAATACTAGAGGAAGAACATGAAAAATTACAAGAATCATTCTCTAATATCAAATCTCAACTCACTCTTTTGAGTCAAGAAATTGAAACTCAAAAAGAAAAGAATGACGTTCTTGTTTCTGAAAATCATGAGCTAAAAACAAAAGTAAAATTGAAAGAATTGGATAATACTAGTCTTAAAACTAAGTTAGAAAGCATTACTAGAAATGTCTCAAACTTTGATAAAGGAAGAGAAACTTTATCAAAAATTATTGATAGCTCTCAATCTATCTCAAGTAAGAAAGGATTAGGATATGTTAAGAAAACAGCTGCTCCACCTAGAAAGAAAATTAGGAGAAATGTTAATCCTACTAAAATACACACTAAAAATCCTTTCTCAAAAAGTATAAAAATATGGGTTCCTAAAACAAACAACAATTTAATTAGGAAGAAATATATAAACACTTTTCTTGAAACTGTACATAAAAATAAGGATTACATTTTTAAATGGGATACTGAGCCCTCTTGGGTTTGGTTTCCTAAGATTTAACTCTTAGGACCCTATCAAAAAGTGGGTACCAATATTATCGTTTATTTTTTAGGTCCCACTCAAGAAAAGAGGAAAATGGATACTCGATAGTGGTTGCTCAAAACACATGACAGAGACAAAAATATGTTATCAAACATTATTTACTCAGATGGAGGATCTGTCACATTTGGAGACAACTCCAAAGGATACATCATCGGCAAAGGCGATGTGGGCAATAATGGTATTTCAAAATTACCTCTTATTTCAAATGTTTTACTCGTTAAAAATTTAAAACATAATTTACTTAGCATCAACCAATTGTGTGACAAAGGATTCAAAATCACCTTTTCTGAAAACAAATGTAGTATTTTTGACCAAAATCAAAATCTTATTTTTGAAGGATATAGAGACAGAAATATCTATGTTGTAAATATGAAAATAAATCATAATTCAGATATGTGTTTAATAGCCAAAGAAAATGTCCTTGGTTATGGCACAAACGTTTCTGTCATATTAATTTTCAAACAATAAATAAGCTCTCTAAAAATGATTTAGTAAAAGGTCTACCTAAAATGAATTTTAAAATAGAAAATATTTGTGATGCTTGTCAATTAGGAAAATTAACAAAATCATCTTTCGAATCTAAAAAGGTTATTTCAACTTTACAACCACTTGAATTATTGCATATGGATTTATTTGGACCAACACAAGTACAATCCATCAATCACAGTAGATATGTGTTTGTAATTGTTGATGATTTTTCTAGGTACACTTGGACTATTTTTATGAAAAATAAAAGTGATACCTTTGATAATTTTAAAACTTTTGTCAAAAGAATTCAAAACTTTAAAAATTTAAAAATAAAAAATATAAGAAGTGATCATGGAGGTGAATTCGAAAACGAAGCCGTTGAACATTTCTGTAAGAAAAAAAGAATATTCCATAATTTTTCGTTTCCTAGAACTCCACAACAAAATGGAGTTGTGGAACGTAAAAATAGAACATTACAAGAATGTGCAAGGACTTTGTTAAATGGAAGTACATTATCAAAACATTTTTAGGCTGAAGCAGTTGCAACAGCTTGTTATGTTTTAAATCGTGTTTCTATTCGACCACTAACTAAGAATACTCCTTATGAACTTCTTAATGGACGAAAACCAAATATTTCCTATTTTAAAGTTTTCGGTTCAAAATGTTTTATGTTAAACACAAAAGATCAGCTTGGTAAATTTGATCCAAAATTCGATGAAGGAATCTTTTTAGGATATTCGGATCATAGCAAAGCTTATCGAATTTATAATAAAAGAACAAACATTATTGAAGAAACTCTTCATGTATCTTTTGATGAAAATTTTAAACCAACTCCAAGTATAATAGATGATGAAGGTTTCCCTGATAACATCACAAATACAGAAACTACATCTTTTGAAATTAATGAAAACATTGCTCACAATAACAATGAATTAAGATCTCCACCTAGAGTATTAAGAGATCATCCTTCTATTAATGTTATTGGAGAACTAAATTCATCTGTTAGGACAAGAATTCAATTAAATCAAATGGGTCATATAGCTTTTCTTTCTCATATTGAACCTAAAAACATTAAAGAAGCATCTTCTGATGAAAACTGGTTAATCGCTATGCAAGAAGAACTAAACCAATTCGAAAGAAATGACGTTTGGGATTTAGTTCCACGACCTAGTGATCAATCAGTTATTGGTACAAAATGGGTTTTCAAAAATAAAGCAGATGAACAAGGAAATGTTACTAGAAATAAAGCTAGATTAGTTGCACAAGGTTATAATCAAGAGGAAGGAATTGACTATGAAGAAACGTTTGCTCCAGTCGCTAGACTAGAAGCAATACGGATCTTACTAGCTTTTGCATGTTTTCATAATTTTAAATTATATCAAATGGATGACAAAAGTGTTTTTTTAAATGGTTTTATAAAAGAAAATGTTTATGTTCAACAACCTCCTTTATTCATACACGAAAAATTTCCTGACCATGTCTATAAACTCAAAAAGGCTTTATAGGTTTAAAACAAGCACCCCGTGCTTGGTACGATCGTCTTAAAAATTATTTAATGAATTCTGGTTTTGAAATTGGAAAGGTTGATCAAACTCTCTTTATTAAACGAAATAAGCATGATATTTTAATTATCCAAATATATGTTGGAGAAACCGTGTCAAGAATTTTCTAACATAATGATCAATGAATTTGAGATGTCTCATATGGGTGAGTTAAATTATTTTCTTGGTTTACAAATAAAACAATTAGAAAATGGTATTTTTATTAATCAAGAAAAATATTGTAACAATCTAATTAATCGCTTTGGTATGGAAAATACTTCTACCAAACCAACTCCTATGCACAACCATACATCTTGATAAAGATGAAAATGGAAAAAGTACTGACCAAAAATTATATCGAAGTATGATTGGATCATTACTATATTTAACAGCCAGTAGACCTGACATAATGATGAGTGTCTGTTTATGTGCAAGATTTCAAGCAGATCCCAAAGAATCACATTTACGAGCAGTAAAATGCATACTACGATATCTTAATAAAACCAAGGACTTTGGACTATTCTATCCAAAGGAATGTCCTTTTGATTTAGTATCCTATAGTGATGCTGATTTTGGAGGAAGCCGGACAGATAGAAAAAGTACAAGTGAGACTTGTCACTTCATTGGACGGTCTCTTATATCTTGGTTTAGTAAGAAACAAAGTTGTGTTTCATTATCGACTTGTGAAGCAGAATATATTTCTGCAGCTCTGGCATGTGCTCAAGTCATTTACATGCAACTACAAGATTTTGGTTTTAATTTAAAAAAATCAACAATTTATTGTGATAACACTAGTGCTATTAATTTATCTAAAAATCCCGTTAATCACTCACGAACAAAACACATTGATATTCGTCATCATTTTCTTCGTGATAATATTGAAAAGAATTTAATAAATCTAGAATTTGTTTCCTCTGATAAACAATTGGCAGATATATTTACAAAACCTTTAAATGAAAATACTTTCATTCATTTAAGAAGAGAATTTGGTATTCTTTCATTTAAAAATTTATAAAATTATATAGATATATATATATATATACTTTTGTGACCTCTAATAACTCAATCTTAAAACAAAATATGTAAATCAAATTTTTATCAAAATAAATATAAAATTTTATGACTACTACCAAGATTTGAACTCATAACCTCTTCTATATGATTCACATACTTCTACCATTTGAGCTATGAGTGTTTCTTATCTCACCTAGAAATTTGGCTTTATTTGTTCAATTTTTTTTTGAAAAATAAATAAATAATATAACATAGCCACCGGGTTTTGAACTCAAGACTTCCACCTGATAGTTCAATAAATTACCAGCTGAGCTATACATTTTTTTCTGCTGAACCACATGCTTTAAATCACTTTAAGCCCATTTATTTTTAAAATTAATTTTCATCCACTTTTCTAATATCTGGTTATTAATCAATAGTTTCTTATAACCATTGAATATAAGCTCAATTGCAACTATATAAATCACACTTTTCACCTTTCATATTCACATTACAAATTATTTCAAACAAGCTTTTCAAATTCAAGCTTTCAACAATGGCATCTCAAAACTCTTATGATTCATCAAACTCAAAACTATCCTTTGCTACTCCAACTTCCTCTAGTAGCTATGACTCATCCAGCAATTCTACACCATCATTACCAACTCCGACCCCTGTTTATGAACCGGGAAGAAATCACACCGAATTTTCACCTAAACCAAAGAAGTCTAGAAGATCTTTGTTCCTTTCACCAAAAACTAAAGAGAAAATTGATGAAATACATCATTATCAACAAGAGAAAGTTAATCTACAAAGGGAAATGTTCTATGAACAGCGAATGAATTCAAATCGCCTTAGTCTTATTGAGTCAATCGCTCTTAAAATTTATGGAAAATTGGCCAAGCATGATGTTGTTCAACCTTCATCATCCCATCGGCCAAGCTCTTTTGGATGGAACAAATGGGAACAAACTTCACCTCAATATCAGGCATCTCCAAATTCATGGGAACGCCAAAATTATTGGTCGCCTTTACAACCTTTTGTTGAGAATACAAAAGTTGAACCACAAGAATCATCTCCTAAGACCCCTAAATAATAATTGATTCTTGTGTATCATTGTTCCTAAATATTTGTATTTCGAATTTGTATTTGTTTCTTTAATAATTTTTCATTTTTTTTAAAAAAATTAAAAAAAAGGGGGCTTACAGCATTATTTACTCCCAGTCAGTCGACTGGAAATATAAGTCAGTCGACTGATATCAGGGTCTCCAAACTCTCGGGAAACCATTCAGTCGACTGACCTAAATAATCAGTCGACTGACTAAGCAAAACTTTTAAATTTTTATGCGTACCAGTCGACTGGTTTATTTTTTCAGTCGACTGGCTGTACGTTTTACCCTTTATCTTCCCCATTTTCTTCCCTTTTCCTCTTCTTACTTTACTCTTCTCAGTTTTTTTAACCCAAATTTTTCCACCCTCAAACCCTAGAAACCCAATTCCACCCAATTTTCAAATCAAAAATCATTCCAATGGCTCCTCCAAAACGTCAAAGACAAGGCTCTTCATCCATTGATCCTACCGACGCTCAAATTGCTCAATGGTTGTACAATGATGTGGCAGTTAGAAGATGGCACAAGATGAAAAATTCAAGGATATTTGAGGGTTCATTCATGGTTTACAGCGACTTCGCGACTTATGGAATACAAGAACTCATGCGTAGATCCGGATTGGAGTCTCTACTTGATTTGAATTCAAATTCTCACAAGATCAATCACCTAATGGTAAAATTATTCTATGCCAATTTAAATCTACCTCATCAACGTCCATCAAACAAAAATGATTGTGTTTGGAGTTTAGTATGTGGAAAACAAATATTTTTTTCTTTAGATCGAATGACACACATTCTTCAAACTCCCTATCATGGAATTCCACTTGATGATGTCGAATGTAATATTCGACAAAGGGATCGAATTAGCCATATGTTCATGGGAGATAACATGACGGAACTGAAATCTAGTCTCCTTCGTCCAAAAGCGAGAGTTGTTCACAAAGCTTTCATGAGGAGTATATTACCAAGAACTGGGTCATATGAATTAATCTACCCAGAAAACTTCAAAGCTCTATATGCGGTTTGGGGAGGAATTCAGGTAAATTGGCTACGAAGGATATTGGTCGAGTTTCTCACTTTCAACAATGGTACTATGAAAACAATTTATTTTGGTGAATATATCATGCGATTGCTTTTAAATGTGGGTACTCCTCAACCGGAATCCGAAACTTCTTTCGTTGGAGTTATCAATATTCGCACATTAAGTCTCATGAAACTACCATCCGCTCCACCAACTTTTACCTCCTTTGAAGAATGGCATCCACAGCAACATCAACGATCATCAGGCGGGCCAGTTATTCGAGAACGTGCTTCTCATCCCGAAGAAGATGAAGAAATTTGTCTTGCAACTTCAGCCAGTTTACGCGAATGTGTTGAAATTCTTTCTAAGAATCAACAAATATTAGGATCTCGCTTCAAGAAAGTGGATAAAAAATTGGACAAAGTAAAAGGGATTCTTCTCTATTCTTTGGGATGCAATTTCATGTTCCACTTCCACGTCTGCCTCTTCCATAGCTCATGGTAAACGACCAGAACCAAGGTTTACATGGTCAACTTCTGAAGAGCATACTAGTAGTGATACTAGTGGCACAGGCAGTGGTGCTCATGGAACTTCTAGGCCTGGAAAAGAACCTGCACCAGAGGAAGATTTCGATTGACATCTTGATGAGTAGGTTTTGTGATGAATAAGTTGGGTGTGCATTATATATCTATAGTTTTATTTCAAAATTCGAACATATTTGAATCTTGTCTTAAAATTCGTAACTTATTGAGACTTGTACTAAATAGTCTCGCTTTTATTTTATTTTTCTCTTTACATTTATATATTATGACGTGTCTCCTTTTTGTCGATGACAAAGGGGGAGAAAAGTATGTGCACTAACATATTTGATGCAGGAAAAGATATCATACATTCAGGGGGGGAAAAAAAACAAAAAATTTCTCTGAAAATATATACAGGTTGTCATCAATCAAAAAGGGGGAGAATGTTGAATCACTAGTTTTGATTCATGACAAATCAATTCAGAGGCCAAGAAAAGAATTTATATTCATACATAACAAAAAGAAGACAACAAAGGATCAAGGCTACAACTCTATGCTTAAAGTAACTATTATTTGTGTTGAGTCTTAGTTATATGTTAAAATCAAACCTCAAGTTTTCAACGTTTTCAAATTTTTTTTAAAAAGAAATTCACTGTGCAAAATTTGCACAGCCAGTCGACTGACTGGTTATGCCAGTCGACTGACTGTGCATATGCACAGTCATGAACACTATTTTAAATTTTAAAACGTACATGGTTTTTAAAATTTCAAATACCAGTCGACTAACCACAATCTCCAGTCGACTGAACCGACTTCAACTGCAAATTTTCTGAATAGACATCTTCTTCCATGAAGAGTTGCAAACCATCAAAAGTTGTCTCTCTTGGCTGAAACTCTTCACCAAGGGTTGCAAGTTTCTGATAATTATATATAGGAGTTCTCTCTTCTTCAAAAATTACCAATTTTCTAATTCTAACTCTCTATTTCTCTCTCGTGATTATTCTAAGTGCTCTCATACTTTCAATTGCTTTGAATCTTTGAGTCATACTCTATATACTTTGATTCTTAGCAATATTCTACCTTCTCAAATCTTCACATACTACTTATATACTTGAGGAATTGATTATAGGAAGTTTGTAATCTTAATTGACAAATCAGTGTTATCAAGAACACACTTAGTCGGCTACTTTCTAGTTTGTTAAAGACCTGTTCTGCTGCTCAGGAAAGGGAAAGTCCTCTTCTGCTGCTGAGGCAAAAATCCTGTTCTGTTGCTCAGGTGTCTGTTCCGCTGCTCAGACCTATTCCTCCGGGTTAAGTGAGGGTATTGTTAGTTAAAGCCAGAAGTTAGTCTGGGACTGGACGTAGGACGGTACTCTGAACCAGTATAAAATCTCTGGTGTCATTTTACTATACTGCTTTTATATTCCGCGTTATTTACTATCTATACTTTGTATTACTGTTTATCCATATTATACGGTCCTATAGACTTTCATGATTGGCAAGGTCCGGTTGGGAGTTCCCAAGAGTAGTCATAGGAGAGAATAATCCTCTCGAGTATATTGACTGGATGTATACTTTCAGTAAGGAGGACAAACTCTAGTAATAATTTGTTGGAAAATTTCCCTTTCCTTCCCTTAGATTCCAAACTTTTAAATTTATCTCTTTCCTAATTGCATCGAAAGTGTTGTGATCAATTCGATGTGTTTCATTATTTATATCCGTTGTTGTCACTAGACATCGTTATTATGAGGCGAAACCTGTCCGTAGTGGGCGACGTGGTCTCACATATTGTTGCTTATTCTCACCGTTAGGTTTAGTGATTTACCCATACCAGACTTATTCTTCGACCCGAGTTTTTTTATTTTCTCTAAACTCTTGGGTACTCGAATATAACTTAGTAGTCCGAGAATAGCAAGTTTTTCTTTAGGCTCTTTGAAAACGATGGATGAGCAAAAGGCTCCTTTATCTATCCAGTTATTTATTTCCATTGTTATGTCTATTATGTTATATGCATTTTGCATTAACATATGTAAAGACAGAGTGTATAACCGTCTAGTCTGATAGTTGTAGTACTTTTATGCAACTATGATAACTCCAGATAAGGAGTAACCTTATGTGCTATATTATTTTGTATTATATTTAACCGTTCCATTGCGAAATTTTTCTATTTTGTCCTGTTTAATTCTTTTATTTTACTCCATGATAACTTGTCACGAATATCATGGATGTATTTGTGTCGTTCCGTTCCTAAGGGTCAGAAATGTGGGTTGTCATACAACTAAACAAGAAAGATGATTAGGGAAGTATTATCACTTTCACGAGATATATGAGCACAACACCAATGAGTGCCAACATCTGAGGGATATATTTAAGGATCTAACCGGAAAAAAAAATTAAAGAACTATATGAATGACCCGTAGGTTGGTGGTCAAATGGATAATAGACCCAAGGGTGGGCGGCCCTATTGAATCAGGCTAGGCATAATAGAGATGGACCTAGGTAGCTTAAAAAGAGGATTGTGATTAACACTATTATTGGAGGGCCTCATCCAGCAGAGAAGAGGTGGAATGAGATGGAGTGGTATGATAGTTCTTTGAAGCATGTGGTTTAGGAGACTTGTTTCGCCATGGAAGATGGAACTTCGACAAAACAACAAAAGATGATGTGTGATGATATTGTTTTTAGACATAAGGATGTTGATGGGGTAGAAGTGCTAAATTCTTGACCTATAGTGATTAAGATCTCTGTTGGGTCGACAATTTTACATCGAGTTCTGATTGACCATGGGAGATCGGTTAATATTTTGTAAGAAGACCTTCAACCAAAAGAGGATTAGGAGACATGACCTAAAGATATGTAGGTCCCATATTTGGGAATTTATCGAAAAAGCTAAGAAGCCCATTAGTTGTGTTGATTTATCGATTGAATTAGGTGAAGGAGACCGCAAGATGGTGTGACTACAGTCATTTATGGTGCTTGACATGTACTCAGCTTACAATGCCTTCTCGAGCCAACCATCCCTTGCTAGTTTCAGAGTGGCTCGTTACTCGTAGTCTTAACGATGAATTGACAGCCAAGCATGGGGTAGGAGCTATTCAAGGAGGTTAAAGTACTGACCATGAGTGTTACATCGTAGAGCTCAGAGAAGCAAAGGGAAATGAAAAAGAAAAGGGTGCAGAGAAGACTCTCTGCATGAAAACCATCAACGCATAGCAACCACTGCCTAAGCTCTAGCTTGGGGACTATAGTAAATTTGACAAGTCTATGGACCTACGGAAAGAGCCCGAGGATGCGAGAGAGGCACTAGCAGAGCTAACAATCAATATCCTGATCGACGAGGATGACCCCACTTGGGTCCTAAATATCGGGTCTTAGTTTGGCGACAAGATGAGAAAGGAGTTGGTAGGTTTTCTCCAGGAAAACATGGATGTGTTTACCTAGACACATTCCGATATATGCAGAATATCATTGGGCTAGTGTGTCGTATATTAAACATGGACCCATGAAAATGCTTTAAAGTAATGCTTAATATTGTACAACTCATTAAATAAAATATTAGAGTGATACTTACTAGCCCATTGGCAAATAATAAAATTTCATGGGTAGAGTGGGACTTGGTTAAGTTCTTATGATTACTTTTAGGAAGTATTTGACAATTTAGGGTTGTATTCTCTTTTGCTATTTGACCAAGTGCTGATGGATCCTTAAGAGAATATAGTTTGGGTTTTCTAGTGGTATGCATAATGAGTGAGATTTACAAGCTTCTAGTAAATACTTGAATTTCATCAGGCGGTATGGGACGTCTTGGTTAAGTTCTAGTAATTATTGAAAGTGACAGTATTTGGCACTTTAGGGTATATTTCCTTTTAATGTTTGGGCGAGGGGTGATAGATCCTCAAGAGTTATATTCATGGATGTCTTTACGACCATCTCTACCGGTATGAGTTATAAATAAATAAAGGTAAATATATAATAATAATGAATAATCTAGAGAATTCGAGTTATGGTTGCTACAGTCATTTTAATCGGTTTGGATGATCCTTGAGATCAGTTGTGATTCTATTTCCATGGTATGGATGATCCTCAGTACCAGATCGGTACAAAAGATACCAATTTGTTTTGTTGTTTGCCAAATATGGACAATCATTAAGATTGGCACGGACAATTAAGATGATCGGTATGGTTTGGTTTCTATGTATTAGATATATTGTTCTTTGTTTTGGAATTGTGAATTAATGACTATTCTGTGTTTCTTAATATACATATATTCCTTTTCCTTGTGATAAGTTCAAAGTTAAACATTTCAGTAACTAGTGCATGTTATCATGTCTTATACCCTATGTTATATCATATTCTCACCATTTTGTATGTTTAGAGATAGTCTAACCTATTTGTTTTATATACTCGGGTCAGGCCAAGACTTTTCAGGTTTCAGAGCGCTTAGGCTTTTGGGTAAGTGTGCTAGAAGATGATAGACATTTTGACACTTTAGTTTATCTTCTATAGATATTCATGTGCTGTATTATGGGATGTATTATTTGAGATAATGACTTATTTTGGATGTGTAATATGTGAGCCTAGCTGTATATTTTGTAGACTCATAGTATGTATTGTATATGATGTATATTATTCCACTTTGATATGTGATTATTATTATTTCATACGATGTACTGTTCTGGTTTAAGAAACCGATGTGCTTATTCTGTAGAATGAGACTGTATACGTCAAAATTTAATTCCAGATATTCAGTAAAAACAGTAAGTTAGCGTGTCAATGTTAGTTTTAAAGTTATGTTCACATTTTATCGCCCTTAACAAGCCACATTCTCCGTATTATTAGATGGCATTATTTATCATTTTCTTTAATAATATGGATATAACAATAGGGTCGTCACCAAATGCAGAAGGGATGCATCACTTTACAAAGGCAATTAAGAGGAGGATGCCATTTTTTCAAATCAAAGATCGGAGTCGATGGCTTGTCTTGATCCACAACATGCCTTATTAGCACAAGGCATACTTTGAAGTGCATATGTTATCTTCGCTTTAGAACTCAAGAAATATCTTGGTGAATCAGAACAACTGACTGTCCGTGAAATGTACTAGATGTCAAAGATGGAAGTTTAGTGCCAGAATTATAGCGAGGTCTCAGGAGTTCGCATCGAACCTCACTTACTACAGGAAGATGCTTATATATTTCTCAGATAAGTGAGGCGATGAGATGCAAAAATGGAATTCCAACTTAAAGGCATAACTCAGCACCAACCCTTGTGATAATGGTGGATTCAGCAAAGCACTTGGCCTAGAGATGGAAGCCAATGAAAAAAATAAAGCACCAAAAAAAGGTAGTATAACTCGGTACCGAGTCATGCCATGACTCGGTACTAAGTTATCTTATCTCAAGATTTAGTCATGATCTCATACCTGAAGCTTAATGCCAGATGTTAGGGGTGAACATTTAACCGAATTAACTGACTTAACTGACGCAACCGATCTTAACCAAACCGTATTAACCGACAAAATTGGTTGACCGAACATTCGGTTAACCAACCAAAGTCGGTTCGGTTAACGGTTAACCATATCAAAATTTCAACTAACCATTAATCATTTACCTAATAAGGCGTTAATAAGAACCTGGTCCATCCAATATCCCATAACCCTAATTTTTTGTTCATGTTCGCAACATTCAGCATTTATCTCATTGTCGGAAAAACCTAGATCTACAAATTTCGTCACTCCCAAAACCTTCCAGTTTCAGATCGATTAACACAAAAAACCACGGAGGCAATGTTTTAATGCCAGTTTTAGGGCTAATGCTCAACAGCCAAAGCTATTTGTGGGTACGATTCTCATTCTCGTTTTTACATAAGCTCTTACTCTTTATTGTTTACTGGATTCTCCATCTAGGCTGTTTAGATGCAAGCCAACTAATAATAATGAATTCTTATCCTTGAAATTCCTATTATCTTATAACAGATGATCATCTATTTAAGCAAATCAGAATGGTTGGTTTGAAAAATTACTTACAAAATATCCGTGAATAACGTACACAATTAGCTTAATATAAAATTCAACACCTTCTTTAAGCATTCGGTTTCTCTGTATTTATTTTCCTTTATCAAATTTTCAAGCAAGATCATTGTAACTATTAGGGTGTTCGGCTTGGTTGTTTTGAAGACTTTTAAGCAAGACTAGAATTTTATAGCCTATGGGTTTATTGTAAGAGTAAGACCTACTGATATGAATTAGATTGTTTAGGCGTTTCTTTTACAAGGTTAAACTGGGCTTGTTAACAACTTTACATTGCATGCATATTGAAAAATCGATGGCAGAAAATGAACAATAGTTGGTAACTACCAGTGATGCAAAATCTTAGCAGTTATTTGGTTATTGGTTTAATTAAAGGTAAATTTCCAAATAGGTGCAACTAAAATAAAGTATATTTAACTTTAAGTCTATATTATCTAAAATTATGAAATTATATTTTAATGACATACACAAAAAAGTAAAAGCAAATATATTAGTTCAAAGTACTTAATCAAGTCATTTTACTTATATCTGCATTGTAAACTGTATTGGTTATTGCCTATCATATTAGCATCGACATAAAATTATGGTTTTGCATCATATTTTCCTACAGGTTGATTGTATTTAGGTATTTCTTTCCAAGTAAGTCCACATGTGCTTGCTAATTTGGTTGTAATTCCATAATTTATGGTGGTATAGAAATTGTTCCTAGCTTAGGTGGTTCAGGCATGCGTGCATAATTTTGACACGTATGATCATCAATAATCAGATTCATATTACCCCTTGAATTCATCAATATATATATATATATATATATATATATATATATAATAAATTTATATATCAATAATCATTTATATGAACTCGCACACCCCAATGTGTGTGGGCGCATGTACGCACATACACACATATGCAACTTTACGAATGGTTATTACCATATATCTATTTTAAACCATACATACATACATCCCCTCCCCATATCAATTTTAGGAACTGTTATATATAATTTTAGAAATATATATACCATAAATCAATTTTAGGCATATTCCAATAAAAAGTTACTCGGTCTTATGAGTTGAATGGAAGAAGCAAAACATGCTCTTGGATTCTGAAATTAGTATATCAACCTTCACTAGTAATTAAAATTATAATTTTCCTAATTTGCCTTGTATGATCTGTTTTTTTTCAAAAAAAAGCATGATATATCTTAAACTTATCCATCCATTTGTCAATAACAAAAAATACCAAATAATGAATTTTACTATGATAGACAGGTTGCAAAACTATTAACCTGTGAGCATATGTTTCCATGTATATATGGAACTGAAGTTATATGAACATGTATATATGCAGTCGAGTGTGAGAATTGAGTTATATTTATATTGCTTCAGTTAGGACTATCTCACTAAGTAGGCTGTTCACTCACAGCATATTCACACTTATACTTGTATTGAGAAATTATTATATTTTCTTTTGTTTGGACAGACTTAGTAGAATGAAAAGTGAAGACTAAAGTTGGAGACTACAGAGTTGGAGATGACTTTGTAATTATTGTATTAATGTAGTCCTATTATCCTTTTGGACTTTGGACTGAATTATTAACGTAATGTGATCACTATAATTGACACCCGTATTGTAATGTAATGTATGAACTAAGAGTGAGAACTGAACTACAGAAATGAACTCAAAAACTGAAGTGAAAAATGAACTGAATGTACGGTGAACTGTTACTGAACTGCAGTTGTAATTAGCTTAGTGTGTATATAATGTATGTGGAGTGATCCTTGTTGTTATTACTATTTGAATGAATTTATGATATTGTTTGTTCAGTTAACCAATTTATTTAAATGGCTATCGATTAATATAAACGGTTAATTGATTAAGTTAATCGATTAACCGGTTAAATAAACCGGTTAACCGCAGTTAATTTTAACCGGTTCCGTTGGTAGACCAAAACCAAAATTAACTGAAACAGGTTAACCGAATAGCTCTATTTTTAACGATTAACCGAAAAATTTAACAGATTGAATTGGTTAACGACCCCGTCACTCCTACCAGACGTGGAGGATGCGAGGAGCTTATTTTGGTGACTTTTGTGATGGTTTTCATCTATAATTAGAGGAGGAGGTGTAAAAGAAATAGGATCCTCTTATATTATTATCTGATTTTACCCCAAAACTCCTTTGAATCCTAGTACAAGTTATAGAAAACCGAGTTGTAAGATCATCCTTTCTTTTATAATCATTAACAAATTTGACAGTGGACGTATAGTATTGATTTTGGTCCAGTCACTAAAAATCTTATGTGACCTTGTTTCATTTTAATTTCTTAATTCTCTAATTTCACTTGTTTATTGATTGGGTGTTTGTTCCATTTTTGATATAAACAATATCTTTTTTTCAAAACATAATGACCGAAAATATTTAAAATAATATGTTGTTTGATATTGTGATAATTTTCTCATGATCACAAATCATTGGAATTATTATCATATAACATGTCATTGAAAGATTTTCTCTTTAATATACTTTAGATTAATTTCTTAAGGAATTATATCATGTATATAACATAGCATATAACAGAAATAAAATATCTTTATTGCGAATAAGATTGGTTATAGAGTTAGATATTTATAATAAATTACTCATCTTTAGGGCATATCCTAACGTTCTCACGTGACATGACCAAACCGCCCAAGGAAATCATCGGAATGACATAATCGAATTGTTTTAAGATTTATTCTTCATATCATCCAATTATTTTGGTCTTAGATATTTAAGTTAGCAAGTCAGAAAATATCTTAAAAGCTAAAGCTGTGTTTGGTTTGCCATTTTAGTTTTGGTTTTTCGTCCATGCACAATTACACAAGACGCATGTATATTGTCGAAAACGACCAATTTAGAAAAATAAATTAACATACAAAATAGAAAACAACTTTTTTAATTTTCCGTGTTTTAAAAACTAATAGAAGTACGAGAAACAATTCATTTTTCCGTCGTCCTTCCATCCCCTCCGTCATCCCTCCATTTTTCTTTCACCGCCTCTGTCATCCCTTCGGCTTTCTCATATTTGAAAACAGAAAATCCAAAATTCGTTTTTAAACCAAACACCGCGGAATCCTTTTTCAATACCTCCTCTATGTTCAATCTTCATGTCCCAAAATTTCCTTTTCCGTTATATCTATTCACATATAACTATTCAAATCATTAAATCCAATTGTCACCTATCAATCTTGAATGATTCTCTTACTCTTATACCACCTATAATGATAATAGATGTCATGTTTCACCAATGGATGAATACGATGCAACATGCCAATGTTGCAGTTAAAGATCAAGGACATGTTGTTAGGCCATTGTTTGTAAACTCTTTCAATGAGTATGCCATAAGGTTTGATACTTAGGGCAATCAAGTCGATATATTGTGGTGGTTGGTGATCAATCCTTTTAGATCTTTATTTAAGAGTTAATAAATATTCAAAAAATCTGAAATCCGTCCACATTGATATCTGAAAAGTGGATAAATATCTGATATCTCGAGAAACAGATATGGATATGCATACGAAGACATTAATATTTGAAACTTATCTATTCGGTTTTTGATAAAATTAAAGTTTATATCATGTGCACTTTAGTTCAATGAAAGATATGTGTTTATTGATTTATTAAGTTAACAGTTTATATTATACGCATTTAATGGATATTAAGTGTTGAATGCTATTTATTATCATTATATTTGTTTCTTTTTCACATTTTTATAATTAGCGAGGTTAAAAAAAATTTACATTAAAACAAATTTTCTATTTATGTTTCTAATTTTTGCAGTCGTTAGAAATAAAATAATTATTCAATGTCCTTTTGTACTTGCGGATACAGATATTTAATATTTGAAAATAATTTTAGAATGCAGAGATAACACTATTTGCATCCAACAATATCTGAAAATAATTTTGAATGCGGATATAACACTATCTGCATTCAAAAATATCCATTGGCATGTCTATCTTCATCGATTCTCATTTTCCTTGATAGTATGAATGGCCATTGATGGTCTTTCGTTAATTTTATGCTAATTTTAAAACTAGTTTAAATATTCAATTTGTTTTACAAAGTGACTTAAAGTGTAAAATTTTCATGTATTTACTGAGATAGCTCAAACTTAGACTTGTGCTAAGAAGAGGTGTATGCAGTTTATTGTTTTAAACTAGGGCTGTCAATTTCCTACACGACCCGAAACACAACCCGAAACCCGCACGGAAATTAGCAGGTTAACCCGACCCATTTAATTGGCGGGTTATTTTCGGGTCAACCCGAATTTGACCCGTTTATAAACGGGTGGGTTTCGGGTTGACCCCGAAACTGACCCGTTAACAACCCGTTTATACAGTATATAGCTTGAGCTGACCCGTTTACGACTCGCTCCGACCTGTTTATGACCCGTTTGTACCTTATACGAGTTGACCCGACCCATTTACGACCCGTTCCGACCCATTTACGACCCAATTATACCTTATACGGGTTGACCCGACCCGTTTACACCTTATACGGGTTGACCTGACCCATTTACGACCCGACCCGACCCGACCCGACCCGACCCGACCCGACCCGTTTATAATCGGGTTACACGGGTTGGGTCGGGTTAACCCGTTTATAAACGGGTCGGGTTCGGGTTGAGCATTTTCGACCCGTTTAATAAACGGGTTGACCCGACCCATTTAAAATCAACCCGAACCCGACTTGACCCGACCCAAACCCGACCCGACCCGACCCATTGACAGCCCTATTTTAAACTACTCTAAACTGTTTCACCATAAATTTAAAGTAATATTAGAGATTTGAAAAATAAGAACCAAGTAACATGGGATATTAATACAAATCATGTTCAGCCATGTTCACAATAGATCACCGTCCAACTAACACCTTTCCTTATCTTTTCCGACCATATTGAATTCATTGAACGTGTCATCATCGCATTGATTCACTTGCAGTAAATAATTTATTCCACATGCTCCCTGGTTTCCTGCAATGAGTAGTACTATAATCTTAAACAATCACTAGTAGTAATCTGTCATCACTACTATGCGTGTATATATACACACGCAGTTGAGCATTGTCTTTTATACTCCAACAAACTGAAAGTTGCTCTCTCAATCAAACTAAACTAAACTAAAACTCAATTGCAATGTCAAAGAGTTCAAACGTTAACGTTCTGGGAAAACAGTTCTGTTTGGAAAAATCTACAGAGCTGATGGTAATTAAAGGCAAAACAGGTTTGTTCTTGAACGGGAAGCCTAGAGTGAAACATTTTAAGATTAACAACAACCTCGAGTTCAAGGTGAAGAGATCTAAAGTTCACGGTTTGGATCGTTGTGTCTTGAAAGATGCTGAGAAGAAGTCTCTCTTAACCATGCAAGAGAAGGTAAAATTTTCTAAGCCATTCATTGCATTGAAAGAAAGCCCCTATTATATTATATTATATTATTTCCCTAAACTTGTTACACAATGTTCACTTATTGCTGCTGACTTTGTTTTATTATTTATTGTTCGACTCTTTATTCAAAGATATCAACTGGGAATAAGGAATGGCAAGTGTTCAGGGAAGAAAGCGAGCTTACAAAAGATCACTTATTTCATGTTAAAAAGTCCACTGTAGTCAAAGATAAAACACATGTAGATGTGTTTTTAGCTGCAAACATGAATGAAAGCGCATGCAATTTTAAGATCAAAGGGGACTACTTCAATGGTTCTAGTGTGATATATCTTGGTGATTCCTCAAAAGTAGTTGCCAAGGTAATATTTTTTGTTTAATGAAAATTATTTTAGAAAAAAGACTGACTTACAGAGTGACACAAAACATAGTTAGACTTCTATGTATATGCAAATTACGTATGCATTTAGTTTTATCTATCTGTCTAGAATTTCCTTTGTTTTAGATGGCAAAAGAGTCTGCAAGTGGAAGTGGAGTCCAGGAGAAAGACGCCTTTTGTGTTACAGTGAATCCGCATGTGGACTATGTGTTTATAGCAGCGCTCGTTGTACTTCTTGATGAGATTAGCCAGGATTAACAAGTAACATTGATCGCCATTATGAATGTTATTTGTTCCTCGGAAGAAAAGAATGTCCAATAGTTTGTGTGCTTTTGTTGCATCGTTAAGCTTGTCCATCGTTGTTTGCTTTATTGAGTTTTCATCTGTGCAATTTCATGTATTTAACATGTACTTAACATTTATTTTCTTTTTGCTAGAGTTTCTAATTAAATCCCGCATTTTTCAAAAAAAAAGATTTTTTTTTTCAGTGACGACATTGTCTAATCCATTGTATTTTGTTCAAAGTTTTGTTATAAATATCTAATTTGTAATAAATCACGAAGAACAATGTACAAACTATCAAAAGAGCGAGATCACAAATATTAAGAAATCGAGAAAAACTCAAAGATTTAGCTAAATTTAATATATAAATTAGAGTTGACAAAAGAAAAAGATAACGAAAGATAGTTCCTTCATTTATATATATATATATATATATATTTAGAAATAAAGGTTTACCCTACGAATCAAAATTAATTGCGCACTTAATTAACAAAGTTTTCTATTTTCACTCAATCAACAAAATTTGGTTATTAGATCAACACAATTGACATTAAGTAGCTCGCACCATCAGGATCAGCGCTAAATAGTTTGAGGCCTTGGGCCAAATTCTTTTGATCCAATGCCAGCAGCGAAAAGGACCGAGGGAAAAATTTTCAAAAATATTTTGAAGCGTCAAAGGCTAGACTTGAACTGGGGCCTTAAGCAAGCATCACTTACCTTTACCATTATGTTGCATTTAACTTCAAAATTTGATAAATAACATACTGTCTGCATACAAATAATTGAACGTTTGAAGCCCCTAGAAATCGTGGACCCTAGGCGGCTTAGCCTATGCCTACGGTCAAGCCTATGCACCGCACTAATCAGGTTTGAGCAATGTCCAAACTTATCCTTCCGAACCGACTTCATCAACATATCAACTAGATTATCCTCACTATGTACATCCAACAACTTTATATTACTTCTCTCCTTTCAAACATGATAAGAAAAAATCTAACATAAGTGTACTTTATTCGTGAGTTGTATACTTGGTTTCCAACAAGATGAATGACATGCTCACTATTTGAGAACAACTCTACTATCTTTTGCATCATTGAAAAATCCTACAAATTTGCAACAAATACCATCATTCTTTGTCGCTACCACAATCAAAATAAGCTATATCTTTGTAGTCGATAAGATACAAGGAATGTAACTTAAATCTCCAAGAAATTGGTCCCATGCCAAGTATATAAATTGCGACACCTTGATATTCGACCTCCGTTTGAAGCATTAAAAATTGAAGCACTAACCATCACAAATGACTCAACCATCTATTTCTTTCTGATATAACTGTTACATCAAAAGTTGACACAATACCTCAATATCAAATGAAAGCAAAAAAAATATAAGTAAATAAAAATAAACAATGACAAGAACACGATTTTTATCGTGGTTCGATAAATTCTCCTGCTTGCATCCACTTTAATTTTATTATCTTGTGAAATATGTTCTCTCAAATCAAAAATCGTGATGTAAAAAACGATTAAAGAGAAAAAGTTGCAGAAAAAACGACTGTCAATTTTCGAGATCCGTGTTCTTCTTTTTCTTCCTTCTCGAGATTAACCGATCATCAATATCCCAATCAACAATACCATTATTACACACAAATTGTTAAGGATAATTTAGGATTGTCTCATCAATTTTCCAATCAAAAGACGATTACCGAAAAGTGGATTGATCGCAAAAGGGAATTTTCTACCATTTAGATGTGGAGGTGAAGAGCACTTCGCCAGGGATTGTCGCGAACCAATATGATGTTTCAGATATGGAAATTTTGGTCATAAAAGGAATTGTTGCTTGATGAATGCTAGAGAAAAAGAAAAAGGCATTCAAGAATCATTCAGTTGTGGAAGAGTTAAGTGTTACTAACCATGGTTTTTTCTTTGTATTGAAAAGTATGAAACTTAAACGAATTCTTCTTAACCACTTATGGATAAAAAGAAATGATGGAATCGAAGTATTAGAGGAAATATAAACTTTGACATGCACAATATCACTTCTGTCCAGTAAATGGAATGATAGAATATTATATATCCACATCAAAGATATATAGCTAATGTGGGTTGTGACAAAGTGATGCAAGCAGCTATACAGTGAAAAACATTAAAAGGAAATAAGAATGCAGAGAAGGAAGTTTCACATATTTCATATGCCCTTTCGCTATTACATTGCCTATTCTTTTAGCTACTACTGATGATTCCTAGCCATTCATTTGTAACCACTAAAGAAAAGTGGTCCTTACAACTTTATTCAGGTGTAACCACCATTTGCTTAAACTAAAAAAAAGAAAATACTGGAAATTGCGAAAATAGAAAAGATACTGGTATGGTTATAACGGCCCTGCTTTCTCTGCTATTGCTAAAAAGGTGCTCCTGTTTTTATCCATTTGTTGCTTGAGGGCCCAGAAATCTTGATGGCCTACGCAGTGTACGTTTGGGGCGTGTATTTGCATGTGTATCAATACTCCCCTCTCCAAAAGCAACCTTGTCCTTAAGGTTGAGATGAGGAAAACTGCGAGTCATCTGTGCATGTCTTCCCAAGTGGCTTCGGTGGGATCCAGGTTCTGCCATTGGATAAGTACTTGATGTGTGGGGGGGTTTAGGTGGCGGTAAGCAAGGATTTTGGCAGGCTGGTATACTGGGTGTCCTTCGTGAGCAAGTGGGGGTAGGGGTGTGGGTGTGGTTGAGTGTGGGTTTGGGCAAAATTTGAGGAGAGATATGTGGAATACTGGGTGAATTTTAGAGTCGTCGGGTAGGCGGAGTTTGTAAGCAATAGCGCCACTTCTTTCTATGATTTCATACGGTCCAAAGTATTTGCGGGCAAGCTTATGGTGTGTGATGCCAAGGGAGGTTTGGCGATAGCGTTGGAGGCGAACGAAGACCCAAGTTCCGACGTTGAACTCTTTATCCGTTCGGTGTTGGTTAGCGTGGTTTGTCATTCTTCTTTGAGCTTTCACTAAGTTAGCCTTGATTTGTTTAAGGAGAGAATCATGGTCGGTAAGCCATTCATCGAGGTTGTGTAAATTGGTGCTTCCTTCGTAGTAATCAGTGAGAGCTGGTGGGAGTCTTCCGTATACCACCTGAAATGGAGAAGTGTTAAGGGAAGAGTGGTGATTAGTGTTGTACCACCACTCGGCCCACGGTAAGAGCTGAACCCATCGGTTGGGTGTATCACCAACGATTGCTCGCAAGTAAGTCTCTAAACATCTATTCACAACTTCGGTTTGGCCGTCCGTTTGCGGGTGGTAGGCGCTGCTCATTTTTAGGTCGATGCCATGAATGCGAAAAAGTTCTTTCCAGAAATGGCTAATAAAGAGTCGGTCTCTGTCGGAGACGATTGAACGGGGAAACCCATGTAGACGCACGTGCTCTTGTATAAAGTAGTTGGCGAGTTAGGCTGCTGAGGTGGAGGTTGGTAGGGCAATAAAGTGGCTGTATTTGGACAAGAGATCAACAATGACCCATATGGAAGTTTTACCGGAAGATGGTGGTAAATGTGTGATAAAATCCATTGAGATATCTTCCCAAATGCGAGAGGGAATTGGTAGTGGTTGTAATAGCCCTTTGGGTGGTGTATTCTGGGTTTGGATTGCAAACAGGTAGAGCAGTGGTTAACAAATTCTTTGACAGAGTAGACAAATTTGGCCAGTAAAAATTCGATGAAATGCGAGAGATAGTAGCTTTTATACCTGAATGTCCGCCTATCTTTGAGTCATGAGGAGTAGTCATGATTTGTTGTCGGAGATTCTGAGCATCTGGAATGAAAATTTTGCCATTGTACAAGAGTATCTAGTCTCGAATCTACAGATGAGGTGAACCTGATGAAATTTCCTGGATTACATGTTGAGCATGGGGATCGACTGCTGTAGCTGCCCTTATCTATTCAGTGAGGCGGAAGCGAGTTTTCATGAGGGTCTGGAATTGTGGTACTGTTGGTAAAGTAGGTGGTGATGAGGTGGTGCAATCGATTAGGGTGGGGTGTTGAGTTGGGTGCGATGTAGGAAGCGATTGGTCAATGGTCGAAGGGCTAGTGGCAGATCCGGGTTGAAATTGGTGGTGCGCGGTGATAGGTGGGTGGATAGGTGGTCGTTGCGAGGTTGCAGGGTCGGGGATGGGGTTTGTTGCGGCGATGGTGGAGGAGTTTGTGTCTGTGGGGTTGAATTTGTAGCGAACGAGGTGGAGTGCTACGTTTTGGGTTTTTTTACTGGATGTGTGCGGCATGACAAATGGGAGGGGAAGGATATTGTTAGATTGGGTCTGTGTAAATGTGGGTTGGGCCGAAGTGGGCCGATGATGCGGCGGATACTAACAAATGAAGCAAAACGATGGAACGATATAAAGATAAATTGGTGAATTGATGATACCAGATGCCCAAATCCGTTGACCTCTCGAGATACCAGATTCTATCTATCTTCAACATGTTGATCGCGCACGATGCCGCGTTAGAAGATATACGATTCTTCGACGTTGATCTCGCGCACGAGATTCCGTGAATCGGGTTCAAATTCGTTGATTCGAGCGCACTCGAATAACCGAAGATGGAGAAAGGAGCTCACACTCAACTTCCAATTTTTAAAAAGAGGCACAAAGCTCTCAACAAAATTTAATTTAAAATCAACTTTTACAATGCCAACACACCCCTATTTATAGGGGTTTACAACCCACATACAAGCGACTTAACACATGCGACACAATACAAACAATACACGAGTTACAACAATGCAAGTTACAACAGCAACGACTTACGACCTACGACCTAAGAACACCACGCGACTCAACATAATACATATCACGCGACTTAACAAAATACAACATTACGCGACTTAACATCAGAAACGACCTAAGCTTTAACGACCTAAGGATACAACACAGCTTCATGAACTAGCGACTTAACACTGGAGCGATATAAGAAGGTGAGCGACCTAACCATGGAGCGACTTAAGGAATCTCAGTGGCATAAGATCTGGACGACCTAGCGGCATAAGAAGAAACAGTATGTGTGAGCGACCTAAGAAGAATGCGCTGGAGAGCGACTTATCCAATGCGACATATAGTTAGCTCGCCCGTGTTAGGTCGTAACTCGCATAACTCATGTGTGAGCGACCTAAGAAGAATGCGCTGGAGAGCGACTTATCAAATGCGACATATAGTTAGCTCGCCCATGTTAGGTCGTAACTCGCATAACTCGTTGGCGCGCTGCATACGACTTAACTCTTCTTGAACCGTTAACTCGTTAGGTTGGTCTTTATGACTTGTTAGGTCGCTTATTGCTTGTGAGCGACTTAAGATGATTGTGGTGAGCGACTTATCATGGTGCGCTGCATCATCCTCCCTAGGTTGGAAAGAATTCGACCCCGAATTCACACTTTCCTTTTCCTCGACAAGCTTGTACTCATGATACGGAATCAAATGTTTGACGTTGAAAACGTCAGCAGTATGAATATGATCTGGTAATCTTAACTGGTAAACATTCTCATTGATCTTCTTCACGATTTCTAAAGGACCAATCTTTCTAGCAGCTAGCTTGTTGTAAGTTCCAATAGGAAATCGATCCTTGATCAACACTGCATATACAAAATCACCCTCTTTGAAGTCCACACTCCTTCGCTTCTTATCTGCCAGTTGCTTATACTTCTCATTTGACTTAAGCAATCGTTCATGAACAATCCTGTGACACTCCTGCAACTCATTCACGAAATCACAAGCTCGTTTAACAACCCCTTTCTGACGTGGAACTGTCGACAAATCCAACGGTCCCTTCAGAATGGCTGAATATACTACTTAAAATGGACTGAATCCAGTACTTCGATTAACGACATGATTATGTGCGAATTCTGCCTGACACAAGTTCACATCCCAGCTCTTCAAATTATCCTTCACAAGACATCTCAACAAGTTTCCCAAAGATCTGTTCACCACTTCCATTTGCCCATCCATTTATGGATGATAGGCGCTACTAAAATTCAGCTTAGTCCCAACCATCTTCCACAGAATCAACCAAAAATGAATTAGAAATCGAGTATCCCGTTCAGAAACAATGGTCTCAGGTAGCCCATGTAGTCGATAAACCTCTTTAAAAAACAATTGAGCAACACGGACTGCATCGGCGGTCTTTTTACAAGCTATGAAATATGTCATCTTTGAAAATCTATCCACCACAACATATATAGAATCATTCCCTCGCTGAGTTCTTGGCAAACCCAAAACAAAATCCATGCTAACATCAACCCATGGTCTAATAGGCACGGGCAATGGCATATACAATCCTGTATTCGTAGCTGTCCCTTTGGAAACTTAACATATGTGACATCTCTGCACAAATCTTTCAACTTCTTTCCTCATGGAAGGCCAAAAATATGATTGAGAAATCAACTGCAAGGTACGATCTATTCCCACATGACCTTCTTCATGCAATTCCTTCACAATCTTCATTCACAAACTGCACTCTGGTATACACAACCGATTTCCTTTGAATAGAAAACCATCTACCAACACATACTCATCCGTCTTCCCTTTCTCGACTTCTTCTACAATCTTAGCAAAGTAAGGATCCTCAACAAACAATTTTGGAAATACATCAAACCCCGTCACTTCAACTCTCATCGTAGTCAACAAATGATTTCTTCTACTCAATGCATTTGCACACGATTTGTAACTCGCGACTTATGCTTTACAACAAATGTAAACTGTTGCAAGTATGTGATCCATAAAGCATGTCTGGGTGCAATCTTATCCTGTCCCTGCAAATGTTTTAATGCTTCATGATCAGTATACAACACAAACTCTTTATAAAACAAGTAGTGTCTCCAATGCTTTATGGCTTGGACAATAGCATAGAACTCCAAGTCATAGGTACTGTATCTTATCTTGGCTCCAGAAAGTTTCTCGCTAAAATAAGCAATTGGACGACCCCTTTTACTTAACACTCCACCAATTCCAACTTTAGACGCATCAGTATTCAACTCAAAGAGTAACTGAAAGTCCGGGTATCTAAGAATCGGTGTTGTAGTCAAAAGTTTCTTGATCTGTTGGAAAGCAGAATTAGCCTCTTCAGTCCACGCAAACTGCTTTCCTTTCATACAATCTGTCACTGGTACCATCACGCTACTAAAATGTGGAATAAACCTTCGGTAGAATGATGCTAAACCATGGAAACTTCTCACTTCAGTTACAGTTCTGGATTGTGGCCAATCCTTGATTGCTTCAACTTTACCTTGATCCACATGAATACCTTCCTTGGACAACACATGTCCCAAGAACAAAATACTGTGTGTCATGAACATGCACTTCTTTGTTGCCGCGTAAAATTGCTCCTGACGAAGTATCATCAATACTTCCCGCAAGTGTTGTAGATGTTCTTCTGTGCTTCCACTGTATATCAATATATCATCAAAGTATACCACCACGAACTTTCCAATAAACGGTCGAAAGATCTGATTCATCGCTCGCATAAAAGTACTAGATGCATTCGAAAGACCAAATGGCATGACCAGCCATTCATACAACCCCTCCCGTGTCCTGAAGGTTGTCTTCCATTCATCCCCTGGTCAAATTCCAATCTGATGATACCCATTCTTCAGATCAATCTTTGAAAAGATAGCAGCTCCATTCAACTGATCTAACAAGTAGTCCAATCTTAGCATCGGAAATCTGTACCTCACTGTAATCTTGTTTAGTGCTCGACTATCTGTACACATTCTCCAAGTTCCATCCTTCTTTGGCACTAATAAGGCTGGTACTGCACAAGGACTTAAACTTTCTTGTACGCGCGCTTGTTCAAGTAGCTCCTCCACCTGCCTTCTCAACTCTTCGTGCTCCTTTGGACTCATTCTATAATGTGGTCTATGTGGTAACACAGCTCCCGAAACAAGATCAATTTGATGTTGTATGTCTCTCAATGGTGGTAGCTCTTTTGGTAATTCTTTAGGAAATACATCTTCAAATTCCTTCAACACTGGCTTAACTTTCTCAGGAATTTCAACCGTTTCACTACTTTCACGTCCAATCAACAGAAATACTTCAGGCCCATCCTCTACTTCTTTGACAAACTCCTTCAAAGATAACAGAGTCTTTGGTTACTCGATTTCCTCCAACTTGCTTTCACTTTGTTGTCGCTTTTTAGGAACTAAAGTGATTCTAGTGCCATTGAACATGAAACTATAGCAGTTAGTCCTACCATCGTGTTGCACGGCTCTATCAAATTGCCACGGTCTTCCCAACAACAAATGACATACATCCATATCCACCACGTCACACCAAATTTCATCCTTATACTTCTTTCCGATGGAAAAAGTTACACAAGCTCTTCGACTAACCTTATCTACCCTACCTTTCCTCAGCTAAGCCAATTTGTAGGGTTTGTGATGCTTCTCTGTCTTTAACGCTAACTTCTTTACAGCTTCTGTAGAGATGATGTTATCATAACTTCCTGCATCGATAACAAACTTATAAACCTTTCCCAAAATAGTGCACATCGACTGAAAAATATTACTCCTCAACCAGCTAGTCTCCTCTTCCTGCTTTGGCGTCAAGCAAGATCTCCTCATCATTAAAGAATATCCCTCGTCTCCCGTCAGTAATTCTTCTTCCTACTCAACTTGTGGTGAATTGGAACATTCTATTTCTACATCCTCATCCTCATCCTCAAGCTCAGCAACCATCGCTCACTTCTTAGGCCTCGGGCATTCATTGCTCTTATGACCAAACTCCTGACAGTTATAACACTTGAAATTGTTGTTGACCTTGGTCTTAGCAACTTCGTTGACAACCGGTTTACTAACAGCCTTGAAAACATTAGTATTGCTACTAGCCCCTTTCACCTGATTGATCGAACTTGTAAGCGCACCACCTCCTCTTCTACCTTGCTTCTCCCAAGCTAGAGCCTTCTGGTGTGCTTCAGCAACGGATCTTGGATCAAACATATTCACCATATGCTGAATTTGCATTCTCAATCCTCCAACAAATCTAGATTTCAACTGTTCCTCCGTTTCCATGATATCGTTTCTAGCAATCAGTTGATAAAACTCATCTGCATAATCATTTACCGACTTTGTCCCTTGTCTCAAATTCTGTAAGCGTTGATACATAAGAGACTGATAATTATAAGGCAAGAAAGTAGCCTTCATCAACTTCTTCATCTTTTCCCATGAAAAAATCTTCGACTTTCCCATTCTTTCCCGTGTAAGTTTAGTTTGTTGCCACCATGCCATAGCCCTTCCCCTCAATCGTGTAGCAACCAACTTAGCTCTACGATGCTCGGGCACTTCCTTGAAGTCAAAAATTTCTTCAACATTTGATAACCAATCCAGAAATTCTTCCGCTATCATTCCCCCTTCGAATTCTGGAATCTCTGTTTTCATCCTCGACTCCCATCGACGATCATCTTCGAAATCTCTATTTCGAATTCGTCCTTGGCCATGGTTTCGACAAAAGCTACTATCACCATCACTAGACTCCTCCAAATCTGGTGTATGTCGATGTCGATTCTGACCATCAACATTTCTGCTACCACGCACGTCTCTTTCTCCCGAAACTGATAGTTCTCTTCTTCCACGATCCGATAGTGGTGACATTCTTCTCCTCTCGGAATTTGATGGCGAAATTCTATGTCCACCTTGATTTGAACCTGGCGATGCTCTTTGTTGAGTTTGATTTATATCCATCATGAGCCTTTCCAATCTACTAATTCCCTCATCAAACTTCTCATTGAATTTATCACTAATTCGTTGCTCCATTTGTTCAGCATCTTGTCTTCAATACACATCTTCAACATTTTGAAATCGATTAGCACGTCTCGGAGGCATGATCTTCAAAGAATCTCTTTTTCGATCTAACTTTGATATGGTTCGACTTAACTCTGACTTAGCTCGGCTCGGCCTAACTTGATTTACCTCGGCTTCAACTGGATCTTACTTAGCTCTCGGCTTTGTTATGCCTCTGATACCAAATTGACGCAGCGGATAATAACAAATGAAGCAAAACGATGGAACGATACAAAGATAAATTGGTGAATTGATGATACCAAATGCCCAAATCCGTTGATCTCTCGAGATACCGGATTCTAGCTATCTTCAACACGTTGATCGTGCACGATGCCACGTTAGAAGATCTACGATTCTTCGAAGTTAATCTCACGCATGAGATTCGGTGAATCGGCTTCAAATTCGTTGATTCGAGCGCACTCGAATAACCGAAGATGGAGAAAGGAGCTCACACTCAACTTCCAATTTTTAAAAAGAGGCACAAAGCTCTCAACAAAATTTTATTCAAAATCAACTTTTACAATGCCAACACACCCCTATTTATAGGAGTTTACAACCCACATACACGCGACTTAACACATGCGACACAATACAAACAATACACGAGTTACAACAATGCAAGTTACAGTAGTAAAGACTTACGACCTATGACCTAAGAACACCACGCGACTCAACATAATACATATCACGCGACTTAACAAAATAATACATTACGTGACTTAACATCAGAAACGACCTAAGCTTTAACGACCTAAGGATACAACACAGCTTCATGAACTAACGAATTAACACTGAAGCGATATAAGAAGGTGAGTGACCTAACCATGGAGCGACTTAAGGAATTTCAGCGGCATAAGATCTGGACTACCTAGCGGCATAAGAAGAAACAGTATGTGTGAGCGACCTAAGAAGAATGCGCTGGAGAGCGACTTATCCAATGCGACATATAGTTAGCTCACCCGTGTTAGGTCGTAACTCGCATAACTCATGTGTGAGCGACCTAAGAAGAATGCGCTGGAGAGCGACTTATCAAATGCGACATATAGTTAGCTCTCCCGTGTTAGGTCGTAACTCCCATAACTCACTGGAGCGCTGCATACGACTTAACTCTTCTTGAACCGTTAACTCGTTAGGTCCGTCTTTATGACTTGTTAGGTCGCTTATTGCTTGTGAGCGACTTAAGATGATTGTGGTGAGCGACTTATCATGGCACGCTAAATCAGCCGACGTGATAATGCATCAGCGACAATATTTGAGCGGCCTGGCTGGTACAGTATAGAAAATTCGAAACCAAGCAATTTGGTCTGCCAGCGCTGCTGTTCAGTGGTTTGTATGGTTTGGGTTAAAAGTTAACGTAAGCTTTGGTGGTCGGTAATGATGATGAAATGGCGGCCGTGGAGGTAATGTCGCCAAAGTTTCACGGATGATGTGATGGCATACATTTCGCGACTATAGGTGGAGGCACGTTGAAGGAGTGGAGGAAGAGTTTTGCTAAAGTAGGAAATTGGGTGTTTATTTTGAGAGAGAACGGCACCAATGGCGGTAATGGAAGCATCGGTGTGGATGGTGAAAGTTTGGGTGAAGTCGGGTAAAGCTAATATTAGAGTGGTCGTAACGGCGTTTTTCAAGGCGTGGAAAGCATCGGTGGCGGGAGTGGTCCAAAGGAAGGCATCCTTTTTGAGTAAATTGGTAATTGGGTTGGCAATTTTTGCGTAGTTTTGGATGAACTTGCGGTAGTATCCCATGAGGCCTAGAAATCCATGAAGCTCCGTTGTGGTTTGAGGAATGGGCCAATCGACCATGGCTTGTATTTTTTTGGATCGACTCGGACTCCGTGGCCCGAAATTATATGTCCCAAATAATCGATTTCGATGAGAGCAAATGCGCATTTGGAAAGGTTAATAAAAAATTTATGGTCGGTTAGGAGTTGGAGGGTGGTTTGTAAGTGTGAAATGTGAGTGGTAAGGGTGGGGCTAAATGAGGATGTCGTCGAAAAAGACCAAAATGAATTTGCGAAGGTGGGGTTTAAAGATGTTATTCATTGTTGCTTGAAAATTTGATGGGGCGTTTGTGAGGCCAAAGGGCATAACGACAAATTCGTAATGTCCTTCATGGGTGCGGAAGGTTGTTTTGGGAATATCAGGAGGGTGTACACGTACTTGAAAATATCCACTTCGCAAGTCCAATTTGGTGAAGTATGTAGCGCCATGAAGTTCATCTAATAGTTCGTCGATGGTCGGAATGGGAAATCGATCTTTGATTGTAATGGCGTTTAAGGCTCTATAATCAACACAAAAACGCCAAGTGCCATCTTTTTTTTGACGAGTAGTACGGGTGAGGAGAATGGGCTGGTGGAGGGTTGGATAAGTTTGGTCTGGAGCATTTCACGAATTTGTTTTTCAATTTCGTTTTTTTAGTAATGAGGATATCGATATGGACGGACATTCACAGGTGGGTGATTGGGTTTTAGATTAATGTGGTGGTCGAGGGAGCGATGAGGAGGTAGTTCGGTTGGCGTTTGAAAAATGGAAGTGTGTTGGGCTAATATGGTTTGAACAGGGGATGGAATGTTTGTAGTCAGTGTTGGAGGAATAAGTGTTGAAGGGTTAATGTGTAAGAGAAAATAAGAGGCAACGCAATTTGTGGAGTCGAGGCGTTTAAGTTGGTGTACGGAAATTTCTTTAGGGTTGGAGAGGTTAGAGAGGCCGGATAGGGTAATAAATTTTTGGTTGTAAACGAAGCTCATGGTGAGTGATTTGTGGTCGGTAGTAATTGGGCCCAAAGTTCCAACCATTGGATGCCCAAAACCATATCTGCGCCCGTGAATTCAAGCAAATGGAGATCTGCCTCAAAACAAACTTTTGAATAGTAAACTGAACATGTGTACATTTCCCTTTGCTTAATAATTTAGCTCCATTTCCCACAGTAAAAAAAAACTGGGTATTTTCTTCGACTAGCAACTTGAGGAAATTGGCAACATGCGGGTGAATATAATTGTGGATCGAACCAGTGTCTATTAGGGCAAGGACTCGGTGACCAACGATGCTAGTAGAGAGGCGCAATGCATGGGAGCTGGCAGCGCCTACCATGGAGTGGAGGCTGATGTCGGTTATGTTGTTGGAGAGGTCGATTAGGGTTTCGGCTGCTTGTGGTTCACTTTGGAGATCGGGAATTACAACGTTTTCTTCATTAATTGGTTTGGCTGTGGTGGAAACTGGGTTCATTGGGTCGGTGACTGGGTCAGGAATTAGGAGGAGGGCTCGTGGCGAAGGGCAGCGGTGACCTGGTGTGTAGCGGTTGTCGCAGTGGAAGCATAGTCCTTGTGCCTTTCGTTGTGCCATTTCGGTTGAGGTTAAACAACGGATTGGGTGGGTTGTGGTGTTTGTTTGGATATGGGCTGGAATATTGGGAAGGTTTTGTGGGGTGCTGGACTGAGTGGATGATGTTAGTAAAGGTGGAGATGGACTTTGGGCAATAGGGGATCTTGGTTGGGATTTGAAGAAGGTGGAACGTTGGTCGTTGAATTTTGTTTCGACAAGTTTGGCTAGGTCGATTAATAAAGGCGGAGGGACCCAACCTTTGTTCAATTGCTTTTGTGAGAGCTGACCATGAGGTGAGTTGCTTGTTTCGGTACATCCATTGAAACCACGTTAACGCTTGACCTTCCATGTAGAAGCTTGCGAGTTCGATCCGTTGTTCTTCCAGTGTAGCGTGATAAGTGAAAAATCGTTCCGCTTGGAAGATCCAATATAAGGGGTTTGATCCATTAAGGCGGGATAATTCAAATTTTGGGGTTCGGATGGCTACTGGGTTGGGGTGGAAGGTTGGATGAAGTGGAGTTTTAAGTAGCGGAGGTGGTCGGCCATTGGTTGGCGAGCGTTGAGAGGTTGTTTGGGATTGGGGGGGTGGGGAAGTGACCTTTACAGTAAGGTTTTGTATCATTTGTGTTAGGTTTGTCATGGAGTTTTGAAGGTTGGAGATGTCGAAACGCATGGAATCCATGGTGATTGTGTGAGTTGTGGAGTCGTCGCGGAGTTGTGAAATGGCTTCATCAATGGCTCGGTTTTTGTCTTGGGCTGTTTGAACCATGGTGGGTGGAGTGGGAGGGAAGTAGTGAAAGTGAAAGCACAAAATTGATGCAAGCAGCTATACAGTGGCATACATTAAAAGGAAATAAGAATGCAGAGAAGGAAGTTTCATATATTTCATATCCCCTTTCGCTATTACATTGCCTATTCTTATAGCTACTACTGATGATTCCTAGCCATTCATTTGTAAGCACTAAAGAAAAGTGGTCCATACAACTTTATTCAGGTGTAACCACCATTTGCTGAAAATAAAAAAAAGAAAATACTGGAAATCACGAAAATAGAAAAGATACTGGTACGGTTATAACGGCCCTGCTTTCTTTGCTATTGCTGAAAAGGTGCTTCTTCTGTTTTTATCCATTTGTTGCTTGATGGCCCAGAAATCTTGCTGGCCTACGTAGTGTACGTTTGGGGCGTGTATTTGCAGTGTATCACAAAGCCATGCATACTAGTAATAAAAAGAGTGGCGATAAAGTACTTGAGTCAAATTGTGGGTCTTGGGAAAAGAAGTGTTTTGATATGGTTAAGTATTCATGTGTGGTAAGGACTGGATATCGCAATTCTCTACCATGTCTAAGGAGAAAGAAACAAGGAGGGACTGTATATGCAGTCGATTCGGCTAATAATATAAGGAAGAAAAGAAATATGCAGATGAGGGAAGGGTACAGCGGGGACATGAAGCTTACTTGTGACGAACGATTTTTTCGACGTACGAAAGTCGACATTAATACGTCCACTGTATCAACTACCGAGCAACCGAAGGCCGAAAAACCGTACCGTTAGGGTTAAAGAAGAGGTAAAAGATAGAAGAAGAAAGAAAAAGCAACAGAAACAATATCAGAACCTCACAATCGCAGAGGAACAATATATAATAGATAAATGAATATCTTTATAACAAAGAACTATATCAGTTATTACATCACATCACATCACATTACATTATCAGAGTTTACAACAACAAACAGCGGAAAAGAAATATTGTATACTAGTTGATACACCAAGCCATCCAGCATGCCTCAAGATCTCTACAGCAACTTCTGAATTCCAGAATGACCTGATAACCTGACTCTAGACTGCCCGTGTTAAAATTGGTGGGCACCCAGAGTTTAGGAAGGGAACAATAAACTCCAGGTCAGTCATGGGACTGGTGTGAGAACTTAAAACAGTTTATCTTTAAAAAAACAAAGAAATATTTTAAAATAGGTCCGCAATGCTTTTAGAAAATGTAACTACCATAAGGCCTCCTGCCACACACACAATGCAAACGCAGAATTGGAGGAGGTTTCTCCTTATGATAGTCAAAGATGCTTACTACGCAGAATCATTTGATTATTATTATTATTATTGCAAAGTGTAGGAAAACATTTCGAGAGTACAATATTAATCTTAGCCAGCATAGGTACCATTGTAGTATGACTACTATAGCTACCATATTAAATGGCAGGTTCTACAACTAAAACCGTACAAGGCTCATATTGTTTTTTTGGATTTCCAACAAATGGTCAAGCCAAGGAACTTCCCATTGCCACATGGGTACGCCTCTAGAAGGATGCCACCAGAACCTAACCGGATCTCTGCCAACACAAGGCCGGGTTACCCCTAGCTGGGTAATTACTGACGCGAGTATGCCATCCCCCGGTCGTAACCGATCTTTATCCCGGGATTCACCAACAACCACAAAATAATAAGTTTGCAGCAACAACATAGGTTAAGTATCTGTGCTCCATACCATGGTACCACCTCTATCCAGAAGGAAATGACATACACTAAGGGGGCGCTATCCCCTAATAACCTTGCTGCATCTTTCCTGTTTTGACCATTACTGGGGTGTGAGGTCCGACGAAGTCTCGTCCACAAAGCTACACTTTATACAAAAGTTGTGCTTTGATCAACAAATGATCGGCAGCACTTCGTATGCCACATTACCAAATTGGGAATGTATGACTAGTAACCACCAACTACAAAACCTCTGAGCTTGTACGTCTCAGAGAAGGGTGTTAAGCTAAGAGAATAAATTCTCCGCCACCAACAGAAATATATTTGATAGAAACCAGCTTTACATCTCAAATTGTAACGTCCGACACACATCCATACAAGTCCGTTACGGAATCGAACAGAACCGAAGGCACTTCCAAAGAAGCCCTTGCAATCTGTATATTCACTAATCACATCCGGAATTCCCATCACAAAGGGTGATAAAATCTCTATATCAGAGATCAGCCGATGCAGAGACATTCGACGGTAATCCTTCCGTTTTTGAAAACATCCGGTCTTCAACACCGGTCTTCAAATGCTATCCATTACGACGTATCACTATTCAGAATGGGATTTATGACCCAAAGGTCCTCTCCCGGCTAAACCGAATTACGGGCGCTTATTTTAAAATAAGTGTAGCATTCAAATTCAAGCAAATCACAACAAATACCCATTTAAAGGTAAATATTGATAGTCGGTTATTTAACTATCAAAACAAACCAATAAATATTCAACACCGTAACAATCACTAGGCCCTTTTATTAATCTTTCATAAATTAAATAACTTGCCAAATATTCGCTTTAATTTATTTTTAGAAAGATATATTTTCTAAACCATTTCAATTTCTACATTGGAAAACAATTTCAAATACTTATTTAACAATAAGTAATTCACAAATCTATTTATTTTCAATACTTAGAAAATATTTAATATACTTAAAACACGATTAAGTATATATTTTATTCTTTTAGGAAAATGTTCTCTTCAAACACATTTATTTGGGTCAAAATGAATGTTGCGTAAAACATCGTTACGGCAACCCAAAATCAATAGCATAGGGATTCGAAAATACGATAGATATATAAATCCCAATACTATATAAAACATTTCCTTTCGAAAATCATTTAATATAACAGCAGTGTTATAGTCCATCTTTTCCTTATTTCTCGAAAACGTCTATTTCAACAATGAATGTTGAAATCTATGATTTCGATCCTTAACACATTTTAAAACAACTTCAAATCATTTTAATTCTATTTAAAAGATCACTCCCTAAAACATTTCTTTAATATATTATTCACTGTCCAAAATCGTGAATAAAAATTGTTTACCAAATTCAACACTTCTACATATTTAATTAAAGGATTATCCACCGTCCAAAATTGTGGATATATCTCCTTTAATAAGCTTTCATATTTACTTATCAAATTCAATTTATTTCGAATTTATAAAACAATGTTTATAAATTCACATATATATATTTTATAAAAACTTCAACTTATAAAATCCCTTAATTAACAAATTCTATTTATATCTCATTTAAATGCCAAAATCCAATTTATAAGTTAATTACTTATAAATCTTTTATTTTACAAAATCTATTCATTTTATAACTTCATAATTTATAAATTCATAAATTTCATTCATTTATGAAATCCATTTATACTTCATTTTAACACTTATAAAAACTCGTTTTATAATTCCAATATTTTTATTTATAAATATCAATTTTATAAATCTTTTATATAGACCGTTTATAATAATCCAAAAATCCCAATTTAAACCATTTTACAAATTAATCAACTACTTATTTCGAAAATCACATTTTGGTTATATTTCACAAAAATCATAATTTTTATAACATAAAAATTATAACGTTTATTTATTTAAAATGAATTAATTCCAAAATTCAATAAAATATATACTTTCAAAAATCACTTCAAAATCCTTTTAAATTCGAAATCGTTACTTTAACATTTTTAAAACTCCAAAAATAGGCCCAATGCTGCAACAACACTAAATATAACAATCACGGCATCCAAAACATCATATATCATATGATAACAGAATATATCACAATATCTGTAAATAAATCAATACGGTTGAGGAATCCAGTTGGATCCCTCCAACCTGTTTCCCTGCATCCACAGATGTTAGCACAATACCAATCCCATTTCAAGGCGGAATATCGCGGTACACGGGTTTATATGAAATATTATCCGCTATTATGCGGCGCAATAGGGTCTCATCCGCTATATAATGCGGAAAATCAACTCCAAGTACATATATAATACCAATTCCACTTCAAGATGGAATATCGAGGCAAGTGTTTAATAAATAACATCCGCTTAATATACGGCGTATAGGGTCTATTTCAATACAACAGATAGCAATTTATCATTCAAGCATACAATCAAGCAATTTTAAATCTAACTATTTAAATTTTAAATCGAAACACAATTCGATTGAGTGAGAAGTTCTCACCTTGCTTCCAATACAGTTGCATTGTTTTATTTCGAATAAAATTAAACACGCGTTTAATTTTACTCAAAATTATCACTAGCTCCAATCAACTCCAATCCATCTCCATCGCGTAGTGTTTGCTAATACGAACCCAATGCAATTCGTTTCATCAGTTTTCGACCTCATATCAAAAAGTTATCGCATTTAGAAGTTTATACAAATTAAAATACAAATCAATTTACATTATATTTTTATTTTTAAACCCACTCATCTCTGGCCATTAGATTTTTAAACTCCACATCAGGGTTGCACGCATCATCTTCTTCCTCTTCCAGGTAAAATACACGACCGAACAACCCATTAGCCGCCATGAAATCCTAATGCTCGCGACCTATATACTCGACTTCATGACGATCAGCGACCACCAGTTGAAAGGCCATGACGAGCTCCCCCTTCATCGTGAACGCGGCTAGGCTCGGTCGCCTCATCATCGTGAAAAACATGCACGAAATTCGTGCGTTCAAACCCATATTCACGTCGATTCGTAGCTCCATTTTCGAACATCACCATTGAGAATATAGATCTCGTCGTGCTCTTCAACATTGTAGTTGAAGATTACTCGTAATTGTTAACGGATTTGAAGATAATTGAGGGAGAACGAGACAAATTTTTGGCCATTAAAATAGAGGGCGGCGGCCTGAAGCTTAGGGTTTAGTGTAAAAGTGAATAATAGAGGTGCTTTTATAGAAAATATCGAAACACTATTCATCCCGAAATTTTCCGAACTCGAAACGAAGCATGCCGCATGGCGTTTATAATGTTTTACCCCTATTCCGAACGCAATGGAATATATATCGGGAGCCAATTCGATCATATTTGGAAGGTAGGTTTTCAAATCGACTATTTAAATTTAAAAATTCACTCAAACCAATTTCAGTGCGTTTTAGCTTGCCCCAGACAAACCGTAAATCCGATTGACACGAAATTTGAAATCTTACAATAATTAACATTATGGATCCGATGAAACTAGTTTCGTCAAAATCCGAGACTGTTTGAAAAATGACTATTTATACTCGTCAATTAAATATTAAAATATTCAATTTCCACAAATCAACTTTTAGTTCAAATTTAAAAGTTCTATAATATCATTCTAACTCCAATATGATTTAATATAACTTTAAAAATCAATTTTAATCACATTAAACCCAATTTCCAATTATTTCTGTAGTTTCAAATATTAAATTATCGATTTAATTATCCAATTAAATCTAGATATTCGAAATAAAATTTATTCGACTTACAAATTTTACTTGTTAATATTTAAAATCAATTAAATATACGAATTTCAAATGACAGAAATTCTGGGTCGTTACAAACTTCACCGACAGCTACGGTATAGAGATTTCCTTTGACTAAATGTAACGACCGATTTTTTCGACGTACGAAAATCGACATTAATACGTCCACTGTATCAACTGCCGAGCAATCGAAGGCCGGAAAACCGTACCGTTAGGGTTAAAGAAGAGGTAGAAGATAGAAGAAGAAAGAAAAAGCAACAGAAACAATATCAGAATCTCACAATCGCAGCGGAACAACATATAATAGATAAATGAATATCTTTAAAACAACGAACTATATCAGTTATTACATGACATCACATTATATTACATTATCAGAGACAACAACGAATAGCGGAAAAGAAATACTGTATACTAGTTGATACGCCAAGCCATCCAGCCTGCCACCAGATCTCTGCAGCTACTCCTGAATTCCAGAATAACCTGATAACCTGACTCTAGACTGCCCGTGTTAAAATTGGTGGGCACCCAGAGTTTAGGAAGGGAACACTAAACTCCAAGTCAGTCATGGGACTGGTGTGAGAACTTAAAACAGTTTGTCTTTAAAAACAAACAAAGAAATATTTTAAAATAGGTCCGCAATGCTTTTAGAAAATGTAACTACCATACGGCCTCCTACCACACACACAATGCAAACGCAGAATTGGAGGAGATTTCTCCTTATGATAGTCAAAGATGCTTACTATGCAGAATCATTTGATTATTATTATTATTAGTGCAAAGTGCAGGAAAACATTTCGAAAGTACAATATTAATCTTAGCCAGCATAGGTACCATTATAGTATGCCTACTATAACTACCATATTAAATGACAGGTTCTACAACTAAAACCGTACAAGGCTCGTATTGTTTCTTTGGATTTCCAACAAATGGTCAGGACAAGGAACTTCCCATTTCCACATGGGTACGCCTCTGGAAGGACGCCCCCAGAACCTAACCGGATCTTTGCTAACACAAGGTCGGGTTACCCCTAGCTGGGTAACTACTGACACGAGTATGCCATCCCTCGGTCGTAGCCGACCTTTATCCCGGGATTCACCAACAACCACAAAATAATAAGTTTGCAGCAACAACATAGGTTAAGTATCTGGGCTCCATACCATGATACCACCTCTATCCAGAAGGAAATGACATACACTAAGGGGGAGCTATCCCCTAATAACCTTGCTGCATCTTTCCTGTTTTGACCATTTTCGGGGTGTGAGGTCCGACGAAGTCTCGTCCACAAAGCTACGCTTTATACAAAAGCTTTGCTTTGATCAACAAATGATCAGCAGCACTTCGTATGCCACATTACCAAATTGGGAATGTATCACTAGTAACCATCGACTACATAACCTCTGAGCTCGTACGTCTCAGAGAAGGGTGTTAAGCTAAGAGAATAAATTCTCCGCCACCAACAGAAATATATTTGATAGAAACCAGCTTTACATCTCAAATTGTAATGTCAGACACACATCCATACAAGTCCATTCCGAAATCAAACGGAACCGAAGGTACTTCCAAAGAAGCCCTTGCAATCCGGATATTCACTAATCACGTCCGGAATTCCCATCACAAAGGGTGATAAAATCTCTATATCGGAGATCAGCCGATGCAGAGACATTCGACGGCAATCCTTCCATTTTCGAAAATATCCGGTCTTCAACACCAGTCTTCAAATGCTATCCATTATGGCGTATCACTATTCGGAATGGGATTTATGACCCAAAGGTCCTCTCCCGGCTAAACCAAATAACGAGCGCTTATTTTAAAATAAGTGTAGCATTCAAATTCAAGCAAATCACAACAAATACCCATTTAAAGGTAAATATTGATAGTCGGTTATTTAACTATCAAAACAAACCAACAAATATTCATCACCATAACAATCACTAGGCCCTTTTATTAATCTTCCATAAATTAAATAACTTGCCAAATATTCACTTCAATTTATTTTTAAAAATATATATTCTCTAAACCATTTCAATTTCTACATTGGAAAACATTTCCAAATACTTATTTAACAATAAGTAATTCACAAATCTATTTATTTTCAATACTTAGAAAATATTCAATACACTTAAAACACGATTAAGTATATATTTTATTCTTTTAGGAAAACGTTCTCTTAAACACATTTATTTGGGTCAAAACGAATGTTGCATAAAACATCGTTACGGCAACCCAAAATCAATAGCATAGGGATTCGAAAATACGATAGATATGTAAATCCCAATACTATACAAAAACATTTCCTTTCGAAAATCATTTACTATAACAACAGTGTTGTAGTCCATCTTTTCCTTATTTCTCGAAAACATCTATTTCAACAATGAATGTTGAAATATATGATTTTGATCCTTAACTCATTTTAAAACAACTTCAAATCGTTATAATTCTATTTAAAAGATCACTCCCTAAAACATTTCTTTAATATATTATTCACTGTCCAAAATCGTGAATATAAATCGTTTACCAAATTCAACACTTCTACATATTTAATTAAAGGATTATCCACCGTCCAAAATCGTGGATATATCTCCTTTAATAAGCTTTCATATTTACTTATCAAATTCAATTTATTTCGGATTTATAACACAATGTTTATAAATTCACATTTATATATTTTATTAAAACTTCAACTTATAAAATTGCTTAATTAACAAATTCTATTTATATCTCATTTAAATGCCAAAATCCAATTTATAAGTTAATTACTTATAAATCTTTTATTTTACAAAATCTATTCATTTTATAACTTCACAATTTATAAATTCATAAATTTCATTCACTTATGAAATCCATTTATACTTCATTTTAACACTTAACAAAACTCGTTTTATAATTCCAATATTTTTATTTATAAATATCAATTTTAAAAATCTTTTATATAAACCGTTTATAATAATCCAAAAATCCCAATTTAAACCATTTTACAAATTAATCAACTACTTATTTCGAAAATCACATTTCTGTTATATTTCACAAAAATCATAATTTTTATAACATAAAAATTATAACGTTTATTTATTTAAAATGAATCAATTCCAAAATTCAATAAAATGTATACTTTCAAAAATCACTTGAAAATCCTTTTAAATTTGAAATCATTACTTTAACATTTCTAAAACTCCAAAAATAGGCCCAATGCTGCAACAACACTAAATGTAATAATCATGGCATCCAAAACATCATATATTATATGATAACAGAATATATCACAATATCTGTAAATAAATCAATACGGTTGAGAAATCCAGTTGGATCCCTCCAACCTGTTTCCCTGCATCCACAGATGTTAGCACAATACCAATCCCGTTTCAAGATGGAATATCGCGGTACACGAGTTTATATGAAATATTATCCGCTATTATGTGGTGCAATAGGGTCTCATCCGCTATATAATGCGGGAAAATCAACTCCAAGTACATATATAATACTAATTCCACTTCAAGATGGAACATCGCGGTATATGTGTTTAATAAATAACATTCGCTTAATATACGGCGTAAGGGTCTATTTCAATACAACAGATAGCAATTTATTATTCAAGAATACAATCAAGCAATTTTAAATCTAACTATTTAAAATTTAAATCGAAACACAATTCGATTGAGTGAGAAGTTCTCACCTTGCTTCCAATACAGTTGCAGTGTTTTATTTCGAATAAAATTAAACACGCGTTTAATTTTACTCAAAATTATCACTAGCTCCAATCAACTCCAATCCAGCTCCATCGCGTAGTGTTCGCAAATACGAATCCAACGCAATTCGTTTCATCAGTTTTTGACCTCATATCAAAAAGTTATCGCATTTACAAGTTTATACAAATTAAAATACAAATCAATTTACATTATATTTTTATTTTTAAACCCACTCATCTCTGCCCTTTAGATTTTTGAACTCCACATCAGGGCCGCACACATCATCTTCTTCCTCTTCTAGGTAAAATATGCGACCGAACAACCCATTAGCCGCCAAGAAACCCTAATGCTCGCGACCTATATACTCGACTTCACGACGATCAGCGACCACCAGTTGAAAGGCCACGACGAACTCCCCCTTCACCGTGAACGCGGCTAGGCTCGGTCACCTCATCATCTTAAAAAATGAGCACAAAATTCATGCGTTCAAACCCATATTCATGTCGATCCGTAGCTCCATTTTCGATCATCACAGTTGAGAATATAGATCTCGTCGTGCTCTTCAACATTGTAGTTGAAGATTTCTTGTAATGGTTAACGGATTTGAAGATAATTGAGGAAGAACGAGACAAATTTTCGGCCATTTAAATAGAGGGTGGCGGCCTGAAGCTTAGGGTTAGGGTTTAGTGTAAAAGTGAATAATAGAGGTGCTTTTATAAAAAATATTGAAACACTATTCATCCCGAAATTTTCCGAACTCGAAACGAAGCGTGCTGCCTGGTGTTTATAATGTTTTACCCCTATTCCGAACGCAATGTAATATATATCGAGAGCCAATTCGATCATATTTGGAAAATAAGTTTTCAAATCGACTATTTAAATTTAAAAATTCACTCAAACCGATTTCAGTGCGTTTTAGCTTGCCCCGGACAAACCGTAAATCCGATTGACACGAAATTTGAAATCTTACAATAATTTAAAATTTTGGATCCGATGAAACTGGTTTCGTCGGAATACGAGACTGTTTGAAAAATGCATATTTTTACTCGCCAATTAAATATTAAAATATTCAATTTCCACAAATCAACTTTTAATTCAAATTTAAAAGTTCTGTAATATCATGCTAACTCCAATATGATTTAATATAACTTTGCAAATCAATTTTAATCACATTAAACCCAATTTCCAATTATTTCTGTAATTTCAAATATTAAATTATCGATTTTATTATCCAATTAAATCTAAATATTCGAAATAAAATTTATTCGACTTACAAATTTTACTTATTAATATTTAAAATCAATTAAATATACGAATTTCAAATGACAGAAATTCTGGGTCGTTACATTATTGAGGATTTAAGGCAAGTAAGAAATCATATGGATGTTGCTAGCGGTTCAAATAAAGAGTGAACTGGTTTCGAGATCTTCTAGATCGGCGAGGAGGAATGCTTGTATCCTTAGAGCTACCACTAAAGTATTTGAAGACTCTAGCTCAGGTATGGATTTTATTTTATGCAGTACTTATAGTCTTTGTGCTTTGAATAGCTTTACTAGTGACATGCCCTATCTAGCTCAAAACTCAACTCAGGTTTTACATTTGATGATGTTTAGGTTGATACTGATAATATTACAAGTAGGGAATTAGAGATGAGTTAGATCATGAAGTATATCACAGTTGGAATGTTAGAGGTTTACATGACTTTGGTAAATATAATAAAATTATATCATTTTTTAAAGATAATAGTATTGATATTGCACTATTACAAGAAACAAAAATAGAGTTACCTGATTATAAATTTTGTAGGAGTCTAGGAGGTTTATATCTTAGTCACTGGGTCATATCCCAACTAAGGATAACTTTGGAGGATTAATGGTGGGTTGGAAAGAAAACCATGTTAAATCTTACAATATATTGTTAATACGCATTCAATGCATCTAATTTTCACTGATTTTAGCGATGACTTATTTCTAAATGTCATTAATGTTTATGGTCATGATTCCAAATTAGAATGTACAATCCTTTGGAGCGAATATCTAGGGTTTAGAGCACTCACCCGAGGTCCTTGAGTGATGGGTGGGGACTTTAATGTCACCAGATTTTTAGAAGAAAGATCTCCTAAAGAAGGGGGTTTTGTGCTATAGAAGAGTTTGATCAGTTCATTGTAGATTGCAACCTAATTGAGTTACATTTAAATAATATACGGTTCTCTTGGTCTAATAATAAAGAAGATCCGTCAATGACACTTTTGGAATGATTTTTTATTAGTGATGAAGTGGAAGATAGATATCATGTTTGTCTGGTTGTTGATCTTTTAAGTATTTATGCAAATCATTGTTTAATCACTTTATTTGTAATAACCAAAATACTGGTAATAAAAATTTTAGATTTGAAAAGATGTGGTTGTTTGAAAATAGTTTTACAGATCTAGTTACTAATAAATGGTTTTTTATAAGCAACTATAATTATAAGTTTTCAGCAGCGCTGTTAAAATATTTATTATCAATATTAGAGATTTAAGAACTTTCTCAAGAAATGAAGTACAGACATTTTTGGTAACATTCAAATTAAAAAGGAAAATTATTAAATGAAAATTTAAAGTTGAATAAAATTGAAGAATATAGAAATTTAAATCTTTCAAAAAAAATGTGCTTTCTAATTTAAAAGAAGAATTAAATAAAATTCCGACTCAAGAAAAAGTGATATGGAAACAAAGATCTAGGATCCGAAAGATAGACAAGAATAATAAGAACACCAAATTTTTTCATAGAGTAACTAATGGTAGAAAACATAGTAATATCATTTAATTTTATTTTAATTAACAATGTTGAAATTTTTGATACAAAAGAATTAAATGATGCTTTTATTAATTATTATAAAGAAATATTTGGAATTAAGGTCGAATATAGATCAAGGTCAAATGGGATGATTTATATCCTAATGGCAATAGGATTAATTTAAATGGATTCGATAACCAACTTACAGAGGAGGAGATTTTGAAGGCTATTAAAGACAAGCATAGTGATAATGCTGTATTGAATGATTTCAAACCTATTTCATTATTAAACTATTTTTTAAAATCATTTCAAAGGTTTTTGCTAATAGATTAAATACTAAAATGAATGGACTAATTGTTAATGCTCAAACTGCTTTTATAAAGGGTAAAAATATTACATATGGAATTGCGGCTGTTCAAGAATTTATAAATTACTAGTGTAAAAACAATATCACTATTGCGCTTTTAAAACTTGATTTCGCAAAGGTTTTTAACTTAGTTGATTGAGATTTTCTCAAGGACCTATTATTGGCTAGAAGTTTCAGTGTATGATGGGTGGTTGGGTTATGCCTTTGCTTAAAACTGGAAATTCAGGTATTATGGTTAATGATATATTAAGTAATAAAATACAATCGAAATGTGGTCTTAGGCAAAATGATCCATTGTCACCTTTATTATTTAACTTAACTACCGACGTCTTCAGTAATATTATTAAAGTAGCTACTAGGAATGAGATTTTAAATAAGGTTGGAAATGAGATTGTGAGTAATGGTCTTTCCATTCTTCAAGTTGTTGATGATACCATGCTTTTTACCTCTTATTTACCTAGAAATGGTATAGTGCTTAAGTTTATACTATATAGTTTTGAGTTGCTATATCTGGATTAAAAGTTGATTTTGATAAAAGTTCCATGCTAGTATTGAATGATACAGATAAGTTAGAGAATCAAGTTGCTTGTACATTAAACTACAAATTATGGAATTTCCCATAGACTAGTTATATTTTTTATTAAGGCAATCTGAACTCAAACATGATGATTGGTTAATAATAGCGGATAAATTTAATAAAAGATTGTCTAATTGGAGCGCTTAATTTTTACCAAGAGCGTGTATGATAGTCCTTATAAACTCTATTTTATTAGCATTACCGTTATACTAGATGTCATTTTATCGTTTTCCAGAATGGTGTAACGACCCGAAATTTTCGAACCCGAAAATTTCAGATAGTTATGAAAAAGAAGAAAGAGATAGAAGAAGAACAGAACACCAAACATCTCACATTTCGCAGCGGATAAAATATAATAATAAATAATAACAGTTTACCAAGAATACTATATCTGTCGAATACATTTAATATACATCAGAGTTTCACATATATACACAGAATTGAATATTTACAATTATCAAGTCTGAGATTAACAATAATATAAATGCAGCGAAATACTCTATACGATATCGCCATCCAGCTCGCCTTCTGAACTCCAGAACGTACCTACCTGAAAAGCTGTAATACTCGGTCTGACCCGAGCATTACACCAAAGTAACACCCGGGTCAGGCTGGAAACCAACGTGAGTAAACCCAACAAACATGGAATACCACAACATACAACTTAAATGAAACCCGGGTAACCTATATCAGTTTAACCAATTCACAACTTGCTATAGACAACCCTTATTTCACATATACATTTCTAAGTATCAACTTAGATAAAATAATCCAATTTACTTCAATCATTTCATTCCAACCCTTTTATTTCACAAATCCATTTGCAAAGTCGCACTTTGCCATAGTCATAACCTATTTTCAAAATAAGTATTCTATGTGCCAAAATTTGGATTAAATAATCTAATTCTTTTAAATCCATTCATTCCCACTTATCAATTTCTCATATCAATTATAAGAGATTCGAAGTGGTTTCGGATATCTTCCCAATACCCGATCCCGGCCTCTTCGAGTATCATTTTACCCTAACCCAAGTTATCCAAATGAATACGCGTCATTTCATATCAGAGATATCAACTCATTTAAAACAACCAATGCCAATCAATCATCCATAAGCAAAGCTTAATCATATACATATCCATTCAGTTGATTCTAATTAAATTTTCAATCCCCAATCGCTTAGATTTTTTTCATTAATTAATTCCAAATCAATTAATTAATCGATCAACTCTTCCATATTCATTCATCTTAATTAACAACCCTGCGTTAATTATCCTCCAATTCCATTCAAGTAATTCCCTTTAATTAGTTTCACGATATTAATTATTTTTACCAATCAATGAGTAATCTTTAATTACTCCACAAATTAATTGACTATAATCAATTATACTAGTTCTAAATTACTTATATTAATTAACTTCTCATAAGTCACTTATTATGAATTACTTAGTCTCAATTAATCAAATCTTTAATTTCTTCATTAATTATATTTCAATTTATCTTGATCTAAATTAATCACATTAGTAAAAAAAATCCATTTAATCATCTTAATTAACCTCTTATTTAATTACACGGTAATTGTATTTTATTAACTTCATTAAACCATTATTTATCGAACCATCAAATGATTATTCTGAATCACTTACTCTCAATTAATTAACTTAAAGCTTATCTTATTAATTATTTCAAACCCTTAATTACTAAAGTAATTAACCCAAATAATTAATTAATTAAGTTAATTATTCATTTTAATCACCCTTATATTTTTAAAAAAAAAATCCAATTTATATATTTCGATAACTCAGGGTACCGAAATATTCAAACAAACCACAGCATTCAGCATTCCAATCACCAAAAATATTCATCATAGAATATCAACGATTCCAGTATATATTATATAGTACTATATATAAGATAGCACATCAATCCAATTTAACTATTTAACCAATCATTTAAGTTTAACCATTAAATTTAAATAAAAAAAATCCAGAAGCGTGAGGTTTACTCACCTTTGATTCTTGTTGCACAACCCACTTCTAATCCGTCTCGCTTCTCGATTTAGACCTTGTATAACATTAGATGACTTATTAATAATTGAAATAAACTAGACCATTTATCTCCTTTTATAAAATACTAAATATGGATTTTGTTTTCAACTATTTTCCTTTAATATTTTATTAATATTTTTATTTAAATAACATTCAAAATATGTATACCTATTTAATTTGAAATTGTATATTGAAATTATAGAAATATTTATAAAATAAATCATAGACTTCAAAAATCTATTTTCACATAACATTTTCAAATTCCTATTTAAATCTTTTCAAGAATTGAAACCCTTATATTTTTCAAAATCATAACTATACATGTTCTTACCGTATTTTCTTTTTAAATTAAAATAGATATGCATATATATATATATATATATATATATACGTTTTAAAACAAGACAGTTAAGTTCCAGAATATACTTCCCTTTTCATACCCATACTGTATATATATTTCTCTCATTCCCAAAATAAGTTATACAGGTTAGATTTTTTTTTTATATACTGCAATACCTATTCTAACAGTACACCAACATTATTATTTATATTTTTTTTTTTTTTTTTTTTTAACCAGGTTAATGAAAATGAGTAGGTACTGCAAATTAAGGAAATAAATTGAAAATAGGTATTGTGAATTGAAAATGAAGTATTTATTATTTATAACTTACAGTAGTAAATTAAGAAATTACCTTCCCCTAGAGATGAATCCAAAATCATCGAAACCCGAAGGCTCGAACGCCTCGTCATGCTTGCGACCATAGCCCCCAAGATCGAGCCCTAGCTGCTGTCTTCACCACTCTCGATCTCGAACACGCGCAAACGCGACCTCGCCTTCCACTTCGAGAATCCCAGCTCGCGATCCACCAGTAGCCAATGCGACGCACCACTCAAATCCGCCTTCAATTCCTCCCTCGCGCACGCGATAGCTTCCCTCTTCGTCGCGACTCCCCTAATCACTCACGCCTTGCCTCGCGAACCCCTGTCTCACACAAGGCCATTCGATCGTGAATCGAAAACATGATGAAACTAGCAGGGGCCAACTCGATTAGGAGTTGAATCGATTTTGATTTGATTGAGAACCGAGGTCGCCACTTCGGCCATTTTTTTTTAATCTGCTGAAACGAAAGTGATTTGAGGATTTAGGAAGGTGGATTCAAGAAATTAAATTGTGGTAAGGAAAAAAAGAAACTTGCAAATCTCGTTCGTTTGATTTCCGTTTCCCTTCCCCTTTTTTTTCGATTTTAAGATTCGAGAGGAAGATAGAAATAAATGATCGGTTTGATTTCTCTGGAAGCTACAAAGAGATATTTCCTAAAGAGGCTTCGAGTAAAAGCTACAAGGTGGCTGAGATGACCATTATATTTTAATATTATTATATGTCCAAAATATCTTGTTAACATAACGCGAAATTTCTAACTCCGAATCAATCAGGCCGACAGACGTCTATAATGTTTTACCCGCATTCCGAACACAATGGAATGTGTTTCGGAGGCTAATTTAATCATATACGCTAGTTACTGAAGAAAACGATCGATTTTAAATTAAATCGATTAAAATGGTTCTAAGCGTTTTGAGCTGCGAGGGTCAAACGACAACTCCGATTGCTACGAAAATTGAAATCCGATAATAACTAACTATTACGGATCCAATGGAACTGGTTTCGTCTAATTCCGAGACTATGCCTCGGAAGGCTATTTCTAAATTCAATTTAAACCATATAATTTCAAAATTGAACAAATTACCTTTAAATCGAATTTCAACCATTCTATTATCTTCAGTATCATCATTTTAAATTTTATAGGCCTTCAAATTATTTTAATAGGCTTAAAAATTTCAGATTCAGCATTTTACCCAATTTCAATTATTAAATTCAATATTTAAACTGTACAATTCAATGATTTAATTACCAAGTAAATATTGATATCTTAAATTCAAGTTAAAATTAACTTTTAAATATTTTAAAATCAATTAATTATTCCAATTTTAAGTTGTTAAAAATGTCGGGTCGTCACATTCCTCCCCCCTTAAAAGAATTTCGTCCCCGAAATTACTAGTTAGGAAGAATGGTCCAATACCCGTTTACATTTTCTCCCAAAACCAACAGTTCAACATCTTATCAACAATCTTTTATTAAAGACCCACAATCCTTAACTACTTGCCAAAACCTTCTATAGTTTTCACGCAACAACCTTTTGCTCAAAACTTTTAAATTTCAATTTAAATTCAAGATTTGAATTATCAAAATTTTCTCGAAATTTTTCTAACTCCCTAAATTTCCGAAAAATTTTGCCAGCGTTTCCTTTGCGCGGTTAGCTCGGTACAACTACAAAAGGCCTCTACGGGCTCCCAAATACCAAAAGAAAACAAAAGCCAAGTGGCTACATCAAAAACCCAATCCAATTTCATCCAGAAATTAAAATACATACCTTTTTGTCGGGCAATACAAATTTATCTTTTAGAACCAAATCCAATTTCCTTTTTCCTTTATAACACCTGCATATTCTATTTAACAACAATATCCAATTGTAATCTTTCAAATCATTGTATACATTTTCTTACAGAAGCTTTCACATTACTTCTATTCAACTTAGTTTCCACCGTTTCATATGAATTCAATTTATTTTCGATTTCTAATATGGAGTTATATCTTTCATTTAAACTGATTCATATTAGTTTCATTTATTTTAAGTTTCCCTTTTGAAATTGTTTTGCCGTTAACCAAAAATTTTCTAACTCCTAAAATTTTCGAAAATTTTTGGCAGAGTCTCCTTTGTACGGAGGAGCTTTTGCAATTTGACAAGAGATATAAATATGTATACATCGACCCACACGGTCGGAAAAAGCAAAAACAGTTCATATTTCCTAATTTTATTGCGTAGGCGTACCTTATTTAGCATTTTAAGCAAGCAGCTTATTTATATTAGCAATTAGCGCAATCCAAATCAACCAAACAGCCTTCAGGTACCTGTACTTACTTAATTTAAATATGTAAGTGCCATATATAGAGAATTTATTAGCATTTCATTTACTTTCAATAGCTAAACAATGAATTACATACACAACAAATGACAAATGCTTCCCATAAGCGATTCATATGATTTTAAAGCTTATTCAATTGCTTTCGATTAATTTATAAACCAATTCATTCAATTTCAATGGTTTAGAACTCAATCTCACACATTCCATTGATTTATAATTCAAGTAAGCTCATTTTCACTTCATATGATTCCGAATCAAATTTATTTAATCCCTAGTAACCCATAGAATTTAATTACTTTGGTTTACGCCAAACAATTATTGTTATTCAATCTCGACGATATTCGCTTCATAGGGTATTCTATTTCATTTTATATTTAATTCCATTTTAATTTATTCTCAACCATTCATTGCATTTCATTTAATTTCCACATTAAATTCATGCAAAACAATTTATTAAGCTTGGCACATTCAAACTTATAAATTAATGACCATTTCCAAATTAATTTATCCCAAGCTTCTATTAAATGGGCTTTCACTCTTATTCGAAGCCAAAGTTTCATAAAATTTTAAACTTAAGTGAATTTATTTTAGTTTATTCCAACCCCAACTTAAGTTTACTTCTATTTGATTCTCATTAATCAAATTTCATTAAATTCGGCATGCCCATCCATTTTAAATTTTAATTTTAAATTTATCTTCTCAATTTATCAAAATAATATCCAACCACAACCGAATTCACTTATACTTCAAATTATTATATCACCAAATTTAAGTTCAGTCGGATAATCTAATTTCAATCACAACTTTGATTTAGTTTTTTTTTTCAACCAGACTTCATCCATTTATTATTCAACCCATTTTAAATTTTTAATTTACTTACTTAATTCGTTATCGAATTTATTTTATTAATATAAGTCCATTCTCAATTTATTTCTATCCACATGGTTTTGTTTTGCAACTCAAACCATTTCTATTATAATCACTTTTCTTATATCCAATTTACTTGCAAATTCATTAAATATTATTCAAATCACCCTTGGATTTTATTTTTAATTCAAACCATCACATTTTTCAATGCAATTCTATTTTATTTTACTTTACAACATCTCCTCTTATTTTATTTATTACCAAATCCAAGTCGAATTCTATCTATAATTCGAATTCATTCTCAAACTCCATTATTAACTTGCAATCCACTTTATTTAGCCTAGTTAAATTTGATTAACATACTCTATCAGATAATTATTTAGCCAATTAGCTTACTTCCAATTTTAAATCAACATTCGAGTTTATTACAAAAATCCCTTTACTTAATTTCCTGAGTTCAGTTTTATTTTATAATTCCAGTTTGGATTTCTTTCATTTTTTTCCAAAATTCCAACATTTTATTTAAAATTTTTAGAAAAGCTTTTAAATTCACATAATACAATTAAAATAGCTTTTTATAAAAAATATTTCTTATAACTCGATGTCTCAACCAGTCCATCCTTGTTCTCACAGAAATTCAGTCATACGTTGATCAGGCGTAGGACTGAAAATCTATAAGTACTTGGCAAACTCGTTTTCAACATCAGTGAAAATACTTGGAAAATTTTTTTATTGAAATGTAGAAATCAATTTTGAAAATAAAGGAAATATTTTTTTTTAGTGTGGATGCTCTGGAAATCATCACCCCCGTTCCATGGTCACAGTTACATACCAGGGTTACGTTGCAGTCGCAGCAAAAGTCCATGTAACTGTAGGCTCTCCGCGGCACTCTCGATTACGCCATGGAACCCACACAACAGATCACAGTTACATCCAGGGTTACGTTGCCGTCGCAGCAAAAGTCCATGCAACTGCAGGCTCTCAGCGGCCTCTGATTCTCGCTGATGAAATGAAACTTCTCCACTCCTACATAAGTCGCAGTCTACCGAGATAAACTCAACCGCAGACTGTTGGCTCTCAGCGGCACACACGACTTTCGCAATGTTACCATAGGTCGCAGTTACATCATGGGTTACGTTGCAGTCACAACAAAAGTCCATGTAACTGTTGGCTCTCCGCGGCACACACGACTTACGCTATGGTAACTCATCTCATAATCCTCAGGAACTAGTTTTGTCCGGACTCCTCACAGGATCAACTTTAGAACCCCTTGGGGCTGAAGGCAGCACCACCCGGTGGCACTCCTGAGAAGTCCATTCCAAGGGAGCGCCTTTTTCCCCAGAGCTATCATCAAAACACTTTATACTATACACATATAGTATCTTACAAATCATACACCTAGTATGAATTTTATCAAAGCTCTTTTACACAAAATGGATTATTTCCAAAATCAATAATTCTCAAACTAGGCTTTCCAAATTCAATATTTATTTTACCCAAAAATCAAAAGCCTTTTTCAAATCCAAAGGTTCCCAATTTTTTTTTTTCCAAAATCCTCATAGGATCCTTTATATATATTCTGATATATATAAATAAATTTTTAAAACTATGGATCCTTACTTTCTTGTATAAAACATCTTTTATACTCCAAACACTTCTCAAAAACCATAGAAATATCCCATTTCCATCTTTATTCATCTCATATTTCTCAAAATATTCTTTCAGTTCAAAAGAACCATTTCATATTCCTCATTCACCTTTACATTAATCCCCATTTGGATTATTACTTCAATCTTTATCTCAGTTGGGTACTTAATCAATAACAGTTTGAACTCCGACCAGTTTATATCTAGAAAATAGCTTGAGAATTCTAAAAATAAATAAATAGTGGAAAAATAATTATTAGTTTGTAAAATTGCTACAAAATAGGTAAATAACTGTAAAATAGTTAAGAAATAGTTGAATATTTTCAAAATTTGTAGATAATTGCAAAGTAGTTGTAAAATAGAAATTAGTTTGTGAAATAGTTGAAAAATAGTAATTAGTTTAGGAAACAGCTGAAAAATGGTTAGAAACCTCCAAAATAATTATAAACAAGTATAAAATAATTTGGCTTTAAGAAAGAAAGGTTATATATATTTAATAGCTTAGAAAAATAAGTTTATATGAAAACAATTTATATTGAAAATAGTCAAGAGTCAAACCGTTCACTTCTCCAACAATTCAATTTAAATCTCCATTTAAATTGACCCAATTCCAATCCAAATAACTCCAAATTCCATTGGACTTGATTAATTCCCAATTCAAGTTGAATCAATCTTGATTCCTTCCCAAATTTAAATCAAATTCTAATTGATTTTAATCCTGTTCAATTTTAATTATAATTTCATATTATTCCAATCAATTTGAATTATTATCAATTTAATTTCAGAATCCAAATCACTTCAATTTAATCCATTCCAATTTCCCATTTAATATTTTTAAACTTATACAACTTTAATTATAATTTACATTTTTCAATTTCTATTTATAATCCATTACATTCACATTTTGCTTTTAACTTGGAGTTAGACATTTTATTTATCCAATATATTTTTATTATTCCATAAACATTTTAATCAAGATCCCAGAGTTTAAACCAATTTCCAAAATTCTTTGGCAAATTCATTCATCCTTTTGAATTTCAAAACCAAACCCAGTTCACAAACAATCCCAATTTAAAATAATTTGGTAGCAATTTCTCTTCTAGAAACTCGAAAATAAACATCGATAATGCTGCAGTCATCACCTACGTTATTTTCCAGTGACCGAAAGAGTTCAATGCTTTTATCACATTAAAACATTTCCAAATTTTTTTTTTAATTTCAAAGCTCCCAGATTTCAAACACAAAGATATTTTTGAAATAATACTATTCTTTCTTCAAAACCCTTGGATACCACTTTCAAACCCAAAGGAATTTTAATTTTTCCCAAAATTCCAAACTCCCAATCCATCAAATTCATATTTAAACATTACTCTGGAATTTTCATCTTACTCTATTTCAAATATTCTCTGGAATTCTATTTCAAATTATAATCTCATTTATTTATGAAGTTTATTTCAATTTATAAATTACATTTACAATCTATATTTCAAATTCCTTTTCGATGTTAAACCAATTCCCACCTTCCATTAAATTCTTGAACTTATACATCTTCCATCCAAATCCAATTAATTCAAATCGGATTCAATTTGAATAAGTTCAATTCCAACTTCACATTTAAACCATCTCGAATTATATAATTCGAGCCAAATTCTCAAAGATTGGTTTAACCCTTTTAAACCAAATTTACTTTGTTCATTTAAAGTTTAAAACAATTCTAATTTCTGAGTTCTAATTCTAGAATTTCATTTTTAATTAATTAAATTTTAATTTGGTTGTATTATAGTCCTTCTTAACTTAATTCCAATAATTTACAACCAATCACCTAATATTTATTAAAAGGAAATATTGCTATATATATCAAAATATACCTTTGTATAAAACCATTTAAAATCTTTATAAGCAAATAACAAGTACGCGCTCATATATATATATATATATATATATATATATATATATATATATATATATATATATAGACACACTCAACTCATTCTAGAGTACTATGGACTCTATACAATGAGTAATCCCCACCAGAGCCAAGGTTCTCGCTTAACCTTTCAGCTCTGATACCAAATGTAACGACCCGAAATTTTCGAACCCGAAAATTTCAGATAGTTATGAAAAAGAAGAAAGAGATAGAAGAAGAACAGAACACCAAACATCTCACATTTCGCAGCGGATAAAATATAATAATAAATAATAACAGTTTACCAAGAATACTATATCTGTCGAATACATTTAATATACATCAGAGTTTCACATATATACACAGAATTGAATATTTACAATTATCAAGTCTGAGATTAACAATAATATAAATGCAGCGAAATACTCTATACGATATCGCCATCCAGCTCGCCTTCTGAACTCCAGAACGTACCTACCTGAAAAGCTGTAATACTCGGTCTGACCCGAGCATTACACCAAAGTAACACCCGGGTCAGGCTGGAAACCAACGTGAGTAAACCCAACAAACATGGAATACCACAGCATACAACTTAAATGAAACCCGGGTAACCTATATCAGTTTAACCAATTCACAACTTGCTATAGACAACCCTTATTTCACATATACATTTCTAAGTATCAACTTAGATAAAATAATCCAATTTACTTCAATCATTTCATTCCAACCCTTTTATTTCACAAATCCATTTGCAAAGTCGCACTTTGCCATAGTCATAACCTATTTTCAAAATAAGTATTCTATGTGCCAAAATTTGGATTAAATAATCTAATTCTTTTAAATCCATTCATTCCCACTTATCAATTTCTCATATCAATTATAAGAGATTCGAAGTGGTTTCGGATATCTTCCCAATACCCGATCCCGGCCTCTTCGAGTATCATTTTACCCTAACCCAAGTTATCCAAATGAATACGCGTCATTTCATATCAGAGATATCAACTCATTTAAAACAACCAATGCCAATCAATCATCCATAAGCAAAGCTTAATCATATACATATCCATTCAGTTGATTCTAATTAAATTTTCAATCCCCAATCGCTTAGATTTTTTTCATTAATTAATTCCAAATCAATTAATTAATCGATCAACTCTTCCATATTCATTCATCTTAATTAACAACCCTGCGTTAATTATCCTCCAATTCCATTCAAGTAATTCCCTTTAATTAGTTTCACGATATTAATTATTTTTACCAATCAATGAGTAATCTTTAATTACTCCACAAATTAATTGACTATAATCAATTATACTAGTTCTAAATTACTTATATTAATTAACTTCTCATAAGTCACTTATTATGAATTACTTAGTCTCAATTAATCAAATCTTTAATTTCTTCATTAATTATATTTCAATTTATCTTGATCTAAATTAATCACATTAGTAAAAAAAATCCATTTAATCATCTTAATTAACCTCTTATTTAATTACACGGTAATTGTATTTTATTAACTTCATTAAACCATTATTTATCGAACCATCAAATGATTATTCTGAATCACTTACTCTCAATTAATTAACTTAAAGCTTATCTTATTAATTATTTCAAACCCTTAATTACTAAAGTAATTAACCCAAATAATTAATTAATTAAGTTAATTATTCATTTTAATCACCCTTATATTTTTCAAAAAAAAATCCAATTTATATATTTCGATAACTCAGGGTACCGAAATATTCAAACAAACCACAGCATTCAGCATTCCAATCACCAAAAATATTCAGCATAGAATATCAACGATTCCAGTATATATTATATAGTACTATATATAAGATAGCACATCAATCCAATTTAACTATTCAACCAATCATTTAAGTTTAACCATTAAATTTAAATAAAAAAAATCCAGAAGCGTGAGGTTTACTCACCTTTGATTCTTGTTGCACAACCCACTTCTAATCCGTCTCGCTTCTCGATTTAGACCTTGTATAACATTAGATGACTTATTAATAATTGAAATAAACTAGACCATTTATCTCCTTTTATAAATTACTAAATATGGATTTTGTTTTCAACTATTTTCCTTTAATATTTTATTAATATTTTTATTTAAATAACATTCAAAATATGTATACCTATTTAATTTGAAATTGTATATTGAAATTATAGAAATATTTATAAAATAAATCATAGACTTCAAAAATCTATTTTCACATAACATTTTCAAATTCCTATTTAAATCTTTTCAAGAATTGAAACCCTTATATTTTTCAAAATCATAACTATACATGTTCTTACCGTATTTTCTTTTTAAATTAAAATAGATATGCATATATATATATATATATATATATATATATACGTTTTAAAACAAGACAGTTAAGTTCCAGAATATACTTCCCTTTTCATACCCATACTGTATATATATTTCTCTCATTCCCAAAATAAGTTATACAGGTTAGATTTTTTTTTTATATACTGCAATACCTATTCTAACAGTACACCAACATTATTATTTATATTTTTTTTTTTTTTTTTTTAACCAGGTTAATGAAAATGAGTAGGTACTGCAAATTAAGGAAATAAATTGAAAATACGTATTGTGAATTGAAAATGAAGTATTTATTATTTATAACTTACAGTAGTAAATTAAGAAATTACCTTCCCCTAGAGATGAATCCAAAATCATCGAAACCCGAAGGCTCGAACGCCTCGTCATGCTTGCGACCATAGCCCCCAAGATCGAGCCCTAGCTGCTGTCTTCACCACTCTCGATCTCGAACACGCGCAAACGCGACCTCGCCTTCCACTTCGAGAATCCCAGCTCGCGATCCACCAGTAGCCAATGCGACGCACCACTCAAATCCGCCTTCAATTCCTCCCTCGCGCACGCGATAGCTTCCCTCTTCGTCGCGACTCCCCTAATCACTCACGCCTTGCCTCGCGAACCCCTGTCTCACACAAGGCCATTCGATCGTGAATCGAAAACATGATGAAACTAGCAGGGGCCAACTCGATTAGGAGTTGAATCGATTTTGATTTGATTGAGAACCGAGGTCGCCACTTCGGCCATTTTTTTTTAATCTGCTGAAACGAAAGTGATTTGAGGATTTAGGAAGGTGGATTCAAGAAATTAAATTGTGGTAAGGAAAAAAAGAAACTTGCAAATCTCGTTCGTTTGATTTCCGTTTCCCTTCCCCTTTTTTTTCGATTTTAAGATTCGAGAGGAAGATAGAAATAAATGATCGGTTTGATTTCTCTGGAAGCTACAAAGAGATATTTCCTAAAGAGGCTTCGAGTAAAAGCTACAAGGTGGCTGAGATGACCATTATATTTTAATATTATTATATGTCCAAAATATCTTGTTAACATAACGCGAAATTTCTAACTCCGAATCAATCAGGCCGACAGACGTCTATAATGTTTTACCCGCATTCCGAACACAATGGAATGTGTTTCGGAGGCTAATTTAATCATATACGCTAGTTACTGAAGAAAACGATCGATTTTAAATTAAATCGATTAAAATGGTTCTAAGCGTTTTGAGCTGCGAGGGTCAAACGACAACTCCGATTGCTACGAAAATTGAAATCCGATAATAACTAACTATTACGGATCCAATGGAACTGGTTTCGTCTAATTCCGAGACTATGCCTCGGAAGGCTATTTCTAAATTCAATTTAAACCATATAATTTCAAAATTGAACAAATTACCTTTAAATCGAATTTCAACCATTCTATTATCTTCAGTATCATCATTTTAAATTTTATAGGCCTTCAAATTATTTTAATAGGCTTAAAAATTTCAGATTCAGCATTTTACCCAATTTCAATTATTAAATTCAATATTTAAACTGTACAATTCAATGATTTAATTACCAAGTAAATATTGATATCTTAAATTCAAGTTAAAATTAACTTTTAAATATTTTAAAATCAATTAATTATTCCAATTTTAAGTTGTTAAAAATGTCGGGTCGTCACATTCCTCCCCCCTTAAAAGAATTTCGTCCCCGAAATTACTAGTTAGGAAGAATGGTCCAATACCCGTTTACATTTTCTCCCAAAACCAACAGTTCAACATCTTATCAACAATCTTTTATTAAAGACCCACAATCCTTAACTACTTGCCAAAACCTTCTATAGTTTTCACGCAACAACCTTTTGCTCAAAACTTTTAAATTTCAATTTAAATTCAAGATTTGAATTATCAAAATTTTCTCGAAATTTTTCCAACTCCCTAAATTTCCGAAAAATTTTGCCAGCGTTTCCTTTGCGCGGTTAGCTCGGTACAACTACAAAAGGCCTCTACGGGCTCCCAAATACCAAAAGAAAACAAAAGCCAAGTGGCTACATCAAAAACCCAATCCAATTTCATCCAGAAATTAAAATACATACCTTTTTGTCGGGCAATACAAATTTATCTTTTAGAACCAAATCCAATTTCCTTTTTCCTTTATAACACCTGCATATTCTATTTAACAACAATATCCAATTGTAATCTTTCAAATCATTGTATACATTTTCTTACAGAAGCTTTCACATTACTTCTATTCAACTTAGTTTCCACCGTTTCATATGAATTCAATTTATTTTCGATTTCTAATATGGAGTTATATCTTTCATTTAAACTGATTCATATTAGTTTCATTTATTTTAAGTTTCCCTTTTGAAATTGTTTTGCCGTTAACCAAAAATTTTCTAACTCCCAAAATTTTCGAAAATTTTTGGCAGAGTCTCCTTTGTACGGAGGAGCTTTTGCAATTTGACAAGAGATATAAATATGTATACATCGACCCACACGGTCGGAAAAAGCAAAAACAGTTCATATTTCCTAATTTTATTGCGTAGGCGTACCTTATTTAGCATTTTAAGCAAGCAGCTTATTTATATTAGCAATTAGCGCAATCCAAATCAACCAAACAGCCTTCAGGTACCTGTACTTACTTAATTTAAATATGTAAGTGCCATATATAGAGAATTTATTAGCATTTCATTTACTTTCAATAGCTAAACAATGAATTACATACACAACAAATGACAAATGCTTCCCATAAGCGATTCATATGATTTTAAAGCTTATTCAATTGCTTTCGATTAATTTATAAACCAATTCATTCAATTTCAATGGTTTAGAACTCAATCTCACACATTCCATTGATTTATAATTCAAGTAAGCTCATTTTCACTTCATATGATTCCGAATCAAATTTATTTAATCCCTAGTAACCCATAGAATTTAATTACTTTGGTTTACGCCAAACAATTATTGTTATTCAATCTCGACGATATTCGCTTCATAGGGTATTCTATTTCATTTTATATTTAATTCCATTTTAATTTATTCTCAACCATTCATTGCATTTCATTTAATTTCCACATTAAATTCATGCAAAACAATTTATTAAGCTTGGCACATTCAAACTTATAAATTAATGACCATTTCCAAATTAATTTATCCCAAGCTTCTATTAAATGGGCTTTCACTCTTATTCGAAGCCAAAGTTTCATAAAATTTTAAACTTAAGTGAATTTATTTTAGTTTATTCCAACCCCAACTTAAGTTTACTTCTATTTGATTCTCATTAATCAAATTTCATTAAATTCGGCATGCCCATCCATTTTAAATTTTAATTTTAAATTTATCTTCTCAATTTATCAAAATAATATCCAACCACAACCGAATTCACTTATACTTCAAATTATTATATCACCAAATTTAAGTTCAGTCGGATAATCTAATTTCAATCACAACTTTGATTTAGTTTTTTTTTTTCAACCAGACTTCATCCATTTATTATTCAACCCATTTTAAATTTTTAATTTACTTACTTAATTCGTTATCGAATTTATTTTATTAATATAAGTCCATTCTCAATTTATTTCTATCCACATGGTTTTGTTTTGCAACTCAAACCATTTCTATTATAATCACTTTTCTTATATCCAATTTACTTGCAAATTCATTAAATATTATTCAAATCACCCTTGGATTTTATTTTTAATTCAAACCATCACATTTTTCAATGCAATTCTATTTTATTTTACTTTACAACATCTCCTCTTATTTTATTTATTACCAAATCCAAGTCGAATTCTATCTATAATTCGAATTCATTCTCAAACTCCATTATTAACTTGCAATCCACTTTATTTAGCCTAGTTAAATTTGATTAACATACTCTATCAGATAATTATTTAGCCAATTAGCTTACTTCCAATTTTAAATCAACATTCGAGTTTATTACAAAAATCCCTTTACTTAATTTCCTGAGTTCAGTTTTATTTTATAATTCCAGTTTGGATTTCTTTCATTTTTTTCCAAAATTCCAACATTTTATTTAAAATTTTTAGAAAAGCTTTTAAATTCACATAATACAATTAAAATAGCTTTTTATAAAAAATATTTCTTATAACTCGATGTCTCAACCAGTCCATCCTTGTTCTCACAGAAATTCAGTCATACGTTGATCAGGCGTAGGACTGAAAATCTATAAGTACTTGGCAAACTCGTTTTCAACATCAGTGAAAATACTTGGAAAACAATTTTATTGAAATGTAGAAATCAATTTTGAAAATAAAGGAAATATTTTTTTTTAGTGTGGATGCTCTGGAAATCATCACCCCCGTTCCATGGTCACAGTTACATACCAGGGTTACGTTGCAGTCGCAGCAAAAGTCCATGTAACTGTAGGCTCTCCGCGGCACTCTCGATTACGCCATGGAACCCACACAACAGATCACAGTTACATCCAGGGTTACGTTGCCGTCGCAGCAAAAGTCCATGCAACTGCAGGCTCTCAGCGGCCTCTGATTCTCGCTGATGAAATGAAACTTCTCCACTCCTACATAAGTCGCAGTCTACCGAGATAAACTCAACCGCAGACTGTTGGCTCTCAGCGGCACACACGACTTTCGCAATGTTACCATAGGTCGCAGTTACATCATGGGTTACGTTGCAGTCACAACAAAAGTCCATGTAACTGTTGGCTCTCCGCGGCACACACGACTTACGCTATGGTAACTCATCTCATAATCCTCAGGAACTAGTTTTGTCCGGACTCCTCACAGGATCAACTTTAGAACCCCTTGGGGCTGAAGGCAGCACCACCCGGTGGCACTCCTGAGAAGTCCATTCCAAGGGAGCGCCTTTTTCCCCAGAGCTATCATCAAAACACTTTATACTATACACATATAGTATCTTACAAATCATACACCTAGTATGAATTTTATCAAAGCTCTTTTACACAAAATGGATTATTTCCAAAATCAATAATTCTCAAACTAGGCTTTCCAAATTCAATATTTATTTTACCCAAAAATCAAAAGCCTTTTTCAAATCCAAAGGTTCCCAATTTTTTTTTTTTCCAAAATCCTCATAGGATCCTTTATATATATTCTGATATATATAAATAAATTTTTAAAACTATGGATCCTTACTTTCTTGTATAAAACATCTTTTATACTCCAAACACTTCTCAAAAACCATAGAAATATCCCATTTCCATCTTTATTCATCTCATATTTCTCAAAATATTCTTTCAGTTCAAAAGAACCATTTCATATTCCTCATTCACCTTTACATTAATCCCCATTTGGATTATTACTTCAATCTTTATCTCAGTTGGGTACTTAATCAATAACAGTTTGAACTCCGACCAGTTTATATCTAGAAAATAGCTTGAGAATTCTAAAAATAAATAAATAGTGGAAAAATAATTATTAGTTTGTAAAATTGCTACAAAATAGGTAAATAACTGTAAAATAGTTAAGAAATAGTTGAATATTTTCAAAATTTGTAGATAATTGCAAAATAGTTGTAAAATAGAAATTAGTTTGTGAAATAGTTGAAAAATAGTAATTAGTTTAGGAAACAGCTGAAAAATGGTTAGAAACCTCCAAAATAATTATAAACAAGTATAAAATAATTTGGCTTTAAGAAAGAAAGGTTATATATATTTAATAGCTTAGAAAAATAAGTTTATATGAAAACAATTTATATTGAAAATAGTCAAGAGTCAAACCGTTCACTTCTCCAACAATTCAATTTAAATCTCCATTTAAATTGACCCAATTCCAATCCAAATAACTCCAAATTCCATTGGACTTGATTAATTCCCAATTCAAGTTGAATCAATCTTGATTCCTTCCCAAATTTAAATCAAATTCTAATTGATTTTAATCCTGTTCAATTTTAATTATAATTTCATATTATTCCAATCAATTTGAATTATTATCAATTTAATTTCAGAATCCAAATCACTTCAATTTAATCCATTCCAATTTCCCATTTAATATTTTTAAACTTATACAACTTTAATTATAATTTACATTTTTCAATTTCTATTTATAATCCATTACATTCACATTTTGCTTTTAACTTGGAGTTAGACATTTTATTTATCCAATATATTTTTATTATTCCATAAACATTTTAATCAAGATCCCAGAGTTTAAACCAATTTCCAAAATTCTTTGGCAAATTCATTCATCCTTTTGAATTTCAAAACCAAACCCAGTTCACAAACAATCCCAATTTAAAATAATTTGGTAGCAATTTCTCTTCTAGAAACTCGAAAATAAACATCGATAATGCTGCAGTCATCACCTACGTTATTTTCCAGTGACCGAAAGAGTTCAATGCTTTTATCACATTAAAACATTTCCAAATTTTTTTTTTAATTTCAAAGCTCCCAGATTTCAAACACAAAGATATTTTTGAAATAATACTATTCTTTCTTCAAAACCCTTGGATACCACTTTCAAACCCAAAGGAATTTTAATTTTTCCCAAAATTCCAAACTCCCAATCCATCAAATTCATATTTAAACATTACTCTGGAATTTTCATCTTACTCTATTTCAAATATTCTCTGGAATTCTATTTCAAATTATAATCTCATTTATTTATGAAGTTTATTTCAATTTATAAATTACATTTACAATCTATATTTCAAATTCCTTTTCGATGTTAAACCAATTCCCACCTTCCATTAAATTCTTGAACTTATACATCTTCCATCCAAATCCAATTAATTCAAATCGGATTCAATTTGAATAAGTTCAATTCCAACTTCACATTTAAACCATCTCGAATTATATAATTCGAGCCAAATTCTCAAAGATTGGTTTAACCCTTTTAAACCAAATTTACTTTGTTCATTTAAAGTTTAAAACAATTCTAATTTCTGAGTTCTAATTCTAGAATTTCATTTTTAATTAATTAAATTTTAATTTGGTTGTATTATAGTCCTTCTTAACTTAATTCCAATAATTTACAACCAATCACCTAATATTTATTAAAAGGAAATATTGCTATATATATCAAAATATACCTTTGTATAAAACCATTTAAAATCTTTATAAGCAAATAACAAGTACGCGCTCATATATATATATATATATATATATATATATATATATATATATATATATATATATAGACACACTCAACTCATTCTAGAGTACTATGGACTCTATACAATGAGTAATCCCCACCAGAGCCAAGGTTCTCGCTTAACCTTTCAGCTCTGATACCAAATGTAACGACCCGAAATTTTCGAACCCGAAAATTTCAGATAGTTATGAAAAAGAAGAAAGAGATAGAAGAAGAACAGAACACCAAACATCTCACATTTCGCAGCGGATAAAATATAATAATAAATAATAACAGTTTACCAAGAATACTATATCTGTCGAATACATTTAATATACATCAGAGTTTCACATATATACACAGAATTGAATATTTACAATTATCAAGTCTGAGATTAACAATAATATAAATGCAGCGAAATACTCTATACGATATCGCCATCCAGCTCGCCTTCTGAACTCCAGAACGTACCTACCTGAAAAGCTGTAATACTCGGTCTGACCCGAGCATTACACCAAAGTAACACCCGGGTCAGGCTGGAAACCAACGTGAGTAAACCCAACAAACATGGAATACCACAGCATACAACTTAAATGAAACCCGGGTAACCTATATCAGTTTAACCAATTCACAACTTGCTATAGACAACCCTTATTTCACATATACATTTCTAAGTATCAACTTAGATAAAATAATCCAATTTACTTCAATCATTTCATTCCAACCCTTTTATTTCACAAATCCATTTGCAAAGTCGCACTTTGCCATAGTCATAACCTATTTTCAAAATAAGTATTCTATGTGCCAAAATTTGGATTAAATAATCTAATTCTTTTAAATCCATTCATTCCCACTTATCAATTTCTCATATCAATTATAAGAGATTCGAAGTGGTTTCGGATATCTTCCCAATACCCGATCCCGGCCTCTTCGAGTATCATTTTACCCTAACCCAAGTTATCCAAATGAATACGCGTCATTTCATATCAGAGATATCAACTCATTTAAAACAACCAATGCCAATCAATCATCCATAAGCAAAGCTTAATCATATACATATCCATTCAGTTGATTCTAATTAAATTTTCAATCCCCAATCGCTTAGATTTTTTTCATTAATTAATTCCAAATCAATTAATTAATCGATCAACTCTTCCATATTCATTCATCTTAATTAACAACCCTGCGTTAATTATCCTCCAATTCCATTCAAGTAATTCCCTTTAATTAGTTTCACGATATTAATTATTTTTACCAATCAATGAGTAATCTTTAATTACTCCACAAATTAATTGACTATAATCAATTATACTAGTTCTAAATTACTTATATTAATTAACTTCTCATAAGTCACTTATTATGAATTACTTAGTCTCAATTAATCAAATCTTTAATTTCTTCATTAATTATATTTCAATTTATCTTGATCTAAATTAATCACATTAGTAAAAAAAATCCATTTAATCATCTTAATTAACCTCTTATTTAATTACACGGTAATTGTATTTTATTAACTTCATCAAACCATTATTTATCGAACCATCAAATGATTATTCTGAATCACTTACTCTCAATTAATTAACTTAAAGCTTATCTTATTAATTATTTCAAACCCTTAATTACTAAAGTAATTAACCCAAATAATTAATTAATTAAGTTAATTATTCATTTTAATCACCCTTATATTTTTCAAAAAAAAATCCAATTTATATATTTCGATAACTCAGGGTACCGAAATATTCAAACAAACCACAGCATTCAGCATTCCAATCACCAAAAATATTCAGCATAGAATATCAACGATTCCAGTATATATTATATAGTACTATATATAAGATAGCACATCAATCCAATTTAACTATTCAACCAATCATTTAAGTTTAACCATTAAATTTAAATAAAAAAAATCCAGAAGCGTGAGGTTTACTCACCTTTGATTCTTGTTGCACAACCCACTTCTAATCCGTCTCGCTTCTCGATTTAGACCTTGTATAACATTAGATGACTTATTAATAATTGAAATAAACTAGACCATTTATCTCCTTTTATAAATTACTAAATATGGATTTTGTTTTCAACTATTTTCCTTTAATATTTTATTAATATTTTTATTTAAATAACATTCAAAATATGTATACCTATTTAATTTGAAATTGTATATTGAAATTATAGAAATATTTATAAAATAAATCATAGACTTCAAAAATCTATTTTCACATAACATTTTCAAATTCCTATTTAAATCTTTTCAAGAATTGAAACCCTTATATTTTTCAAAATCATAACTATACATGTTCTTACCGTATTTTCTTTTTAAATTAAAATAGATATGCATATATATATATATATATATATATACGTTTTAAAACAAGACAGTTAAGTTCCAGAATATACTTCCCTTTTCATACCCATACTGTATATATATTTCTCTCATTCCCAAAATAAGTTATACAGGTTAGATTTTTTTTTTATATACTGCAATACCTATTCTAACAGTACACCAACATTATTATTTATATTTTTTTTTTTTTTTTTTTTAACCAGGTTAATGAAAATGAGTAGGTACTGCAAATTAAGGAAATAAATTGAAAATACGTATTGTGAATTGAAAATGAAGTATTTATTATTTATAACTTACAGTAGTAAATTAAGAAATTACCTTCCCCTAGAGATGAATCCAAAATCATCGAAACCCGAAGGCTCGAACGCCTCGTCATGCTTGCGACCATAGCCCCCAAGATCGAGCCCTAGCTGCTGTCTTCACCACTCTCGATCTCGAACACGCGCAAACGCGACCTCGCCTTCCACTTCGAGAATCCCAGCTCGCGATCCACCAGTAGCCAATGCGACGCACCACTCAAATCCGCCTTCAATTCCTCCCTCGCGCACGCGATAGCTTCCCTCTTCGTCGCGACTCCCCTAATCACTCACGCCTTGCCTCGCGAACCCCTGTCTCACACAAGGCCATTCGATCGTGAATCGAAAACATGATGAAACTAGCAGGGGCCAACTCGATTAGGAGTTGAATCGATTTTGATTTGATTGAGAACCGAGGTCGCCACTTCGGCCATTTTTTTTTAATCTGCTGAAACGAAAGTGATTTGAGGATTTAGGAAGGTGGATTCAAGAAATTAAATTGTGGTAAGGAAAAAAAGAAACTTGCAAATCTCGTTCGTTTGATTTCCGTTTCCCTTCCCCTTTTTTTTCGATTTTAAGATTCGAGAGGAAGATAGAAATAAATGATCGGTTTGATTTCCCTGGAAGCTACAAAGAGATATTTCCTAAAGAGGCTTCGAGTAAAAGCTACAAGGTGGCTGAGATGACCATTATATTTTAATATTATTATATGTCCAAAATATCTTGTTAACATAACGCGAAATTTCTAACTCCGAATCAATCAGGCCGACAGACGTCTATAAAGTTTTACCCGCATTCCGAACACAATGGAATGTGTTTCGGAGGCTAATTTAATCATATACGCTAGTTACTGAAGAAAACGATCGATTTTAAATTAAATCGATTAAAATGGTTCTAAGCGTTTTGAGCTGCGAGGGTCAAACGACAACTCCGATTGCTACGAAAATTGAAATCCGATAATAACTAACTATTACGGATCCAATGGAACTGGTTTCGTCTAATTCCGAGACTGTGCCTCGGAAGGCTATTTCTAAATTCAATTTAAACCATATAATTTCAAAATTGAACAAATTACCTTTAAATCGAATTTCAACCATTCTATTATCTTCAGTATCATCATTTTAAATTTTATAGGCCTTCAAATTATTTTAATAGGCTTAAAAATTTCAGATTCAGCATTTTACCCAATTTCAATTATTAAATTCAATATTTAAACTGTACAATTCAATGATTTAATTACCAAGTAAATATTGATATCTTAAATTCAAGTTAAAATTAACTTTTAAATATTTTAAAATCAATTAATTATTCCAATTTTAAGTTGTTAAAAATGTCGGGTCGTCACAGGGTTGTTATAAGATAGATTAAAAAAGTAGAGATTTTTTATGGAGTGGTGATAATCCTAATAATAGTTCAAAGTTTTTAGTTAAATGGGAAACGATATATAAATCCAAAGCGAAGTGAATGCTAGGTATTTTAATTTTATATAATTTTAGTTAGGAAAATGAATATGGAAATTTAATGATAATAATGAAAATTTAATTTGGAAGGAAAAAATACTGAATCAATGGTATGATGGCACGTTTAATTTACATCATATTTCTACTAAAAATATTAATAATTTTCACATTTTTGGAAATCAAAAATAAAAATTTATGATATCTGTAAATTAGAAATTAAAAGTGTGTTACATTCATGGAATAACACCTCATTTTTGCATGATAGTTGGATATCGGTTATTCCTCCTAAAATAGAATATAAAGAACTTTATGAAATTTGTAATTTTAAAAATGTGTTAATTTCAAAAATATATGGATCGAATTTAAATTTTCCATGGAAATTTAGTTTTAATCATACCATAACTGGGAAACATTTGTTAAGTTTGCATTACTTTGCACTAAACTAGGATTATATAATATTGATAATGAGAACGGCCTTAAAATATATGGTGTTGGGCTAATACAAAAGTTCATACAACGCAACCGTTTTTTAAATTTCTTAATTTTTCAGAAACTAAATTGAATATTTTTAGATTTTTTTAGTAATGCAACTCTCCTTCTAAAGTTAAAGTACATATGTGGTTAATTGTACATGAGAAATTAAATGCTATTGAACCTTTAAAAAGAAAAATATAGCTGTTGATAATAAATGTTTTTTCAACAATGTGGAAATGGAAACTATTTCACATTTATAGTTTGAGTCTCCATCACTAATTATATTCTTATAAATTGTCTTAGTATTTTTTTACTTTAATATTACTAATAATGACGTTAATTGTGATTTTTTAGAATATGCTTAGGTTTTGTTATTCTGGATTTAGTAGATTAGCGATTGATACTATCTTTACTATTATAAGTTGGTATATATAGTTTGAAAGGAATCAAAGAGTTTTTAGTAATATAAACACTTTAATGGATATTTTAATATATACAATTGTCTATTTTATTTTAGTTGGATTTCTAACTCTAGTTATAATAAAGATAACAATATTGATTTCAAAGATTATATTAAAAAGGTAAAATCACATATTAATTTAATAAAGGAGAATGTAATAACTAAAAGTCGATATAATAACAACTCCTTAAATGCCTTTTTAAATGATATGTGTGTTAATGAAACAGATGTCATATTATATAGGAAATTAATTGGATTTTTAAATATTGTGTTTTAGAAGTTTGGTATTCATTTCATAATCTTATATGTCACATGTCACCATATTATGTGTTGGATTTACTCTTTCATCCCATGTAACCATTGTACTGTCTATTTCTTATAACCTAATTTACTCATATTATTGCTTATTTTTTATTAGTTTATTATTCTTGCATATGTATGCATATAAATATATTTATAGACATATTTGTGTATTGATCTTATACTTTTTGTACAGTCTTTTTTGCAGCTTCAGACATGCTTGTGATTAGGATAGATTTGGCTGGTTCAAGGATTTATTACTTATCATTTTCATTGGACTATACTGTTTTCATTATTTTATTTCATTATAGGGAGTGGGGGTCTTTTATTTTAATCCATATTGGGTGAGATGGGTATTAGTACCTATCAGGCATGTTGACATTAACATTTTTTTTAGTGTAGAATAAAATTACGCGAATGCGTAAATACGTGTATGATTGTTGTCTATCCACTTGGTTTCGTTTATTGTTCGAAACTGCTACTTAACCATGCCTTGATTTTTCTATGACCATTGTGTTCCTTCATTTTTCCTTTGCTGTTCTGATTTTATATGTGGAATATAGTATTCATATGCGTGTGTGTCTATGAGTTTAAGCTTGCATTGTCTTCGACATTACCTGATCATATGCATGCTTTGAGCCTCTGTTTCACTAATAGTTGTTTTGCATTGATTTGTATTCCTGAGTCTGGTTCTATTCTCTAGTTTACCACTTTTTTTTTGCTTCTAAACTGATGAACTCTGGTAGTTTTCATATCATGTGGACTTGTTCCTTGAGTTCGTATTGTAACTATTATGTGTCATATTGCTTCGAGGCAGATCATCTTGTTCATGTTGCCAGGTCTGCACTTTGTATTTCATGTTCTTGCATTTGAACTTCACTTAAGTTTGCATTGGTTATTGAGAACCTGGACGGTTTAGTTGCATCTGTAGTTGATTCATCTATGTTGAACTGCTTCACTATCATTTCATTTCTATAATTACTGATGCTTGAGTTTAAGTCTAGTCTGGTTTCATCTGCATATTTCTATGATGATTGTTTTCAGTTGTTGTGTATGAATTCGCTATATCACCATATATGTACACATATACATATGTATGTGTGTATATGTGTGTTGTTGCAGTTTGGTTTGATATTGACTCAAGTTGTTGCATTGTACTTGAAGTCTCTAGCTTGCTATTTTCACCATACCTGATTATGTACATTTGAGTTGGTCTTTGTTGTTCCTGATACACTTGCTCGAGTTGGTCTTTAAAACTTAACTGATCATATCATTTTAATATCTGGATTGCCTTGGCATTCTGAAACTCGATATGCTGTCGTGTTGCATTGTGTTTGATCTTGAGTTACTTCGAGTTAAACTTCCAAGTTGTAATGTTTTTGTGTATACTTTTTCATGATTTTTTGTTGTGCACTTGTTTGCATTGTCAACTTTGCTGTACTGATACGGTGAGATTGTATTTTATCTTGTATCTGCTCTTGACCATTCGACTGTTGCTCATTTCCTCGAGTCTGAGTTACATTGAGCTCTGTGTTGAATTCTGGTTAACACTTGAGTTTGAATAGTTGAGTCGTTTTCATGTGTGCTCGCTGAATTTTTGGTCGAGGCTTGTTTTATGTAGGTTTTTGGATTCTAGTACTCAACAATTTTGTGGTGCTTTTGTATTGCACCTGAGTTGAACATAGCTTTACCTCGGGTTTGACCTTGTGCTCGCATCGTGACTTTATTTGTATTGCACTTGAGTTGAACCTAGCTTTTGATTTGGTTTGAACTGGTGCTCACCTGTCCTTGCAGTTTTATCAAGTGTATATCAGTGTGCATGGCCTTATGGCATGTATAGTGATACACTGTGCATGTCACAAGTTGTTCATGTATGATGAATTCGAAATGAATATGATGACAAACAACCCAAATAACTGAAGAAAATAATTTTTTCAAAAACACATTTTATTTTGCACTGCAAAAATATTTCTTTTTGAATTTTATTGCTTCAGTGTTTATTTTGCAGATCGCTCAGACGTTGGATTCAATCTAGAATAGAGTTGAAGATAAATACGAGTGAATGAGTGATATATAGTGAGGACAGTTGTGTAAATTGAATTGTATTGTAATTGAAATTTTATACATATAGTGACAGCACAAATTTGTACTATTCGAAATTGTAATAAAATATTCCTTTGAATAAAATATTCGTTTAAATTTAAATTCTGTGTTTTTTATTTTATTCAGAAAATATTTATTTAATTATGTGAAAATAAAATAGTATAATGACAAATACATTTAAGTGAATATATATGTTCATTATCATCAAACAAAAATCATATACTAGCATATTCAACAATCTCCCCTTTTGATGATAACAAATATATATTTAAGATTTTGAATATATTAAATGTATTTGATCATTCAATTTGCTACCCCAATCTGAATGCTCCCTCTCTATAACAAAGCTGCCTATTCATATATGCATGAAAATAAATAAAATATGCAAATGAACCTGGATGCAAATAGAAAAGGACAAAATAAAATATTTGACCTATATTTGCCAAAATCTTAACTTTTCTCTTCCTCTTTTGTTATCAACAAAAGAGTAATAGTGTTAGAAAAGTAGAGACAAAGTGATAGACATTAATACAACATTAATACGCAATCGAATATAAATATTAAATTTCAATAAAAAATCAAACAAAAATCATAAATACTCTGTTAGAAGCATATTCCAATTTAGAATGATAGGGATGATGTTAGCATATAAGGCCATATAGTTGTGTCTATTTATGGTATATTTATATCAGGAATTTGAATATCTACTAACCACGCATAACCGTTAGGACTTTTAAATGAGATTAGTAGTATTTCCAAATAAAACTAAAAATAAAAAAAATGAATTCAAGCATCTTCTAACCACGCATAACTGTGAGGACTTTTAAATGGGATTAGAATCAGCTTGTCTATTTAATAATCAATTTTGATATGTGTTCCATACATGCATAATCGTAAGGATTTTTAAATGAGCATGAAAGCACATAATCAAATTCCAAGTAATTCACCCATGCATAACTATGAGGACTTTTAAATGAGAATGAATACTTTGGATGTTTTTATTGCTAAAATAAAATAAAATAAAATGAAAACGAACGATTTCTTATTTAAAAAATATCACATTTTGACATACTATATTGGATTTTAATGAGTGATGGTCGTTAGAAATATGATAGAAATAGAGATGATAATGGATTTTTTACCAATCAAGAATTATTATAAATCTTGTTTAAATTTTTATAGGAATTTACTAAATATACTTTCTCAAGTTATAATATATGATCAATATCAACACTCATCACTTTTTCAATAACTATTTATCTTTTCGATAATCAGTAGGGAGTCAAATTAGTTAATGTAGTCATTTAAGATCAAATACAAAAATAATTATAAAATTAACTAATCTGAAACTAGATCAACAAAAACAGTTTTCTGGAAGGGGTTTTAAAAGAAAAATGTCTGCTATTTGAAAAGTAGTTGAAATGAAAAATATGCAGATATTTCCTTTGAAAATGTGATATAACTAATGAATGTCTCTACATAAAGCACGTTCCACTAGTAATTTCTCTATCAACTAGATTACCGGTGTAATCTGCATCCGAATTTGTGACGACCCGCAAATCCGCACCCCTTTGAGCTGGTAACATTCCATTGTGAGAAATGCGGATTACGGATCTTAAGGCTAGGATAAACACTAGAGGGGGTGAATAGTGTTTTAAGGAATTATTAAATCTTTTTTAGTTTTTGTTAATTTGAACACAAATGTATGCAATATTCAAACACAGATATGATCACAGAATCAAATACAGATGCAGAAATAAATTAAAAGCAGTAAAGAAAAGAACACACCGGATTTTATACTGATTCGGAGTTACCCTACATCCAGTCCTTCACACAAGTACAGATTTCCTTTCAAAAGCAATTGTACAATTACACCCCCGATTTCAAGGCAATGAGGTACACCCTCCAGATTCACAATCCTCTGGGTAGAGATAATTGATTTCAGAGGCAATAAGTTCACCCAATTGATTTCCTAGGCTATAATCACACCTTTTCTCGCTTGATTGATTTCCAAGGCTACAATCACACCTTTTCTCGCTTGATTGATTTCCAAGGATACAATCACACCTTTTCTTGCTAAATTGATTATAAAGAAGTCTATAACTCTGAATAGCACTGAAAATCTTGATGAGATAGTGATAGAGAACCAAACCATAGATAATCTAGTTAGATTCAATGTTGATTTCGACAGAGTAATGGTAGGAATGTGTATAAAGAAATGTGGAAGAAGAAAAGAAATGGAAACCAGAAAATATGATTAAAAATTTGTTGAAAACAACCCGTATTTATAGAAGAACAACAATCATGTCCATTCGTGAAGAGTTATGACGAATAGACACTTCTTTTGAAATTTAAATTTTGAAATTAACTGACACTATGTCACATGGGTATATTGAGCATGTCGACATCCCGAAGGAATTTTTGGTGGCTTGTTTTTCTTTGAAAATAACTTTTATCTTATATTAAAAACTATTTTAAATTTTATAAATACATTTGACTATAGTTAAAATACATAAGTAACTATAAAGAATAATATATATAAAATTTTATACTTAAATCTAAGTATAAATATTCAAAGTTAAATATATTATTATTAAAGATTTTAAAACTAAGAATAATTTGATTTTGAAATTAAAGATTATTTTGTGGCTAAAAGTATTTGAAATCAGGACAGATTTTTTTGATTCTTTTAAAAGGAAGGTTTTGAAAACATTTTGAAAACAAGATATAATTTTGTAAAATCATTTTGAATAAAAATATCCTTATACAAAACAATGTTCCACTAGATTTTTCGTAGGTTCCATCCTACTTAGGGTTCCATCCCTTTAACGGGCTCAAAGTGGATTCCATTCCACGAATAAATTGGATTTTAAGATGTGAGTGCTTTTCTAGGTGTTTTAACAAAAATTTCTAATTAAAAAATAAATTACTTGAAATCTTGAACTCTTGATAATCTTGATATTCTTGATACTTATGAGTCTTCAATCTTGATATCTTGAATCTCTATACTGTACAGTCTTCATTCTTGGTACCTACATGTTTAAATCCTGCATATACGTATATTTCTAAACTATAACTTTTGTATTTATATTTTATAATCCTATTCTAAGGTTGTTGTCATCAAAACCATCACCACAGACCAATAATCTCCCTTTTTTGATGATGACAACCTTTGTTTATAAAATATTACTTCTATCCTAATAACTCCCCCTAAAACTAATAACTCCCCCTTAATCTATGCCTAACTAGCCTATTTTATATTTCTCCTGCTTTGTCATCAACAAAAGCTAACTCCAAACTATATAACTCCCCCTTAATCTAATACTCTATGATATGTGATTATAATTATAGTGTTATCATAAATAATCAACACTTATCTCTAAAACTTAAAACTTAGTCCTAAACTACTAACTATCCTAAGTATATAATAATACTTTTAATAGAACACATATAAGAACACAAATTATTTATTAATCATATAGTTATATTTACATTTTCGTGGGAAACGTAAGAAAGAACATATAACAATAAGAAAAAGAGAAAAGAAACTAATGAGTGTCTTTGAAAATGGGAGATCTATGAACCGAACAATTTGGATAGTAGAAAAAGAAATTTCCACATTGTTCGACAAGATTTCCATCTTTGTCAAAGCACACTTCACCAACGTAAATGACTTTGTCGTCTTCTTCCACATGCACTTCTTCCGTGAGGACTTCTTCTTCTTCTTCTTCTTCCTCGCTGGCGTCTTGTATTTGATCTCCTGAAGAGTCTTCGTCAATCAAATTGGGTTAGCATGATTATCCGTTAGAAATTTTTGCAACCTCTCTTGTTCTTTGGCCATTCGAAGTTGCATCACTTGCATTTCAGTCATTAACTGAAGTGCATCCTTCAAAAAATCATCCATTTTCATCACACGAGCGAGCGTTGTTCGTTGAAACAGTCCAGAAGTAGGAGAAGGGAAAGAAAAGGTTGAATTTATGTTTGATTTGGAAGAGGAAGCTATTGATTATTTAATTTCAGAAGATAGAACATAGAAATAACAGAAAGAATGAATAGAATTTCGAAAATAAGAAGAATATATAACCAATTATTTGAATTTTGGTGAGAAAAATTTCAAAAATAAAAAATCATTGTATGTCGACATAGGGTACAAGGGGATGTCGACATGGTGCTTGAATTTTTGCTATTTAATTTATTTTGATCTAATTTTTAATTATACTTTGTTATTTATATTTTTTATATTTCAGTTATTGAAAAAATACCTAATTCTCTTCTTAATTTAGTAAATATAGATTCATTTAATAGTTTTGTTAATATATAAGCAATTTGATTCTTGGAATTAATATAATCTAGAGTAATTACTTCCTTATTTATATTATCTCTGAGAAAATGATGCCTTATATCAATATGTTTAGTTCGAGCATTTTAGTAGTATTTTTGGATAAATTTATCGCACTAGTATTATCACAATAAATTGGTGATTTTAAGAAATTTAAACCATAATCTTTTAAAGTTTGTTGCATATATGTTACTTGAGAACACGCCAAAGCAGCAAAAATATATTCTGCTTCAGTTGTTGATAAAGAAACCGTGTTTTCCTTTTTACTAAACCATGAAATTAGAGAATGCACCCAAAAAGTGACAAGTTACACTTGTACTTTTTCGGTCTGATTTACAACCGGCATAATCAGCATCACAGTAAGATATTAAGTCAAAAGAATCAATTTTAGGGTAAAATAAGCCATAATCAGAGGTGTGTTTAACATATCTTATGATACGTTTTACGGCTTTTAAGTGGGTCTCTTTAGGTTGGGATTGATATCTTGCACAGAGACAAACACTATGCATGATATAAGGTCTACCAGTAGTAATATAGAGTAGTATCCAATCATTCCTCTATATAATTTTTGATCTACATCTTTCGAGAGATCTTCTTTACTAAGGTACTCATTGGTTGCCATGGGAGTGGGTTTTCCACTCGCAGTAGTCAAACCAAATTTATTAATTAGGTCTTTAGCATATTTTTCTTGACTAATAAAGATACCATTATCTAATTTTTTTTATTTATAATCCTAAAAAGAAGTTTAATTCACCAATATAACTCATCTCAAACTCTTTTGTCATTATTTCAGAAAATTCTTTATTCATTTCAAAATTAGTTGATCCAAAAATAATATCACCTGCATAGACTTGTACTAGTTGAATGTCATTTTTATTTCTTTTAACAAAAAGAGTATTATCTACTTTACTAATTTCAAAGTTTGATTGTAATAAGTAAGATCTTAGACTATCATGCGAGGCTCTAGGAACTTGTTTTAGACCATATAGAGCTTTCTTAATTTTGTAAACCTGATTTGGTAATTTTTCATTTTCAAAAAGTGGTGGTTATTCAGCATATACTTCTTCTTTTACAAATCCATTTAAAAAAGAACTTTTAACATCCATTTGAAATAATTTGAATTTATTATGATTTGGGAACGCAAGTAGAATCCTAATTGCTTCTAATCTTGCTATGGGAGCAAAGTTTCATCAAAATCTATTCCTTCTTCTTGAAAATAACCTTGAGCGACTAATCGAGCTTTATTTCTAACAACCTCTCCTTGTTCATTCATTTTACTTTTATAAACCCATTTAGTTCCAATTATAGTTTTATTTTCAGGTCTAGGAACAAGTTTCCAAACATCATTTCTAGTAAATTGATTTAGTTCTTCTTGCATAGCCAAAATCCTTGAACCATCAGTTGATGCTTCTTTTGGATTCTTAGGTTCAATAGTTGATATAAAAGCTACATTACTCATTTGACTTAGTTGATTTCTAGTTTTAACAACAGATTGCATATCTCCTAGTATATTTTCAATAGGGTGATTTTTTAAAAGTTTAGTCCTTTTATTAGGATAATTAATTTCATTATTAGTTTCAGTTGACTCTTGATTTTGATTGATTAAATCCTCTTTATCATTTGTATCTTCAAAATTTTTGAGATTTTCATCGAATGAAATATGCATTGTTTCTTCGATGGTATTAGTTTTTAAATTAAACACTCTGTATGCTTTACTTTTATTAGAATATCCGATAAAGATACCTTTGTCAGATTTAGGATCAAATTTATCTAAGTTATCTTTTGTATTTAAAATAAAACATTTACTTCCAAAAATTCAAAAATAAGATACCTTAGGTTTCTTTGAGTGAAGAAGTTCATAAGATGTCTTATCACTTAAAGGTCTAATTAAAATTCTATTTAAAATATAACAGGCAGTAGCAACTGCTTCTGCCCAAAAATATTTTGGTAATTTACTATCTGAAAGCATAGTTCTCGCACACTCTTGAATCGTCCTATTTTTAAGTTCTACTACTCCGTTTTGTTGTGTAGTTCTTGGAAATGAAAAATTGTGAGTTATTCCCTTTTTATTGCAGAATTCCTCAAACTTTTCATTTTCAAATTCACCACCGCGTTCACTACGGATGGTTATAATTTTTAGAGAAAGTTGGTTTTGTTTCCTTTTTGTAAAGTTCTTAAAACATTCAAAAGTATCAAATTTATGTTTCAAAAATATTGTTCATGTAAATCTAGAATAATCATCTACAATTATAAAAACATATTTACTATGATTTATTGATAGAATTTGACATTGACCAAATAAATTAAGATGAAGTAATTCAAGAGGTTTTGAAGTTGAAATCATATATTTTAATTTAAAGGAACTTTTTCTAAGTTTTCCTAATTGACATGCATAACATAGACTATCTATTTTAAAATTCATTTTAGGGAGACCTCTTACTAGATCATGTTTTGACAATCTGTATAAGAGTTTGAAATTCAAATGCCCAAATCTCTTATGCCAAATCCAAGGGTCACTTGTATTTTCCAAAAGACACTGGTTATCATTTGAAACTTTCATACTAAGAATATAAATATTATTTTTCCTAATTCCCTCAAATATTATGGTGAATTATTATCTTCAATGCGACACTTATCTTTTTCAAATTTAATTTTATATCTTTTATCGTAGAGTTGACTTATACTTAGCAGATTATGTTTCAGATTCTTAACTAGCAAAACATTAGTAACAATAGGAATTTCAGAGTTACCGACTTTGTCGATGCCAATCACATATCCTTTTGAATTGTCTCCAAAGTTAACCGGTCCTCCGTCTTTGTATATTATAATCATTCAATTTATCAGGATTGCCAGTCATGTGTCTAGAACATCCACTATCGAGTATCCATTTGTTCTTTTTGATCTGCACAATTTGTCTGTTGTGGATCGATTCCTCAACTCCCATAAAGCATGTTTCCTGCACATCAAACAATTTTGGTAGACAACTTGAATTTGAACATTGATTATATGCAGACTCATGAGACAATGATAATCTGAATATTTCTAAACTAGTATTAGCAAACATAGCCATTTTAAAAACTTTTCAAAAATCATATTATGAAACTTTGAAACCTTACTCTGATACCAAATGTGAGAAATGTGGATTACGAATCTTAAGGCTATGATAAACACTAGAGGGGGTGAATAGTGTTTCAAGAAATTATTAAATCTTTTCTAGTTTTTGTTAATTTGAACACAAATGTATGCAATATTCAAACATAGATATGATCACAGAATCAAACACAGATGCAAAAATAAAGTAAAAGCGATAAAGGAAAGAACATACCAGATTTTATACTGGTTCGGAGTTACCCTACATCCAGTCCCGCACATAAGTATGGATTTTCTTTCAAAAGCAATTGTACAATTACACCCTCGATTTCAAGGCAACGAAAAACACCCTCCATATTCACAATCCTCTGGGTAGAGATACTTGATTTCAGGGGCAACAAGTTCACCCAATTGATTTCCTATGCTACAATCACACCTTTTCTCGCTTAATTGATTTCCAAGTCTACAATCACACCTTTTCTCGCTTGATTGATTTCCAAGGCTATAATCACACCTTTTCTCGCTAAATTAGTTAGAAAGAAGTCAATAACTCTGAATAGCACTGAGAATCTTGATGAGACAGTGATAGAGAATCAAACCAGAGATAATCTAGTTAGATTCAATGTCGATTTTGGCAGAGTAATGGTAGCAATGTGTATAAAGAAATGTGGAAGAAGAAGAGAAATTAAAACTAGAAAATATGATTAAAAATTCATTTAAAACAGCCCCTATTTATAGAAGAACAATAGAAATGTCCATTCGTGAAGAGATATGACGAATAGACACTTCTTTTGAAATTTAAATTTTGAAATTAACTGATACTATGTCGACATGCTCGTATATTGAGCATGTCGACATCCCAAAGGAATTTTTGGTGCTTTGTTTTTCTTTGAAAATAACTTTTATCTTATATTAAAACTATTTTAAACTTTATAAATATACTTGACTATAGTTAAAATAAATAAGTAAATATAGAGAATAATATATATATAATTTTATATTTGAATCTAAGTATAAATATTAAAAGTTAAATATATTATTATTAAAGATAGTTTAAAACTAAGAATAATTTGATTTTGAAATTAAAGATTATTTTGAGGCTAAAAGTATTTGAAATCAGGATAGATGTTTTTGATTCTTTTAAAAGGAAGGTTTTGAAAACATTTTGAAAACAAGATCATTTTGAATAAAAATTAGCGGATACAAAACAATGTTCCACTAGATTTTTCGTAAGTTCAATCCTACTTAGAGTTCCATCCCTTTAACGGGCTCGAAGTGGATTCCATTCCACGAATAAATTGGATTTTAAGAAGCCAGTTTCTTTCTAGGAGTTTTAACAAAAAATCCTAATTAAAAATAAATTACTTGAAATCTTGAACTCTTGATAATCTTGATATTCTTGATACTCATGAGTCTTCAATCTTGATATCTTGAATCTCTATACTGTACAGTCTTCATTCTTGGTACCTGCAAGGTTAAATCCTGCATATACATATATTTCTAAACTATAATGTTAGTATTTATATTTTATAATCCTATTCTAAGGTTGTTGTCATCAAAACCATCATTTCACGGACTAACATCCACAACAATTAAACTCAAAGTGGAAAAGAAGTACAAGTCTTTAGGATTAAAGAAGAAAGAGGTAGATGAAGAAGATCAAAACAACATTAGAGTCTCACAATCGCAGCGAAAAAAATTCAATGTATAATAACAGTTTTTAAATACAAAGAAAATATGCACTGTTATAGATACATACCATCATCAGAGTACAACAAACATTCATCACTTGGACAACTTAATACTTGTCCTTACACAGCGGAAACAATAGTCAAATACAGAAATACGCTCTGCCATCCAGTTTGTCTTTGGAGCTCCCTAGCTTTTTTAACTTGATCCTGTACAACTCGGTCTGACACGAGCATTATAATAAAAAAACACCCGAGTCAGTTTGGAAAAACAGCGTGAGAAAACCATACTTAATTGGATTATTGAAGTTTTGAAAATCCTTGGAAATAAAGGTATGTCGTAAGACCACGCCACAAATACATATGCCGAGTTTTTACCTTATGATAACTAAAACATTTTTATCGAATTCGTCTCATATTATAATAGTGTCTAAGTACAAATACTTATTCAAATAGCCGAAATTGTTACATTCATTAAATTCCAGCATAATAGGTATACAAACAAGTCTGAAGGCACTTATTAGAGATTGGGTTTCCATACAATGGCAGGGCTACTGGTGTACTGCCCGTCACAGTACGTGGTCTAGATCAACGTACCGAGGACCACTTCCGATCCCCTGCAACACAAGATCGAAGCTACCCCTTACTGGATAGTGCGAATAAGATCACCCCACGGTTGGAGATAACAACCGCCCACTAAGCTGAAAATAAAAGGGACCTCTAGACAGGGTAAATCTTACCCTAATTGGTTGCTAGCCACATAGCCTTGCCGCACCTCCCTTGTTTTAGCCATTCTCGGTTGATGAGGCTTGAGGCTATGCTTTACCTTTATAGCACACATTTATTTAGAATGCTCATCGTCCTCATGATAACATTCTGATAGCATTCTTCTATACAAGTTGCCCTGGGTCTAGACAAACCGAGTCACCATCTTCACCATCTTCACGGTCTTTATTCAAAAACGTTCAAACCGGATCGAAGTGGTATTCGGATAATTAAACCCGACCCCGACCACTTCAAAACGATCAGCGCATTGGCCAATATTGATAGTCGGTTATGTAAACATCATATAACATTCACAAGCAACAATCAGGTCTTAAATAATTTTTCCAAATTATTTATTTCAAAAATATCTTCTTCACATGATATTATTTCCATAGTTTAACGCTTTGAAAAATAGGTTTCAAACCCCTTTTAATCACACGGAATAAATTTAAGTCTTTTCCCATACTTAGAATATTTTCCCACTTTGTTTAATATTCAACACTTGAAAAATATTTCTTTTTATCTCGAAAATCATTTACAACTTAATTGTAAATTTTCAACCCATTTCACCGAATTCTATAACTTTAGGATTCCTTAATTTATTTTATTTAATATTTCCAAAGCCGTTTATTTATTTAAAAATTCCAGTTTCACTTCTACTTCCCTTGTGAATTTTATTTCACCTTCTGGAAACTTCAATCTTATACCTTGGCAATTATATTTAAGTTCCATAACCCCATGAAAAGATCTTCGCCTAAAATCTTATCCAATTTATTAAACTCGTTTCTCATCTCAAGAGGATTTATAATTGAATTTTTAAAACATTTTAAAAACATACATAACTATAAAATAAGAAAAATGGTGTGACGCCCCACCTCTATACCCATGCTAGCTAAGGACACTACGGTGTAATGCCGTCAACTAGCACGGAGAATAAGGCTGTTGAGGAGCGACCATCCGTGTAATTGCTTTGTGCGAGCACCGATATGTCAGATAGTACAACATGCATTTGGTTTCAGGAGGAAATCCGACATACTGATACAAACTCAAAGCTACTACACAGTGGCTATAATATCTTCGGAAACAAACATAGAAATAAACATAACACAAATCAGTCATAGATATCCATATCACAAAGGCGGAAAAAGATATAAATATAACACATGAAAGTGTACTTCAGAGTAGTGGTCAAACAAGATCCATAATATCACAAAAGAATAGCTACAAGTGCTAGGCAAAAGAATATGGATACATCAATGAGTCTGTGACGACCCAGAATTTTCGAGCATTTAAAATTGAAATATTTAATTGATTTCAAATATTCAATAGAGTAATTTTAACTTGAATTATGAATATCACAATTTATTGATGATTAAATTAAATAATTTGAAGCTGAGTAAAATGTTGAATCTGGAATTTTAAGCCTGTTAAAAATGATTTGAAGGCTTGTAATATTTATATTCATAACACTGAGGATAATAGAAGTTGTGAAATTGAAATTAATAGTGGTTTGTTCAGTTTTAAAATTTTATAGTTTAAATCGAATTTAAAAATAGCCTTCCGAGGCACAGTATCAGAATTAGACGAAATCAGCTCTATTGGGTCCGTAATATTGAATTATTATCGGATTTTAAATTTCGTATCGGTCGGAGTTGTTGTGTGCTTATACGTTAAGTAGACGCATTGAAAATTTAATCGAGATTTTTATATAAAAAAATAAAAAAATAAAAACAATATTAAACCAGTAGCCACCCTAGCATCTGATTGCTGTCGACCTAGTTGTCTTCCCTTTTCGTTTCAAGCATGCTACCTTTGTCTTCCCTCAGAAGCCAAGATTAAAACAAATATCTCTAGATGATTATATCTACCGAATTCCTTTTCCTTATTTCAAATTTCGTCCTCTTCAATCCATAAACGAAGTCGTTTTCCCTTTAATTATTTCAGCCTAACACTTTTTACTAAAATCGCGCACCCCTCTTCTTCTATTTCGGTAAGAGCATCGAAAAAAAAAGATGGAGTCGCGAAACCCTTGAAGTCGCGAAACCGTTGAGGATTTTTCAGATTCTATTTCATCTTCACGAATCTCGAACCCAAATTCAAGCCAGTGGAGGCACTTCGCGTGCGCGCTTGGAGAGGAACGGCGGTAGCTTAGGACATTACGGCGTGAGGAAGGACGCGGTGTGAAGTGATGGTTCGTTCGAGCTTTGGTTTTGAAGAAGGATTGCGAGCCCTATTCGCGTTGCCTGGGTAAATCGCGAAGCACACTTAGGAAGGGGGGATTGACTGTCGATTGGGGTTTTCGAGACATGGCTGTTCGCGCGTACGTCGAGGTGATGGTGATGGGTAATGCAATTTCTCGCGCTCGCGTAAGGGACGGCAAGGTATATCCTATTCTGATTTTAAATTCACATTTGTTTTTATGCATACAGAATAAAAATATATATGTAATATATTAAAATGAAAACATTAATATATATGTACAGATAGATTAATATTTTTCTCAGTAAGGTGTAAAATCGATTTTAGGCTTAATTATACATATAGATATATATATATATATATTTATTTTGAGTACGAAAAAAAAGAGAAGAGAGGAAGAAAACTGCAGCAGTACATAGATATGCAGTTTATGTATTTTAAATGTTAATAATAATAATATGTATGTATGGGTATATAGTAAAGCCGATTTTTTTTAATAATATGGTAAAGAAATAATCATTTAGTTAAATGGAATGGTTAATTAATTAATTTGTTCAAAAGGGATTTAAATTTAAGTTAGATAATTAATTAAATCAATGGGAAGTAATTGTTCAATTTATTCAATTATTAATTAATTATATAATGTTATACAAGGTCTTAAATCGTGAAGTATCAAGCCTATTTGGATCGGATCAGCATATTCAAAATCAAGGTGAGTTAATCTCACTCAGTTAAATAAATTTAAATGATTAAATTTAAATAATTGTCCGAATGGTTGAATTGATCGATGTACTATAGTATGGTATATTTTGGGATTGATATTTATATTGTGCTAACGTCTTTGGATGCAGGGAAAACAGGTTGGAGGGATCCAACTGGATCCCTCAACATTTATTTAAATTACTTAATCCCCTCTGTCGTGATTATTTGGTATTCTATGATGAATTACATTAGAATATTGAATGCTATGAGTTGATTGGATATGATTGGGTATAATGTATTACCAAAAATATATAAATTGGATTTTGAAAAGAAAATAAAAGAAGTAAATTTGTAAGTAAAATAATTATAGAATAAATTTAAGAATGAATTGGAAAAGAAATAAAGTGACTGTAAAATTCAAATAAATAAATCTTGGGCATAGAAAGGAAATTTGAATAAACAGAGAGTTAATGAATTTTAAAATCTTCAGTGATATTAATTAAAAGAACAAAACATTTATTTAAAATTTAATATTTAAATTATTCAAAGGATTAAAGAAGAAGTTGGGAAAATCTGAAATTTGTATATTTCAGTTAAAAGATTTAAAATCAGATGGGGAAATAATAATAATAAGTTCTTAACTAACTGATTTTGAGATGAACTGTGTGAGTAAAGAAATTTATTTCAAATAAAATAAATTGGAAATCAATTTGGGAAAATTGATTTAAGTGATTGAAGTTGGGATTTTCTCTGGATAGCCAAGTGCATGTTTTTAAAAGTAAATTTTTTAATATAAATTAAATGTTTTAAAGTTGTTTTTAAAGAAAGCAAGTTTGTAAAATTTATTATTTCTAATATGTAAAGTCTAAAGTAAGTACTTTCTTTTAACCTATTTTAGCAGTAAATATTTAAGAAGTAACTTAGTATGTTGTTTTTTTGAAAGTGAAAACCTAGTTTTTATATTTTATAAAATAACCTTACTTTTAAATATTCATATAATATATATATTTTTAGCCAATTATCGAAGTAGTCTTAACTTAAACGTTCTAAAGTAATTCCAAAATAAGTATTTTATTTTAATCTATTATCGTGATAATTATTTAAGAATAATTTAGTATTTTGTTTAAAGAAGAAAATCTAGTTATATTTATAAAGTAAACTTATTTTAATTTGTTTCTAAAGTATTATTTTAAATTAAGTACTAAAGTAAAGTTCTCTAAATTAAATAATAAACGTACTTTACAATTAAAGTATTTTGAAATTATTTTAAAAATCTAAAATCTTGTGCTTGGTGATTCCAGTGGAAATAGAAATACTTGGAATTTATTCTGAGAAGAGAAGATAGTTTTGAATACTGTTTTCTAAGGGTTTTGAGAATAGCAATATATCTTGTGAAGATATTTTTGAGGTTAATAAATAATTTGGAAATTTATTTATTGTTGGATGGTTGTTTGTGAATATTAATTGATAGTTAAATAACCGACTATCAATATTGGCCAAATGCGTTGATCGTTTTGAAGAGACCGGGTTTGAGATTTATTTCTCGAAAACCACTTCGATCCGGTTTGTACATTTCGTGGAAAACGAGGATTCGAAGTTGGAGCGGTGAAGTGCAAGGGCTAGTCGCTACTAATCCTGAGGATATTTCCAAAATGGATGTAGTAGGAATAATGCCTTCGTTCCGTTCGAACCCGGGACGAACTTGTATGGATGAATGCTTACGAAACATCGTCATGTGGACGATGGGCATTCTAAGGGATATGTTTTATAAAGGTAACGCTTAGCCTCAAGCCTCATCAAATGGGAATGACTGAAAATCAGGGGTTATGCAGTAAGGCTAGGTGGGTAGCACCCAAGCAGGGTGAGGTCATTCCAGTCTAGATGTCCCTTTTTATTTCGGCTTGGTGGGCGGTTGCTGATCCCAACCGCGGGGTGATCTCACTCGGGATTATCCAGTAAGGGGTAGTCCCAGTCTTGTGTTGCAGGAGAGAGGGCGTACTCCTCGGTACGGTGATCTAGGCCTCGTACTGTGACAGGTCGTACCCCACTGCCTAGTCATTAGTTGGAAATCCATTCTCCCTACGAGCCTTGTACGAGTTTTGTTTGTATTACCCACTTTGTGGCTAGTAGCTGGAATTTATTCATGTAACAATTTCGGCTATTTTATAAGTATTTGTATATAGACCCTATTATAATATCAGAGGATTTCTATGAAAATTGCTTTAGCTATCGTAAGGTAAAAACCCGACATGTTTATTTGTGGCGTGGTCTTACGAGATGCTTTTGTTTTCAAAGGATTTTTGAAACTTTAATAATCAATTGGGTGTAATTTTCTCACGCTGGTATTCCAGAATGACTCGGGTGTTATTTAACTGTAATGCTCGGGTCAGACCGAGTATTATAGGATACAGGATATGATGCTGTAGAGCTCAGGAGACGAGCAGGATGACGATACGTACTCCCGTACTTGTTTTTATATATATTCTGCTGTGTTGAGTTGTTGTGTATCCATTGTATGATATTGATGTTGAGCTGTGTTTGATGTACTCTGATGATGTAATATATAAACAGAGATATTTGATTTTTGAGTAAAGACCATTTATTATGTATTATATTTTATTTCACTGCGATGGTTAGATTCTGATGTTGCTTTCTATTTTCTTCTTCTACCTCTTCTTCTTTAACCCAAATGGTTTATATTTCCGTACAACTTGAGTTGATTGTTGTAGAATAGTGTTAACTCAAGAGGTAGGGATTTGCGGGCCGTTTCACTTGGTATCAGAGCGAGGTTGGTGATAACTTTGGCTCTGGTGGGAATTACTCATAAAATAGAGTCTATGGTACTCTAGAATGAGTTTGAGCGTATTAATAGATATGAGCGCGTATTTGTTAGTGAATAAAAAAATTGTTTTTATATTGTGTTGATTTATCGGTTGAGTGTTTATGGATTCTGGTCGATATATGGGACGCCATATCATCGATAGGAATTTCTAAACTCTTGAACAAGATAAACCGACACAGTATTGTTTTAAATAGGGTAAATGAAATAATTTTACCCAAAATTATTTTGTATATAAAAGAAATGATTTTTTCGTAAATTATTATAGTTATATATGGATGCTTGGTTGTTAGGAATAATAACATTGAATTATTATTAATGAGTAAAATTGAATAAGAAATTGGGATAATAACCAAAGATTAAGAGATAAATTAATAAAATGAATGAAATTTGTAAATGTGATTATAATTGATTAAGGAATTGAAACCATAATTAAAAACTAAGAAACAAATTCATATACAAATGAAATTTGTAAACATAAACAAAATGTAAATTATAGTGTGATTAATAATTAAAATAAAATAAAATTCCAAAGTAATGTTTGAAAATAAATTTAAAGTGTTTGGAATTTGAAAATTTGGAAATTTAAGTTCCTTTGAATTTGGAAACGATTTTCAAAGGTTGGGAAAAATAATAAATATGTACGAAATATTTTTGAATCGGATTTGAAATCTAGAGAGATTTGGAAATTAAAATATTTGAAGGGTTTTCAAATAAAAAGAGAGAAAAAAATTGAACTCTTTACGGTCGCTGGAAATAATTCCGATGAAGATCGCGACATCATCGGTGTTCATTTTCAAGTTTCCAAAAGAGGGATTGCTACCAGGATGTTTTGGATTAATGTTTGGTGGAGAAATTTGGTTGATTTTGAAAATGCAAGGGAATAGTTTGGTGAGATATATATATGTTTTCAAAAATCGAATGTTGAACTTAAGTTTGAGGAAAAAAATAATAATTAAGTTGAATGAAATAAACAAGTTTTAAGATTAAATTTTATAGGTAACTGATTAATTAATATGGTATGCAAGTGAAATGAAATGAAATTGGATGATGTTGATTGAAATGTGTAAAATAAGGACCAGAATAAGTTCAAATGGACTAAAAATAATTAATGTTTGAAAACAAAATTCATTGGTTGAAAATGAATTTGTGAATGAATAAATGAATCAACTATTGAACATATAAAGTAAAGTTGATATTAATAAGAAGAAATTGAAAATTTTAATCCGGCAATTAAAATTTAACTTAAGTGAATGAAAGTGAAGAAAATATATTTGAATTTAACTTGTGATAAGTTAAATAAAATTGAAATTGAAATTGAATTAAATTGGATTATAATTGGAAGTGTTGTTGAATGAATTGGATTAAATGGATATGATGTGAAATATAAACAAATCCAATTCAAGCATAAATTGAATAGCCTTATTATTAATAAATCGAACAATGAATTGTTAATGTAATTAAAATTTAAAATGGATAAAAGAAGAAACTAATCAAATTAATTAGTGAAATGGGTGGGGATTTGATCAAAGGAAAATTGAATCAAAGATTGTGAATATGTAATATAGTCTGGAAATAAAGCATGAGTTGTATAGAATCGGATTAGAATAAAAATGATTTGTGATGGAATAAATCCAATTCGAGTATGAATAAATTAAAACGAGAATGAACTTAAGTTATGAAATGGTGGTGAATTGAAGTAAATTAACTTAAGTTTAAAGCTAGTTTGAATTTTCAAATGAATCCAATTCGAGAAAGAATGAATTAAATACGGCCTTGGGTATAATTCTAACAAAATTTAAATGGATGTATGAGAATGGCTAATTAAAGTAAATGGAATTTGATTACATGAGTATCAAATAAATTGGAAATGAAATTAAGTATGAAGTTGAAATAAATGAATTAACTTAAGATTAAAATTTATGGAAGGGTGATTTCGAGGGAAGTGGAAAAATTTATTAAATAAAAACTTGAATAATTTAAGTTGAATGAAATAAAATCCTTATTCGAATAGAAATAGTTGGATAAGGATTAAATCGAATAAATAACTTCGATTTCTTATCAAAAGAAATTTAATTGCTTGAAATGAAAGTATGTTTGGCTTAATAAAGGTAAGATCTTGAGTTAAAAATGAAAAATAAATGAGTGTGTGACTTATAAAGTTTTAAAAGTGGAATAAATAAGTCAAAATAAGATATTTTGTATCTTGGAAATGAAATAGACATCCAAACTTGAATTATAAAATTAGAATTGAACTCAATATATATATATATATATATATATATATAATGAAGTGATTTTGTGATAAAAATCAATATTTAATTGAAAATGGAAGTAAACTAATTTGGGATAACCTAATGAGTTGAATTGAGAGTTAATAAACTTTGATTATGACATAGAATTGAGTTATAAATAATATTCAATGCATATTGTCAGCAAACTAAATTGAAGTATTGTCGAATGAAAGAGTTAGATTATGGATTGAATTACAAATAAATATAAACTTGGGTTATAAAGATGAAAAAAAATAACTTAAGCAAATAATTTAATGGAAGTTCGGCTTAAATAAATATGTTGAATGGTTGCTTAAGGGAGTGTTTCCAAGCCAAATAAAATGGTTTGAATGAAATCAAGGTAAATATGAAATAAAATGAAAATCTATAGTTTGTAAGTAAAAATTGGAATGGAGTTAAATATAATTGAGTAGGAATCAATTTTAAAATGATTATAAAATTAAAGAAATTGTTTATTTAAATAAATATCGTCGAGATTGCTTAACTTGGCCGTTCGACGTAAACGAAGGAAAATAAAATTCCATGGATTAATAAAAGTAAATAAAATTGATTTTTGAATAAATTATAATAAATATGAGTTGTTTAGATTATAAATGAATTGAATGTGAGGAAATGAGTTAGAAATCATTTCAAATTGGATAAGATGATATAAAAATCGAGTAAAACAACTGAATTAATTTTAAGACCTTACCAATTGTTTATAAAACTGCTTTGTGTGCATTGTTTATAAAAAAATATATAGCCTTGTTGTTATTATAAACTGATAGAAGTAGCAGAGATTGATTTTTGAAATCAATTAAATCGAAAATGAGTTGTTTAGACATAAATATGAATTGAAGATAAGTAAATGAGTTGTAACTCACTTGTGATGAATGAAAATGATATATGAATCGGTTAAAAGCAAATTGAACTAGTTTGGAAACTATACAAATTGCTTATGGAAGTATTTATAATGCATTTCTTATGTTGTTGATATGTTGTAGCAGTTTAAATGAATGAAATGTTATAAATTTCATAGATATGTTACTTACGTGTTTAATTTGAGTAAGTACAGGTACCGGGAAGTCGTTTGGCTGGATTTGGTCGCGCTAAATGCTAAAATAAATAAGCGACTTGCTTATAAATGCTAAATAAGGTACGCCTACGCAATAAAAATAGGAAATATGAACTGTTTTTGGTTTTTTCGATCGGGTGGGTCGATGTATATATATTTATATCTTTTGTCAAATTGCAAAAGCTCCTCCGTACAAAGGAGACTCTGCCAAAAATTTTCAGAAATTTTGGGAGTTAGAAATTTTTTTTTGAAATTTTTTGGAAAGATTTTAGTTAGCAGCAAAACGATTTCAAACTTGAAATTGAAATAAATTAGCGAATGAAACTACTATAAAATTATAATATGAATCAGTTAAATGGAAAATAAAATTTAATATACAGAGTTGAAAATAAATTGAATTCAGATAGAAATGAAAGAATCAATTTGGATAGAAATAGATATAAACTAAAGTAGTGAATTGAAAATAAATAAGAAAGCATATTAAACGCTTATACTAAACTAAAGAAAAGAATGGTGAATTCTAAATGGGAATTGATATTACAAATATATTCTAAGTTAACATCTGGATGAACAGATATTGGCATTTTGTGAGAAAGTCGATAAAATATTTTGGGAATACTGTGATTGGATATTAGTGCTAAGCAGGATATGCAGGTATTAAAAAAGGAAAAGAAAATTTGGTTATGATTTCAGAAGATAAATTTGAAATGCTCGACAAAAAGGTATGTATTTAAATTTCTATATGAAATTTGATTGGGATTTTGGATCGAGCCACTTGGCGTTTTGTTTTCTTTTTGGATTTGGGAGCCCGTAGAGGCCTTTTGTAGTCGTACCGAGCCAGCCGCGCAAAGGAGACGCTGACAAAATTTTTCTAAAATTTAGGGAGTTAGAAAATTTTTGAGAAAATTTTGATAATTCAAAAATTTGGTTTTAAGTTGAAACTTGAATGGTTGAACAAATAGTATAGTTTGAAACCATGGGAGAGTTGAGAAGTTAATAAGAGTGATAATGGGTCTTTTGTAAAAGATAGTTGGTTAGATGTTGACTTGTTGGTTTTGGGAAGGTAAACGGGTATTGGACCATTCTTCCTAACTAGTAATTTCGGGGACGAAATTCTTTTAAGGGTGGAGGAATGTGACGACCCAGAATTTTCGAGCATTTAAAATCGAAATATTTAATTGATTTTAAACATTCAATAGAGTAATTTTAACTTGAATTACGAATATCACAATTTATTGATGATTAAATTACTAAATTAAATAATTTTAAGCTGAGTAAAATGTTGAATCTGGAATTTTAAGCCTGTTAAAAATGATTTGAAGGCTTGTAATATTTATATTCATAACACTGAGGATAATAAAGTTGTGAAATTGAAATTAATAGTTGTTTTTTCAGTTTTAAAATTTTATAGTTTAAATTGAATTTAAAAATAGCCTTCCGAGGCACAGTCTCGGAATTAGACGAAACCAGCTCTATTGGGTCCGTAATATTGAATTATTATCGGATTTGAAATTTCGTATCGATCGGAGTTGTTGTGTGCTTATACGTTAAGTAGACGCGTTGAAAATTTAATTGAGATTTTTATATAAAAAATAAAAAAAATAAAAAAATATATTAAACCAGTAGCCACCCTAGCATCTGATTGCTGCCGACCTAGTTGTCTTCTCTTTTCGTTTCAAGCACGCTACCTTTGTCTTCCCTCAGAAGCCAAGATTAAAACAAATATCTGTAGACGATTATATCTACCGAATTCCTTTTCCTTATTTCAAATTTCGTCCTCTTCAATCCATAAACGAAGTTGTTTTCCCTTTAATTATTTTAGCCTAACCCTTTTTACTAAAATCGCGCACCCCTCTTCTTCTATTTCGGTAAGAGCATCGGAAAAAAAGAAAGAAAGATGGAGTCGCGAAAGCCTTGAAGTCGCGAAACCGTTGAGGATTTTTCAGAATCTATTTCATCTTCACGAATCTCGAACCCAAATTCAAGCCAGTGGAGGCGCTTCGCATGTGCGCTTGGAGAGGAACGGCGGTAGCTTAGGGCATTACGGCGTGAGGAAGGACGCGGTGTGAAGTGATGGTTCGTTCGAGCTTTGGTTTTGAAGAAGGATTGTGAGCCCTATTCGCGTTGCCTGGGTAAATCGCGAAGCACACTTAGGAAGGAGGGGCTGACTGTCGATTGGGGTTTTCGAGACATTGCTGTTCGCGCGTACGTCGAGGTGATGGGTATCGCGATTTCTCGCGCTCGCGTAAGGGACGACAAGGTATATCCTATTCCGATTTTAAATTCACATTTGTTTTTATGCATACAGAATAAAAATATATATGTAATATATTAAAATGAAAACATTAATATATATGTACAGATAGATTAATATTTTTCTCAGTAAGGTGTAAAACCGATTTTAGGCTTAATTGTATATATATATTTATTTTGAGTACGAAAAAAAGGGAAGAGAGGAAGAAAACTGCAATAGTATATAGATATGCAATTTATGTATTTTAATGTTAATAATAATAATATGTATGTATGGGTATACAGTAAAGCCGATTTTTTTTTTAATAATATGGTAAAGAAATAATCATTTAGTTAAATGGAATGGTTAATTAATTAATTTGTTCAAAGGGGATTTAAATTTAAGTTAGATAATTAATTAAATCAATGGGAAGTAATTGTTCAATTTATTCAATTATTAATAAATTATATAATTTTGTACAAGGTCTTAAATCGTGAAGTATCAAGCCTATTTGGATTGGATCAGCATATTCAAAATCAAGGTGAGTTAATCTCACTCAGTTAAATAAATTTAAATGATTAAATTTAAATAATTGTCCGAATGGTTGAATTGATCGATGTACTATAGTATGGTATATTTTGGGATTGATATTTATATTGTGCTAACGTCTTTGGGTGCAGGGAAAATAGGTTGGAGGGATCCAACTGGATCCCTCAACATTTATTTAAATTATTTAATCCCCTCTGTTGTGATTATTTGGTATTCTATGATGAATTACATTAGAATATTGAATGCTATGAGTTGATTGGATATGATTGGGTATAATGTATTACCAAAAATATATAAATTGGATTTTGAAAAGAAAATAAAAGAAGTAAATTTGTAAGTAAAATAATTATAGAATAAATTTAAGAATGAATTGGAAAAGAAATAAAGTGACTGTAAAATTCTAATAAATAAATCTTGGGTATAGAAAGGAAATTTGAATAAACAGAGAGTTAATGAATTTTAAAATCTTCAGTGATATTAATTAAAAGAACAAAACATTTATTTAAAATTTAATATTTAAATTATTGAAAGGAATATAGAAGAAGTTGGGAAAATCTGAAATTTGTATATTTCAGTTAAAAGATTTAAAATTAGACGGGGAAATAATAATAATAAGTTCTTAACTAACTGATTTTGAGATGAACCGTGTGAGTAAAGAAATTTATTTCAAATAAAATAAATTGGAAATCAATTTGGGAAAATTGATTTAAGTGATTGAAGTTGGGATTTTCTCTGGATAGCCAAGTGCATGTTTTTAAAAGTAAATTTTTTAATATAAATTAAATGTTTTAAAGTTGTTTTCAAAAGAAAGCAAGTTTGTAAAATTTATTATTTCTAATATGTAAAGTCTAAAGTAAGCATTTTCTTTTAACCTATTTTAGCAGTAAATATTTAAGAAGTAACTTAGTATGTTGTTTTTTTAAAAGTGAAAACCTAGTTTTTAATTTTTATAAAATAACCTTATTTTTAAATATTCATATAATATATATATTTTTAGCCAATTATCGAAGTAGTCTTAACTTAAACGTTCTAAAGTAATTCCAAAATAAGTATTTTATTTTAATCTATTATCGTGATAATTATTTAAGAATGATTTAGTATTTTGTTTAAAGAAGAAAATCTAGTTATATTTATAAAGCAAACTTATTTTAATTTGTTTCTAAAGTATTATTTTAAATTAAGTACTAAAGTAAAGTTCTATAAATTAAATATTAAATGTACTTTACAATTAAAGTATTTTGAAATTATTGTAAAAATCTAAAATCTTATGCTTGGTGATTCCAGTGGAAATAGAAATACTTGGAATTTATTCTGAGAAGGGAAGATAGTTTTGAATACTGTTTTCAAAGGGTTTTGAGAATAGCAATATATCTTGTGAAGATATTTTTGAGGTTAATAAATAATTTGGAAATTTATTTATTGTTGGATGGTTGTTTGTGAATATTAATTGATAGTTAAATAACCGACTATCAATATTGGCCAAATGCGTTGATCGTTTCGAAGAGACCGGGATCGAGATTTATTTCTCGAAAACCACTTCGATCCGGTTTGTACGTTTCGTGGAAAACGAGGATTCGAAGTTGGAGCATTGAAGTGCAAGGGCTAGTCGCTACTAATCCTGAGGATATTTCCAAAGAGGATGTAGTAGGAATAGTTCCTTCGGTTCCGTTCGAACCTGGGACGGACTTGTATGGATGAATGCTTATGAAACATCGTCAGGTGGATGATGGGCATTCTAAGGGATATGTTTTAAAAAGGTAACGCTTAGCCTCAAGCCTCATCAAATGGGAATGACTGAAAATCAGGGGTTATGCAGCAAGGCTAGGTGGGCAGCACCCAAGCAGGGTGAGGCCATTACAGTCTAGATGTCCCTTTTTATTTCGACTTAGTGGGCGGTTTCTGATCCAAACCGCAGGTGATCTCACTCGAGATTATCCAGTAAGGGGTAGTCCCGGTCTTGTGTTGCAGGAGAGCGGGCGTACTCCTCGGTACGGTGATTGTGACGACCCGCCTTTCTCAACCCCAGAAAGACGTTTCATCATTAAGAAAGAAAGGGATAGAAATAGAAAAGAATAGAAAGAAAGAACAACAACATCAGAATCTCACAGCGGAATGGAACAAAATATAATACATCACATAACTATTACATAGTTATACATACATCAGAGTCATACAATATCACATAACAGGACTGTTATATACATATATGTCCATACATACATCTAAAATACAGCATAGACTAACTACACAGCGGAACTACATATACAGATACATACGTCTGGTCTTCTCCCAAAATAGCTCCTCCAGAAAATCAACACTCCCAAATACCTATCACTTGGCTACTCATAAAAATTTGAGTACCCAAGAGTTTATGAAAACACAAAATATAAACTCCGGGTCAGACATGGGTCTAGTATGAGTAAACAGGTTAAAATTGCTTAACTTTGAAAATCATTTGAAAATAAAGGTATCACGTAAGACTCCCCACAAATAAATACGGGTAAGTTTTTACCTTACGCTAACCAAAACATTTATAGGAAAGTCTGTGATATTATAATAGTGTCTAGGGTTTTCAAGTAAATAGAAAATAGCCGAAATTGTTACATTCATTAAATTCCAGCTACTAGCCACGAAAGTGGGTAATACAAATCAAAACCGTAGGGTCTCGTAGGGGAAATTGGATTTCCAACAATGGCAGGGCTACTGGGGTACCGCCCGTCACAGTACGGGGCCTAGATCACCGTACCGAGGATCACTCCCGACCCCCTACAACACAAGGCCGGAACCATTCCTTACTGAACAGTCCCAAACAAGATAACCCCGCAGTTGTGGCCAACAACTGCTCACACAGTCGAAATAAAAAGGGACATCTAGACAGGGGAATACCTTGTCCTGCTTGGGCATGACCCACCTAACCTTGCTGCATCTCCCCTGTTTTAGCCATTCCCGGTTGATGAGGCTTGAGGCTACGATTACCTTTATTGAACATATCTTAGAATGCTCATCGTCCGCCTGACGATGTGTTGAAAGCATTCAATCCATACAAGTTCGTTCCGGGTTCGAATGAAACCGAAGGCATTATCTCGTTACACTCATTTTGGAATCACCCTCAGAGTCAACGACGATAACCCTTGCATTCTGAAACGCCATCTCGATTCACCATTTGATAAGTCACGACCTATCGTTTAATTTGGATCGATGTGGTTTTCGGAGAATCAAGACTGATTCTTCTGATCCCGGTCTCATCGGATCCAAACGCCATTTTAAGGGCCAAGTTGTCTATTTAACTTAACAGTTCAATTTAAATATCAGAATTAACATAACAGATATATCAGATAAATCATATACAGTTATCACAGGTATCCATAATATCACAACATATCAAAGAAACATCATCAAACAGATATTAAAGTCAATCAAACATAATCATCAATGCATACCAAACAGTTTGGATTTACTTTACTTAATTGATTGCTTAAGAATAAACTATTTTATTTTATTTAATTAATTACTGATTAATTAACTTATTAATGAATAATTAATTAATTAGTTATCATTAATTATTAATTTATTAATCAACTAATCTTTCATTACTTATTTAATCAATTAACTTCTATTCATTAACTGTTACTTAATTACTCAGTTAATTAGTTGATTCTTAATTATTAATTATTAATTAATAACTTACTTATTAATAAGTAATCACTTATTTAATTACCACCAATTACTTTAATAATTTATTATCAATTTAATTAAAGTGTAATATCTTTAATTAATCTTGTAAGTTAACTTTCATTTCCTAATTAACTTTTTAGTGATAAGCTTACATTCTTAAGATTCGAATTGATTTAACATATGATTAAATTTTTATTTCAAAATCAACTTAAAGTTATCAATTTAAAATTCAAGTATAAATTTAATCAACATTCTAACTACTTACTGATAATCTCCTACCTTTATATATTTACCTAAGTCAACCTTTAATTAAAACACTAACTTAACAAATTAACAATTATTTATTGAACCTAGTTACACACTTGTACAAAATCAGTATACATGTCCATTTGGGAAAGCACCGAGACCGCATCGCTCCTTACTCGAGAAAACTTGAGTTTTCCCTCGTGTCTCTCCCGTGTCCCTCTCTCTCACCCCCTCCCCGTTCTTCTTTCCCAGTTCTTCTTCTTCCAGTTATATTTTTTTAGTTAAAGTAAAATTTAAAAACTGCAATTAACCCTTACACTCACGCGGCCCTTACTCGAGTCATCCCACCCTTAAACCCGAGAACCCATTCTAGTAGCACTCGATTGGAAGCCACCCATTCTCACCGACAAGCCCACGCCACCGTGCACGTGCACGGTGGTCCGCCGCCCCTCCGGTGGCTCACGCTATCTCCAGCAAACCACAAATCGACATCTCACGCGGAAACAAACTTCACTTCATCACTATACACTCGAAATCGAAAAAGAGCCTGAAGCTCGAACTCGAAACGCGAGCACTTCACCGAAAACCACCACGTTCGCCCAATATTTATCACCGGAAGTAAAGCCCCTCCGCTCACGCCAAGACCATACCCTCCACAACCTCCACCTTGACGCTCAACACACTCGATCATCCCAGTGTGTCGCAATTGAAAATTTACAGAGTATCAAAATTTAAGCACTCAAACCCTATTCTTGATTCAAACTTAAAATTTATGCATTTGAAAAATAAATTGACATTTTTCTGGTGCTAATACAACCTCAAACTTGCTTCATAGGAAATTTCAATAATTAAATTTTGTTGAATCAACCAATATTGATAAAAATCAACTTTTGACTTCTCTAGAAACTGCACCTCAAACTTTAATCTAAAAATTATCATTTCACTTTTAAAAATCCTAACTTCGTATGTTTATTTAATATATGAATTCGAATTATCGATTTAAAGTGTTTGAATTTTTACACATATTGGTTTCTTACTGCAAACATAAATATACAGAGTCCATGTCTTACTGTAAAGCATCAAACAATGTCTAGATTTCTAATTGAAGATTAATCATCCTATCATGTTTTAAAAATCATAGTTTAAATGGTTTACAAATTAAAGTATAAATCTTTATCTATTTTCCTTGTTCAGAAATCTAAAATATTGAAAATTAACCCATAGTGGATCTTCCAGTAACAACAGTTAACACAGAGCATTTTACATTCAGTATAACAGGCATAAGGTTATCTGATCTAAGCATCTAGTTTAAAATCTCAAGAAAATATGTTTACTCACATAAAACTGTTGAACAGAATTGATAAGTTGAAGAATTTGCAGTAGAATTCTCTGAAACTCTCCCTGTTGGTTTTTGCTGTTGAATTAAATTCAAGTTTGCAAAGCAGACAATGTTTTCTCAGATTTGTTTTTAAGTTAAGGCTTGTATAAAATGAAACTGATGATATAAAAGTGGATATATATAAATACTTGAACAAAACAGGTGATAACCGGACAGCCTCCATTTTTGACCAACAAGAATTTTTGTATTAAATTTACTGCAATATGAAATGATTTTGTGATCTCGGCTACATGTACTTATTAAACAATATGTTATGCTAATAAATGTTTATGCTTTTAATCATGATAGCAAGTAATTAATGTTTTACTGATAGTTGCAACTTTGTACAAAGATATTTATGTTATTTTCGGCTAAGCATGCTTTGTAAGATACAGGTTTTGTTTTTATTTTCTTTGAAGTGAAAACTTGTTTTATATTGAAGTGGACTTTGTTTCCTGAGGCATAAAACTGTACACAGCACACATATTTATTATTCTTAGTGAAACCTGCTTTTGATTTTGTTTTTATTTGTTAAGTACAACTATATACAACTTGTCTTGTTTTCTTTGCATTATTCCTTTTGTATATACAGGTTATATTTTTCAAACTTTCTGATATGATTGCCTAAAAGTTATTGTTAACATATTTGTTTATTTATACTGTTAGTTATATTTTATATGAAATTTGTATACTTGTTCATATGATCTTTTTTAACATTTTTATTAAGGATGTTGTGTTGTACAATTTGAATTTTGAAGATGATTTTTTGACTAAAATACTTGTATTTATATATTTCGAATTATAATTTATATTTGTATATTTATATTACTTTGATTACATCTTATAATTTATGATTACGTTTTATACTAGTTTGAATGTTTATGCTTATAATTAATTATATTGATTTTAAACTTATGTGTTAGATTTCCATGTTTATGTTTAATAATACTATGTTTATTTATTTTAAAACTTATCGTTTTAAAAACTACAATTGTATTCATATGTATTTTATCAAATAACAAAAAAATATAAAGTCTTTGATTTTATTTTATTGAATAAGACAAATTTTGTTTAATGGTTTTGAAGCATTTAATTTTAAAATTTTCAAATCAAACTTTCTTTTATAAAACATATAACTGTTAATATCAAAGATCTCATCAATTTAAACATTGACAAGCTTATATTTAATTTAAATTAGATTAAATATTTATTAAAATATACCGTCAAAATCTCGGGTTGTTACAGTGATCTAGGCCACGTACTGTGACAGGTGGTACCCCAGTGCCTAGTCATTAGTTGGAAATCCATTCTCCCTACGAGCCTTATACAAGTTTTGTTTGTATTACCCACTTTGTGGCTAGTAGCTGGAATTTAATCATGTAACAATTTCGGCTATTTTATAAGTATTTGTATATAGACCCTATTATAATATCAGAGGATTTCTATAAAAATTGTTTTAGCTATCGTAAGGTAAAAACCCGACATGTTTATTTGTGGCGTGGTCTTACGATATGCTTTTGTTTTCAAAGGATTTTTGAAAATTTAATAATCAATTGGGTGTGATTTTCTCACGCTGGTATTCCAGACTGACTCGGGTGTTATTTAACTGTAATGCTCGGGTCAGACCGAGTATTATAGGATACATGATATGATGCTGTAGAGCTCAGGAGACGAGCAGGATGACGATACGTACTCCCGTACTTGTTTTTATATATGTTCCGCTGTGTTGAGTTGTTGTGTATCCATTGTATGATATTGATGTTGAGCTGTGTTTGATGTACTCTGATGATGTAATATATAAACAGAGATATTTGATTTTTGAGTAAAGACCATTTATTATCTATTATATTTTATTTCGCTGCGATGGTTAGATTCTGATGTTGTTTTCTATTTTCTTCTTCTACCTCTTCTTCTTCAACCCAAATGGTTTGTATTTCTGTACAACTTGAGTTGATTATTGTAGAATAGTGTTAACTCAAGGGGTACGGATTTGCAGGTCGTTTCAGAGTCTATATCTCAAATGTATACGGCAAAAACTACTAATCTAAGTAGTTAGCCAAAGGTTAGGGTGATAATCCCAGATGTGAAGTCAAGCAGAAGCACCTGTAACATCTCGGTCTGACTCGAGTATTATTTAATAAGAAAATAATAAACGTATCAGTATAGCTATAAATATCAGATGAAATGATATAGAATAAGAGATATGACAAAAACATATGATAACCATAAAGCCATACTGTGATAAGTATGCAATTGAAAATCAACTAGGGATTAATCAATATCACAAGAATCTTCTCAAAGATCAAAATGGAATGTCATACTCTTTATTTTCGTTCACCAAAACCATGAATATTGACAATAATATCAATACCAATCACAAAAGTTAATGACACACAAATTCACCAATGCACAAATATTGATAAAACCTATCAATGTAAATCACAAAAATTGGTGAAACACATTCTAGAAATCATCAATGGAAATCCAGAAATCACAAAACGGGGGAGGCCTATCACAAAACGGGAGCATGAAAACTCACCAACACGTGTATCACAAAATGGAACGCTATTCCATGGTTGCTAACCATTAATTTTGAGCCGAAGCTCCACAAAACGGCCCGAAGACCATGGGTCGCTACCCCACAAATTGAACCGAAGCTCCGCAGAAATGGGGTTTAGTCTCCCTCGTAGACAAAGAGACATCGCATACTTGCTAGTCTAAATCGCAAAAATGATCATCAACGATCATCAAGAAGCGTCAATTACAGTAAGCTAGTAAATACAAAAGCTTAGCTTCATGTCCCATAACCACTAGCTTAACTTAAATATTTACGAACAAATTGTAGATTTCCACTAGAAAATTGTCACAAGAGATTCAATCGAACAAGTCCAAGAATTAACCGGCGAAGTAAACGCAAGCGTTTCATACCACTTGTTTTACTAAGTTATTTAATTAGATTTCTTGTATGAGTGAGGTAAGGGTTTGTATATACTAGTAGATTGGAAAACGGTTTAAGAAACAAGCTTTGTAATAAAATAGGGGTGAAATCGTTTTGATAAAGGAGTTTTGATATTTACTACTAGTATTGAAACCTTTATATTTTTAAAGTGACAAATCACAAAAATGATTGTAGAAACAATAAATCACAGAAATTCACATTCGAAGACGTGAATAAAAAAATCCAAAGAATTCGATTCCAAATCCATCAAAGTGGAAATATCCCTGCGACTTAGCAGCCACGACTTACGACTTAACATAAGTCGACAAAAGAAATAAGAGGGCCAAGAAATAGCATACAGCCTAACTAAGCATCACAACGTGGCGCAACCTATGGCGTGGCACGACCTAACAGAGCAAACATGCCGAGTGACATAAGGAGGTCAGCGACCTAAGGCAGGCCGATTCATTGCAAGGCGAGCGACCTAGGGGTTGCGACCTAAGGTAGGCCGACCTAACATCAAGGCAAGCGGGTGCGACCTAAATCAGAAGGCCAAGTGACCTAAGAGATGCGGCCAAGGTAGTGCGACCTAAGGGGGACGCGACCTAAGGAGGTAGCGGCTTAAGGAGCGAGCATGCGGCATGAGGATGGTGCGACCTATACGCACGCGTGACTTAATGGGCCGAGCGACCTAACACGAAAAGGCCTAAGGGGTAGAAGAAGGCCGAATGACCTAACGACCTATGGGTTGCGACCTATGGCAGGCCGACCTAACTGCAGGACGAGAATCATCTTTGTGCAGGCCGAGCGACCTAGGGGTTTGAAGTGCAAAAACCCACTCAATTTGCAACGATCGAGCACGAACGTTAGGGGATTACGCCCATCGGCTACCCGGTCGTATTGGCTCCTCGATGCATCACCAAAAACGTGTTCAAACACCAAAGATTGGATTTTTAAAGATTTGAACCAAAAACACTAAAAATTGAGATTTTCACCAATTTAATTCAAACCAAGAGCAAATGTATATGAAAGGTGTTAGGAATTCATACCCAACAATCAAAGAAAGTTATAGACAAAGATGTGAGATAAAAATCTCACCTTTACACAAGATTAATGAAGAAGAAGCTTGAAAGCAAGGAAGAATCAATGGCTACTCTTTGAATTTGGAGTTAGATGTTGGATTTGCAAATGAACTTGAGCTTGGAGTTTTAATTTCCCTTTCCTTCCTCCATTTTCGATGAAGCTTGAGTGTTAGGAAATGAAAGTGAAGTTATGAAGGGAAGAGGAGGTTAAGTTATAATTAATAGTTTAGGCTAATGGGCTAAACCAAACCCAAAGCCCAAAGTGAAAAAGTGGCAAAATTCCACTAACTCCAAACATATCAAAGTTTGTACTCAAAAAGATCGCAAACGGCGTTTTGAACCCAATGGAAGTGGTTCCGAGTCCTAATTCGACCGTATGCAAGAAGTAACTTTTCGGACTAAAATCCGACTAACGATAAAATATTTAAATATTCAAATCGTAAAATATGCGGGTTGTTACAGACTCCCCTCCTTAAAGAAATTGAGTCCTCGCAATATTTAGGAAGAAAATATACAGTAACAACCATGAAAGCATATTCAACACAAAATAAATTTGAAATAAGAAGTTCACCTCAAAGAGCACGGGAAAGTATGTCCGGATGTGTTCGCTCGATGAACTCTCTAGATTCCCAATAGCAATCCTTAGGATTTGAGGACCACTGAACTTTAACAAGCGGAACATCTTTATTTTGAAGGCGTTTGACCTCTGAAGCAATAATACGAGTAGGATGTTGCTCATAAGTTAAATTAGGCTAAACTTCAATTTCTTTCACAACACCGGGCTCAAGAATAGAATCGGAATATCGAAGGCATTTCCGTAATTGGGAAACGTGAAACACATCATGAATGGCAGAAAACTGAGCCGGTAATAAAAGGCGATAAGCCACGGAACCAATACGTTCGGTGATAGGAAATGGCCCAATATATCGAGGCGCTAATTTTCTCGATCGACTGAAGCGTACAAGACCCTTCATAGGTGAAACACGAATAAACACAAGATTTCTCACAGAAAATTCTAATTTCCTTCTCCGGTTATCGGCATAGGATTTTTGTCTACTCTGGGCCTCTTTCGTCCTATGGAGAATACGGTCAATCTTCTTTGTGGAATCACGAATAAAATCTGGACCTAAAACCAGCTTCTCACCGGCCTTAAGCCAACAAGAAGGAGATTGGCATGGCCTTCCATAGAGTGCCTCGAATGGTCCAATACCAATACTAGATTGGAAGCTATTATTATAGGAAAACTCAACAAGAGAAATATGATCTTCCCAACTTCCACCAAAATCAAGAACACATGCATGAAGGAGATCCTCAAGAGTTTGATTCACACGCTCAGTCTGTCCATCGGACCGGGGATGATAAGCGGTGCTAAAATTAAGCTTCGTTCCCAAAGCTTTTTGAAGACTTTTCCAAAATCCACTAGTAAACAATGGATCACGATCACTAACAATAGAAGTAGGAACTCCATGCAATTTAACAATCTCTTTAATAAAGAGTTTGGCCAAAAGAGGAACGGTTCGGTTGGACCGAACGGGAATAAAATGGGCGGATTTAGTAAGTCTATCAACTATTACCCATAAGCTATCATGACCCGAACGAGAACGGGGAAGGCCGTTTATAAAATCCATGGAAATTTGGTCCCACTTCCAAATTGGAATTTCCAAAGGTTGCAATAGTCCACCGGGCCTTTGATGTTCAGCCTTGACAAGTTGGCAAGTCATGCAACACTTAACAAAGTTAGCAATATCAGATTTCATTCCCTCCCAATAATAAAGTCGCTTCATGTCTGCGTACATTTTACTACTACCGGGATGAATGGCAAATTTAGAGCGATGAGAATCTTCTAAAATATCTTTACGAAGATCACTAATATTTGGTACGATAAGTCTATCAAATTTTCGAATGCCGCCACGAGAATCAATATCAAAGTCTTTCGAACCTTCATTATTAGTTTTATCCCTAAAATTTTGGCCAAGAAGAGCCAATTCGGGATCTAGCTTTTGAGCTTCAAGAATGCGGTCTAAAAGAGAAGGATGATCCTCAAGGCTACATAAAACAGGAGATGAACATAAATCAGAAACACGATCTCGAATCTCACAAGTGGATAGAATTCCGAGATCATTCCATTCGGATATCATCATGGAAACAACCGCTTGTTGCTTGCGACTAAGTGCATCGACAATGCGATTTCCCTTTCCGGGGGTATAAAGAATATCAAGATCATAAGCTGCAAGGAATTCGAGCCAACGCCGTTGACACAAATTAAGTTCCTTTTGGGAAAATAAATGCTTCAAAGATTTATGATCGGTGTAAAGAACAAATTTCTCTCCCAAAAGATAATGACGCCAAATGCGAAGGGCGAAAACAATAGGCGCGAGTTCTAAATCATGAGTGGCATTTCTAGACTCGGCGGGCTTCAATTGCCTAGAAGCATAAGCAATAACACGTTCTCTTTGCATAAAAACGGCACCCAAACCAACGCGACTACCATCGGTATAAACAATAAAATCTTGGTTTCCTTTGGGAATCACAAGAATAGGAGCATCGAAAAGAAGTTCTTTTAACTTCTGAAAAGAAGCTTCACATTTGTCCGACCAGATGTATTTGATACCTTTCTTTGTCAAACTAGTAAGAGGCACGGAAATTTTGGAAAAGTTCTTTATGAAACGACGGTAATAACCAGCCAATCCAAGAAAACTATGGATTTCCGTTACACTCTCTGGTCTCTTCCAATTTTTAATCGCTTCAATCTTTGAAGGATCCACGGAAATTCTGGATTCGGAAATAATATGACCGAGAAACTTCACACGAGATTGCCAAAAGTGGCGTTTAGAAAATTTTGCTTTTAATTGATTACTCCTAAGAGTTTCCAACACAATTCGAAGATGTTTTTCATGCTCCTCCTCGGTTTTTGAATACACAAGAATATCATCAATAAATGAGAACAAACCGATCGAGGAAGTCTTTGAAAACTCTATTCATAAGGTCAACGAAATCAGCCAGACCATTCGTTAAACCAAATGGCATAACAAGCCATTCATAAGATCCATAACGAGTACGGAATGACGTCAAAGGAATGATATCCTCTGCAATACGAAGCTGATGAAAACCGGTAGCTAAGTCTAATTGTGAAAAGACTCTAGCACCACTGAGTTGATCGAATAGATCATCAATCCGAGGTAAAGGATATTTATTCTTGATAGTAAGCTCATTAAGCTTGCGGTAGTCAATGCAAAGCCTAAGTGTACCATCAGATTTCTTCACAAAAATAGCCGAATCTCCCCAAGGCGAGGAACTAGAGCAAATGAATTGTTTCGTCTCCAATTCGGATAATTGTTTGCGCATCTTCTCATTTTCTTTATTGGACATACGATAAGGAGGACGAGTGATAGGTTGAGCTCCAACGATGAGATAATTCTGAACTCAATTGCTCGCTTAGGTGGTAATCCTAAAACGGGCTCAAATATGTCGGAAAATTCACAAACAACGTGAATAAGAGAAATAATATCTTCCTCATCATCGTTATCGTCATCATGAGGATTTAAAGAATATAAAGATGCAACCAAGCTGGAATCCGAATCTTTAAGATCAATAGAAATCTGCTTAATAGATTGAGGATGTCGAAGATGAATAGTCCGCTCAGGACATAGGATCTGGGCTTCATAGCGGTTAAGCCAATCATACCCAAAATCATTCCAAAGCCTAAGTAGCGCATAACATGCAAATAGGCTCGGAAAGAAAAATCACAAAAATAATCTCGACATCTTTACACAATAAACTGATTATTGCGGATCCACCAACCGGATTCGCAATTCTCAACGAAGTCATTAAACACAAAACATCCAAAGAAAAAGTATCAACAAGTTCTTTTGAAATAAAAGAGTTGGATGCACCCGTATAAAAAAGAACTCGAATAGGATGATCACGAAATAAAATAATGCCATCAAGGATAGAATGAAAAATACCTTGACCACGAGATGTACTGCCAGGGGCTTGAGCAACATTAAGCATTCCCTCCTTCCTGCCTTGAGTTTGGGACAAGAAGATAAATAATGATCCGAGCTTTTGCAATAGCGACAAGCACGAGGCTTTGAACGCTTGTTCGCATAATGGTCCTTAGAACCACAATTGTAGCATTGCCCACTTCCAGAGGTAGAAGTCTTTGCCACCGAAGTTGATTGCTTCCCTTTCTTATTGGGATAAGGACCCTTGAACTTATTAGGCCTTTTCTTGTTGTTGAAGTTTGGTCTGGCATCCACTACTTCAACATCACTCTCCCTATCTGCCTCTTCAAGACGAAGAGCGATATAAATGAGTTGATCAAAAGAAACTTCTAACTTTAGAAGTAATGGCTTCTTGAGATTTTATTCAAGCCATAGACCAATCTTTGGTTCTTCTTCAATGGGGTGTTTATATATTTGACCCCGTATTTTGATAGTGACTCGAAGGATGCGACATAGTCTGTCACAGAGGATTTACCTTGAACAAGGTCTATACAACAGCGAGCCAATGTCATCTTCTCAGCTTCAGGCACAAATTTTAACTCGAAGCGTTCCCGGAATTTCTCCCAAGTAAGATCCGCTTCATTTATTTCAGAAATCAGAAGCTCATACCAATCTAATGCTCTTTCTTGGAGCATGCTAGAGGCCACCTGAACTCGGTGAAGATCAATAAGGTTCATGTTAGAAAAGATTCGATCGCATGATCTTAGCCAAGGCTGGACTTCAATAATAGTTCAGACCCTTTGAATGGCTTCCCACCCAAATTAGTATAATCGTTGCACAAACGTGCAAATCCAGACTTAGGGTGAGAAGACTCCGGATTTGAACCGGCTGCCTGAGCATTCTTTACGAGATCAAGAAGCTGTTGGGCAGTCATAAATACTCCATCTTGGGAAGTAGCATGAGATTGACCCGCGCTGGGACGGCCTGGTCTAACCATTTCTCTTCCTTTAGAAAGAAAGAAGAAGAAGGAAAAGGTTATCCGCCAAATGAATATCAAGCAATCTTGATAGATAAAACAAGGAATCATAAAGAAAATAGGATGAATCAGTACGAAGACTCGAATTAAATCCTAAAGCATGACTCCTAAGATGGACTTAGGACGATGATCCTTGCCAGATTATTCTACATTATTTCAAAGTTTGGCTTTGATACCAAGCTGTGACGCCCCACCACTTTACCTATGCTATCTAAGGACACTACGGTGTAATGCCGTCAACTAGCATGGAGAATAAGGCTGTTGGGGAGCGACCATCCGTGTAATTGCTTTGTGTGAGCACCGATATGTCAGATAGTACAACATGCATTTGGTTTCAGGAGGAAATCCGACATACCGATACAAGCTCAAAGCTACTACACAGTGGCCATAATATCTTCGAAAACAAACATAGAAATAAACATAACACATATCAGTCACAGATATCCATATCACAAAGGCGGAAAAAGATATGAATATAACACATGAAAGTGTACGTCAGAGTAGCGGTCAAACAAGATCCACAATATCACAAAAGAATAGCTACAAGTGCCAGACAAAAGAATATGGATGCATCAATGAGTCTATATCTTAAATGTATACAACAAAAACTACTAATCTATGTTGTTAGCCAAAGGTTAGGGTGATAAACCCAGATGTGAAGTCAAGCAGAAGCACCTGTAACATCTCGGTCTGACCCGAGTATTATTTAATAAGAAAATAATAAGCGGATCAGTCTAGCTATAAATATCAGATGAAATGATATAGAATAAGAGATATGACAAAAACATATGATAACCATAAAGTCATACTGTGATAAGTATGCAATTGAAAATCAACTAGGGATTAATCAATATCACAAGAATCTTCTCAAAGATCAAAAAGGAATGTCATACTCTTTATTTTCATTCACCAAAACCATGAATATTGACAATAATATCAATGCCAATCACAAAAGTTAATGACACACAAATTCACCAATGCACAAATATTGAAAAAACTTATCAATGTAAATCACAAAAATTGGTGAAACATAAATTCTAGGAATCATCAATGGAAATCCAGAAATCACAAAAAGGGGGAGGCCTATCACAAAACGGGAGCATAAAAACTCACCAACACGTGTATTACAAAATGGAATGCTATTCCATGGTTCCTAACCATTAATTTTGAGCCGAAGCTCCACAAAACGGCCCGAAGACCATGGGTCGCTACCCCACCAAATTGAGCCGAAGCTCCACAGAAACGGGGTTTAGTCTCCCTCGTAGACAAAGAGACATCGCACACTTGCTAGTCTAAATCACAAAAATGATCATCAACGATCATTAAGAAGTGTCAATTACAGTAAGCTAGTAAATACAAAATCTTAGCTTCATGTCCCATAACCACTAGCTTAACTTAAATATTTACGAACAAATTGTAGATTTCCACTAGAAAATTGTCACAAGAGATTCAATCGAACAAGTCCAAGAATTAACCGACGAAGTAAACGCAAGCGTTTCATACCACTTGTTTTACTAAGCCGTTTAATTAGATTTCTCGTGCGAGTGAGGTAAGGGTTTGTATATACTAGTAGATTGGAAAACAGTTTAAGAAACAAGCTTTGTAATAAAATAGGGTTGAAATCGTTTTGATAAAGGAGTTTTGATATTTACTACTAGTATTGAAACCTTTATATTTTTAAAGTGACAAATCACAAAAATGATTGTAGAAACAATAAATCATAGAAATTCACATTCGAAGACGTGAATAAAAATATTCAAAGAATTCGATTCCAAATGCATCAAAGTGGAAATATCCCTGCGACTTAACAGCCACGACTTACGACTTAACATAAGTCGACACAAGAAATAAGCGGGCCAAGAAATAGCATACGGCCTAACTTGTAGGATCTAGATTAACCCTAGAGGGGGGAGGGGTGAATAGGGTTATAGCAAATTTTCTCGATTTTAACACAGAAATAAACTGCAGAAATAAATATGCTGAAAAGTAAATCACACACAAAATTTACCCAGCTTCGGCAACCCCTGCCTACTGCTGCATTCCCAGATTTCTATTAGAATTAAACAGTATCCTGCTTACAAACACTCTACTAGACTCGCAGACCCTTTTGCTCCCGCTCACAAACACTCTACTAGACTCGCACATCCTGCTCCGCCTATAGAGTTTCGCTTACTCGCAAGCACTGCTCCCGCCTATAGAGCTTTGCAAACTCGCACACCCTGCTCACTGAACTGATTCTAACTAGACAATCTGACACTACCTACAAACTAGGTGGTGATTTACAAATTCTTTGACTTGAAAAAGAAAAACAACTTCAAAAATAAATGCAGGAGCAAAAATTAAAATATAAACGTTAATCCCTAATTTTTGCTCAAAGTAAAAAACCCCCTTTAAAACAAAATCTCCTTTGTAATTAACAAGGCCGGCCCCTTGTTATTTTTCACCCGATCCACTTCTCTTCCTTGTGAATTATTTGCGGTCGATCTTTTTTTGAAACTAGGGCTTCGCTCCCTTTTCCTTTGCTACTGTAAAATTGCGGCTTTGTTTCTTCAATCCAAATTGGGGCTTTTCTGGAGCACGCTTATGTTGATTATCTGATTTGCTTTGCTCCTCTGTTGATCGAGTTCGTTGTTGCTTGGCTCGTTCGTTCTCTGATGATCGAGTTTGTAGTTGATTCGGTATGTAATTTCTCTGTTTGTGCTATTGTGATTTTCGTATGAAAACTCGATGTCGATGATGATGATTGGGGTTCGGTATTTATACGAATTCGTGATACTAGAATTCCTTCGTATCAATTTGATACTTTCCTAAATTGCAATTGCCTGATGCGAACGTCTTTCCTGATATAATTTTGGCTTGATACTCACGGCTTTGATTTTTATGCGTTCGATTTTCTTGTTTCATACAGCATTAAAACTTTCCTCTTTTTGATACTTTGACTATTTCAAAGAATAATGGATACGCACTAGATTTTTTTTCATTTGTGAATTTTGAATTTGACTTCGAGTGGAGACGAATATTCATCATAATTTTTTTTCTTCTCGTGAATTGCTTGGTTGGCTTCACTGTTATGTCTTTTTTTTTTCTTCCACTTTCTGGAGCATTGCTTCCATGATTTCAACTATAGCTTGTTTACTGATTTTCGACCTCACTGTGAACTATAGTCTCTGGCCATGTTTTCTGTTGACATTGATGTTGTTTATTTGAGTTGTCTACATTGTCACTGTTGCCTTGAACTTGATTTTCTGATATTGTTTATTACTGCAATACTTGTTGCACTTTGGTTGTTTAACATGTTGCATTCACTCCATTTGGTATACTGCTACTTGTCTCTGACTTCGGCATATACTCACTGAGTTGCTCTGGATATTTTGTCACTTGGTGTTTGCAACTTGCAACTAACCTAATCATAATTGACTGCTGAGCTTGCACCTGTCTCTGATGATGTTGTACTTCACTGGTCTTGGACTTTGGTTCCTGTAGCATGCATCGTCACTCAGGTCGTTGTAGTATGTTGGTACTGTCATATTTTGGTCATGTTGCCTTCAGTAGCTTCACTGTTGCATTTTTCCATGTATTCTGTCTTTGAGCTGCTGTGTTGTATTGAGTTGTTGTGGCCTGTACGTGTATACAGCTGTTTGCATTTTGTCTTGATCATACTTCGGCCATATGTATTCATCTGCACTTGTTGTTGTACACTTTGATTTACTTGACTGTGTACATTCGCGAATCTGCATAACTTGTTGTCTGTACACTTGCCTGAGTGCCAGTTTGCCTTGTATCTTTGTGCATCATTGTAGTTCCATTTATGTCATGTAGTTGCATACTTTGACTTCACTGAGTCATTTGGAATTGGTCTGTTGTCATGTTGCTTTATTACAGTGGTCTGGACATTTGGAATTGTTGTTTTGATTTGTCGAAGCTTTGCATTCTTCACGTTGCCTTGTGTTGAACCCAGTTTTAAAAACTCGGATTTGACCTTGTGCTAATGACGTGATTTTGAATATATTGCACGTGAGTTGAACCCGGCTTTTCATTTGGGTTTGACCTGTGCTTACCTGTCCCTGTAGCACTATCAAGTGTATATCGATGTGCAAGGCCTTGTGGCATGTACAGTGATACACTGTGCATGTCACACTATCCGTGTGTGATGAATTCAAGTGTGAATGATGACGAACAACCCAAATAACTGAGGCAAATCATACTTTCAAAAATCATATTTTATTTTATATTGCAAGAATATTTCTTTTTCAATTTTACTGCGTTAGTGAATATTTTTGCAGATTGCTCAGATGCTGGATTCAAACTGGAATGCAGTTGAAGACAAAATACGAGTGTGAGTGATATGAAGTGAGGTTATTAATGTAAATCAAATTGTGATGTATTCAAAAATGTATATGTATAGTGAGAGCATGAATTTGTACTATTCAAGATTGTAATAAATATTTGTTTGAATAAAATTTCTATTTGAATTCAAATTCCGTGTAATTTATTTTATTCAACAAATATTTATTTAATCTATGAAAAAATAAAATAGTACATTAACAAATACATTCAAATGAATATATATGTTTATTATCATCAAACAAAAACGTATAAGCGCATATTCAACAATCTCCCCCTTTTGATGATAACAAACATATATTTAAGATTTTGACCGAGTTAAATGTATTTGACCAATTATATACTCTAATTGCTCCCCATATTTAAATGCTTCCTCTCTACATGATGCTCCCCCTACATATATGCATACAAATAGAAATATATTTAAATGAGCCTAGATGCAAATGGAAAATTATTTGACCTTTGCTTGATTCTATTTGACAAAATCTTAACTTTTCTCTCCCCCTTTTGTTATCAGCAAAAGAATAATAGTGTGAGAGAAAAAATAGAGATAAAGTGATCGATATTAATCCAACATTAAACTCAAATTGAATATAAATATTAAACTTCAATAAGAATCAAACAAAAATCATAACTACCCTTGTTAGGCGCATATTCCACTTTTAGAAATGATGGAAATGATGTTCTAATATAAAATCATTCAGTTGTATCTACTTGTGGTACATTTATATCAGGAATTTGAATATCTACTAATCATGCATAACTGTTAGGACTTTTAAATGAGATTAGTAGTATTCCAATTTAATTTTAAAAATGAAATCAAGTATCTTCTAACCACGCATGACCGTGAGGACTTTTAAATGGGATTAGAATCAACTTTTCTATTAAATCAACTAATTTTGATATGCGTTCCATACATGCATAACCGTAAGGACTTTTAAATGAGCATGGAAGCACATAATCAAAAATCCAAGTAATTCACCCATGCATAACCGTGAGGACTTTTAAATGAGGGTGAATACTTTGGATATTTATTTATTTTTTTTAAAAATGTGACATGAAAAACAAATGATTCCTGATTATAGTACCACATATCGACAAACTATATTGAATATTTGATAAACCATGGTCGATAGAAATATGATAGATATAGAAATGGTCATGGAGTCTTTACCCAACAAAAAGTTTTATAACCCTTGTTTAAATTCCTAAAGAAAATTTTCAAATATATTCTCTTGAGTAATGTATGTTAATTATCAACACTTATCATCTTTTCAATCACTATTTATCTTTTCGATAATCAGCAGGGAGTCGGATTGGTCAAAATTTGTCATTTAAAATCAAATAAGAAAGACTAATCTGAAAATATGGTCAAACAATTACTTTCTCGAAGGGGTTATATGAGAAAAAAAATTATGCTATTTGAAAAAATTATTTCAAGTGAAAAATATGCAGATATTTTCTTTGAAAAATGATGCAGCAAATGAATGTTTCAAAAATTAATCACGTTCCACTAGTAATTTTTCTATCAACTATATTACCAGTGAAATCTGCATCTGAATTTAAATTTCATTCAATATTCACTCGTTGGATGTCAAAGACCAGATTGTGAAATTTCAACAAATTATTTCAGAATGAAATTTGAAATGAAGCCATGTTAACACTCAAACATATATCATAGTTTCAGAAACAGTTATATTCATGAGTAATCAATAGTCAATCAACATCATAATTATTTCAAAAACAATTTCTTGAAGTTTCAACAATTTCTTAAAATCCTTTTTAACAGCTTTCACATGAAATTTGAAATCATGCAAATTTACAAGCAGTGACCAAAATGTCAAAACAAATATATCTACGTGTAGCATGAGTAATTAAAGATCAATAAAATACCATCATTTGACCGAACAAATTTATATGGATTAGTTCAAAGTTGAAAATCTGATTGGTCATCATTTAAGCACAATTCAAAGTCATAAATAAGAGCAAGTCAAAAGAAATCATATCAATTAAGAATAAGTCAGAATTAAAGACATCATTCATTTCATCATCACATTACTGGCTGATTTAATTCAGATTACGGTGCAGATTATCACATTTAATATATCGTTCAAAACAAATTTACCTGTTTTACCTTTACGATAATTTTTCATTGTTGTCCATTGTGATTATGTCACCTTTATACTAGGCTAAGGAACTTTGCTTTGTTGCCCGTTGTGTTTCTGGAACAGCCAAAATCCAGAGAACACCGTTGTTGTTCCTTAGCCTGCCACCACACCTACACGATGAAAGATTTTTGTGACCTATTTCTAGGTCCATGATAGTTAGTGGCAGAAGCATTATGAATAAACAAACCGTTTGGAACCCAAACTTGTTTAGTCCTTTTATTCTTGTTCCAATAGACATGAAATTTGTTTGTAGAATTCTTAGGAACCCAAACTTGTATAAATTTTGTGTTCTTGTTCCTATGACTACAATTTTCAACACGATGTCCAATTATTTCACATCTATCAAAGACACTCTTCCCTTTTGCATTTTCCTCAACTTTTGTTTTCCCAAAGCCTAGTCCTTTTCTGTTGTTAGCAAAAATTTGATTTCCCAATAGCATGTTGAATGATTTTTCTCCTCTTGAAAAGTTATTCAGAGATTTCTCAAGATTTTGGACTTTGGTTTTAAGTGATGTGTTTTCAGTGACAAGTGAGGTGCATCGGTTTATAAAATCCTTTTTTCCTAGTGTCGATGGTTTCCTCAAGATTCAAGTTTTCTTTTTTAAGATTCTCAAAGCTATTCTTAAGTCTTGTCAATTCTGAATCTAAAATTTTACAATTTTTACATTTTAGGTTTTGAATATTTTCAAGTTCAGTTTCTAACCTAAAATTTTCACGAGCAAGTTCTCTCCTATCAGATTTCAGTTTTTCAATTTTAGATTCAAGAGCATCAACTACTTTAGTGAGATCAAGACACATAAAAACAAGATCTCTATAGGAATACTCACCTGCCTCACTAGATTCCTCGGAGCTTGCTTCTGATTCTGATTTTGCCATACAACACAAGTTAGCCTCCTCTGAGCTGCTATCCGAAACTTCCTCTCCTTCTTCATCATCCCAAGTCGCTGCAAAGACCTTCTTTGTCTTTTTCTTTCCTTTGTTGTTTTTGATAAGTAGGCATTTTTGTATGAAGTGTCCGGGCTTGTTGCAGTTATAGCAAGTCAGTTCATTATCGGAATTGTCAGAATCTTTTGACTTATTACCCTTTGTTTTCTTCTTGCGTGGCTTGAATCTCGACCATTTTCTAAGATTATTGACAGCCATTGCAAGCTCTTCAATTGGATCTTGTTCATCTTCATCGCTCTCTTCTTTGCTCTTTAAGGCAATCGTCTTCTTCTTTGGTTCGGAGTTGTTGCGTTCTTCCTTTGCTTTTAGCTCAAGCTCATATGTCATCAAGTTGCCAATCAACTCCTTCACGCTTAGTTTACTTAAATCTTTCGATTCTTGGATTGCCGTGACTTTTGCCTCAAAGTTCATTGGTAAAACTCGTAGTATCTTCCTCACAAGCTCTACCTCAGTGAATACTTTCCCAAGCGCTCTAGCATTGTATACCAAAGTTGAAAAACGTCCAAACATGTCCTGTAACGACCCAGAATTTTAAACTATTTAATTTGAAAATATTTAATTTATTTTAAATATTTGAATGATGGTTTGATTTGAATTTCTTATTATCAGGATAAATTAACAATTAAATTATAGAATTTAATCTATTGAAAGTTGAATAAAAATTTGATTCTTCAATTTTAAGCCGATTAAAAATATTTCAAAGGCTTGTAAAATTTATATTGATAATATTGAAGATTTTAGAAGCTTCAGAATTTAATTAGGAAGTGAATTGTTCAGTTTTGGAATTTAATCGTTCGAATCGATATTTAAAAATAGCCGTCCGAGGCACAGTCTCGGAATTCGACGAAACCAGTTCCATTGGGTCCGTAATATTGAATTATTCTCGGATTTCAAATTTCGTATTTTTTGGAGTTGATATGTGAGCGTACGGTGTGTAAACGCATTTAATTTTTATCGAATTCAATTTAAATTTAAATTTAAATATTTAAGTCAACAAACACACCACATTCGTCCTAAATTTTTGCCTAAAATCACGCTAAAGAAATCGTGTAAACCATTCCTCTGTTATTTTAAAATACCATCTCCCTCATTCCTCTCTTCAGTTCAATTTTCAAATCAAAGGAAAAAAAAAAAAACGTTAATGGCCGAAGCCAAGAATCAAAGTAAAACTATTGCCGCGTTCCTTCCTCTCCTCTTCTTCCAAATTAAATCGCAACTCCAGATAAAAAAAAAAAAAGAAAAATGGCAGAAGCCCTAAATTAAATCGCGTGCACGCGATGATAGTGGAGGTCGCGAGCGATTGCAGGCAATTGGGGGAGGGCGCACGAGGTGATGGAGGGCGCGCGTACGCGCGGCGTCATGGGAGTTCGAGCGCGCGATGCTCGAGGGGGATGGCGGCGGCTCGCGTGCTCTCGAAGTGGTGGCGAGTGCGGCGCTCACTGCAGGCGGCGTATGTGATGGGAACGCGGCACGAGGCGATGATGGGGTCGCGAATCGTGGTGAAGGCAAGCGGCGCGACGCGAGGCGTGATTGGGGATGCGTGCGATTCATGGAAGCTTGGGCTACCGAGCTGTGGCGTTCGACAGTGAAGGTATTTGAATTTTATTTCTTAAAATTTAATTTTAATTCAATGAAAACATATATACACATTTGAAATATATAGTTTAAAATATAGTGAAGTATGTAGTTTTAAATATATATATAAACGTTTTAAAGAAGTTGAAAAAAAAATAAATAAATAAATACAATCTGTAAAAGGAATTTAGTTTTTACATTTAAAATTTTAGTTAAACAATTTATTAAGAGAAATTAATTTAAAGATATTAATTTAAAGTAAAAATAAATTTTTAGTTTGATAAATTTATTTAAAGAATAAAAATTGGTTTAAAGCTAATTTACAACTAAAATAAAGAAATAAAATTTAATTTTTAGTTTGAATTGAACTTTTGGTAAATTAAATATAGCAAATGGAAATTAATTATGCGATTTGTCCAAATGTTATATAAAATAAAGATTTGGATTTATAAATAATAGTTTTGAATTTAGTTTTTGGTAAATCAAATTATTAAAAAGAAATTGTTTGAAAGCCAAAAACAATTTATTAAAAAGGGATTTAGTTTTAAAATTGTAACCTTTAGTTAAACAAATTTAATTAAAGAAAATCAGTTGGAATTCAGATTTTTAGTTTGAAACCAGAAAATTTGTATAAATAAAATATTGGTCAATTAAAATTATTAATTGATAAGAAAGAGAAAATTTGATTTTTGAAACTTATAAATTGGTTTAAAATAACTTTTTGAGTTAATTAAATTAAATTTATAAAATAGAAATTAACTTGTTCAATTATTTCTTTTACTAAAAATAATTTATTAAGATAACTTATGGGTTAATAAGTTTATTTTAATTGTTAGTGGCCAAATTTATTTTTAAAGGGAAAATTAGTTAAAAATATAATTTTGGTAAGTAAAAGGAAATTTAATTTATTAAATAGAATAATTTATAAAAAAAAAAAAAAGAAATTCAGTTCAATTGGAAATCTCTAGTTAAAATTATTTTAAAAGGACAAAATTTGTTTAAATAAATTTATTAAACGAGAAATTGGTTTAAACGAAACTATGAGTTAATTTAACTATTAAAATGAAATCACCGACGAATTAAAATTATCTAATGAAAATTTATTATTCAATCTATTTGAGTATTAATAAATTGTATAAAATTGTTGTACAAGGTATAAATGAAGAAAACAAGTTGAATTGGAAGTGGATTGCAAACGGGAATAAAGGTGAGAACTTCTCACTCAAAAGAATTTTTGTTGTTTATTTAAATTTTAAATAGTTAAATTTAAAATTGATTGACTGTGTTGATTGAATGCTTGAATGATGATTGTTATATATATATATATATATATATATATATATATATATATATATATATATATATATTGGATGTGAATAGACCCTATACGCCGTTAGTAAGCGGAGGTTATTTATTACACACATATACCGCGATATTCCACCTTGAAGTGGAATTGATATTATATTATATATAGCAATATATATATATTGGCATATGTATATATTGCAGTTGATTGATTTCCCGCATTTTCTTTTAGCGGATGAGACCCTATTGCGCCGTTAGTAAGCGGATATATATTTATAAAATCCCATATACCGCGATATTCCGTCTTGAAACGGAATGGTATTGTGCTAATGTCTGTGGATGCAGGGAAACAGGTTGGAGGGATCCAACTGGATTCCTCACAAATATTTATAGATGTTAGATATTGTGATGTTTGACTGTTTATCATATCGATATATGATGTTTGAAAGTTGTGATTGAATATTGATGTGTTGCATCATCGGATCCAATTTTTGAAGTTAAAACAACAATTTTAATTTCTAAAGTGATTTTTGGAAATATACGTTTATAAAATATTTCTGGAATTGATTCATCTTAAATAAATAAACGTTATAATTTTAATATTATGAAAATTATGATTTTTGAGAAATACAGTTAAAAGTTGATTTTTGAAAATATGGGATTTGTGATTTTATAAAATAGTTTGAACTGGGATTTCTGAATTTATTATAAGAAGTTTAAAGATAGGATTTATAAAATTTTTATTTTATAAATCAGAATGATGAAATTATAAAAGAATTTAAAGATGTTTAAAGTAATAATATAAATGGATTTATATTAAAAGATTTATAAATTGATATTTATAAATTTAGAATATCTTAAATTATAAAACGAGCTTTTATAAATGATAAGATGATTTGTAAATAGATTTCATAAAGGAATGAAATCTATAGAATTTATCAAATTTGATTATTTTATAAATCAAAATGATAAATTATAAAGGAGTTGAAAGACGTTTTAAAATAGTAATATAAATTGTTTTATATTAAAAGATTTATAAATTGATATTTATAAATTAAAAATATTGGAATTATAAAACGAGCTTTTATAAGTATTAGAAAGAATTGTGAATGAATTTCACTAATGAATGAAACTTATAGAATTATAACGGTGAAGTTCTAAATAGAATTTTATAAATAAAATTTATAAAGTTATTTAGGAAATAGATGTGGATAAATAAATGAATCTTAGAAGTTATAAGATTTATAAAATTGGGAAGTTTAAAGAAACAATTTTGTAAATAAATAAATTATAAGTGTTTGACTTATAATATGAATTTTTAGCATATCATTGTGATATGAATTGAGATAGGTTAATAAAGGAAATTTATAAAAGGAAGTTGTTATAAAAATAAATAGAAATAGAATTTATAAACGTTGTTTTATAAATCCGCAACGACTTATTTTGATAAGGAATTGTTGTAATTTATTTATGGAATTATATTCATGTTTTAGACGGTGAATAATTCTTTAAAATAAAATGAATAGAAGTGATGAAATTTATTAACAAGTGTATTCACGTTTATGAATATTAAGTGAATATTTTGTTAAGGAAATTATTTTGAATATGATGTTTGAAATAGAATTAAAACGATCTAAAGATGTTTTAAAAGATATTGAGATTCGAAATCATAGATTTCAACATTCATTGTTGAAATAGACGTTTTCGAGAAATAGAAGGAAATAGTAGGTTATAACACTATTGTTATAATAGATGATTTTCGAAAGGAAATGTTTTGTATAGTATCGGGATTTATATATCTATTTTAATTTCGAATCCCTATACTAATGATTTTGGGTTGTCGTAACGATGTTTTACGCGACATTCGTTTTGACCCAAATGAATATGATTAAGTGAATGATTTCCTTAAAAGAATGAAATATATACTTAATTTCGATTAGGGTATATTAAATATTTTCTCAGTATAGAAAATAAAAAGATCTGTGAATTACTTATTTTTAATAAGTATAGAAATGCTTTTCCAATATTAAGTGAATATTTTGAATTTATCTTTTTGAGGATAAATTGAAAATGAATATTTGAAAACGAATGGAAATCGTATATTCATAAATATTTTGGAATGTAAATTCAATATAGAATTTATAAATGAAATTGGGAAATTAGATTTAAAAATAAATATTGATTTATTTTTAAAGTATGGAAATTATGTTTATATCTTGTAAAGATATTTTTGGGAAATAAATAATTTGGAAAATTATTTGGAATCTGGTGATGTTGACATATCTATTGATAGTTCAATAACCGACTATCAATATTTACCTTTAAATAGGTATTTGTTGTGAATTGCTTGAATTTGAATGCCACACTTATTTTTTTAAAAAATAAGCGCTCACTATTCGGGTTAACCGGGAAAGGACCTTGGGGTCGTATAACCCATTCCGAATATGTGATACGTCGTTATGAATTGCATTCGAAGATCGGTGTTGAAGACCGGATATTTTCGAAAACGAAAGGGTTTCTTGTTGATTGTCTCTGCACTGGATGATCCCTGGTATTGAGATCTCCATATGTGATGGGAAATCCGAACGTGATTAGAGATTATTTGGATTGCAAGGACTTCTTTGTAAGTGCCTTCGGTTCTGTTCGAGCCCGGAACAGACTTGTATGGATTGTGTGTCTGACATTACAAGTTGAGAATGTAAAGCCGATTTCTTTCAAATATACTTCTGTGGTGGCGGAGAATTTATTCTTTTAGCTTAACACCCTTCTCTGAGACGTACGAGCTCAGAGGTTATATAGTTGAAGTTATCAGCAATATATTCCCAATTTGGTAATGTGATATGCTGAGTGATGCTGAAATGATCATTGTGTTGATTATTGTGATAGGATCATTTATTTGATCGTCTATCTTGATGATCATTGTGTTGATCATTTGTTGACCCAAAGCATGGCTTTTGTATAAAGTATGTTTTTGTGGACGTGACTTCGTCGAACCTCACACCCCGGAAATGGTCAAAACAGGAAAGAAGCAGCAAGGTTATGAGGGGTAGCACCCTTTAGGGTATGTACATTTCCTTCTGGATAGAGGTGGTATCATGGTATGGAGCCCAGATATTTAACCTATGTGGTTACTACGAATTTATTACTTTGTGGTTGTTGGTTATCGGGATCCCGTGAGAAAGGTCGTTTACGATCGGGGAATGGCGTGCTCGTGTCAGTAGTTACCCAGTTAGGGGTAACCCGGCCTTGTGTTGGTAGAGTTCCGGTTTGGTTCTCGGGGATGTCTTTCCAGAGGCATTCTCATGTGGCAATGGGAAGTTCCTTGGCCTGACCATTTGTTGGAAATCCAATTCCCAATACGAAACTTGTACGGTATTAGTTGTAGAACCTGCTATTCACTTATGGTGTCGCAACACTATTTGGATGGTAGCTATAGTAGGCATACGATAATGGTCGTATGTTGGCTAAGATTTATATTCTACTTTCGAAATGAATTTTTCTCTACACTATGCACTAGTAATAATATCAAATGTTCTTTTAATGCGTATCAAGCATCTTTGGCTATCATAAGGAGAAATCTCCTCCGATTCTGCGTTTGCATGTGTGTGTGTGCGGGAGGCCTTATGGTAGTCTCATTTTTAAAAGCATTGCGAATTGAATTTAAAAATATCTCTCTATTTTGATTTTAAAGTTAAATAAACTGTTTTGAGTTCTCACACCAGTCACATGACTGACTTGGAGTTTATTGTTTTCCTTCCTAAACTCTGGGTGCCCACCAATTTCCACACGGGCAGTCAAGAGTTAAGGTTTATCAGGATATTCTGGATATTCTGGAATTGCTGGAGGCAAGCTGGATGGCATGGCGTATTACTACTATATAGTATTCCTTTTCCGCTGCACTGTTTGTTTGATGTTGTATACTCTGATGATATGATGTAATGAAATGTATGAAATGTAATAACTGATATAGTTCTTTGTTTAAAGATTATTCATTTATTATTATATGTTGTTCCGCTGCGAATTGTGAGATTCTGATGTTGTTCTGTTGTTTTCTATTCCGCCCTATTTTCTTCTGTTTTTCTTTTTCCTCTATTCTCTTCTTCTTCTATCTAAAATTTTCTATCTTCTTTTCCCTCCATCTTTCTTCTTTTTCTCTCTTCTTCTTTTCTTAAATTCTTTTTAAAACCCATAACTATTCGGTTTTTCGGCAACGAAAAATCGACACGTTACATTTTGGTATCAGAGCTTATGGTTAAGCGACAACCATGGTTCTGTTGGGTATTACTCGTTAGAGATAGAGTCAGCAGTACTCTAGAATGAGTTTGAATGTAATAATAGATATGAGAGCGTATTTGTTAGTGAATATAAAATTGTTTTTGAATCGGGTAAATAAGATAATTTTGCCCAAAACTATTTTTGTATAGAAAAGAAATGGTTTTCTATGAATTATTATAATATATGGTTGCATGATTGTTAGGAAGTGATAATATTGAATCATTATCATTAGTATATGGAATTAAATAAAATGGATTGAACTCAAGTAAACTAACTTGATAAATTATAAATTCTAGGACTAATGAATTGAATATAGATATTGAAATTTTGAATTGAATTCAAATGAAATTGAATGAATTGAAAATTGAAATGAATTAGTGAATAAAACTAATTTAAAATAGTAATATGAATTAGTAAATAAAAGTAAATCGATAGAATTCAATATTTAGAATTGAGAATTAAATTCGAATGGAATTTAAATTGTGAATTGAATTGAAGAGTAAATGAATTGAATGTGTAACTTCAAATAGTGAAGTTAAAATATATAAGAAACATATATTGGAAATTTTGCAATAGAATTAGCAAATTGGTTTGAATATTGTATTTGGATTTGGATGCTACTACTAGCAGGTTATACAGGTATATAAAAAGAAATGGAATTGAGATTTTGACTTCAAAGATTAAAATTGAATTGCTCGACAAAAAGGTACGTATTTCAATTTCAGTATGAAATTTGATGACTTTCTTCTCTAGCCACTTGGCTTTTCTCTTTTCTTTTTGATTCTGAGGGGCCGTGGAGCCATTTTGTAGTCGTACCGAGCTAGCCGCGCAAAGGAGACGCTGGCGAAATTTTTCGAAAATTTAGGGTGTTAGAAAATTTTTGAGAAAATTTGAAAGTTTGAAATTTGAATTTGAATTTAAATTTGAATGGTTAGTAAAACAATGTTGTTTGAAACCTATAATTGGAATTGGAAAGATAGTTGAAATGATAATGAAACTCTAGTAAAAAGATTTAGGCTAGTAAGTTGATAAAACTATTTGGATTGTGAAAAAAAAAGATAGACGGGATAAGGGCATTCTTCTTAACTTGTAATTTCGGGACGAAATTCTTTTAAGGAGGGAAGATTGTAACGACCCAGAATTTTAAACTATTTAATTTGAAAATATTTAATTTATTTTAAATATTTGAATGATGGTTTGATTTGAATTTCTTATTATCAGGATAAATTAACAATTAAATTATAGAATTTAATCTATTGAAAGTTGAATAAAAATTTGATTCTTCAATTTTAAGCCGATTAAAAATATTTCAAAGGCTTGTAAAATTTATATTGATAATATTGAAGATTTTAGAAGCTTCAGAATTTAATTAGGAAGTGAATTGTTCAGTTTTGGAATTTAATCGTTCGAATCGATATTTAAAAATAGCCGTCCGAGGCACAGTCTCGGAATTCGACGAAACCAGTTCCATTGGGTCCGTAATATTGAATTATTCTCGGATTTCAAATTTCGTATTTTTTGGAGTTGATATGTGAGCGTACAGTGTGTAAACGCATTTAATTTTTATCGAATTCAATTTAAATTTAAATTTAAATATTTAAGTCAACAAACACACCACGTTCGTCCTAAATTTTTGCCTAAAATCACGCTAAAGAAATCGTGTAAACCATTCCTCTGTTATTTTAAAATACCATCTCCCTCATTCCTCTCTTCAGTTCAATTTTCAAATCAAAGAAAAAAAAAAAACGTTAATGGCCGAAGCCAAGAATCAAAGTAAAACTATGGCCGCGTTCCTTCCTCTCCTCTTCTTCCAAATTAAATCGCGACTCCAGATAAAAAAAAAGAAAAAGAAAAATGGCCGAAGCCCTAAATTAAATCGCGCGCACGCGATGATAGTGGAGGTCGCGAGCGATTGCAGGCAATTGGGGGAGGGCGCACGAGGTGATGGAGGGCGCGCGTACGCGCGGCGCCATGGGAGTTCGAGCGCGCGATGCTCGAGGGGGATGGCGGCGGCTCGCGTGCTCTCGAAGTGGTGGCGAGTGCGGCGCTCACTGCAGGCGGCGTATGTGATGGGAACGCGGCACGAGGCGATGATGGGGTCGCGAATCGTGGTGAAGGCAAGCGGCGCGACGCGAGGCGTGATTGGGGATGCGTGCGATTCATGGAAGCTTGGGCTACCGAGCTGTTGCGTTCGACAGTGAAGGTATTTGAATTTTATTTCTTAAAATTTAATTTTAATTCAATGAAAACATATATACACATTTGAAATATATAGTTTAAAATATAGTGAAGTATGTAGTTTTAAATATATATATAAACGTTTTAAAGAAGTTGAAAAAAATAAATAAATAAATAAATACAATCTGTAAAAGGAATTTAGTTTTTAAATTTAAAATTTTAGTTAAACAATTTATTAAGAGAAATTGATTTAAAGATATTAATTTAAAGTAAAAATAAATTTTTAGTTTGATAAATTTATTTAAAGAATAAAAATTGGTTTAAAGCTAATTTACAACTAAAATAAAGAAATAAAATTTAATTTTTAGTTTGAATTGAACTTTTGGTAAATTAAATATAGCAAATGGAAATTAATTATGCGATTTGTCCAAATGTTATATAAAATAAAGATTTGGATTTATAAATAATAGTTTTGAATTTAGTTTTTGGTAAATCAAATTATTAAAAAGAAATTGTTTGAAAGCCAAAAACAATTTATTAAAAAGGGATTTAGTTTTAAAATTGTAACCTTTAGTTAAACAAATTTAATTAAAGAAAATCAGTTGGAATTCAGATTTTTAGTTTGAAACCAGAAAATTTATATAAATAAAATATTGGTCAATTAAAATTATTAATTGATAAGAAAGAGAAAATTTGATTTTTGAAACTTATAAATTAGTTTAAAATAACTTTTTGAGTTAATTAAATTAAATTTATAAAATAGAAATTAACTTGTTCAATTATTTCTTTTACTAAAAATAATTTATTAAGATAACTTATGGGTTAATAAGTTTATTTTAATTGTTAGTGGCCAAATTTATTTTTAAAGGGAAAATTAGTTAAAAATATAATTTTGGTAAGTAAAAGGAAATTTAATTTATTAAATAGAATAATTTATAAAAAAAAAAGAAGAAATTCAGTTCAATTGGAAATCTCTAGTTAAAATTATTTTAAAAGGACAAAATTTGTTTAAATAAATTTATTAAACGAGAAATTGGTTTAAACGAAACTATGAGTTAATTTAACTATTAAAATGAAATCACCGACGAATTAAAATTATCTAATGAAAATTTATTATTCAATCTATTTGAGTATTAATAAATTGTATAAAATTGTTGTACAAGGTATAAATGAAGAAAACAAGTTGAATTGGAAGTGGATTGCAAACGGGAATAAAGGTGAGAACTTCTCACTCAAAAGAATTTTTGTTGTTTATTTAAATTTTAAATAGTTAAATTTAAAATTGATTGACTGTGTTGATTGAATGCTTGAATGATGATTGTTATATATATATATATATATATATATATATATATATATATATTGGATGTGAATAGACCCTATACGCCGTTAGTAAGCGGAGGTTATTTATTACACACATATACCGCGATATTCCACCTTGAAGTGGAATTGATATTATATTATATATAGCAATATATATATATTGGCATATGTATATATTGCAGTTGATTGATTTCCCGCATTTTCTTTTAGCGGATGAGACCCTATTGCGCCGTTAGTAAGCGGATATATATTTATAAAATCCCATATACCGCGATATTCCGTCTTGAAACGGAATGGTATTGTGCTAATGTCTGTGGATGCAGGGAAATAGGTTGGAGGGATCCAACAGGATTCCTCACAAATATTTATAGATGTTAGATATTGTGATGTTTGACTGTTTATCATATCGATATATGATGTTTGAAAGTTGTGATTGAATATTGATGTGTTGCATCATCGGATCCAATTTTTGAAGTTAAAACAACAATTTTAATTTCTAAAGTGATTTTTGGAAATATACGTTTATAAAATATTTCTGGAATTGATTCATCTTAAATAAATAAACGTTATAATTTTAATATTATGAAAATTATGATTTTTGAGAAATACAGTTAAAAGTTGATTTTTGAAAATATGGGATTTGTGATTTTATAAAATAGTTTGAACTGGGATTTCTGAATTTATTATAAGAAGTTTAAAGATAGGATTTATAAAATTTTTATTTTATAAATCAGAATGATGAAATTATAAAAGAATTTAAAGATGTTTAAAGTAATAATATAAATGGATTTATATTAAAAGATTTATAAATTGATATTTATAAATTTAGAATATCTTAAATTATAAAACGAGCTTTTATAAATGATAAGATGATTTGTAAATAGATTTCATAAAGGAATGAAATCTATAGAATTTATCAAATTTGATTATTTTATAAATCAAAATGATAAATTATAAAGGAGTTGAAAGACGTTTTAAAATAGTAATATAAATTGTTTTATATTAAAAGATTTATAAATTGATATTTATAAATTAAAAATATTGGAATTATAAAACGAGCTTTTATAAGTATTAGAAAGAATTGTGAATGAATTTCACTAATGAATGAAACTTATAGAATTATAACGGTGAAGTTCTAAATAGAATTTTATAAATAAAATTTATAAAGTTATTTAGGAAATAGATGTGGATAAATAAATGAATCTTAGAAGTTATAAGATTTATAAAATTGGGAAGTTTAAAGAAACAATTTTGTAAATAAATAAATTATAAGTGTTTGACTTATAATATGAATTTTTAGCATATCATTGTGATATGAATTGAGATAGGTTAATAAAGGAAATTTATAAAAGGAAGTTGTTATAAAAATAAATAGAAATAGAATTTATAAACGTTGTTTTATAAATCCGCAACGACTTATTTTGATAAGGAATTGTTGTAATTTATTTATGGAATTATATTCATGTTTTAGACGGTGAATAATTCTTTAAAATAAAATGAATAGAAGTGATGAAATTTATTAACAAGTGTATTCACGTTTTTGAATATTAAGTGAATATTTTGTTAAGGAAATTATTTTGAATATGATGTTTGAAATAGAATTAAAACGATCTAAAGATGTTTTAAAAGATATTGAGATTCGAAATCATAGATTTCAACATTCATTGTTGAAATAGACGTTTTCGAGAAATAGAAGGAAATAGTAGGTTATAACACTGTTGTTATAATAGATGATTTTCGAAAGGAAATTTTTTGTATAGTATCGGGATTTATATATCTATTTTAATTTCGAATCCCTATACTAATGATTTTGGGTTGTCGTAACGATGTTTTACGCGACATTCGTTTTGACCCAAATGAATATGATTAAGTGAATGATTTCCTTAAAAGAATGAAATATATACTTAATTTCGATTAGGGTATATTAAATATTTTCTCAGTATAGAAAATAAAAAGATCTGTGAATTACTTATTTTTAATAAGTATAGAAATGCTTTTCCAATATTAAGTGAATATTTTGAATTTATCTTTTTGAGGATAAATTGAAAATGAATATTTGAAAACGAATGGAAATCGTATATTCATAAATATTTTGGAATGTAAATTCAATATAGAATTTATAAATGAAATTGGGAAATTAGATTTAAAAATAAATATTGATTTATTTTTAAAGTATGGAAATTATGTTTATATCTTGTAAAGATATTTTTGGGAAATAAATAATTTGGAAAATTATTTGGAATCTGGTGATGTTGACATATCTATTGATAGTTCAATAACCGACTATCAATATTTACCTTTAAATAGGTATTTGTTGTGAATTGCTTGAATTTGAATGCCACACTTATTTTTTTTAAAAATAAGCGCTCACTATTCGGGTTAACCGGGAAAGGACCTTGGGGTCGTATAACCCATTCCGAATATGTGATACGTCGTTATGAATTGCATTCGAAGATCGGTGTTGAAGACCGGATATTTTCGAAAACGAAAGGGTTTCTTGTTGATTGTCTCTGCACTGGATGATCCCTGGTATTGAGATCTCCATATGTGATGGGAAATCCGAACGTGATTAGAGATTATTCGGATTGCAAGGACTTCTTTGTAAGTGCCTTCGGTTCTGTTCGAGCCCGGAACAGACTTGTATGGATTGTGTGTCTGACATTACAAGTTGAGAATGTAAAGCCGATTTCTTTCAAATATACTTCTGTGGTGGCGGAGAATTTATTCTTTTAGCTTAACACCCTTCTCTGAGACGTACGAGCTCAGAGGTTATATAGTTGAAGTTATCAGCAATATATTCCCAATTTGGTAATGTGATATGCTGAGTGATGCTGAAATGATCATTGTGTTGATTATTGTGATAGGATCATTTATTTGATCGTCTATCTTGATGATCATTGTGTTGATCATTTGTTGACCCAAAGCATGGCTTTTGTATAAAGTATGTTTTTGTGGACGTGACTTCGTCGAACCTCACACCCCGGAAATGGTCAAAACAGGAAAGAAGCAGCAAGGTTATGAGGGGTAGCACCCTTTAGGGTATGTACATTTCCTTCTGGATAGAGGTGGTATCATGGTATGGAGCCCAGATATTTAACCTATGTGGTTACTACGAATTTATTACTTTGTGGTTGTTGGTTATCGGGATCCCGTGAGAAAGGTCGTTTACGATCGGGGAATGGCGTGCTCGTGTCAGTAGTTACCCAGTTAGGGGTAACCCGGCCTTGTGTTGGTAGAGTTACGGTTTGGTTCTCGGGGATGTCTTTCCAGAGGCATTCTCATGTGGCAATGGGAAGTTCCTTGGCCTGACCATTTGTTGGAAATCCAATTCCCAATACGAAACTTGTACGGTATTAGTTGTAGAACCTGCTATTCACTTATGGTGTCGCAACACTATTTGGATGGTAGCTATAGTAGGCATACGATAATGGTCGTATGTTGGCTAAGATTTATATTCTACTTTCGAAATGAATTTTTCTCTACACTATGCACTAGTAATAATATCAAATGTTCTTTTAATGCGTATCAAGCATCTTTGGCTATCATAAGGAGAAATCTCCTCCGATTCTGCGTTTGCATGTGTGTGTGTGCGGGAGGCCTTATGGTAGTCTCATTTTTAAAAGCATTGCGAATTGAATTTAAAAATATCTCTCTATTTTGATTTTAAAGTTAAATAAAATGTTTTGAGTTCTCACACCAGTCACATGACTGACTTGGAGTTTATTGTTTTCCTTCCTAAACTCTGGGTGCCCACCAATTTCCACACGGGCAGTCAAGAGTTAAGGTTTATCAGGATATTCTGGAGTTGCTGGAGGCAAGCTGGATGGCATGGCGTATTACTACTATATAGTATTCCTTTTCCGCTGCACTGTTTGTTTGATGTTGTATACTCTGATGATATGATGTAATGAAATGTATGAAATGTAATAACTGATATAGTTCTTTGTTTAAAGATTATTCATTTATTATTATATGTTGTTCCGCTGCGAATTGTGAGATTCTGATGTTGTTCTGTTGTTTTCTATTCCGCCCTATTTTCTTCTGTTTTTCTTTTTCCTCTATTCTCTTTTTCTTCTATCTAAAATTTTCTATCTTCTTTTCCCTCCATCTTTCTTCTTTTTCTCTCTTCTTCTTTTCTTAAATTCTTTTTAAAACCCATAACTATTCGGTTTTTCGGCAACGAAAAATCGACACGTTACATGTCCTTTATGCTCTCACCTTTGTCCATCACAAATTTCTCGTATTCATTGCTGAATAGGGCTAGACGAGACTCCTTGACTTGAGAAGTTCCTTCGTGTGTCACCTCCAAAGTGTGCCAAATTTCCTGTGCTGTTGTACAATGAGAAATTCTATTAAATTCATTTTCATCAAGAGCACAGATCAAAGCGTTCATTGCTTTGACATTTGTAGTTTTTAATTTCTTATCGTTAGCATCCCACCTATCCTTAGGTTTAGGAATCTCAGTATCACCAACAGTTATAGTGGGAGGTTTATAGCCAGTTTCAATGATATCCCAAACATCATAATCAACAGAACTAAGATATATACTCATCCTGACTTTCCAATAAGCATAATCATTCCCGATAAACATGGGTGGCCTAACAATAGATTGCCCCTCAGAAAAAGCATTATTTGATGAATTCATGACTCTAGAGTTAAAGAAAAATACCGGGCTCTGATACCACTTGCAGGATCTAGATTAACCCTAGAAGGGGGGTGAGTTGGTTATAGCGAAATTTCTCGATTTAAACACAGAAATAAACTGCAGAAATAAATATGCTAAAAAGTAAATCACACAAAAAATTTACCCAGCTTCGGCAACCCCTGCCTACTGCTGCATTCCCAGATTTCTATTAGAATTAAACAGTATCCCACTTACAAACACTCTACTAGACTCGCAGACCCTTTTGCTCCCGCTCACAAACACTCTACTAGACTCGCACACCCTGCTCCGCCTATACAGTTTCACTTACTCGCAAACACTGCTCCCGCCTATAGATCTTTGCAAACTCGCAGACCCTTCTCACTAAACTAATTCTAACTAGACAATGTGACACTACCTACAACCTAGGTGGTGATTTACAAATTCTTTGACTTGAAAAAGAAAAACAACTTCAAAAATAAATGCAGGAGCAAAAATTAAAATATAAACGTTAATCCCTAATTTTTGCTCAAAGTAAAAAACCCCCTTTAAAACAAAATCTCCTTTGTAATTAACAAGGCCGGCCCCTTGTTATTTTTCACCCGATCCACTTCTCTTCCTTGTGAATTATTTGCGGCCGATCTTTTTTTGAAACTAGGGCTTCGTTCCCTTTTCCTTTGCTACTGTAAAATTGCGGCTTTGTTTCTTCAATCCAAATTGGGGCTTTTCTGGAGCACGCTTATGTTGATTATCTGATTTGCTTTGCTCCTCTGTTGATCGAGTTCGTTGTTGCTTGGCTCGCTCGTTCTCTGATGATCGAGTTTGTAGTTGATTCGGTATGTAATTTCTCTGTTTGTGCTATTGTGATTTTCGTATGAAAACTCGATGCCGATGATGATGATTGGGGTTCAGTATTTATACGAATTCGTGATACTTGAATTCCTTCGTATCAGTTTGATACTTTCCTAAATTGCAATTGCCTGATGCGCACGTCTTTCCTGATATAATTTTGGCTTGATACTCACGGCTTTGATTTTTATGCGTTCGATTTTCTTGTTTCATACGACATTAAAACTTTCCTCTTTTTGATACTTTGACTATTTCAAAGAATAATGGATACGCACTAGATTTTTTTTTCATTTGTGAATTTTGAATTCGACTTCGAGTAGAGACGAATATTCATCATCATTTTTTTCTTCTTCTCGTGAATTGCTTGGTTGGCTTCACTGTTATGTCTTTTTTTTTCCTTCCACTTTCTGGAGCATTGCTTCTATGATTTCAACTATAGCTTGTTTACTGCTTTTCGACCTCACTGTGAACTATAGTCTCTGGCCATGTTTTCTGTTGACATTGATGTTGTTTATTTGAGTTGTCTACATTGTCACTGTTGCCTTGAACTTGATTTTCTGATATTGTTTATTACTGCAATACTTGTTGCACTTTGGTTGTTTACCATGTTTCATTCACTCCATTTGGTATACTGCTACTTGTCTCTGACTTCGGCATATACTCACTGAGTTGCTCTGGATATTTTGTTACTTGGTGTTTGCAGCTTGCAACTAACCTGATCATAATTGACTGTTGAGCTTGCACCTGTCTTTGATGATGTTGTACTTCACTGGTCTTGGACTTTAGTTCCTGTAGCATGCATCGTCACTCAGGTCGTTGTAGTATGTTGGTACTGTCATATTTTGGTCATGTTGCCTTCAGTAGCTTCACTGTTGCATTTTTCCATGTATTCTATCTTTGAGCTGCTGTGTTGTATTGAGTTGTTGTGGCCTGTACTTCTATACAGCTGTTTGCATTTGGTCTTGATCATACTTCGGCCATATGTGTTCATCTGCACTTGTTGTTGTACACTTTGATTTACTTGACTGTGTACATTCGCGAATCTGCATAACTTGTTGTCTGTACACTTGCCTGAGTGCCAGTTTGCCTTGTATCTTTGTGCATCGTTGTAGTTGCATTTATATCACGTAGTTGCATACTTTGACTTCACTGAGTCATTCGGAATTGGTCTGTTGTCATGTTGCTTTATTACAGTGGTCTGGACATTTGGAATTGTTGTTTTGATTTGTCGAAGCTTTGCATTCTTCATGTTGCCTTGTGTTGAACCCAGTTTTAAAAACTCGGAATTCATCCAACCCATATCAATTTGTCCATCCTATCATGTATCAATATATATATACACACATTATGAAACAATAAATATTTTTGCGGAATCCAGTTGGATCCCTCCAACCTATTTCCCTGCAACCACAGATGTTAGTCAACAAATAAAATACCAAATCCCACTTCGAGAGGGATATCGCGGTATAAAGGGTCATCCGCTATTGTAACGTCCTACATTTTCGCACGCTTTAAATCGACACACGTGCCGGTTCAAACCATATGGAAGGGCAGATTATTATGGGGTAAATAAGAAAAACAATAAAGAAATAAAAAGAAAACAGAATCTCACAGCAGAAGGATAAAATGTAATAATCAAACATACAGTTTATCAATCTGTTTACAAAAACATTGATTATATTTATATAATACATATCAGAGTTACACATACCAATAACAATGCAGCGGAACAATATGAGTGTAGTGCAATATAATAAATAATAATAATAGAAATCTCCGTCTTCGTCCTCCAGAGCTAAAGTCTTCTATCCTGAAACGCTCGGACTGACCCGAGCGAATTTGAAAAAACAAAAACACTCGAGTCAGAACTAAAAGATCTTATGTAAGTTAAATCAACGAAAATAAATATGAGTGCAGTAACTCAAGAGATGCTCGGGATTTACATCTCCTAAGGATCCGTTAAACTATTTACTATGTAGTATATTTCGCTATTATAATAGTGTCTATAGTAAAATAAAAATACTTTTAAATAGCGTTAAGGCTTTACATTTTCCGCCTTAACACGTAATAGTCCCAGTAGTCCATCCAATATCATAATCCCTTCTGATCGGGAAGCCACCAGAGGATACCACACGGGCTACGGGAGAAATCCAAACTCGTACAAGGCGCGATAGGGTAGGTGACACGGCACAACTAGGCAATGCCAGGGTAGATATACCAATTACGCATCCGGGCTGGTGGTAACGCGTAGCTTCTACTACCGCCCACCTCGGAAAAACTCCCCCTAAAAGCAAAGAAATCAAAAGTGGCCACCGAAACAATCCAAAGTCAGAGTATAATATCGAAGAGAAGTATCCGATCAGAGGAATGACCTCATTGGCCCGAGAATCGCTCCTATTTTAGCCACCTTATGCCAACTCACGGGAGTCGGGTCCACGTAAATACCTCAAAGGAAAACGCCGCCACCATCCTACTTCATATTGGAATCTCCACCGCGTACACGGTTGTTAAAGTGGTTTTCAGAGTTGGCAGAGAGTATGACAACTTCCGATCCTGGTCTCTTTAACAACCAAACGTTATTATAACACCGCGGTCTTTTCAAAATAATTTATACTTAAAATCAGAATAAAATATCCCCTTTTAAAACCATATAAATACGATATCATTTTCCTCTTTAAAAATCAAATCAATATTGATATCATTTCAAATATGTCTTTTTCTAAAACCATACCATTAAAATTTATAATATCTCGAAACCATACGTTTAAATTATAACTCTTCAAAACATAATACTTCGAATCCATAGCTTTAAAACCATAACTTCCAACTTAAATGGTTTGGATATTCAACAGTATATAAATAAAATGGTTTGAATTTTTAAAATTAATTTATAAAGTAAATAATTTCCACGACTTTAGAATTTTATTTTCTTTAAATTAAGTCTAAATCCATAATTTTTAAATTCACTTCAAGTTTCAATAAACCACTCTAGTTTCAATATATTTCAAACTTTGAATATTAAACAATTGGAACTAAGGTTGGAAATTTCTATTCAACAATTTAATGTCCTATTATTTAGCTTGAAATATTTGCAAAATAAATCCATAATCCTTTAAATAAACTCAAATTACTTATAACTAAATATTTCCTTCAATTTTATTTAAACTAGAAATATTCATTTAATTCATCTTGAATAAAAATTCAGTTAGAAATATCATACCTTTTAAAATTTCAAGTTAATAAATTCTACATCAACCTATGAAGTTAAATTCTTAATTAAGCTCAATTCCAAATAAATTTTCAATATATCTCCCAATCTTAATTGATTTAAATTATTTAAAACTCTATATATATTCAATATCTTAACATGTACTTAACCATATAATATAAAATAATCGAACTCCATTATTCCACTTATTTATTTTATTTAACAAATTTATACATAGTTTAAATTCAATAATTTAACTATATATGTATATATAAAATAACATTCATATAATATCAAAATTTAATATTTATTTAACCGTATCCTATCCAAACCATAGAAATCATTTTTTTTTAAATATTTCTATATATAGACCGCGGTGCCTGTATAAAATTTTCTATCCTATGGTCAAATGATACGAATATTTATCATTTCAATCCGCAATTTAAAAATAAAATTGCGGTAATATATCATTTCAAACTGCAATCCCGAATGCAATAAAATGCATAATAACTTGCAGTTTATACAATATAAAATATATCATCCATTCATCCAAATATCAATCATCAACCATTTATTACAATCATGATCAAATTTAAACAAACATCAATATAGAGCATATAAAATATAACAGGTATCAACGAACAGTTTATATTAAATAAAAAAATAAATAACTATTTAACAAGCAGTTTATATGCAAAATAAATAAATCTTAACTGTCAATTTATATGCAATAATAAAATTAATTAACAGTTAAATTAAATAAATGCGATTTAACTGAGATGATGAATAAAATATGCAAAACAGTCGTAAATAAATTTCTACTCGTATCTTAAATCAATTTAACAAACATAAGAAAACTCAGAAGTTGTGAGTGGGTTAAAACACTCACCTTTTGAATTTAAATCCAATTTAAACCCAAAATTTCAACAGTCTCCAAATCCATCCAAAACAGTGCCAAAACGTCCGTAATTCTAATACGATCCCAGCAAAACAAACTGCGCATGAATTCGAGCTCGTATGAGAAAGTTAGGAAAATTATAGGATTGGAAAATTCTGGTCCTGAGTCAACTTCGGGTTCAACTTCGGTCCACCGCCTCAATTCCCCGGTGCTTGCTTGGAGTTTTTTCCAAAACGACCCAGAGAGGCCCAAGTAACTTTCTTCCTTACCCGAAGTAGATGCAGCGTTTTTGCCTCTGAAACTCGAAGCGTGACTAGAAGTTGCTGCAGATCCGCAATTTTTTTTTTTAAAAAATAATTGAAATTGGATTGGGAAGATTAGGTTTTGCAGTGGAATGATGTAACATCCCGCTATTTTGGACTATTCGCATCCGCACATGTCGAACTTGAATAATTCAAAATACCGAATTGTTAATTTAAATTTGCAAAACTGAACATATACAGTAAATAAATAATCACAGAATCTCAGACACAGAGTAATAATATGCAGCGGAAGTAAAAGAGATAGTAGTTCATGAAGCTACTATATAAATATATAAGATACATCAGAGTTTACAATAGAAGAGTAACATTATACATCAGGTACAAATCAGAATACATCACTAGAATCATCGAATACTGAAAGCAGAATAGATGGCTGGATCTTCAAGTAAAGCTCCAACTCCAAAGGCGAGTCTTGAATACTGGTATACTCAACCTGACCCGAGCGTAAAGAAAAACACAAAACACTCGAGTCAGGATTAACACTCTTATATTAATAAATCCAACTCAAGTGAAATAACAATTGAAATACAAATAACTCAAACGATGTTTGAATAACCGTCCTCTAAGGATCCGTTAAACTATTTACTATGTAGTAATATACGCTAAATAGATAATGTCTATCAGTAATATAAATATCAAAATAGTGTTAAGGCGTTACCATTATCAGCCTTAACACATTTATATATGCGTTATAGTCTATACAGCGCTGTAAACTCCACCGTAAACTAGTGGGATATCAGGGAGTACTCCATAGGTATAACACAAAACAAATTCGTAGTGGTCGCGTATATAGGGATACAAGCATGACAAGGCACATGAGGCAATACCCAAGGTAGTGAAACTACCGTTTGCCTGCTCCAAACTGGTGAGAACGCATCGCCGCAGCGATCGCAACACCGCGAAACAACACTCCCAAAGTACGAGGGTGCACCAATCAATAACAAGTAATGAGTAGTTTATGAAGAAGTGTGTTCGCTCGAGGTGGCTAACCCAATTTGGCCCGGCACGGCTCCTGTTTTAGTCATTTCCAATATGACACAAGTGTAAAGGCTATCCATTATCGTTCTCTTTCTTCAGTCATTGCGTACGTCATTCCAACCACTTCATTCTGGATCACACTCCACGTATAGCCATTAAAGTGGTTTTCGGTTTAGATAGAGAGTATGTCCATAACCGATCCCGGTTTCTTTAATAACTTTCATAATTATTACACCGATTGGTCGTTTAATATATTTCAAACCAAATCAAATTCAATTTCAATTTCAATTCGTAAACCAACATTTCATTTGTCTTTCTAAATCAATTTCCAAAATTTACGTTTCAAAACTTCCAAATTTCCATTTCAAAATCTTATAATCCGATTTTAACTTTTATTTAAACAATTCAAATGTTGATTCAAATTCATATATAAATTTCATTCCGTAATCATTTAAATGAATTAATTTAACACTCAAATCAGATTCAAATTCAATTATCGATTTTATTCAATATTCATTAACATAAATTATTTTTCAAAATGATTTCTATTAGATTTCCAATTCATTAAATCAATTACTCAAGTTCAACATCATTTTATCAAAACTTCAAATTCAATTAAATTAGATTCGTCAAATCAATTCTTTAAATTACAAGACTTACATTTATTTTAATAAATCACATTCTATTTCTTGTTAAAGAAATTCAATTTCATTTATTTATTTACTTAATTACAATTTCAAAACTCAATTAATAAAGAAACTAAATTTCACATATTCGAGAAGTTTAGTTTCACTTATTAACTTACTTAAATAATTTTCCAAACTTAATAAATAAAGAAACCCAATTTCATTTATTAACGAAGTTCCATTTCATTTTATCAAAAGTTCAATTTCTCTTATCAAAGAATTCAAATTTATTAAATTATCAAATAATTCAATCTTATTCAATTATTAAATAATTTCAAAACTCAATTATTAATTCAAACTTAATTATTAAATCATTTCAACTTAATTATAAATTCAAATTTAATTATCAAATCATTTCAACTTAATTCAATGAATAATTCCAAATTTTACTATCGAATATTTTTTTTAAAACAACGTGCTTTCAATAACTACCATGTTAATATTTTGTTTCAAATATTAAATATTAACAATTTCCTTACATTTAATTCGAATTCTAACTTCTTTTCAAAACTTTATTATTATTCAAATAAAATCTTCATTTTATTTTTAAATCAAATTATTGACCAATCGGGTTTATATTTAATTCTCTATCCTAAGTCAAGTTCATTTGGGTATTTATCATTTCAACCCGATTCCATTTCAATTCAAAAATCAAAGCATAACAAAGGGAACTTGCAGTGTGATAACTGGGATGGTGTCAAAGTAAATAAAAAAGCAATAACAACAGTCAATAACAATCCAATAATCAATTCGAATAATCCCGAAATAATCATATTTATTCGCATTGTTATCTATGCGAATTTATATAATTATTTCTAGAATCTACACTATCATTTCATGTAGATTAAAGATTATTGCACTATTATTTTATGCGGTTCTTCAATTGACATTTATTATTCGATTTCATACAACATCAATTTAAACAACAAATATTTATATGGTTCGAGGTGTATTTTACCAAATTTCTATGTGTCAATCAATTCAACATTTAAAGGGTCATATTATGCAAATATCATCATATCAAATTCAACATATATCGAATCTAACTATCCTACGCCAGTTTCAATTTCAAACCATTTATCACTTACTACATTAATAATTTAACGTCCAATGTCAACATCAAACAATCAATCATTTATCAACCAAACTGGATTATCATTTCATAAATAACAGATAAATGTGTCAGATGTCACAGGTGAACTGATACAGGTAATCACATATATATATAACAGTGTAAACAACTAACAGTCGCATATTTCAATTGTCGTTTCAATTGAAATTAAATTTAATAAATAAAAGAACATTAATCGTGAGTGATTGCTCACCTTTCGAGGCTAGAGATGAACGAGAATGAAATGAGTTACGGATCCAAGCACGAATTGGACGAATAGAGCTGATAAATAGGAATAGACGAAATCAAATCAGAACTGGATCAATGTAGGTAATTGGTATAGGTAAACTATATATAACTATATATATAAAATAATATCTTAAATACAAACACTTTATATATATACATACATTCCAAAATCATTGTTTTAAATTAAACGCAAATGTTAAAAATCAAACATATAATTAGAACTTATTCATATACATCATAATTTCAAATTTTAATTAAACCATATATATCAGTAAGATACACGTAACGAATGGACATAAATTCATTAAAACGCAACACTCAAGTAGCTCAGTTATGCACATTTGGACACGTGCACAGGCAAACATAGGTACCCGTTAGCACTTGCAATCCCTCACACATTAACACCTACCAGCACATACCCACATATTTAAATACCAATACACACGCAACTCCCATAGACCAATATATATAAATAATCTATTACACCCAACATATTATTACTGTAACAACAAGTAGGACTAATAGAATTATATATATGTACCAGTACTATATACAACAACAACAAAACTTGTTTATTCAATCTTCACTCAAACTACATGTAAACTTCCTTTAAAATATATTATGTATAAATATATACTATAAACGTCGAAATATACATATAACTTATATATAAACTATATATAAATCTGCATCTTTATGTATTATAGGTCACTTTATACAACTAGTATATAAAAAAGCAGCCTGTAGCATATTACAACTTAAAATATGCCAAAGTACTTTTGAATATAAAATAAAATGATACATACGTGTAGCAATAGAACAAATATATATATAAAAATTCAAATAGATATGCAGAACTAAATATATATATTTTATACGGTAACAGCTATTATATGCATATATATATTATGTATAAAAATCAATATAAACTGGCTCTATTTATACAACTTGTATTACTCATATATATGTATAGATATGTAAAAATCTTTGAACAACATATGTATCACTGCAATTGTTATATGCATATATGCGACCCTCAACGCATATTGTCCTTTATAACAAAACATAATACAGACCTATATTTCTTAACTAACCCATATTAAACTAACGTACAAGTAAAACCCTGTTTATAATATAGCTTATCCAAAACAACATATTAGCCGTACTTATAAAATATATATGTATGAAGCCATGAAGAGAACATAGTAATATACAGACCATATTCAATAAGATAACATGGAAAATACTCATAAAAATTTATATGTAATAAAAAAAATCAAGTATCAACATACTTATACTAAAGTAAGCTTTATATAAAGAAGGCTGCATAGGTGACAGGTGAGCAAGCTACAACACATTTTTTTTTCTTTGATTGGGTGCTCATGTGGAAGGGTTGATGCATGGAGGCTGCTAGGTGGCGAATGGGTTTGGTGGTGGAGGAGGGAGAGTTGTCGGTCTTTGGTGGATGTAGGCTTCTGTTTCCATGCATGCGTGAGTTTGCAGGGGAGGGTGTTTTTTTTTTGGCCGACATTGTCAATGGGTGGGGAAGGAGAGGTCGATGACGTGGGTACGAGGCAAGGTTGGTTATGGATCTGGAGGCGGCAGCTTGTAGATGGGAGATGACTTTTGGGTTCTGGGGTTAGCATGGCCATGAGGAAATAAAGTGGCACAGAGGAAAGAAAAGGAAAAGAGTAGGATGAAGCCTGAAGAGAAAGAATTAAAATGAGAGGAAGGGAGAAGGGGAAGGAAGGGATCATGCGCAGGTTACTTTTTTCTACATGAAATGGTGCAAATGAAGGTTGGGAGAAGAGATATGAGCTGGCTATTATCATGCACAAACCAAAATAATTAAATGAACCGGCATAATACTGGAACCAGTGAAAATAAAAGTCAAGCATTAATTTTTTTTAAAAAATAACAAATACCAGTGGCTGTTGGGTTGATACGGTGAGAATTGAATGGTCATCAGGAAACAAAAAAAATAAAGTATTGAATACCGATACGGTCATCCGTTTTACCGATTTCGCCATCCACCGGACGTCGAAACACACATATGAATATACCATGGAGATCAGTACAACGAGACGATCAAAACGGTATACATATGTCGGTGATACAATTTAATTATAAAAATTTGAAATTTTCTAATAGCGGAAAATGCATGAAAAACACCGAAAAATAAGATCGACGGAGCTAAAGATGTCCGAATTTGGAAAAACGAAAAATAGCGTTTGCTCAGAAAATGGTTTGGAATTTTTCTATGTAAAAATATTTTGGTTTTGAAAACATTTTATTTTCATTGCTTTTTAACTGATTAAATTGAAGTAAATTTACGCACGAAATAAACTTTTATATTTTCGGACAAAAAATTACCAGTTGCTATGTTTACTGGACGCATTCCAAATATCAATTTATATTTCAAAATTTTATCGTTTAAAATTTCACAAAATTCAATTAGTAACGTTATTCAAACCGGTTAAATCTACGGGTTGTTACAAATGAGGAAGAGCATACGTTCAGAATGAGGAATAAGCAATGACTTAGGGTTTATAACCACATATATATAGGCAAACAGAATAGAAAGAATGGGCTAGGTTGGATTTGGGTTTTGAACGATAATTGACCCGAAAAGCCCGTTTCGATTTCGGAACGGAAAAGGGTCAACCCATATATCAAAATATATGTTTAAAAATATTTTAAACACGATGGAAAAAGTTTCACTTCCAAATTCCATCGTATGAAGAAGTTATGCTAAATTCAAATTTTCTAAATTGATTTAAATTGCATATATTTCAAGGCGTTTCGAGTCCGTACGATCAAACAACAAGTCCGATCGCTATGAAACTTGAAACCCTACAATAATTCACTGTTACAGATCCGATGAAACTTGTTTCGTCAAAATCCGAGTCAGTTGCCAAAATGGCTATTTTTCCATTAATTAAATAAATAAGAAAATTAATTAATTAAATCCACATCTTTAAATTTCAATCTTATAATTGAAAATTTTATCACTTTTATATTTCTTAATCATTTAGAAAAATTTAAACAAGTTTAGATGTAATTTAAAAGTTTATAACTCTATCAATTGCAGTGTTAATTTCTCCAATTGTAGTTTTTATTTCGTTTACTCAAAATAATCTCTTTATTATAAATTGAATCCAAATTAATTTTAATAAATTCCAAAATTCTATTAGATTCACCTTTTATTCTATTCAATTCACTATTCTTAAACGGATAAATTTTTACATTGAATTTGCAAAATATTACCATAATATTCTTACATTCCATCTAACTTTCTATTAACGTAATAACTTAGTGTTAAATTTCATTTATTGCCATTAATTCGATTATTGAATTTTTTTATACTTCAATTCTTTCCATTCTTTTTATTCAAACAATCTCTATCCTATAAGCATACTTAACATTTGTTTACATTTCATTACACTGATACTTCTATATACATCTTAGATTTGTATCAACGGTTATATTTATAAATGTGAATCTTGTCAATTACGCGTATTAATTAAGGTTTTAAACTCAATTAATAAAGTTTCCTAAGTTCAATCCCTTTTTACCAAATTTGACAATCCCTAACCATTTGTACTACATTTAATGTAATATTTACTAGATTTTATTTCAAATTGACGTACAACTTAATTTCCCTTAATTGAGATCTGATTCCCAAATTTTTATTTAACATACTAAATGAATAAATAACCTAAATAAATGGTCACCTACTTACTTTCTTTCATTTATAAGTTTACTACTTACCCAGCCAGGTATAAATCCCATATATAACACTAATTAATTTCCATTAACACTGCATTATCCAATTTTCATAAATTTGTTCAATATATACTCTTGTTTACTAATAAATAAATTTATGTTTTCTATCAATTCTCATTCACTCTTCCGTTACTAAATTAAAAATTGTTAAGTAACGTTTCCTCAATACAATATTAAAATTACTTAACATTTAAGATAACTTTATTTCAAATAAATTGATTGACCAATAAATTTGGTAATTTATAATAGTTGTTATTTTACCCTACAGTTTACACTTAAGTGTATGTTATATTCAATTTATTTTATTTCATTAATTAACACATTTCATCTAAATCCTTATCTATGTAATATTCCAACATTTAATTTCATCAAATACCAATTGACCCAATTATTTCATTTATACTAAGTCATATCATTTAAAATAATTTATCAAATTGAAATGTTCATTCAAGTTTATAGATTATTACTTGCGTTAACAAAATTCCTTAATTTATTCCAATCACTGTTAACAATGTTTTATTACATTAAATCAATTTAATACTTTCCTTTGATTTCTCGTATTCAATTTATATACAGGTAAAAATCTTTTCACTATTTAATTCATTTGAATTAAATTCGAATTTCTATAAATAGGTTTTAATTACCATTGCTGTAGTTTAATTTAGCGTTCATTCCAACATTAATTTATAAAGCGTTTTTTTCTACTAAATTAAATTACAAAAGTCTTATTCAATTACAAATTTAATTGTCGGAAATTACGGGTCGTTACAGCTATTATGCGGGGAGCATAGGGTCTCATCTGTTATATAATGCGGGAATATCAATCACTCCTATATATATATATATATATATATGTATGTATGTATGTATGTATGTATATACTGTTAGCACCAGAAATGGCCACTAACACCCTTGAGAAAAATTATGTAGAGAGATTAATGAAGAAAGTAAATTAAAACAAAGAATTGTATACTAAATTAACTGCAAAAACAAGAACACCGGATTTATAGTGGTTCAGCTTAACTGCCTACGTCCACTTTGAGTTTTGATCTTTATTACTTTCACAAATGATTGAATACAGATACAATCTGAACAATAATGATTTGAATACAAGTGCTAACTGAAAAGAATGAGTCTTGAAAGCGGTGGAGTCTCCCCAGTGTTCTAAAAAAAAAGGTCCATTTCACTGTGCCCCTGCCCTTCTATTTATAGATAAAGATGGGTTGGACTTCCCTCACGGGCCTAGGAATAAGGTATCTCGGCCCATGGTAAGTAGCCTCTGCGCACCGAGCCAGGGATGCCGAACGGTAATTGCCGAGCGAGGTTGGTCGAACCATAGAGTGCCTAGCGAGGTTTCCATGCCGGACGGCACTTGTAACAACCCGGGATTTCGCCCAATTTATAATCATCATTAAATGATGATTGTGCTAGCTAATTGCTAATTGTAGTTTTTAAATTCAGTTTAAATTCTTTTGAGAAATTGGTTAAAGGGATTAAACGGGCTTTAAATTGAAAAAAGATTGGCCCATGTTACTTTAGGTAGTGTGATACTTGTTGATAACCGCTCCCCTCTCTCTCTCGTATTGGTGATTCATTTTTACAAACCCTTAAACGTACGAAAGAAGAAAAAAATGGCGTGTTCGTCCCCTTTCTTCAAATTAGGGTTTCAGATTTTCGTCGATTGGTTCTTTGATTTCCAAGGCTTCGACTTTAATTGCTTCGATCTGGTGAGTTGCTCCTCGAGATGGCTTGCCGATCGATCGGTTATGCTCTTCGGTGAAAGGTGAGTAATTTATATTACTCACATCTAATTTGAATTCGTTCGACCTCGCTTGCTTATTCTGTTTTCATGGCCTTTGGTTTCGATTTGATTCCTTTTTGTTCGATGTCGATACTTTTTCTGCCTTGAGATGATTTTGAGACAGTTGATTTAAGTTACATTTTTATGGTGATTTCCAAGGCTTTGAATCCTCTGGCCTTCGAGTTGATTTCTTTGACCACCATGATTTTTTGATCTCTGGAATTTTGATTCGTGAATAACTGACTTGGACCTGATCTGTAGCATGAGCAATTAGCTTGTATTTCTTTGTCTTTTTACTTGTAGTACATGGTTCAGGTTGCATACCATGTTGAATATCATCATGCAGTCTTCATTTTATTGCCCTTATGCACTTTGACATATGAACTTGGCGCATTGCTTCGAGTTGTATCATTTGAAAAATCCACTGTGCACAGAGCATATAAATTGTTTCACTTGTGTCTTAAGTCTTGACCATGGCCTTCGTTAACCATTCATGTGTGATGATATTATCTGGCTTCGGATTTCTGGCATGTCTGGTTTTGCCTTGATTATTTTGAAACTGCTCTTACCTGCATATACTCTTGTAGTTGTGTTTGCTGTAGTCTTCAAGCATTGCCGAGTCACTTTCTAGGTGCATTTGTGCATTGTTGCTCGATTCTGTTTTATACTTCACTTGTGTATTGCCTTCACTGTCCACTTGAACTTGGAGTCTGCCTTGATCATCTTGTAACCTGGTCTGGTCTGGTGCACCTTGTTTGCTGTGACACTGTTCATGTCTGTTTATGTGCAGTTTACATTCATGTTGCCTCTGTGTTTGTTGTTTCACTTATCTGTTCATGGTAGCCTTGCATATGTAAACTTGAAGTCTAGTCATCACTGCATATATACATGTCTGAATGCATGCATATCCTTTGTCCTCTTCGAATGCTTGCATATGATTATTTTGCGTCTGCACTGTGTCTTGTTCACCATGTTGCAACTGCTTGTTGTAGCTTGAAACTGTTTGGTCAATTCGAACTGCCGTATATATGTATTGCATCACATGTTTATATAGGCACTGCCTATGTATGTTTACTGTATTCATTTGTCTGCACTTGCATTTCTCACTTTGATGCTTTGACTTTACCATTTCCTGACTTGTGCCTTGCCTTCATGTTCATTGAACATAAGTTACTGCTTCATTTCATGCAGTTGTACTTAGTGCACTGTTGTTATTGTGTTTTGGACTTTGAGGCATATCACATTTTCATATCTGACTTCAGATTTTTCATCACACGTGACTGCATCCATTCTGTTGCACTTTGATGTTGTATATGTGATGCATTCATTACTGCAATACGTGTTGCACTTTAGTTGTCCACCACGTTGCATCTACTCCATTTTGCATTGGTGCATTGCTGTCATGTTGGTTCAAATTGCACTTGCTCTTTTGTACTACTTCTCCATGTCACATGAGGTTTTGCAGTTGGTTTATTGATGCATTCATGTTCATGAAGCCTTGTCTTGGTTGAGTTTGTTGTTGCAGTGATATTTTGAATTTTTGGTCGAGGCCATTTGTACTTGTGTTGAATCTGATTTTTGATTTGACCTTGTGCACTCGAGTTGGCGAGGCAGTGCACATGTACGTACGTGTGTACTGCAGCCACACCCCCTAGATTTCATTGGTATTTGAACCTTCATTGATTTTGGTTCGTTATTCTTTTGGGTACCTCATTACTGTTGTGGCAAGGCAGTGCACGCAAGCGTGAACTGCAGCCACACGGTATTGAGTTTTTGGGCACGACATCACTATAGTGGCAAGGCGGTGCACGCAAGCGTGAACTACAGCCACACGGTATGGTGCCTATGATATTCTATTCTAGTTCGATTTAATGATCTTTTGCATATTCCATATGTTGTAGTGGCGAGGCAGTGCAAGCGTGCGTGTACTGCAGCCCTACTCGAAATAATAATTTAATTGATATTTCAATGTTTTGAACTGTTTTGTTTATTCAATTCAATATTCTGCTTGGGTTTAATTTGCTGATTTGTTGTTTAACTCTGTTAAGTGTTATATTTTATCGTTATCCGATTTCTTTATTTAAGGATCGGATAGATGAGATTTATTGTGACTGTAGTCTATTCGTTATTTAATTATTATTGCTTCTGTGCACTAATAACTGAGTTTGAATTAGACTGACCCGCGTATTATTTTCTTTTGAATGTAATACTCGGGTCAGACCGAGTATTTACAGGTTGTTGATATCTTACTTTGGGTTGCTGTTAGAGCTATAAGTCTTTTCACTTCTCTTGGAGTAGTCGTCGTTACTGTAGTAGTCAGTGTATTTGTATAGGATGTTGTATAGTCATGTATATTATTCACGATAATGTACTTGTATGTGTAACTTCCAGAGTCGACAGTTGTAGTTGTATCACATGTATATCAACTGACATCAGTTATATATATATGAGACTTTCTATTATATCTGTGTTTTGCACTTATTTAACTGTGTTATTATTATATATATTGTCCTAAACTATTATGAACCATCGTAGTTCGTTTTATACCAGAATTGGGTATGTCGATGGGAATAAACAAATATGAGATGAAAAATAAAAATATATACCACTCCTATCGAGATAACCAATACTAGTGTAAGGCCCAACTCCGGATGGCCGCTCCTATCCACCCTTATTCTTCATAATAATAGACAGTATTTCTTTTAATACTCTTTGTTATTGTGAGCATAGAGGTGGGGCGTCACAGCACTCGTATGCCGAACGAGGCTTGTGTCGAGCGAGGCTATGTGCCGAATGACTCATCTATGCCGATCGATGGGAGATGCCGAGCGAGGCTTCATGTCGACGGAGGGGAGATGCCGAGCGAGGCTTCGTGCCGACCGTGTAAAATTCCCGTTTTTAAATCAAATTGAAATTGGAAATAAATTTAATTTTTGGAATTTAATTATGGTTTAAACCGGTGTTTTCCAAAAAAATTAATAAATATTTGTTTGTTTATTAATGTAAATGAATGTAAATATAATTTTTAAATAAAATTTTTAATTGGAAATTTTTAAATAAATATTTTGAATAATATTTTAATTACTAATTTAATTATGAATTTATTTGAAGATTTGAATAAATATATATATAAATATTGTAAATAAAGGAATCAATTTAAAAATTCAACAGATTGATAACTTGATTCATTAATAAGAAAAAAATGTTTTTATCTTTAAAATAAATAAAGATTAATGATTTGGAATTAAAAAGTGGATATTTTATAATAGATTATAATTTGAGATTTGAATTCAATAAAAATTGTATTTACTTGAGAAATTTCTTTCTTAGTAATGTATATTTTAATCACTTCAATAAAAATTAGAAATCACTTCAATATTTTAATATATACTGAAATTTAATTAGACTAAAAGAAATTTATATTTGAAATAAGTTTAATATCTTAGGTTTAAAAATATAAATGTATTGAAAATAAAAATTGTATTTAATAACTTATAAATCTTTATTTGTAATGTATAATTTAATTTCAACCATTTTTCTTTAAATTGTATAAGTACAAAACAAAGTGTGATTTTGAAATTTAATAAATATCTTGAATTTAAAATTTCTATATATTTAAAAATAATAAAAATTTTGTTTCATAATTTTTGTAAATATGCATTTTGATGTGAAAAGATATAAAAGTATAAGTAAGAAAAACATGATTTGTAAATTAAAATAAAACAAGGTTTAAAAACAAAATTTGTAAATAAATGCATGGATAAGGGTTTAAAACAAATTTAGAAAAATATACATATGAATATTTAATTGAATAATGGGTTTAAAGTTTTTTTATAAATTAACTAAAATGAAGGGCTTAAACCTAAAATGTTGTATGTGGACAAGTGTTTACAGATGTAATATGAAGATTTACAAGTGGCAAATTTTCTTTAAATTTAATTTATCAAATATGAGAATAAAAAAACAAAACCAGATCAAAATCTGTAACCAGATAAAAAAATTCAAATCTTAAACCTGGTAAAATAAACACAGATTCAAGCAAATTAAAAACCTGAAAGCTGATCAAAGTCTAAACTGCAGCATTTCCTTCAACCTGATTTAGAGTAATTCAAAGATCAAAACAACATCAGTTTCAATAAGTAGAAATTCCAAGCTCGGGATCCCTTTTGATCATTATCCCAAATTTAAAACAAAAATCTGTTCAAAAAAGGAATTTAACATGCAAAAGTTCAAAGCAGAACAAGTTCAAGTTTGCCAGTTTCGTGTGCTCTGTTCAAACATCAAAATCTTATGTGAGCAAAATCCCCTCCCTGAATCTGTTTTCTTGTGTTTGTGAGCAACTTCAATTCTTTTTTAAAAAAGTAGTTTTTGTTTACCCAATGCTGTGAATCTGTGAGCAATCTACTTTTCTAAAGCTTAAATTTTGATGTGATCTTGCAAGTGTGCTGTGAAAATTTTCTGTTATGAATAGGAATGTGTTTGCTTGAATACAAATTTAGGGTGTGCATGTTTGACTTATATGCTATGCTAACCTTTATTGGACTACAGGTTTTCAAACCCTGTTCTTAAACCAAAAAATCTCCTTCTCAAATTTATCTTAGACTTTAGGATTTAAATGGAATTGTTTATACAATCCAGATTTAGGTTTTAAAAACAGCTTGAGTATGTTTTGTTTCTAAACGACCTGGAAGTATTAATGTACAGTAGTAATAATAATTTTTTTTACAGGGATATACATTCTTTCTTCTTCCTCTGTTCAACCTTTAACAGACTAACCCATAAAGAAATCCAAATATCTCTTCTTCAATTTGTTTTTAGGTTATAGCCTTTGAATAAAAGTTGATACCAACAACTTAATACTAATTTTAATATATATTGTTATGTGTATCTGACAAGAAAATTACTAGAATAGAAATAACAGTAAAAAAAATCTTTTTATGTTGAAAATCAATTGATACAATTCTTAAATTTAAATACACAACTTGAATTAGCTTGGGAAGTTATGATTTTTGAAATTAAAATTTCAATTTTATGTGGGGTATTGAACGTGAATTTTGGGTTTGACTGAAATTTGCTTTCAGGTCGATTTCTGATAATCGGCTAGTTTTTAGGAATCGAATTATGGCATGGAGATACTAGGATGATCGTAGATTAAGGGAAAAATGCCAAGAAAATTTATCAAATCATTTTGGAGGAGAGAGAAGTGGATTTGGGTCTGTAACCCTAGTTTTTACTGGGTTGAGTATTTTGATTTGTTCTCTTCCCCTGATTGATCGAGTTGCATGGGAATTTGGGTAATGGTAGCTTGGGAGTTGACGAGGTCAGGGCCGGAAATGTAGTTCTTCTAGTGATCGGAGGATGAACGACGAAGGATTTCCAGGTTTTGGGGTTGTTGATGATCAGTTTGTTTCAGGTTTGGGAATTGGTGCTCGACTTTGTTTTCGGGTGATGGACAAGTTGAATGATCGTGGTGGGTTGCTGGGTCACTTTATGGTGTGCAGCAATCATCGCTGATGATCAGTGGTGGCCGGAGCCACCGTGCATATGCACGGTGAAGAGATTGTACTTGTGATGTTTGGGTTTTGAAAGTAGAGAGGGACACTCGAGTAAATCTCGTTTTGACTCAAAGTTATTGGGTAGATTTCTCGGGGAGTGGGCTTTGGACTCGAAGTAAAAAGGTTGTGCCTCGGGTTAATTAACTATAACAGGTTTTAACAGAAACCAGATGATCAGTTTTTAAATTTTAAAATAAAATTTAAAAGCTGAGTTTAAAATGGAAAATAAAGTTTAAGATAAGTTTTCAATCTAGACTTTTCAATATGGAGTTAAGTTAAATATCAGTTTTCAAATAAGGTTAAATTTTTAAATTTGAATTGATTTAACTACTTTAAAAGGGGTTAAGGAGTTTGTATTTTAAAAATGAAGTTTTAAATTGAAAATAGGTTTTTAAATCTAAAGATTTATCTGGAATCAAAATTTAATATACATTTCAATTTTGAAATAAAAAGAAGTTTTCAAATTTAAATGTTTTAAACAAATTGAATAATAAAGTGTATTTTTAACAATGGTTTGAATTTAAACATAAATTTGGTTTTAAAATTCTTTTAAACTTCTTTATAAAATGAATATTTCATTAACATGTGAATCAAAGATTTTTGAATTGTCTTTAAGCTTTGTTTGAAGTCAATTTGTATTCATTTTTAAATCTTAATTTAAAATGGAATTTAAAGGGAATTTAAAAGAAATTTGTTTTTAAATTACTTTGTTGATGATAATTAAATCATTAATAAGATCTAGGTCTATCTTAAGGTTAATTATGACTTAATGATTTATAATTCAATAAAATTTTAAATTAATTAAGATGGATAATTAATTAAATAAATAATTAGGCGTTTTATTTAATTAATTGAAGAATTAAGTAAGTTAATTAAAAATTTATTAATTTGTAATTAAGAAATCATTAATTAGATAAGATTTGATTTTAAATTAATGATTTGAAATTTATTAATCAAGTAATTAACAATTAATTAAGTTATAGATTAGCACTTGATTAATTAAATAATTAGTGATTAATTAATGGGTTTTATAGATAATTTAATTTGCAATTAATAATGATTAATCTTAGTTAATTATTTTAGAAAAATAATTAAAGATTTGTTAATAGTTAATGAAGGTCATTAACTTAGGATTATTAATATTTAATTAATGTGGTTAATTTTGAAATTAAGATAATTGATGTTGGGGTAGTTAATTAATTTAAAGTTAAATAAATAAATGAAGGATGATAATCAATTAAGGATAATTAATTATAATTAAGATTTAATTAATAAATAATTAAAGGTTTATTAATTAAAGTTATTAATTAAGGAATAAGTGGTTAGGATTTAATTAATTACAATAAAGGGTTTATTAATTAAGATAATTGATTAAAGAAATGATTAATTAATGAAAGTGATTAAAACTTAATAAATTGCAATTAATGATAAAAATCGTTGATTAAAAAATTAGTAACGAAAGAAATTATGTCATTGATAAATTTAAAAATCACCCAAATTATTCATCTTAATTATAGATGTTTGATTGTTATTTGATGCTATGTGATGGATTGATATATTTGATATGTGATATGGTGCTACGTAATGCTTGTGCTAAATTGTTATATCTGTGATGAATATATTGTTATATGAATATGCCAACCCCTTTAACCCGTAAATGACATTTGAATTTCGATGGGACAAGGAGTCGGATTCCAGTTAGTTATCCGAAACCTACATCGAATTATATTAGTGAATTTTTTTGATTGATAAATTTACTTTATCTATGAATCTGTGAACGAAGATAAGCGTTATGCGTTATACCGCTTATCGATATATCTGTAATGATTGATGTGTGCACTATTGTGTAAAACCCCTGGACCACACTATACACACACACATATGGATTTCATGAGGGAATCAGTTAAGTCACATATATTTTAATTTAATATTTTGAAATGGTTTTAAAGTTTCAATTTTGAATCCAAATGATTCTGGAAATGAAATTGGGTTAAATTTGAAAAGTATTTGAAAAAGGAGTTTTTGAAGATAAAAATTATTTTAAATAATTTGATTTAGTTTGAAATTTGAAATATTTTGATTTTGAGTTTGAATTCAATATTTGAAATTGAATTCAATAAATTTGGAAATTTTGGCTTAAAACATTTCAAATTTGAAATTGAATGGTTTTGAAAGCTATAATTGAATCTTTGTGAAAGATTGTTGAACCCTATTTTGGAAATTGAAGAAGATTTTTAAATAGTGTATCTTTTATATATAAAAGATTGAAACGGGAATTGTTTTGAAAAACAATGAATGAATCTTTGTAAAAGATTGGTGAACCTTGATAGAGGTTTTAAAATGAATCTTTTTGTTTAAAAGACTGGGAATGGTAATTTGTTTAACCATTTGAAAGAAAAGTTTTGGATAATAAGTTGTGATATAACTGAGATCCCTTATCCATTTGTTTTTAAATATTGCGCTCACTATTCGGTTTAGCCGGGAGAGGACCTTTGTGTCATATAACCCATTCTGAATAGTGATACGACGTATATGGACAGCATTTGAAGACCGGTGGTGAAGGTCGGATATTTTCGAAAACGAAAGGGTTTCTTGTCGAATGTCTCTACATCGCCTAATCCCCGATATAGAGATTTGAGCACCTATTGTGATGGGAAGTCCGGACGTGATTAGAAATTATCCGGATTTGCAAGGATTTCTTTAGAAGTGCCTTCGGTTTCGTTCGATCCCGGAACGGACTTGTATGGATGTGTGTCTGACATTACACTTTGAGATGTAAAACCGGTTTCTATCAAATACATATCTGTTTGGTGGCGGAGATTTATTCTCTTAGCTTAACACCCTTCTCTGAGACGTATGAGCTCAAAGGTTATGTAGTTGATGGTTACTAGTGATACATTCCCAATTTGGTAATGTGGCATACGAAGTGCTACTAATCATTTGTGGATCAAATCATGGCTTTTGTGAAAAGCGTAGCTTTGTGAATGAAACTTCGTCGAACCTCACAACCCGGAATGGTTGAAATAGGAAGAATGCGGCAAGGTTATTTGGGGGTAGCGCCCCCTGAGGGTATGTTCATTTCCTTCTGGATAGAGGTGGTATCATGGTATGGAGCCCAGATACTTAACCTATGTGGTAGCTGCAAATTTATTACTTTATGGTTGTTGGTGAACCCTGGGATAAAAGTTGGTTACGACCGGGAGATGACATACTCGTGTAGTAGTTACCTAGTTACAGAGGTAACCCGGCCTTGTGTTGGCAGAGATCCGGTTAGGGTCTCGGGGCGTCCCTCCAGAGGCGTACCCATGTGGCAATGGGAAGTGCCTTGGCCTAACCATTTGTTGGAAATCCAATCACCAATACGCTCCTTGTACGGTTTTAGTTATAGAACCTGACATCTAACATGGTAGCTATAGTAGGCATACTATAATGGTACGTATGCTGGCTAAGATTAATATTATACTTTTGAAATGATTTTCCACTATGAAATAATAATAATATCAAATGGTTTTCGCGTATCAAGCATTTTGACTGTCATAAGGAGAAATCTCCTCCAAGTCTGCGTTTGCATTGTGTGTGTAGCGAGAGGCCTTATGGCAGTTTCATTTTCAAAAAGCATTGCATATTTCAAATTTAAATTATTTTGTTTTTTTAAAGTCAAAACTATTTTTGTTTGCTCACACCAGTCCCACGACTGAGCCGGAGTTTATTGTTCCTTTTCTAAACTCTGGGTGCCCACAATTTTCCACACGGGCAGTCTAGAGTTGGGTTTTCCAGATATAGATATCGATTTGGTATCTCTCAGCTTTCCCTTTGGTATTCTTTGGATATCTTGGATATTGGAGTCTTTGGATTCACCGGATTGGACTAGCTTAGCTTGGTGAAAATTGATGGTGGTTCGAGCTAGTGGTTTGGAGTTTTTGCTTTGGGTGCTTTGGAGTTAGAGTTGCTGTTGCTGTTCATTCTTTTGGGTTTCGCTGCTATATCATATTGTAGTTCCGCTGTAGCAATGTTATCTTGTATCTCTGATATTGATTTATATTGTATCATTATTGTATCGAATGTTGTATATCAATGATATTCATTTCTTTTTCTTCTGCTGTCTTGTTATACTTGATGTGTTATAAGCTCCGATGAGCCAGATTCGACGTTTGGATCTGCGACATTGGAATATGAGTGTCGTATTCGGTGCTGATTTTCGAAGGTCGAGTCAGGGCCGTCACATTTGGTATCAGAACTGAAGGTTAAAACTTTAGCTTAGGAGTATAACACATTAAGTAACACATTAGAGGTAGGGTGAAGTATACCCTAGAATGAGTAATCCCTAAGATATCCGTTCGAATGCCTCAGTAAATTCTCTTACTATTCACCGATAGTAAGTATGAGTGCAAGAAGAGGACGAGATAGGGGACAGGGTAGTACGACTACAAATGGTCGATACCCTGCAATAGCGGAAACAATCCTTTCTCTATCAATCTCCTTCGATTCGTCTTTTTAATTTTTCGATGATTCCTGGCAGCTCCAGGAAGAAACTTTGATATATTTGCATGGGACACAAACTCCAGATGGGTCGGAATTGTTTGTTTGTATGAATTGTTTGCTTTGGTTGCTATGGTTGATGGATATATTTTGGTTGTTTAAACTAAAAGTTTTGGATTGCATCCATATATCTGTTTATTCTGTTGGGTCCAAGTATATTCTACGAGTGGTTAGTTATCCTTTGAACTAACCAATACCCTTGTATATTCGTAGACCTGATGACCCGAGTATCTTGATTTGTTCTTGTATCCATTATTTATATTCTGATTAGGAAAGCCAAATGCAGAATAAATATTCAGTTTGATCTGGTAATTCATCTCTTGATCTTTCTATATCCTTTGTTGTCTCCCTACTTTCAAATTTCGAGGACGAAATTTTCTAAGGGGGAAATCTGTAACATTCCCGTTTTTAAATCAAATTGAAATTGGAAATCAATTTAATTTTTGGAATTTAATTATGATTTAAACTAGTGTTTTCCAAAAAAATTAATAAATATTTGTTTGTTTATTAATGTAAATGAATGTAAATAGAATTTTTAAATAGAATTTTTAATTGGAAATTCTGAAATAAATATTTTGAATAATATTTTAATTACAAATTTAATTTTGAATTTATTTGGAGATTTGAATAAATATATATATAAATATTGTAAATAAAGGAATCATTTTAAAATTTCAAAGATTGATAACTTGATTCATTAATAAGAAAAAAATGTTTTTATCTTTAAAATAAATAAAGATTAATGATTTGGAATTCAAAAGTGAATATTTTATAAATAGATTATAATTTGAGATTTGAATTTAAATTCAATAAAAAATGTATTTACTTGAGAAATTACTTTCTTAGTAATGTATATTTTAATTACTTCAATAAAAATTGGAAATCACTTCAATATTTTAATATATATTGAAATTTGATTAGACTTAAAGAAATTTATATTTGAAATAAGTTTAATATCTTAAGTTTAAAAATATAAATATATTGAAAATAAAAATTGTATTTACTAACTTATAAATCTTTATTAGTAATTTATAATTTAATTTCAAACCATTTTTCTTTAAATTGTATAAGTACAAAACAAAGTGTGATTTTGAAAGTTAATAAATATCTTGAATTTAAAATTTCTATATGTTTAAAACTAATAAAAATTTTGTTTCTTAATTTTTGTAAATATGCATTTTGATGTGAAAAGATATAAATGTATAAGTAAGAAAAACATGATTTTTAAATTAAAATAAAATAAGGTATAAAAACACAATTTGTAAATAAATTCATGGATAAGGGTTTAAAACAATTTAGAAAAATATACATATGTAAATTTAACTGAATAATGGGTTTAAACAAAATTTATAAATTAACTAAAACGAAGGGCTTAAACCTAAAATGTTGTATGTGGACAAGTGTTTACAGATGTAATATGAAGATTTACAAGTGGCATATTTTCTTTAAATTTAATTTTAGCAAATATGAGAATAAAAAAACAAAACCAGATCAAAATCTGTAACCCAAAAAAAAAAAAATTCAAATCTTAAACCTGGTAAAATAAACACAGATTCAAGCAAATTAAAAACCTGAAAGCAGATCAAAGTCCAAACTGCAGCATTTCCTTCAACCTGATTTAGAGTAATTCAAAGATCAAAACAACATCAGTTTCAATAAGTAGAAATTCCAAGCTCGGGATCCCTTCTGATCATTATCCCGAATTTAAAACAAAAATCTGTTCAAAAAAGGAAGTTAACATGCAAAAGTTCAAAGCAGAACAAGTTCAAGTTTGCCAGTTTCGTGTGCTCTGTTCAAACATCAAAATCTTATGTGAGCAAAATCCCCTCCCTGAATCTTTTTGCTTGTGTTTGTGAGCAACTTCAATTCTTTTTTAAAAAAAGTAGTTTTTGTTTACCCAATGCTGTGAATCTGTGAGCAATCTACTTTTCTAAAGCTTAAATTTTGATGTGATCTTGCAAGTGTGCTGTGAAAATTTTCTGTTATGAATAGGAATGTGTTTGCTTGAATACAAATTTAGGGTGTGCATGTTTGATTTATATGCTATGCTGACCTTTGTTGGACTACAGGTTTTCAAACCCTGTTCTTAAACCAAAAAATCTCCTTCTCAAATTTATCTTAGACTTTAGGATTTAAATGGAATTGTTTATACAATCCAGATTTAGGTTTTAAAAACAGCTTGAGTATGTTTTGTTTCTAAACTACCTGTAAGTATTAATGTACAGTAATAATAATTTTTTTTTAGAGGGATATACATTCTTTCTTCTTCCTCTGTTCAACCTTTAACAGACTAACCCATAAAGAAATCCAAATATCTCTTCTTTATTTTTTTTAGGTTATAGCCTTTGAATAAAAGTTGATGCCAACAACTTAATACTAATTTTAATATATATTATTATGTGTATCTGACAAGAAAATTACTAGAATAGAATAACAGTAAAAAAAATCTTTTTATGTTGAAAAATCAATCGATACAATTCTTAAATTTAAATACACAACTTGAATTAGCTTGGGAAGTTATGATTTTTGAAATCAAAATTTCAATTTTAAGTGGGGTATTGAACGTGAATTTTGGGTTTGACTGAAATTTGCTTTCTGGTCGATTTCTGATAATCGGCTAGTTTTTGGGAATCGAATCATGGCATGGAGATACTAGGGTGATCGTAGATTAAGGGAAAAATGCCAAGAAAATTTATCAAATCATTTTGGAGGACAGCGAAGTGGATTTGGGTATGTAACCCTAGTTTTTACTGGGTTGAGTATTTTGATTTGTTCTCTTCCCCTGATTGATCGAGTTGCATGGGATATTGGGTAATGGTAGCTTGGGAGTTGACGAGGTCAGGGCCGGAAATGTAGTTCTTCTGGTGATCGGAGGATGAACAACGAAGGATTTCCAGGTTTTGGGGTTGTTGATGATCAGTTTGTTTCAGGTTTGGGAATTGGTGCTCGATTTTATTTTCTGGGTGATGGACAAGACTGAATGATCGTGGTGGGATGCTGGGTCGCTTTCTGGTGTGTAGTGATCATAGCTGATGATCAGTGGTGGCCGGAGCCACTGTGCATATGCACGGTAAAGAGATTGTACTGGTGATGTTTGGGTTTTGAAAGGAGAGAGGGACACTCGAGTAAATCTCGTTTTGACTCGAAGTTATTGGGTAGATTTCTCGGGGAGGTGGGCATTGGACTCGAAGTAAAAAGGTTGTGCCTCGGGTTAATTAACTATAACAGGTTTTAACAGAAACCTGATGATCAGTTTTTAAATTTTAAAATAAAATTTAAAAGCTGAGTTTAAAATGAAAAATAAAGTTTAAGATAAGTTTCCAATCTAGACTTTTCAAGCTGGAGTTAAGTTAAATCTCAGTTTTTAAATAAGGTTAAAATTTTAAATTTGAATTGATTTAACTACTTTAAAAGGGGTTAAGGAGTTTGTATTTTAAAAATGAAGTTTTAAATTGAAAATAAGTTTTTAAATCTAAAGATTTATCTGGAATCAAAATTTAATATACATTTCAATTTTGAAATAAAAGAAGTTTTCAAATTTAAAATGTTTTAAACAAATTGTATATTAAAGTGTATTTTTAACTATGGTTTGAATTTGAACATAAATTTGGTTTTAAAATTCTTTTAAACTTCTTTATAAAATGAATATTTCTTTAACATGTGAATTAAAGATTTTTGAATTGTCTTTAAGCTTTGTTTAAAGTCAATTTGTAATCATTTTTAAATCTTAATTTAAAATGGAATTTAAAGGGAATTTAAAAGCAATTTGTTTTTAAATTACTTTGTTGATGATAGTTAAATCATTAATAAGATTTAGGTTTATCTTAAGGTTAATTAGGACTTAATGATTTATAATTCATTAAAATTTTAAGTTAATTAAGATGGATAATTAATTAATTAAATAATTAGGGGTTTTATTTAATTAATTGAAGAATTAAGTAAGTTAATTAAAAATTTATTGATTTGTAATTAAGAAATCATTAATTAGATAAGATTTGATTTGAAATTAATGATTTGAAATTTATTAATCAAGTAATTAACAATTAATTAAGTTATAGATTAGCACTTGATTAATTAAATAATTAGAGATTAATTAATGGGTTTTATAGATAATTTAATTTGTAATTAATAATGATTAATCTCAGTTAATTATTTTAGAAAAATAATTAAAGATTTTTTAATGGTTAATGAAGGTCCTTAACTTAGGATTATTAATATTTAATTATAATTAATTTAAGTTAAATAAATAAATGAAGGATGATAATCAATTAAAGATAATTAATTATAATTAAGATTTAATTAATAAATAATTAAAGGTTTATTAATTAAAGTAATTAATTAATTAAGGAATAAGTGGTTAGGATTTAATTAATTACAATAAAGGGTTAATTAATTAAGATAATTGATTAAAGAAATGATTAATTAATGAAAGTGATTAAAACTTATCAAATTGCAATTAATGATAACAATCGTTGATTAAAAAATTAGTAACGAAAGATTATGTGGTTAATAAATTTAAAAATCACCCAAATTATTCATCATAATTATAGATGTTTAATTGTTATTTGATGCTATGTGATCGATTGATATATTTGATATGTGATGTGATGCTACGTAATGCTTGTGCTAAATTGTTATATCTGTGATGAATATATTGTTATATGAATATGCCAACCCCTTTAACCCGTAAACGACATTTGAATTTCGATGCGACAGGGAGTCGGATTCCAGTTAGTTATCCGAAACCTACATCGAATTATATTAGTGAATTTTTGTGATTGATAAATTTATTTTATCTGTGAATCTGTGAACGAAGATAAGTGTTATGGGTTATACCGCTTATCGATATATCTATAATGATTGATGTGTGCACTATTGTGTAAAACCCCTGGACCACACTATACACACACAGATATGGATTTCACGAGGGAATCAGTTAAGTCACATATATTTGAATTTAATATTTTGAAATGGTTTTAAAGTTTGAATTTCGAATCCAAATGATTTTGGAAATGAAATTGGGTTAAATTGGAAAAGTATTTGAAAAAGGAGTTTTTGAAGATAAAAATTATTTTAAATAATTTGATTTAGTTTGAAATTTGAGATATTTTGATATTGAGTTTGAATTCAATATTTGAAATTGAATTCAATAAATTTGGAAATTTTGGCTTAAAAGATTTCAAATTTGAAATTGAATGGTTTTGAAAGCTATAATTGAATCTTTGTGAAAGATTGTTGAACCCTATTTTGGAAATTGAAGAAGATTTTTAAATAGTGTGTCTTTTATATATAAAAGATTGAAATGGGAATTGTTTTGAAAAACTATGAATGAATCTTTGTAAAAGATTGGTGAACCTTGATAGGGGTTTTAAAATGAATCTTTTTGTTTAAAAGATTGGGAATGGTAATTTGTTTAACCATTTGAAAGAAAAGTTTTGGATAATAAGTTGTGACATAACCGAGATCCCATATCCATAAGTTTTTAAATATTGCGCTCACTATTCGGTTTAGCCGAGAGAGGACCTTTGTGTCATATAACCCATTCCGAATAGATACGTTGTATACGGATAGCATTTGAAGACCGGACATTTCCGAAAATGAAAGTGTTTCTTGTCGAATGTCTCTGCATCGGCTGATCCCCGGTATAGAGATTTGAGCACCAATTGTGATGGGAAGTCCGGACGTGATTAGAAATTATTCGAATTTGCAAGGACTTCTTTGGAAGTGCCTTCGGTTCCGTTCGATCCCGGAACGGACTTATATGGATGTGCATCTGACATTCACTTTGAGATGTAAAACCGGTTTCTATCAAATACATTTCTGTTTGGTGGCGGAGATTTATTCTCTTAGCTTAACACCCTTCTCTGAGACGTATGAGCTCAGAGGTTATGTAGTTGATGGTTACTAGTGATACATTCCTAATTTGGTAATGTGGCATATGAAGCGCTGCTGATCATTTGTTGATCAAAGCATGACTTTTGTGAAAAGCGTAGCTTTGTGAACGAAACTTCGTCGAACCTCACAATCCGGAATGGTCAAAACAGGAAGAATGCGGCAAGGTTATTTGGGGGTAGCGCCCCTTGAGGGTATGTTCATTTCCTTCTGGATAGAGGTGGTATCATGGTATGGAGCCCAGATACTTAACCTATGTGGTAGCTGCCAATTTATTACTTTATGGTTGTTGGTGAATCTCGGGATAAAGGTTAGTTACGACCGGGGGATGACATACTCTGTAGTAGTTACAGAGTTATAGAGGTAACCTGGCCTTGTGTTGGCAGAGATCCGGTTAGGTTCTCGGTCCATCCCTCCAGAGGCGTACCCATGTGGCAATGGGAAGTTCCTTGGCCTGACCATTTGTTGGAAATCCAATCACCAATACGCGCCTTGTACGGTTTTAGTTGTAGAACCTGCCATCTAACATGGCAGCTATAGTAGGCATACTATAATGATACATATGATGGCTAAGATTAATATTATACTTTCGAAATGATTTCCACTATGTACTAATAATAATATCAAATGGTTTTTCGCGTATCAAGCATTTTTGTCTGTCATAAGGAGAAATCTCCTCCAAGTCTGCGTTTGCATTGTGTGTGTGGCGGGAGACCTTATGGCAGTTTCATTTTCAAAAAGCATTGCAGATTTCAAATTTAAATTATTTTGTTTGTTTTAAATTCAAAACTGTTTTTGTTTGCTCATACCAGTCCCACGACTGACCCGGAGTTTATTGTTCCTTTCCTAAACTCTGGGTGCCCACAATTTTCCACACGGGCAGTCTAGAGTTGGGTTTTTTAGATATAGATATCGATTTGGTATCTCTCAGCTTTCCCTTTGGTATTCTTTGGATATCTTGGATATTGGAGTCTTTGGATTCACCGGACTGGATGTGCTTCGCTTGGTGCAAATTGATGGTGGTTCGAGCTAGTGGTTTGGAGTTTTTGCTTTGGGTGCTTTGGAGTTAGAGTTGCTGTTTCTGTTTATTCTTTTGGGTTCTGCTGCTATATCATATTATTGTTCCGCTGTAGCATTGTTATCTTGTATCTCTGATATTGATTTATGTTGTATCATTGTTGTAACGAATGTTGTATATCAATGATATTCATTTCTTTTTCTTCCGCTGTGTTGTTATACTTGATGTGTTATAAGCTCCGACGAGCCAGATTCGACGTTTGGATCTGTGACATTAGAATATGAGTGTCGTATCGGTGCCGATTTTCGAAGGTCGAGTCAGGGTCGTCACAGATCGAGGGGAGATGCCGAGCGAGGATTCATGCCGACTGAGGTGGGTGCCGAGCGAGGCTTCATACTGAACGAGGGGAGATACCGAGTGAGGCTTCATGCCGATCGAGGGGAGATGCCGAACGGGGCCTTGTGCTGAGCAAGGCCTGAATGCTGAACAACTCATTACCGGGTCGAATAACTGGGTAATACTTGCCCCTCAAAGTGTATCGTGTGGACCAACATGATGCGCTTTAAACCATGAGCAATCCATGTTTTCCTTTAAGCCCTTGCTCTAACTTCTCAATAGTGATTTCTTACGATCTCCTGAATGCCGAGCGAGGCCTGACTGCCGAGCGAGGGCTGAATGCCGAACGATGCCTGAATGGCGAGCAAGGCCTGAATGCCGAACCATCGAGATATCTTGACTGGTTCCACTGGTCGATGCCTGTCCCCCTTTCCTCTTTCCTAATATAAAAGCCAACACTTCTCCTCTTTCTCCCTTTTACTTTTACCTTCGCTCTAAAACCCTTACCAACTCTTCTTCCCCTAGGTTCCTACTAACATCTCAACCTCCCTTTTTATTCTCGAGTCCCATACGTCGCTTCTCAACCTCTCCTCACCACGAACCTGAACAAGTTCAACTCCAAATCCAGTATTTCCCTACGCTTCGAGCCATTTCTTTAGGTATGATTTTTACTTGTCCGATTCTCCTGAATCAGTGGTTTTGCACGAGACCCGAACTCATAACGTTTTTCCATACTACCAACGGTCGTCTAGATGAGGAAGATGAGTCTAACGCTTAAAACATACCTTAGGGTTAGATGGAGAAGAGGAAGGAAGAGGGTGTTGGAGGCCTTTAGGAAGTAGGTTCTTATTGGGTTGCCGAGCGAGGGAATAGAAAGTATGGTTGGACTAGTAGGAATTAGTGAGGTTAGGAAGCGTTGGTCGAGTGTGGCGTGTGAGTTGGAGTGATGTTCGACTGGCCATTTAGGAAGGTGCTTAGGTTACTCGAAGAAGTGAGTTAGAGAGGAAAATATGGCTGTGACTCGGTGTGACTTTCGCATGCCGAACGATGAAGAGTGAGTGTAGGAGGGAAGTAAGAGCTGGGTTTCGTATGCCAATCGACATGGCTCGGCATGGCCATGGCTCGACATGACTCCTTCATGCCAAACGGTGAATAGGGAATGCAGGAGTGAAGTATTATTTAGGTTCAACGTGCCGAGCGATGTGGCTCGGTATGATCACAACTCGGCATGACTCCCTCATGCCGAACGGTGAAGGGGGAATGCAGGAGTGAAGTAGGCAATAATAGTCGAAACCATCCCAACTTGAACATAGCTCATGTTGACTTGACTCACTTTCTCTGCCCAAACATATGAAAAAAAACAAAGGACAAGGACTTAAGCAAACAAGCATATCGAACTAATCTGGATGAATAATCTCTCTGTTTCAACAACTATAATCCTGTGTTTAACTAAATTAAAACAAACAATAACCTTCCACATAAAGCGTCGTTGCCGAGTTCAAAGTAGAAACCATCATATGACAAGCTCTCGAAGACGGTCAGCGATGACGGTCTTCAAAGATGATAGTCCAAAGCTTAACTTTATTTCATCAACTTTATGACTTGTAATTCTTTGGCACTTATACTTCAATGGTCGCACTAGTTCACACACCATACGGGGGAAGTATTTTGGTTGTTATCTCTAATGTTGATCGTTTTTCAAGTATAGTTTAAACAGGTGCTTCATCAGATCCAACATTCGTCAGAGATGTCTAGAAAATCCAGCTCTGCCACAGTCTCAGATAGACCCGAGCTAACTTCTCAACAAGAAGTAGTTGGAACTTCGAATCCGTCGACTATTCGTGTACAAGATATTCCGAGCCCCACGATCGCATCTGTCAACTTGGCTCCCGATGCCTTGGATGCATCGATCTTTCTAAACAATACGGTCGATTCTTAAGCTTCGAGAAATAACGAAAGCACTCTTCGTCGTATATGCTCAATATACGGGATTCCTTTTGACGATATGCTGGTTCCATCGGGACAAGATCGTCCTCACTTGCCATAGACGGATATACGGCCTGCAACAAATTTATTTGCTGGGTTGGTAGTGTTCCACCATTCAGCTCCTTCCTCTGTGACCTGTTATAGTATGTTGAGGTCGCTCCATCACAATTACATCCAAATAGTCACGTGTTCGTATATGGCATGTGCATTCTCTTCATGAGCATCCTTTTCAGGCTCTCGACTCCTGGCGTTATCTGCTATATTTATCGTTTCAAGATATGATCTGACAGCCCATCTTTTGTATTTCTTGAGCCGCATAACAAGTGTAAAATTCTGACTGGGGCGTGGAGAAAATTCGCCCAGTATAAGCAGGAATGGTTCAACGTGCGTTGTGCCCTGGCTTTGCAAGGAGATGGGTGGAAGGGAGTAAGTCTCTTTTCTAGATCAATACTTACATTCGGCGGAAATTGCACCTTTTCTAACTCTTTTTCTACTTTTACAGGTATCAGCCCACGTCCCCAAGGCTCCAGGTATTCTGAAGCCGTAGAAGCTACCCGAGCTATCCTCGTGGGAGACCGGGACATAAGATCTATTATTTCAAACGAATTGCTCTCAAAGTTTGGGCTGCTGGTAGAAGGTCACGAATAAGTCTTCCTCACAATGTCATTATAATCGGGTCTGCCTTGGACAAGGGAAAAAGGCAAATTGGGCCTTCAACACATGATGCCTCTAATACACCCGAGAAGGCGAGATTAGAGTAAAGTGTCAAACACACCTGGTTAGAATGTTAGTGCCGCTTGGGAGCCGGTAGTGGAAGTTCACGATATCGAAGTAACGCCTCCCAATTCGAAGGAAAAGAAAAAATTAGCTTACAAATTGAGGAAGAAGACAATGTGTGGAACCTTAAAGGTCACAATCACACCAGTGGAGAGAGAGCCTTCTCCTCAACATTTAGAGAGTTCTTTGAAAGGCTTGTCGAACCTCACTATTCCTGATGATTTTCCTAATTATGGCTTCAATGATCCGGAAGCCCTTAAGCTTCATTCGCCTACGAGAGGCGATGTAGGGCTCAAGCCCAAAACCAAGGAGAAAAAACTCCTATAAGTAAAGATAAAGAAACTGGTCCGTCGGGGGGAAACACATGGACACACGAACACGTGCACTTCACCTTACACGTAAATTTTAGCCATCATTCTACTCTTTGCTAACTAGTTGTTATTCAAATTCAATGCAGGTGAGATGGGACGTACTCATGGACTCGATCATCTTCAAGGTCATCTATTTTACATCATTCTGGCCGAGATTCGGGCCCAGGCAAACGTCAAGATAGAGATGACTCTGGAGACCGAGACTACCACCCTCGAGAATCATCTTATTGAAGAAAAACATACAGCTAGTCCTCGTACTCCCGCGATCCTCCTTCTCAATCAGAGCAAAGCAGGGAGAAGTATGCACATAAGGGGCACCGGCCTGAGGCCCACCGAGATCAACATTCTGGTTCATCTAGCACCAGGCAACCCCAAGAACCCCATAAAACATCTGTAGTCTCAAGGCAAACTCCTCCCACTCCTATACATGATTCGTCGGTAGTGGAAAGACTTACTGAGCTCAATTCCACATTCCCAAAAATATGCTTCGATGGTTTGAAATTTATCCCAACAATTCATCACATTCCGAGACACATCAAACGAAGCGCCATTGCTTGTAACACGATGTTTACATTCAACATGATGTGTTTGTCCATTTAGCTGAAAAAGTTTCGAAATTCTCTATTGAGCGTCAACACGAAATTGATCGCATGAAGCTCGATGTTATTCATGACAAAGACATCATTAAAGCTCACAATGAAGAGATCTCTTCATATAAGCCTCAGCTCGAAGCTACCCGAAAAAGTGCTAAAGACTCAGCAGTGGCTGTTAATCGTCTGGAGACGACACAGAAGAAAGAAGTTGACAAAGCGGTCCAACGCTGTGGGTCCTTAGCTTTAGAGAAAGATTCTGTTCAAAAGGAGAGGGATGCATTCGCCCAGCGAGTCAAAGAGTTTGAAGAGGTACTCCGCAAAAAGAAAGAGGAAAAAATTGCTGCTCAAAAGAATCGCAACAATATTGCGATGAGATTGTTGCTACGCGACTGCTGAAGACAAAGCTCGACGACGAACTCTCTAAAGTTGAGATGCTGAAGGATGAAGCTCATGAGGAGGTCAAAAGAACAGCATCCACGGAGATTGATTCTTGCCTTGAGGTGGCTATGAAGGCTGGCACGGAGGAGATCAAGTGCTTGTTCGACTAGCAAATAGCAGAATACAATACCCATGTCCTCATGCATCAAGACTTAACTTTTCTCGACGAGGGTTGCCTTGAATCTCTAGCCGAGACATGGGAAACTTTGATAAAGATCATAAAGGTTGAGTCAGGCACTGCGGAGGTTGACGAGGAGGCTTTAGTAAAGGAATTTCTCAGGGGGAATGAGGCTTCAGACTTGTCTACAGTGAAGGCTCTCTATAGCAAAGGTTCCTCCTCGTCAAAATGGAAGAATGACATTACCGGTCTGTCTGAAACCGAGTCTCCAACTCCTCGCTTGACTCAATCGACTGGTTAGCAAGCACTTGATCTGTTTGATCAGCACGTCTGTTACGACCCGGAAGACCCTGGCCTTGACATTCATGTTTTATCTCTCACTCTGGAGGGTGAGACTCCTCGGACGGTGGAGAGTCAACAAGGAACCGGTATATAACCTTTCTTGTTAAAGTCCAAAGAACCGTCGTTTTCGATGAAAGGTTATTGTATTCTAACTTTTGTCTCTTGTGTTTTCGCGTTGGCCGCTCTGATCCTGAGCCAACTCCAAGGAGCGATGACACCATGGAGGAGAAGGAGAAGGCGAGCGAGGCTATTCAAGTGGGTGAGACTCCAAACCTGATGCTCAAGTGATTGAAGCGCTTGATGAGGACATGTCTGAAACTTCATCACCCGTCGAAGAAAATTAAGAAATTAAGATTACGGGTGCCTTTGGATACACTTCAAAAATGAGCATAAAGGAGCAACTTGCGGAGGAGAAGAAAAGGAAAGTTGAAATCAAAGTTGAGCCCCAAGTTGTGATCAAGATGATCCCTTGAACAGGCCTTTGAAGGTCATTCTCCCTAGTGGGTCCAGGCCATTGGAAGTTCTTCATCCTTCCTCGGATGTTACTTCCCCATTAAGCAAAGCGTCCAAGCAAAAACGCATGGAGGAGGAGTCGTCTGAGAAAACGAGGGAGGAAAACAAACTAAAGAAACCAAAGATGTAGCTGTTACACTCGTTCAACGAGAGTTAGCTTAGATTATGTAATTATTTCTATTTATTTTCATAGTCAATGTAGATAGACTTTTGACTCCGAGTTTTGGAGGAGTTGTAGTAGGACCTCTTTGGATTGAACAAATAAAATTTTAGTTTCTTTGTCTTTTAAACGACTTTTATTGTCCAGCTTATTATATAACTGTGGTCAAAATCCAAGCTCTTGTGAGTTACATAAACCCCGCAAGTCATTTCCATATAACTCGGAGATTTTTTGAGAATCATAAACCCACTTTTTCATGCTTTGGGTACTTAGAATATTCTTTAGTCCATGCTCTTGGGGACTGAGAGTACTCCAGTCTGCACTCTAGGGACTTGGAGATTTTGAGTCGTTTAATACTCTAGTTCGCACTTTGGGGACTCAGAGTACACCAGTTCGCACTCCGAGGACTTGGAGATTTTGAGTCGTTTATACTCTACTCCGCACTCTGGGGACTCAGAGTACTCCAGTCCGCACTCCGGGGACTTGGAGATTTTGCGTCGTTTATACTCTAGTTCGTGCCCTGGAGACTTAGAGTGCTCCAGTTTGCACTCTGGGGACTTGGAATTTTGAGTCTTTTATACTCTAGTCCGCACACTGGGGACTCAGAGTGCTCCAGTCCGCACTACGAGGACTTGGAGATTTTGAGTCGTTTATACCCTAGTCCGCATTATAGGGACTTAGAGTACTCCAGTCCGCACTCCTGGGACTTGGAGATTTTGAGTCGTTTATACTCTAGTCCGCACTCTAGGGACTCAGAGTACTCCAGTCCGCACTCCAGGGACTTGGAGATTTTGAGTCATTTATACTCCAATCTGCGCTACGGGACTCAAAGTACTCCAGTCCGCACTCCGGGGGACTTGGAATTTTGAGTTGTTTATACTGTAGTCTGCACTCTAGGGACTTAGAGTACTCCAGTTCGCACTCTGGGGACTTAGAGATTTTGAGTTGTTTATACTCTAGTCTGCACTCTGGGTACTCAGAGTACTCCAGTCCACACTCCGAGGACTTGGAGATTTTAAGTGTTCATGTGCGTTCGTACGTCAGACAGAATAATGTAACTCTAGTTTTTTCCCATAGAATTATCACACACGGAAACATCAATAATTCATGATAAAGATGGCTTCAAGCCTTCATTAATGAAAACAAACTAAATTTTGTTATTACATGCCGAAAGCTAAGAATCAACGAAATAAAAACATACTAGAAATAATTGCAATAAAGATACAAAAGAATAGACTAAGCATAATAATGCCGTAGATGTTCGCTATTCCATTCTCGGGGGAGTGTCGTGCCATCAACGGCCGCTAGCTTAAAAGTTCCTTCTCTAAGCCTCCGTTCAACGGCGTATGGACCTGCCCATGTAGTATTCATATGCGATGGGACCGTGAAAACTCGTTTCAAAATGAGATCGCCTGCATTAAGGGTTCTCGGTCGGACCTTTTCATTATAATATCGAGCGACTCGGTGTCTATATGCAGCCGCCCTTAAATCAGCTTCTTCACATTTTCCATCAACAAAGTCTAGCGATTCTAGTAAAAGATCCCGATTCGTCTTAGGGTCATAATGAGTTACTCAATGCGATTAAGTTCCACAGGTGTAACAGCCTCTGTGCCATATGCCAGTGCGAATGTAGAATGGCCAGTCGCAAACTTTTGGGTGGTTCTATAAGCCCAATGTGCTGTTGGAAGTTCATCCACCCACTTGCCTCTAGCCTTTTTCAAGCGCTTTTTCAATATGGACTTAATTATTTGTTCATGGCTTCAACCTGTCCATTGGCTTTTGGATGAGCAACTGGTGCAAGCCTTTTTTCAATGCCGTATTTCTGACAAAATTCTTTAACTCGCTACTTTCGAATTGAGTTTCGTTGTTTGTAATGAGTCCGTGGGAGGCCAAAACGGCATATAAATTTTCAAACAATGAAATTAATGACCTTCTTGGTGGTGATCGTGGCTAAGATCTCTGCTTCCGCCTACTTGGTAAACTAATCAACCGCAACTATTCGCACCACCTTCGGATATGGATAAAGAGCCGATTATATCGATCCCCCACGTTGCAAACGGCTATAGACTAACCATTTATGTAAGTTCCATCGGCGGAGCTCTCAGGATTTTTGCATACTTCTGGCAGTTGTCACATCTTCTTACGTAATTTATAGCATCTCGGTTTACAGTTGGCCAATAATATCCTTAGCGGAGGATTTTCTTTGCTAATGTCTACCCTCCAGTACGGTCACCACATTCTCCTTCATGGACTTCCTTCAGGATTCGTTTTATTTCATCATGGGCAATGCACCGGAGTAAGGGGGCCAAGAATCCCCTTCGATACATTATTTGGTTCTGTATCGCATATCGCGAAGCTTTACGAACGACTTGTCGTCTTTCGCTCTTTCTTTCGGACAAGACCCCGTGTAGCAAGTACTTCTTAAATGGCGTCATCCATGACTTCTTCTCTATTTCAGTTTCTAACATGAAATCTATCTCCATCATGTTTATACTCGAAGAATGTAAGGTTTCGACGGGAATCAATCCCATTTGTTGTGCATCGCCTGTACTCGCAAATTTTGCCAATGAATCGGCTTCTCTATTTTGTTCACGTGGGACATGAGAAATATCATAATATTCTATATTTTCTAGCAGCTCTTGAACCCGTGCAAGGTATGGGGCAAGTCTTTGTCCCTTCGCTTGATAGTCCCTCCGCACCTGGTATACCACCAATTATGAGTCACAAAAGATTTCAATCGATTTTACTTTCAGTTCTATGACAAGTTTCAAGCCAGCAATCAATGCTTCATACTCGGCTTCATTATTTGTTGCTGGGAAATCGAGCTTCAAAGCATAACAAACTGATCGGTTTTTGGGAGTCACAAAAACTATACCAGCCCCGAGGCAACGGTCGTTAGATGCCCCATCGGCGTACTGTTTCTATCGAATGGGGGGAATAACATTCATGGCTGTTTGGTTCGTCTGACACGTTGAATTCAACGATGAAGTTTGCTAGCACTTACCCTTGTATGGCCCTTCTTCGCAGGTAGGTAATATCGAACCGAATCAACTCGATATTCCATTTTAACATCCTTCCAGAAGTTTCTGGTCGTTGAAGTACCTAATGTAAGGGTTGATTAGTACAAACATTGATCGAGTGTGCCTAAAAGTACAGACTAAGCTTGCGTGATGCAATCATCAAGCAGTAGGCTTGTAGGCCAGTTTGCACTCTAGTGACTTGGAGATTCTGAGTCTTTTATACTCTAGTCCGCACTCTGAGGACTCAGAGTGCTCCCGTCCGCACTACGAGGACTTGGAGATTTTGAGTCTTTTATACTCTAGCCCGCACTCTAGAGACTTAGAGTACTCCAGTCCGCACTCCGTGGACTTGGAGATTTTGAGTCGTTTATACTCTAGTCCGCACTCTGGGGACTCAGAGTACTCCAGTCCGCACTCTAGGGACTTAGAGATTTTGAGTCATTTATACTCCATTCTGCACTCTGGGGACTTAGAGTACTCCAGTCCGCACTCCGGGGGACTTGGAGATTTTGAGTCGTTTATACTCTAGTCTGCACTCTAGGGACTTAGAGTATTCCAGTCCTCACTTTGGGGACTTAAAGATTTTAAGTTGTTTATACTCTAATCTGCACTCTGGGGACTCAGAGTACTCTATTCCGCACTCCGGGGACTTGATGATTTTAAGTGTTCATGTGCGTTCATACGTCAGACATAATAACGTAACTCTAGTTTTTTGCCGTAGAATTATCACACATGGAAAGATCAATAATTCATGAAAATATGGCTTCAAGCCTTTATTAATGAAAACAAACTAAATTTTCTTATCACATGCCGAAAGCTAAGAATCAACGAAATAAAAACATACTAGAAATAATTGCAACAAAGATACAAAAGAATAGACTAAGTATAATACTGCCGTAGATGTTCGCTATTCCATGCTCGGGGGAGTGTCATGCCATCAACGGTCGCTAGCTTAAAATTTCCTTCTCTAAGCCTCTGTTCAACGACGTATGGACCTTTCCATGTGGGATTCATATGCGATGGGACAGCGAAAACTCGTTTCAAAATGAGATCGCCCGCATTAAAGGTTCTCGGTCGGACCTTTTCATTATAATATCGAGCGACTCGGTGTCTATATGCAGCCGCCCTTACAACAGCTTCTTCACATTTTCCATCAACAAAGTCCAGTGATTCCAGTAAAAGATCCTGATTCGTCTTAGGGTCATAATGAGTTACTCGATGCGATTAAGTTCCACATGTATTACAACCTCTGTGCCATATGCCGGTGCAAATGGAGAATGGCCTGTCGCGGACTTATGGGTGGTTCTATAAGCCCAATGTGCTGTTGAAAGTTCATCCACCCACTTGCCTCTAGCCTTTTCCAAGCGCATTTTCAATATGGACTTAATTATTTTGTTCATGGCTTCAACCTGTCCATTGGCTTTTGGATGAGCAACTGCTGCAAACCTTTTTTCAATGCTGTATTTGTGACAAAATTCTTTGAACTCCCTACTTTCGAATTGAGTTCTGTTGTCTGTAACGAGTCCGTGGGAGGTAAAACAGCATATAATGTTTCAAACAACGAAATTAATGACCTTCTTGGTGGTGATCGTGGCTAAGGTCTCTGCTTCTGCCCACTTGGTAAACTAATCAACCGCAACTATTGCGTATTTCTCACCACCTTTGGATATGGATAAAGAGCCGATTATATTGATCCCCACGTTGCAAATGGCCAGAGACAAACCATTTGTGTGAGTTCCATCAGCGGAGCTCTCAGGATTTTTGCATACATTTGGCATTTTTCACATCTTCTTACGTAATTTGTAGCATCTCAGTTTACAGTTGGCCAATAGTATCCTTAGCGGAGGATTTACTTTGCTAATGTCTACCCCCCAGTATGGTCACCACATTCTCCCTCATGGACTTCCTTCAGGACTCGGTTTATTTCATCATGGGCAATGCATCGGAGTAAGGGGGCCGAGAATCCCCTTCGATACATTATTTGGTTCTGTATCACATATTGCGAAGCTTTACGAATGACTTGTCGTCTTTCGCTCTTTCTTTCGGGCAAGACCCCGTGTAGCAAGTACTTCTTAAATGGGGTCATCCATGACTCCTTCTCTATTTCAGTTTCTAACACGAAATCTATCTCCATCATGTTTATACCCGGAGCATGTAAGGTTTCGACGGGAACCAATCCCATTGGTTGTGCATCGCCAGTACTCGCAAATTTTGCCAATGAATCGGCTTCTCTATTTTGTTCACTTGGGACATGGAAATATCATAATATTCTATGTTTGCAACAGCTCTTGAACCCTTGCAAGGTATGGGGCAAGTCTCTGTCCCTTCGCTTGATAGTCCTCCCGTACCTGGTATACCACCAATTATGAGTCACAAAAGATTTCAACCGATTTTACTCCCAGTTCTATGAAAAATTTTAAGCCAACAATCAATGCTTCATACTCGGCTTCATTATTTGTTGCTGGGAAATCGAGCTTCAAAGCGCAACAAATTGATCGGTTTTCGAGGGTCACAAAAACTATACCATCCCCGGGGCAACGGTCATTAGATGCCCCATCGGCGTACCGTTTCTATCGAATGGGGGGAATAACATTCATGGCTGTTTGGTTCGTCTGACACGGTGAATTCAACGATGAAGTTTGCTAGCACTTACCCTTGTATGGTCCTTCTTCGCAAATAGGTAATATCGAACCGAATCAACCCGATATTCCATTTTAGCATACCTCAAGAAGTTTCTGGTCGTTGGAGTACCTGATGCAAGGGTTGATCAGTTGACCGAGTGTGCCTGAAATTATGGACGAAGCTTGCGTGATGCAATCAACAAGCAGTAGGCCAGTTTCTCAATCTTGGGATAATTTCTTTCTATCCCCGTTAAGCGTTTACTGACATAGTAAACCGGCTTTTGAACCCAGTCCTCCTCGCGAACCAAAGCCGTACTGATAGCATGGTGGGATACAGCCAACATACAATACTTCATGGTCTATAAGTTTCGACGACACCGAGGGACTTTCCAAATGCCTTACTAAAGCTCGGAATGCATTCTCACAGTCAGACGTCCATTCGAAATTTCTCTTACCTTTCTTTATTACATCAAAGAAGGGAATACACTTATCTGTGGCTCTAGATATGAATCAACTTAGCGCAGCCACCTTTCCATTCAAGCTTTGTACCTGCTTTATAGTTTTGGGCACTTGTATGCCCTGAACAGCTTGAATCTTTTTCGGGTTAGCTTCAATTCCCCACGCATTAACATTGAAACGCAAAAAAATTCCTGATGCAACGCCAAAGGAACACTTCAATGGATTGATTATCATTCCATAATATTCGAGTATATCGAACATCTCCACTAAGTCTCGAACGTGGTCGTTGACTACCGTGAGTTCACGAGCATGTCATCCACATAGACTTCCATTGTTTTACCTATCTGGTCTTTAAATATTCGACTCACCAAAAGGTGATAAGTTGCTCCCGCATTTTTTAATCCAAAAGGCATCACTACATAGCAATATCGCTCGACATCTATGACAAAACTGGTGTGTTCTTGGTCTGAAATATGCATCGGGTTTTGATTATGTCCAAAGTACGCATCCATAAATGACAGTAACTCGTGTCCTGCTGTTGAGTCAACCGGCTGGTCAATCCTAGTAAAGGAAAACTATCCTTGGGCCTGCTTTGTTCATATCGGAGTAATCTACGCATGTTCTCCATTTCCCATTTTCTTTTCTCACTAGCACAGGGTTAGACACCCATTCAGGGTAGAGGGCGTCGTGGACGAACCCATTGGCTTTGAGTTTGTCCACCTCCTCTCTGAGAGCAGCAGACCTCTCCCGATCCATGCATCTTCTTTTCTGCTTTACTGGTACGTACCTCGGACCTATGTGCAACATATGACTCGTAATAGCAGGTTAAATCCCGCACATATCAGAATGTGTCCAAGCGAAAACATCCAGATTCGCTTGGAGGAAATCAGCAAGATCCTCGGCCATCGATGGGTCGAGTTGCGATCAAATCTTAAGTACCCTCGATGGATCATCTCGGCTGACTAGAATGTCAATTGTCATTTCAGCCGGTGCCGCTTTTTCTTCCCTGGGTTCCTCATCATCATCTCTCGGGTCTCTGTTTCTATAGATTCGAGAATGTTTCCCGAGCCAGGGCTTGGGCATTACTTGTCAATTGTCAGTGTTCCGGATGCGGACGAAGTTGTCTGCATCCTTTCCTTTCTCTCTTCACTGGGCCTCTCTCAGCTCAGCCACATAACATGCATGACCGGTCGCCTGATTGCCATGCGCCACACCAACTCCTTTGTCTGTTGGAAACTTCAAAGTTAGACACCATGGGGCCAAAGCTGCCCTAAACTCTGCCAGGGCCGATCGGCTCAGAAACACATTATATGGAGAATCAAAATCCAAAACTATAAAAGGTAGGATTCGCACCCTCCTACGTTCACCTTGTCCCAGTTCAACTGGCAATTCAACATACCCCACTGCACCGGTCGCTGCACCATTAAAGCAATAGATGTGGGCTTTAGATGGTTTTAAATCCTTCGTCTCCATCTTTATTTGGTCATATGCCTTTTTGAAGATGATGTTAATAGAACTTCCATAATCAATTAAATTTCTCTTCACAAATGCTGGCCCGATTGTCGCGGATATGACCATCGGGTCAATGGTAGGAGTCTCCACCTGGTTAGCATCTCGGCTCCTGAATACTACATCTTCCGTCATCATGCGCTGATGTTTTGCGGGGGTACCATCCTCCACATTCGAACAACACTCATAATCTGCATGCCTTAAAGAGTTAGCATACCGCTCTATTTCCTGCCAGTTCCTGTCTGCAAGATGTGCTTCACCGACTATAGTGTTTATGACTAGTCTACCTACAGTTCGGGCAGTTCCTTTGGGTGGCGTGGAGCCGGCCCGCATTCGAGGTATGATGTTCCTTGCCTACCTTCCTACGGGTTCCTGACAAAATCCTATAACTTTTTCTGTTTAATCAGCTTTTCTATGGCATCGTGGAGGTGTCTACACTCTTCTGTATTGTGCCCGTAAGTCTCATGGAAGTGGCAGTACTTCCCAGTCCGCATTTGTTCCTCTATCGACTCCTTTGGGCGCGACTTTCTGTATTGAAAAGTATTACAAGTTGACAAGTACATATTCTCTGAAGATGCATTCAAAGGCGTATATTCATTGTAATTTGGAATCCTTGGCTTCAATTTTCCTGCTTCTCTTTTCTTTATGGAATTTCCTCCTCTAGACCCTTTAGATTGCCCGTGCTTGCTCTGGACATTGACCTGAACCTTCCCTGAATTGTCACCGGATTGTTTCATAGTGATGTTGCTCTTCACATTACCCTGAACAGGCCTTGGTGCCTTATCTCGCATTGTCCACCTGGCTTCCTCTCTTCTTATGAACTGATGAGCCTTTGAATAAAAACGCTCTAGCATAGTTGGAGGTTTTCCTACCAACCAATCTCTAAACTTTGAATACAGATCCACTCCTTGCATTACAACCATCAGAATTACATGGTCATTAGGGTTGCTAACTTCAGTAGCCGCAACGTGAAACCTCTGTAAGTACTCCTTCAATGACTCCCCTAGAGTCTGGATTACACTAGATAGGGGCATCACGTCCTTGGAACGAGTGGCATGTATCCTGAACTATTCTACAAATTTGGTCGCCAATTCGTCAAAGCTAGATATAGACCGAGGTGGAAGTCGAGTGAACCACATGGTCGCAATTTCAGATAAAGTTATTGGGAAGCATCTACATTTAGTTGCATCATTTTCTCTAGCTGAATCCATCATCCATTCATATCTCATGACATGCTGTCGGGGATTAGTTTTTCCTTCGTAGGCCGGGAAATTGGCATGCCAAACTTCCTAGGTACCCGGCTTGTAGAATAGTATCCGTGAATGGAGTATGACTCCTGGATTACCCCCATTCTTCATTGGACAAGCCTTTATTTTCTCTTATCAACTCTCTGACCATAGCCGATAGGTATGGAGTTTGTATGGAAGATGGAAAATTGGAATGTTTTCTATGGGACCTTTCGGGTTGATGTTTCCTCTGTTGGTGATCTGCCAAACGTATATTTTGAGGACCAGCTTCATTAGGGTCTTGGTGAGCCGAGCGGCCAGTTTCACATGTGTTGTAGAACCTAAGTTTCCTGTTCCAACTTGGGTGTGGTCTCCAAGGTGTAAGTGATCTCTAGTTGATCGATCAGTAACACGTGCTTGTGTAGTTTCAGTTTTGTGGCGTCTACGCCTGGGAGGTTCATTAAAGTCGAGCTATCAGATGAAGAATAAGGAACGGGGCTACCTCCAGCATTCTGATGAAGTTGCTGAGTAAGCTAAGTTATGGGGTTAGCGTTAGCTTGAATCTGCTCACTAAGTTGTCTTCTGCTTTCCATGAGTTCTCTCATCAACACGTTGAAATCTATTCTGGTGAAACTTCCATTTGATTTTGGGTGGTGGTTCCTGCACCTAGATTTTCTTGTTGATTACTAGGTCCTATTTGTTGTACGCTAGTGGTCTCGTTGACGTCCGCGTTATGAGAGGCTGATCTGGTACTTGGTCTTCCCATAGTAGAGGTTTTGATAGGAACTCTAAGTAGAATCAACAGACATCCTATGAATGACTTGGATCTCCTTCGGAGGATTTATTCAATCCAGTAGCTACAAAGCAGATCTTAGTGGGCTGAGAATTTAAGCTCTCAGTGAAAGCACGAAAATGTTAGCACCATGATTGGTCACTAACACCCTTAAGAAAGATTGTGTAGAGAGATTAATGAAGAAAGTAAATTAAAATAGAGAACTGTGTACTAAATTAGCTACAAAAACAAGAACACCGGATTTGTGGTGGTTCATCATAACTGCCTATGTCCACTTTGAGTTTTAATCTTTATTGCTTTCACAAATAATTGAATATAGATACAATCCGAACAATAATGACTTAAATACAAGTGCTAGCTGAAAAGAATGAGTCTTGAAAGCAGCAGAGTCTCCCTAGTGTTCTTGAAAAAAAGGTCCATTTCACTATGGCCCTGCCATTCTATTTATAAACGAAGAAGGGTTGGACATCCCTCACGGGTCTAGGAACAAGGTATCTCGGCCCATGGTAAGTGGCCTCTACGCACTGAGCCAGGGATGCCAAATGGCAATTGCCGAGCGAGGTTGGTCGAACCAGAGAGTGCCGAGCGAGGTTTTCATGCCGGACGACACTAGTATGTCGAAGAAGGCTTGTGCCGAGCGAGCCTCTATGCCGAATGACTCATCTATGCCGATTGAGGGGAGACGTCGAGATAGGCTTCATGTCGACCGAGGGGAGATGCCGAGCGAGGCTTCATGCCGATCAAGGGGAGATCTAGAGCGAGGCTTCATGCCGACCGAGGAGAGATTCCGAGCGAGGCTTTATGCCGACGGAGGGGAGATGCCGAGCGAGGCTTTGTGCCGATCGAGGGAGATGTCGAACGAGGCCTTGTGTAGAGTGAGGCCTGAATGCCGAACGACTCGTTACGGGTCAAGCAATCGGGTAACATACACACACACACACAAACACACACACACACACTACTATACATATCATACCACATCCAAAAGATAAATTACAAATTTATCAATCAAACAGACATCCAATGATTTAAATTTAACATTTACATTTTTAATAGGTAATCCAAATGAGTGAGAAAGTCTCACCTTTTCTTTTCATTTGCGATCCTCCTCAACCTTGCCTTGGATCATGATTTTTGACCTTGTATAATATTATATGATTTATTAATATTCGAACTAATCAAACTATTAATTATCGTTTAATAAATTTATTTTAATCTAATAACTTAATTTTAACTAATGATGTAATTTAACAAATAATTTTCCTTTAAAAAACCTTTAGTAGCTAAAATAAATTAAATAAGTTAATTGAGTAAATTTACCATCAAATTCACTATTTTAAGATAAACTAGTAAAATTAATATATATATATATATATATATGTATATTTATTTTTCTTTTGAAGCTATATATGTATACATATAAAATAAATTGTAGATTTCAAGAAATCTATTTTCACATAAACTCTCAAACATTTAAAATTCCTATTTTTTTCAAAGCTTATCTATATAAACTAATTTCTGTTTTACCTATACATATTTAAAATATGTGTGTACTTATATATATATATAATCTGTTTTCTTTTCTGTAAAAACACAACAGTAATTAACTCTACAGTATAACATATATTTATTAAATCCTAATAAAATCTATTTCTAACATATATATATATCATAAACAGAAATGGTTATATACTTTACTGCACACACACACACACAGATATATATATATATATATATATATATATATATATATATATATTTCTAACATTAGGTATAAAATTTAGTTACACTAATGAAACAATTATACCTTACTGCCCAGAACCCACTCGAAAGCAGATGCCCTAGCCTCGGCTTAGCAATCCCCCGGCACCGCCTTATCGGCCTCGAGAGCGAACTCACTTCGAACTTACGCCCTCCTCCAATTCACTGCCGATCTTTTTTCCTACTGCCGTGTCTGAACTCATACGTATCGAGCTCGAAACCATCCTGCAGTCGACAACGCAGCGATTCCGAAGTGCCTTCAAGATTCCCGATCAAGAGAGCTACCTCTTTCTACTGATTTGATTCGGTCGAATTGGAGGGAAGGCATAATTTAGATCTGCTTCGAAACCTTATTCGATTGCTAACAGATTCGAACGAATCTTCGTTCGTTTATTATTTTCTGTGACGATTTGAATTTGAAGAGAAGAAGAGAGGCTCGACATTTTCTTTAGAATTGCTCTGGTTTTCGATTGAACCAGAAAGGGAATGATGATACGTGATTTAAATAAGGGAAGTTGTCGGCTGATTTGTTTTATTTTTCCTTCGTTCACCATTTTTTTCTGAGCTCTCGATTGTTTGAATGGGAAGGATAGGATCGCGAGTTTTAGAAAGGAAGGAGGGGAGACCGTGATTTTACAGAAAGGAAATGGACGTGATTTCTTTCGTGGTTGAAGTGCTTGAATTGTCTGCGACAGAGAAGGCAAAAAAGGTATGATGGTGAAAGTAGGCAGGCTGGGGGAAAGAATCTCTACTGTGTTGACAAGGTTTTTAAATTTATATGTATTAATTAAAATTCAAATTCAAATTGTCTCGATAAACATAATTAAAAATCTCGACCCCATAACGAGGCATGCCGCAAGACGTTAATAATGTTATATCCCTATTTCGAATGTAATGGAAAAGGTTTTGAGTCCTAAATCGATGTATGGAGAAGATAGCTTTTTGGACCGAATTATTATATTGAATTCCGATATAAATTTTAGCATGTTTGCCTCTCGTATGATCGCACGACTAATCCAAATGCTACCAAATTTGAAATCTGATAATAATGCAATATTACAGATCCAATAGAACTGGTTTCGTCGAATACCGAGACTGTGCCTCGGAAGGCTATTTTTAAATTCTCAATTTAAACGATATTTTTTTTAAACTGAACAAACCACTTTAAAATTCACTTTTAACATTTATATTATCTTCAGTATTATCAATACTAATTTTATAAGCCCTTTGAAATATTTTTATAAAGCTTATATCTCAAGATTCAATGATTTACCCAAATTCCAATTATTAAATTAAAAAAATTAAATTATTCAATAAATCACTATATCCGAATCCTGAATTTATTTTATTAAATAAACCCAAGTTTTCCATATTCAAGGCCAAGTTTATAATTCAATTTCAATATTTAAAATCATTTAAATATTCACAATTAACGATAGAAAAATCCGGGTCGTTACATTCCTTCCCCTTAAAAGAATTTCGTCCCCGAAATTACTAAGGAAAAAGAACGCCTCCAACCCATTAACTTATTAAACCCTCTTAGGAAAAATCCCATATTTACTTTTTATTAACCCTTTAGTTCCAACTAAGCGCTTAGTTTCAATTCCAATTCCAAAATTCTTCTATTTCAACTCTAATTTGAAATCAATTTGTAGTTAACAAAAATTTTCTAACTCCCAAAATTTTCGAAATTTTTTGGCAGAGTCTCCTTTGTACGAAGGAGCTTTTGCAATTTGACAAGAGAGATAAATATATATACATCGAACCACACGGTCGGAAAATAAAAAACAAACAATATTTCATATTTCCTATCTTTTATTGCATAGGCGTACCTCTATTTAGCATTTTGCGCAATCGAAATCCAGCCAAACGACCTCACGATACCTGTACTTACTCTGTTTAAACATATAAGCACTATATATAAGAAGTTTATAACATTTCACTAATATTTAAATAGCTAAAACATGGATTCTATAATAATGTATGTTAGATACTTTCATAAGCACATATGACACTTATTTCAATTGCTTTCAATCAATTCCCAAACCATTCTATTCAATTTAAGTGATTTACACTCACTTGCTTGCATACAATTCAATTTTAATTTCAAATAAGCCTATTTTTAGTTCAATTGATTTCAAAATCAATCTATTTCACTTCTATCAATTTATAGAATTTTATCTAATACCGTTTTCATCAAACGACCCATTTTCTTATGTAATTCGATGATATTCATTCAAATAAATAATTACTTAAGCTTATAACCATTTTAAATTGATTCCAAATCAACTTATATTTAACTCGTTCCCATTTTAATTACTCACAACCATACATTGTATTTTATTTCGTATTTGCATTGGTTTCATTCGAAACCATTTTATTTAGCTTGACACATTCCATGCTTGTATATTACTATCCAATTTCAAATTAATTCAACCCAAGTTTTTATTTAATGGCTTTCACCTTTACTCGAAGCCGAGCTTCTCTTAACTTTAAACTTAAGTTAATTTACTTCAAGTTATTTCAACTTCATAACTCAAGTTTATTTTCCTGGTAAACAAGTTCCAATTTAAATCCATGATTTGATTTTTATTTATCATATCCATCCACCCACTAATTAACTCAATTAGTCTATAAACTTCTTCCATTTTAAATTTCCATGTTAAATGCATCTCGAATCTATTTTATTAATAACAGGGCCATCTTCAATTCATTTCTACTCACTTTGATTTTTATTTGCAAATTCAAATCATTTCCATTTTAACCCAATTCCATTTCACTCGACAACATTTCCAATCATATTTAATTCACTACTAATCCAAGTTGAATTTTGCTTATAATTCAAGTTTTATTTCCAAACTCCATTCATAATTCCCGATTCAACCTTTATTTAACCAAATTAAATCCATTAAAATATTTAATTAACCAATCTATTCCAAATTTGTTCACTCCCACTTTCAATTCGATATTTGATTCTTATCTTCAAAATCACTTCATTATTCTACTTGAGTCCTATTCTATTTTATAATTCAAGTTTGGATTTTTAAGACATCAAAATTTTTATTTTGGGTTTTCTATTTTATTTTCCAAAATATCAAACAAATTTTATTTTGGGTTTTGCTTCACTTTTCCATTTCTATTAGTCACACTCTTGTTATCTTTCACATTTCCATCCATTTGCAATCAAGTCCATTTACATTTTATTTCTCTATCCAAATTTAATTTCTATTTTTCCAATTCAATCACATCCAAAAAAACTTTACCAATTTTTTTTAATCATCATCAATTAAATTTCAAAGGCTTAATTTTTTCTTTAACTAAATCCAAGTTGAATTTCATTTTCTTTTTCTCTTGTATAATTTATACTTATACAAATTTTCCATATTAGATTATATAACTATTTTAAATTTTTATAATCTTGTTTGACTATAATACTATCATCCAAACATTCAATTATATATAATTATTTCAGAAAATTATTTCCTTTATATCATAATATATTTTTGGTAAAATTATTTCATTCACCCACTTCAAAACAATATTATGTCGGTTTATCGTGTTCGAATGTTCATAAACACCTATCGGAATAGCGGCCTCCCTCTACTCGACAAGAATTTATATACCATTCAACCAATAAGTCAACCCAATATTAAAGCATTTATATTCACTAACAAATACGCGCTCATATGTATTAATACACCCAAACTCATTCTAGAGTACTATTGACTCTATCTCTAATGAGTAATCCTTACCAGAGCCAAGGTTCTCGCTTAACCTTCGGCTCTGATACCAATTACGGTGACCCGCAAATCCATATACCTTTGAGCTGGCAACATCCCACAACAATTAAACTCATAGTGGAATAGAAGTATGAGTCTTCAGGGTTAAAGAAGAAAGAGGTAGAAGAAGAAGATAAAAACAACATCAGAGACTCACAATCGCAGCGGAAAAAATTTCAATATATAATAATAGCTTTTAAATACAAAGAAAATATGTACTGTTATAGATACATACCATCATCAGAGTACAACAAACCTCTATCACTTGGACAACTTAATACTTGTCCTTACACAGCGGAAAAAATAGTCAAATACGGAAGTACGCTCTGCCATCTAGTTCGTCTTTGGAGCTCCTTAGCTTTTTAACCTGATCCTGTATAACTCCGTCTGACTCAAGCATTATAATAAAACAACACCCGAGTCAGTCTAGAAAAACAGCGTGAGAAAACCACACTCAATTGGATTATTAATGTTTTGAAAAGCCGTTGAAACAAATGTGTCTCGTAAGACCACACCACAAATAAATGCTGGGTTTTTACCTTATGATAACCAAAATATTTTTATCAAATTCGTATGATATTATAATAGTGTCTAAGTATAAATACTTATTCAAATAGCCAAAATTGTTACATTCATTAAATTCCAGCATAATAGCTATACAAATAAGTCCGAAGGCACTGACTGGAGATTGGGTTTCCATACAATTGCAGGGATACCAGAGTACCGCCCGTCATAGTACGTGGTCTAAATCAACGTACCGAGGACCACTCCCAATCCCCTGCAGCACAAGACCGAAGCTACCCCTTACTGCATAGTCTGAATAAGATCACCTCATGGTTTGAGCTAACAACCGCCCATTAAGCCAAAAATAAAAGGGACCTCTAGATAGGGGAAATATTACCACAATTGGTTGCTAACCACTTTGCCTGCACCCCCCTGTTTTAGCCATTTTCAATTGATGAGGCTTGAGGCTATGCGTTGCCTTTTTAGCACACATTTATTTAGAATGCTCATCGTCCTCCTGACAACGTCCTGATAGCATTCGTCCAGACAATTTGCTTTGGGTCTGGACAAACTGAATCATCGTCTTTACCATCTTCACGGTCTTCATTCGTAAACGATAAAACCAGATCGAAGTGGTATTCGGATAATTAAACCCGATCCCGACCTCTTCGAAATGATCATCATATTGGACAATATTGATAGTCGGTTATTTAACTATCATATAACATTCACAAGCATCAATCAGGCCTTAAATAATTTTTCCAAATTATTTATTTCAAAATTATATTCACAAGATATTATTTCCATAGTTTAACATTTTGAAAAATAGTTTTCAAACTCCTTTTATTCACGTGCAATAAATTTAAGTCTTTGCCCATACTTAGAATATTTTCCCACTTCGTTTAACATTCAACACTTGAAAAATATTTATTTTTATCTCGAAAATCATTTACAACTTAATTGTAAATTTTCAACCCGTTTCACCAAATTCTATAACTCTAGGATTCCTTAATTTATTTCCTTTAATATTTCCATAGCCGTTTATTTATTTAAAAATTCCAGTTTCAATTCTACTTCCCTTGTGAATTTTATTTCACCTTCTTGAAACTCCTATCTTATAGCTTGGCAGTTATATTTAAGTTCCACGACCCCACGATATGATCATTGCCTAAAATCTTATCCAATTTATTAAAGTCACTTCTCATCTCAAGAGGATTTATAATTGAATTTTTAAAACATTTTAAAAACATACATAACTATAAAATAAGAAAAATGGTTTATTTTCAGAATATGGTTTTAGATCAAATTAAAATATCAATATCTCAAAAGCATTAAAGTTCATATCCAGTTGTTAGTTAATTTATAAAATTGGTTCATAAAATTGGAGTCTATCTCAAACAAGGTTTATTTACAAAAATCCAATATTTCCCATTTCCATCTATAAAATCCTCTAGGTTCGTACTCCACCGATCTTAACCAAATTTATCACCATTCTCATACATATTCTAGTATTTCTCTTTTACGGTACCCATAATTCGATATCAGTTCACACCATAAAGTTATATTTCAACATATCCACTGATATTATTTTATCTCCATTATAAACTGTGACGACCCAGAATTTTTAACAATTTTAAATGGAATAATTAAGTTGATTTTAGACATTTAAAGGTTGATTTTAACTTGCATCCCAAATATTTATATTTACTTGATAACTAATTTATTGAATTATATAGTTTAAATATTTAATTTAATAATTGAAATTGAGTAAATTGTTGAATCTGAAATTTCTAAGCCTGTTTAAAATAATTTGGAGGCTTACAAAATTTATAATGATGAAACTGAAGATAATAGAATGGTTCAAATTTAATCTAAAGATGGTTTGTTTAGTTTTAGTAATATATCGTTTAAATCGATATTTAAAAGTAGCATTCCGAGGCATAGTCTCGGAATTCGATGAAACTACTTCCACGGGATCCGTAATAGTTAGTTATTATCGGATTTCAATTTTCGGAGCAATCGGAGTTGTCGTTTGACCCTAGCAGTTCAAAACGCTTAAAACTATTTTAATCGATTTAATTTAAATTTGATCGTTTTCTTTTGTAACTCGTGCGTACGATCAGACTGGCCTCCGAAACACGTTCTGTTGTGTTCGGAATGCGGGTGAAACCTTATAAACGTCTGTTGGCACGTATGATTCGGGTTCGGGGTTTCGCGTATGCTTAATGAGACGTTTTGAAGGTTTTATAATATAATAAAATTTAAAGTACATATGTTAGAGATATTTTTTCCAATGCATACTCGTGAAGCTTTCCCAAATCGATACTCATCCCCTTCCTTCTCTTTAATCTTCTAACAGAAGTTGTTTCCTTAAAAAAAATGGCCGAAGCCTTCGAAGAAAAAAATTGGATCTCGTTCGAGCTTCTGCACCGTAGATCGAATTCGAATTCGATTAAGTGAGGAGAGGAGTTGATTTCGAGCTCGCAAGTGGCGTTAGGGTTTGGTCGCGAGGCCGGAGGAAAGGGGGGACGAGGCTGCGGCAGTTCCAGGTGTTCTCGATTTTGGCAGTAAGGGAAAGAAGCGAGGTACTCGGTTTCAGGGAAGCTCACGCACGTACGGGCAGGGTGGCGCTTGGGGTTTTGCGACAACGACATGACAGTGGAAGGCTGCTCGATCTAGAACGACGTTGGTAGCTGTAGTTGGTGATAATTGCCGATGTGATCCAGTTGGATGGCGATGGAGAAGTCGAGAATGTGGCTAGGATTTCGATCGACTATGAGGTTTATTCGTACATTTATTCTTAGCTTTTAAACTCTTATACATATACACTGACCGAATGAAATATTTTACTTGAAAATTATATACACAGTTTTAGGTTTTATATATATAGGCATGCAGAGAATAGAGATATTTTATATACAGTTAAAACAGAAAAAGAAATGTTGACAGTAAGGAAGATTTTGACAACAGTGAGCTTAAATTTGTGATTTCGAAATAGTTCTGTTTTTATAAGGCTTAAACGGAAATTTGGATGTGAATAAGACTGGTTAAACTGCTTCAATTAACTTATTTAATTTTTGGACTATAAATAATTGGTTTAAGGTAATTTTTAGTGTAAGAATTTATGTCAAATTATAATTTAAATTAAATAAGTATATGATAATAAACTGTTTGATTTAAAATTCAAATGTTAACAAAAATCATATAATTATTTATACAAGGTCGGAAATCGAGGAAACCAAGGCAATTTTGAGGTGGATTGCAAATAAAAGCAAAGGTGAGTAAATCTCACTCTATTAGATTTCTATTTGAGTTTAAATGGTTAAATTAAAATATTTGATTGAATGATTTAATTGATTTGATATGCACTGTGAATTGATGTTCTGGTGATTTTGGTATTAGATGGTTCTCGAGTTAGTGGTTGCTTAACTCGAAGTATTGGGAATTTTAAGTTGTTTTAAACTTAAAACAATGAACAAGAAAATGTTTCCGTTTAAAAGTTACTAAAGATTTAATGATTTGTGATACATTAAATCAGTAGGGTAAATTGAAATGGATAATTAATTAATTTAATTAATTAATGATTTGGGTTATTTAATTCAGTAATTAAAGGTATTTAAATAAATAATAAATTAAGTTGTAAGTTAATTAACTAAGTATAAGTAATTCAGAATAACCATTTGATGGTGTGATAAATAGTTACTTAATGTAATTAATAAAATATAATTGCTTAGTGAAATTGGTCAAGAAAATTAATTAAGATAATTAATTATGGAATAATTAATTTATTAATGAAGTAAATAAAAGAATAGTTAATTACATATTGAGGTTAATCGAGAATGATAAATATTAGGGTTGAATTAAAGTAATTAATTTAGATTAGAACAAATCAAACATAATTGGAAATCATTAATTTATATAATCAACGGTGTAATTAAAGATTGATTAATTAAGATGAATTAATCATAAGACTCATGAGAAATTAATTAATGTAAGTAATTAAGAATTAGTGTAATTGATTTTAGTTGATTAATTTGTGAAGTAATTAAAGATTACTCATTGATTTGGTCAAAATATTTAATGTCGTGAAATTAATTAAAGATAATTACCTGAATGGAATTGGAAGATAATTAATCCAGGGTGATTAATTAAGATGAATCAGGAAGGGTTGATTAATTAATTTGGAATTAATTAATGAAAGAATCTAAGTGATTAAGGCTTGAAATTCAATTTGAATCAATAGGAATGATTTGTATGTGATTAAGCTTTGATTCTGAATGATTGAATGGTATTGGATGATTTGAAGGAGTTGATAACTCTGATATGAAATGTTGAGTATTTCTTTTGGATAACTTGGAATAGAATGACATGAGATTCGAAGAGATCGGCGTCGGGTATAGGAGAAATACTCGAAACCACTCCGAATGTTTGTAGATTGATATATAAAATCTATATGCTGGATTGAAGTGATTTGGAGGTATTGGACTGTTTTAAAATCTAAATCTTTGGTATTTACAAATTTAAATATGGACTAAGTGTTGTCTGTAATAATTTGTAACTTGTGAATTGATATATGTTACCCGGGTTTTATAAAAGTTGATTTCTTTGGTATTCCATGTTAGTTGGGTTTACTCACGCTGGTTTCCAGCCTGACCCGGGTGTTACTTTGGTGTAATGATCGGGTCAGACCGAGTATTACAGATTTTCAGGTAGGTACGTTCTGGAGCTCAGGAGGCGAGCTGGATGGCAGGAGCGTATAGAGTATTTCCGTTGTATTTATATTATTGTTAATCTGAGACATGATAATTGTAAATATTCAGTGACTGTATATAATGTGAAACTCTGATGTATTAGAATGTAACCGACAGATATAATATTCTATTGTAGACTGTTATTATTTATTATTATATTTTATCCGCTGTGATTGTGAGATGTTTTGTGTTTCTGTTCTCTTCTTCTTTCTCTTTCTTCTTTTTCATAACTATCTGGAATTTTTGGGTTAGAAAATTTCGGGCCGTTACATAAACACCATTTATAAATTTATAAACTTCCCTGAGTTTTTTTACGTTTATTTATAAAACAATTTCTTTTCCTACAATTGTATTATGACATTCTAGCTTTTAATAAAATTCCATTTTATTTCAAATCTATTTATCGATTCCAATATCTCATCCAACCCTTAATAGATAATTTAATTTAAAGTCTTTACTTAGACCATTTACAAATGGTTAGGTAATATCAAGTTAGCCTATATTTTTCTTTATTCCTCTTAATTCCCTTTTTAATAAATCAATTTTCAAAATAAATAATTTCTTTCAAATTTTCCTTTTTAAAATTCATTCACTTAATTATTATTGTATTCTAAAAATATCCAAATTAAATTCCCAAATCATTTAACACTTAACAATTCAATTCATCCAATCCATATCAATTTATCCATCCTGTCATATATCAATATATGCATATATATGAAACTATATATATTTTTGAGGAATCCAGTTGGATCCCTCCAACCTGTTTCCTGCATCCACATATATTAGTCAACGAGTAAAATACCAAATCCCACCTCGAGGGGGATATCCCGGTATAAAGGGTCGTCTACTATTTTGCGAGGCGCATAGGGTCTCACTCGCTATATAATGCGGGAATATCAATCACTCCAATATATATGTATATACATATATATACACTACTATACATATTATACCACATCCAACTGATAAATTATGAATTTGTCAATCAAACCAGGCATCTAATGATTTAAATATAACATTCAAAGTTTTAATAGGTAATCCAAATGAGTGAAAAATCTCACCTTTTCTTTTTATTTGCGATCCTCCTCAACCTTGCCTTCGTTCATGATTTTTGACCTTATATAACATTATATGATTTATTAATATTTGAACTAATCAAACAATTAATTATTGTTTAATAATTCTATTTTAATATAATAACTTAATTTTAACTAATGATTTAATTTAGCTAATAATTTTCCTTTAAAAATCCTTTAGTAGCTGAAATAAATTAAATAAGTTAATTGAGCAAATTAACCACCGGATTCCCTATTTTAAAATAAACTAGTAGATTTAAAATATGTATATGTACGTTTATTTTTCTTTTGAAGCTACATATATATACTTATAAAATAAATTGTAGATTCCAAGAAATCTATTTTCACATAAACTCCCAAACATTTAAAATTCCTATTTTTTTTCAACGCTTATCTATATAAACTAATTTCTGCTTTACCTGTATATATTTAAAATATGTGTGTACTTATATATATAATCTGTTTTCTTTTTTGTAAAAACACAATAGTAATTTACTTTACTGCATAACATATATTTATTAAATCCTAATAAAATCTCTATCTAACACACATCACACACACACACACACACAACACACACACACACACACATACCATAAACAGAAATGGTTGTATACTTTGCTGTAAATTTATATATATTTTTCTAACATTAGGTATAAACATTTAGTTACACTAATAAAACATTAATACCTCGCTGCCCAAAACGCACTCGAAAGTAGAATCCCTAGCCTCGGCTTGGCAATCCCACAATACCGCCTTATCGGCCTCGAGAGTGAACTCACTTCGAACTTACGCCCTCCTCCAATTCGCCGTCGAGCTTTTTACCCACTGCTTTGCCTGAACTCACACGTCTCGAGCTCGAAACCATCTTATAGTCGACAAGCCATGACTCCAAAGTGCCTTCGAGATTCCCAATCACGAGAGCTACCTCTTTCTACTGATTTGATTCATTCGAACTAGAGGGAAGGTACGATTAAGATCTGCTTCGAACCCTTATTCGATTGCTAACAAATTCAAAGGAATCTTCATTCGTTTATTATTTTTTGTGAGGATTTGAATTTGAAGAGAGGAGAAGAGAGGCTTGACATTTTCTTTAGAATTACTTTGGTTTTCGATTGAACCAGAAAGGGAATGATAATACGTGATTTGAATAAGTGAAGTTGTCGGCCGATTTATTTTATTTTCTCTTCATTCACCATTTTTTTGAGCTCTCGATTGTTTGAATGGGAAGGATAGGCTCACGAGTTTTAAAAAGGAAGGAGGGGAGACTGTGATTTTACAGAAAGGAGATGGACGTGATTTCTTGCGTGCTTGAATTGTTTGCGACAGAGAAGGCGAAAAAGGTATGATGGTGAAAGAAGGCAGGCTGGGGGAATGAATCTCTGCTGTGTTGACCAGGGTTTTTAAATTTATATATATTAATTAAAATTAAAATTCAAATCGCCTGATAAATGCAACTAAAAATCTCGAACCCTTAATAAGGCATGCCGTTGGATGTTTATAATGTTATATCCATATTTCGAACGCAATGGTAAATGTTTCGAGTCCTAATTCGATCGTATGGAGAAGATAGCTTTTTGGACCAGTTATTATATTAAATTCCGATATAAATTTTAGCGCGTTTGTCTCTCCTACGATCACACGACTACTCCAAACGCTACCAAATTTGAAGTCCGATAATAATACAATATTATGGATCCAATAGAACTGGTTTCGTCGAATTTTGAGACTGTGCCTTGGAAGGCTATTTTTAAATTGTCGATTTAAATGATTTTTTTTTAAAACTGAACAAATCACTTTTAAATTCACTTTTAACATTTTATTATCTTCAGTATTATGCATACAAATTTTGTAATCCCTTTGAAATATTTTTATAAAGCTTATATCTCAAGATTCAATAATCTACCCAAATTCCATTTATTAAATTCAAAAGTTGAATTGTTCAATCAATCACTATATCCGAACCCTGAATTTATTTTATTAAATAAACCCAATTTTTCCATATTCAAAGCCAATTTTGTAATTCAATTTGAATATTTAAAATCATTTATATATTCACAATTAACGACAGAAAAATCCAGGTCGTTACAGAATTTCCCTTTGACTCAAGATATCATTAGTTGGATGTTATAGACCACACCGTGAAGTGTGCAACAAAATACCTAAAAAATATTTTTTCAACTTTTTAGTCGAATTCTTTTGAATTTGACTTGAAACCGTGCAAATAAACAGACAATGAACATAATGATAGGTCTAGAATAAGTAAGATAAGCAAATATATCCACGTGTATCTAGAGTAATCAAAAACCAGTTCATGACAATATTTCTTATCCTCTAAACTTGCAACATCATTAGTCCAAACAAATCTATATGAGGTAGTTCAAAAGGCTCTAGAGATACTTATGGTGTTCTCGGCATAAAATGATAATTGGCCAACAATTTTCATAAGTCAGAATCATAATCATCATTCATTATCACATAACTGTCTGAATTAAATCAGATTTCGGTGCAGATTTTCACATTTAATAAATCGTTCAAGATAAATATGTCGTTACCTATTTTACCTTTGCCGATTATTTTTCGGTGTTGCCCATTGTGATTCTGCCACCCTTATACTACATTAAGGAACTTTGATTTGTCGCCCATCGTGTGCTCGGAACAGCCAGAATCCAGGTAACACTATTATTGTTCCTTAGCCTGCCACCACACCTACACGAGAAAAGATTTTTGTGACCTATTTGTTTTTATAGGTTCGTGGCTGTTAATGGCAATAGATCTTGAAAAATAAGTTTGTGTAAACCCAAGATAATTTATATTTGTTTCTTTTGGCACCTAGATTTGTTTAACTTTAAGGGATTTTATATTTATGCCTTTTGGAACCCAAATTGGAACCGTTTTCACGTGTTTGGGTCTATACCAACATTTGTTTTGATTGTGTCCATTTTTCCACAAGTTGTGCACTTAGAATTGACTTGAGTAATTTCACCTCTAATACGTTCAGATTGATTATACCTAAGTCCTTGTCTAACAGGATTAACAGTTTATTTCCCTAATAACATATTCAGTGATTTTTCTCCTTTGGAAAATTTTCCTGGAGTTGTAGACAATTGTTGGACTTGTATTTTAAGAGATTCATTTTCATTCAATAATTGTGTGCACTTTTTAATATCACTCCTCGTATTTTCACTTTCTTTCAAAATCAGAATTTCATTTTCAAGTGATTTAATTTTAATTTTTAAAATTTTAATTTCTTCTTCGAATGATGGACACTTATCACACTTTGGGCTTTTATTTCGATAGTTTTTAACTAACTAGTCAAGTTGTTTATTTAATTCTATCAAACTATTTCTTTGTGATTCAATTTTAGTGTACTGCTCCCCAAGTCGTTCAAAACAGCCATTTACTTCGTGAAAGTATATAAGTAATTCTGAACGAGTAAGTTTTGATACCTCGTTTGGCTCGTCATCATCACTGTCAGTTATATCACCTCGAAGGCACAGATCTGCTTTTTCACTCTCACTGCCAGTGCTTTTATAATCTTCATCAGTTTCTTCCCAAGTGGCTGCAAAACTTCTCCTTTCCGGTTTCTTTCCTTGGTTGAATTGATTCTGAGGACAATTGGGCTTGATATGACCGGGTTTATTGCACTTGTGACAAATGATCTCTTGTTCTTCTGAGTTGTCTAGTGCTTTAACTATTCTGCTTTCTAATTGTTGGTTTAGAGCTAGATTTTCATATTTACGGTTCCTCTTTTTGAATCTCTACATTAGTAGCGCCAGCTCAGTTGCCCCATCATCATCATCATCACTTTTCGTTGTTCCTTTAAGAGGTATTGATTTCTTTTGAGTATCACCTCCTTCACGTTCTTCCTTGAATTTCATTTCTAGCTCATAAGTGGTGAGGTTTCCAATAAGTTCTTTGACTTTAATCTGTTTCAAATCCTTCGATTCTTGAATAGCAGTGACTTTGGCTACAAAATTTCATGGAAGGACACTGAGCATTTTTCAGACTATTTCCAACTCTATATATGATTTTCTAAGAGCTTTTGATTTGTATACAATATTGGAAAGTCGTCCATACATCTCTTTAACATTTTCATCCTTAGCCATTGTAAAATTCTCATATGCGCTACTAAGCATGGCATAGCGAGATTACTTGGCTTGAGATGTTCCTTCGTGAGTCGCTTCAAGTGTGTGCAAGATTTCCAACGCAGTTAGGCATTGTGAGACATGATTAAATTCAATTTGATCCAATGAACATTTAATAGAATTCATAGCTTTAGCATTAGCACTCTATATTTTATTTTAAAGATCTGTCCATTGATCCATCGGTTTTTCAATTTCTTGATTATCTACAACTATAGTTGATGTTCTATAACCTGTCTCAATAATATTCCAAGCATCAATGGTTTTCAGAAAAAATTTCATTCTATTTTTTTAGTAAGCATATTCATCATTGAACATTGGTGGTCTAACGAGGGAGTGACTCTCAGCAAATGCATTATTAAAAGAAGCCATTTAAAAAAAATTAAAAATAATTTTGTTTTTGAAAAATCAAATTTTTAAGACAAAAATTGGCTTTTGTTCCCAACTCTGATACCACTTGCAAGATCAATATCACCTTAAAGGGGGGTGAATAGGGTGATGCTAGTAATAATAAAAATTTAATGCGGAAATATATAAAATAATTGCAGCACAGATAATAGCAGAATAATAGCAGCACAGATAATAGCAGCACAGATAATAACAAAATATTAAAAGTAGAAATACAACAACACCGATTTACCCAGCTTTGGCAAAACCCTCCCTACGTGCTCCCCTCATGGTTTCTACTAGAAATTAAGTAGTCAAACACTTAGACATGTAAGCTCGCGACACACGTTATCGACTAACCAAACTCTACACTCAAAACCCTGCCAACTCAGCAATTGTGTTGCGAATTCTCGAACTACACCACTGTAGTTCGTCTCCTAGTCACACGACTAAACTTTACAAAAGTTTAAAAATAAATAACAAATAAAAACAATTAAAAAATACAAAACCCTAATTTAAAAACTAAAGCCCAACAACTATTTATTAAAACTGGCCCAAATAAAAATAAAAGAGAATCCCCTTTTTCTTTTCGATTATCGGTCGTTTCTTTGTTTTGTGAAAAATGGCTGCCTCGTCCTGTTTCCCTCTTTCAAAAATTAGGGCTTCGTGATTTTCTTTAAAGTCGCCGCTTAGTCACTGATCGATCTATTGTCGAACCTTAATTCAGTTTGATGCTTCTTCAATCTTTGTTCTTTGCTTAGCTTAGGCCACTTTGAATTTTGGAGAGTTCAATATGAATAAATCTGGTATGTGATTTCCTTTGTGACTTTCGTTGATAGCTTGAACTCGATGCAATATAATACCGTTATGATAGGGTTTTATAGGGTTGAAAACCCTAAATTTACATTCGTAGGAATTCGTGTGATAATTTTTTCTACCGTTCGATTTTGCTTGAGTGCATACAATTTGATTAGACTAGTTTGAATTTGTATATTTTCTGATATGCTTGCTTACCACGGCTTCATGAATTAGAACTTGCTCCATGAATTTCTTTTCTCCTATGACTTCGGCCTTTGAATTTAAGATAATATGTTCAGATAATTGGCTTTCTTTTAATTTCTTTTATGACTTGTTCGATTCCTTGGCCACCACTGCTTTGACTCTTTGGCAGTTAAAATTGTGATAATCTTTTGACTTCGACTTATTCAATTTGAAGTTCACTGCAACATTGATTTGACCCATGATTTTGCAGTTCCATTTATTTGCTGCCAAATTTCGAATTTTTTGAACTGATATTACATTCTCTGGTTTGAATTTGCTGACTTGAGATCGACTTGACTTGGTTATTTTGAAATCCCTTGATTTTTGTAAAACTGTAAACTGCTGCTTGATTTGTTCAGTGTATTGAGGTTTGGTTTCAATGTTCAGTTCCAATGCATTGATGTCCACATGTATATACATACATACATATATGTATATATGTGTATGATTGTTGCCTATCCACTTTGTTTCATTTATTGTTCGAAACTGCTACTTAACCATGCCTTGATTTTTCTGTGACCATTGTGTTCCTTCATTTTGCCTTTACCGGTCTGATTTTATATTTGGAACATAATATGCGTATGCATGTGTACCTCTGATTTTTAGCTTGCATTGTCTTCGACATTGCCTGATCATATGCGTGCTTCGAGCCTCTATTTCACCGGTAGTTGTTTTGCATTGAGTTGTATTCATGTGAGTCTGGTTGTTTCTCTAGTTTACCACTTTGTTGTTGCTTCAAAACTGATGAACTTTGGTAGTTGTCGTATCATGTGGACTTGTTCCTTGAGTTCGTATTGTAACTGTTACGTGTCATATTGCATCGAGCCAGATCATCTTGTTCATGTTGCCAGGTTTGCACTTTGCACTTCATGTGCTTGCATTCGAACTTCACTTAAGTTTGCACTGGTTATTGAGAGCCTGGACTATTTGGTTGCATCTGTAGTTGATTCATTTATTTTGAACTGCTTCATTATCATTTCATTACTATATTTACTAATGCTTGAGTTTAAGTCTAGTCTGGTTTCCACTGCATATTTCTGTGATGATTATTTTCACTTGTTGTGTATGAACTCGCTGTATCACCATATATGTACACACATACATATGTATGTATGTGTATGTGTGTTGTTGCAGTTTGGTTTGATATTGACTCTAGTTGTTGCTTTGTACTTGAAGTCTCCAACTTGCCAGTTTCACCATGCCTGATTATGTAATTTGAGCTAGTCTTTGCTGTTCCTGATATACTAGCTCAAGTTGTTCTTCAAAACTTAACTGATCCTGTCATTTTAATATCTGGATTGCCTTGGCATTCTGAATCTCGAGATGCTATCTTGTTGCATTGTGTCTGATCTTGAGTTACTTCAAATTAAACTTCCCAGTTGCAATGTTTTTGTGTATACTGTTTCATGAGCTTGTTCTTGTGCACTTGTTTGCACTGTTAACTTGGCTGTACTGATATGGTGATATTTTCTTTTGTCTTGTATCTGGTCTTGACCATTTGACTGTTGCACATTTCTTTGAGTCCGAGTTACATTGAGCTCTGTGTTGAATTCTGGTTGACACTTGAGTTTGAATGGTTGAGTCGTTTTCATGTGTGCTCGCTGAATTTTTGGTCGAGGCTTGTTTTATGTTGGTTTTTAGATTCTAGCACTCGACAATTTTGTGGTGATTTTGTATTGCACTTGAGTTGAACCAAGCTTTACCTCGGGTTTGACCTTGTGCTGTTGATATACTGTGCGTGTCATAAGCTGTTTGTGTATGATGAATTCAAAATGAGTATAAACACAAACAACCCAAATAACTGAGGAAAATAATATTTTCAAAAACACATTTTATTTTACATTGCCAAAATATTTCTTTTCAATTTTACTGCTTCAATATTTATTTTATAGATCGCTCAGATGCTGGATTCAATCTAGAATAGAGTTGAAGATAAATACGAGTGAATGAGTGATATGTAGCGATGACAGTTGTGAAAATTGAAATGTATTGTAATTGAAATTTTTTATATATAATGAGAGCATAAATTTGTACTATTCAAAATTGTAATAAAATATTTGTTTGAATTTAGATTTTATGTTATTTAGTTTATTCAGAAAATATTTATTTATTTGTGTGAAAATAAAATAGTACAATTTCAAATACATTTTAGTGAATATATATATATATGTTTATTATCGTCAAACAAAAATCATATACTAGCATATTCAACAATCATTATTATGTCAGGTAACATTTGCCAATTTACATTTCTACCTTTCTCCTTGAATTATTAACATTCTGTGGAGATTATTGGTTAGCCATGGTTCCTTAAACTGATGGATTTTAGCAAATTTAATAAGTATTGTTTTATTTCATTCTTTGCAATTTAAGTTGATGCTTAACATTCTGTAACGACCTGTATTTTTAGCTATTTCAAATATTAAATTTAATGTAATTATTAAAAAAATGGTTAAAAAAAATTTGATGATTTATTAATGTAGGTTATTGAATATGAACTTGAATAAAATTTTGAAATAGTTAATTTCGAATATTTTGACCGTAACAAGTATTGAAATAAATTCTATGTATTGACTATTCTTAAAATCAATAGTGGAACTGAATAATGAATATTGAATGGCTGTAAAATGGAAATAGTCGTTTTATAATTTGAGTTTGTTTTAAAAGTTAAATTTTATAAGTTCGATAAATTATATTTCAATTATAGTGGTTTATTGGATAGTTAAATTGTTTAAAATTTAATATTGGAAATTATTTGAAAAATTGAATCCTGAATTTAATGCGAATAAAAAAGATTCGGAAGTTGATATGAACTTTATTTAAACAATAATAAAGATTGTTAAGCTTTGAAATTGAATTTAAAAGAGAATAAACAGAAGTTGGGCATTTTATATTTTAATTAACGAGTAAATATAGCCTTCCGAGGCACTGTCTTGGAATTCGATGAAACCAGTTCCATTGGATCCGTAATAATGTATCATTAGCGAATTTAAAATTTCATAGCGTTTGGAGTTATCGTTTGATCGTACGGGTTAGAAATGCATTTAATTTAATATTGAAAATTTAATATTTTAATTCACTTCGAAAAGATATCTTCCACATACGATCGAATTAGGCCTCAAAACTTGTCCCATTGCATTCAGAATGGTGGTAAAACATTGTAAAGACTAGGCGACATGCTTCATTTAGAGTTCGTTCGGAAAAACTTGTGAATAGTGGAGAATAATAATAAAATATTACGTACACGCCCCTATATATACGCGCGCACGGTAAACCCTAGTTATCTATCCTCAACTGCCACTATTTTAATTAATGGTCGGAAATGCTCGAGCTTCTCCCCAAAAATTCTCCCAATCCTTTCGCTTTTGGCCCTCAACGTCCACTAGGAAATTGAAGTGCTCGGCGAATTCTACAGTTCGGTACGGATGGATCATCCTATCGTCGTCGTTTAGGGTTGCTAGAGGGCTGGATTCCTACGTGTTTGGAGGTAGGAATCTATTCATTGGGGACGAGGTGGAGGGCCGGTCATTCAGAGATGGTGAAGCAAAGCTTGGCGCTTCGCGTTGTCGTGTTTGATCGGCTCCAGTGGCTCGAGGAAGGTGCAACAATCAACTTTGACACGTCGATGTGGATTTCATGAGTGAAGACGAATGAAGATGAGGAAGAATAGATGGCCAGCCAGATCTTGATTTCGATGAAGCAACGGCCCAGATTTAATTCCAAGGTTTAAAAAAATTATAAATTAATTATATTATAAATCGAAATCTTTAAAGATGTGTATCTTCTTCATACGAGGTTTAATTGAGACGAAACAAACGGCGATGTAATCGTGGCAACGAGCGCTACACTCTAGAGCTGATTTGGAGACAATTGGAGCTAACTAAAATTTTAGGTTAAATCGAACGTCGTTCAATTTGATTTAAAATTAAAAACTCAAGATGAGTGTTTTATAACGCTCACAAGTACTAGAATATTTTTATGCTAGTTAAATTTTAAATTATATAGTGATATAATTTTTTTGATTGTTGTTTGATAAATTTAATCGTCGTCTAATTTGTCATTTGAATTAACTGTTAAAATTAAAATTGAAAGTTAAATGTGAAATTGGAATTTGATTGCCAGCATATTACGTGATATTGATAACTGTGAAATTATTGTGAATTATTAGCTGATTTGGATGTTGATTGTGATGGATGCTATTGATTGATGTTTTGGATGATTTGGATGTTTATTTATTTTGATATATCCTGCTATCACCCTGTAAATTATTTACAGTATATAAAACTGTAACTAAATTATTTCGAATAAATTAAGAAATAGGTTGAAATGGTATATACCCATGAAGCTGTGATTTGGATTGAAATGATATATACCCATCCTTGAAATTAAATTGAAATAACTGATCACTTGGCAATAGGAAAGAAAATTATATATGGACACCGGATTGGTTAAATTAAAGGATTTTAAATTTTTTGACTTGAGATTTATTTAAATGATTTGATTTAAAGAAATAAAATCAAACTTATAGAAATAAAATTAATTTCGAACTTGAGATCAAAATGTTGAAATTTAAATTTGTATAACGAAATCTTTTAAATAATTGAAATTGAGATTTTTTTCTTTTTAAATCTTAGCTTCAAGGCTGAAAAGTGCTTTAGCTCCTGTGATTTCTAGGAATCAAAATGCCTTTCTTCCTAGAAGGGACATCATTGATAACATTCTGTTATCTACTGAGTTACTTAAAGGTTATAAAAGGCAGCACATTTCTCCTAGGTGTGCTATGAAGCAAGACATTCAGAAAGCATATGATACTGTCAATTGGAAAACTATCATTTACATTCTCCACTGCAAGACGTTTCCCCACATTTTCTTAGCTTGGATATACACTTGTATTTCTACCGTATCTTACTCTATCAGTCTTAATGGAGCATTCCTCGGCTCCTATAAAGGTACTAGAGGCTTGAGACAAGGGACCCAATTTCCCCTTATTTATTTATTTGTTTGTGTTATGGAATTATTAACCGGTGTATTTAGTTCCGCATTGCAAGACAAGTTGATGGACTTTCATCCTTACTGCAGAAACCGTCAAATTTGAACTCTAATGTTTGCTGATGACTTATTGCTATTCACTAAACCAAATGAAAAATATATCACTTTAATATTGAATATCCTTCAGTCTTTCTATTCAATGACTGGGCTAAATATTAACAAGGCCAAATCCAAAATTTTAGTTGATGATATTCTTGAGGACGTCAAAACTATTATGATCACCTTATCTACGTTAAATCTTGTTGATCATGATGAATATTACTTAGGATCTCCCCTTGTTTTTTCCTCTAATAAAAAATCCCACCACCTTCCCTTATTTAAAAGAATTACTGCCAAGTTGTCTTCCTGGGCAATTTGTAAATTATCAATTACAGGGAGGCTTGTTATTGTGAAATCAATAACTTCTGCTATGTGTTTATACTATGCCAGAATTTTTTTTCTTCCTGCAAAACTTGTTTCCATGATCAACTCTACATTGAGCCACTTTCTGTGGCATGGTAACCATTCTCAAAGAAGCTTATTCCCATATCCTTTAAGTTTGCTTACAAGCCTCTATCCTCTGGAAGTCTTGGAATCATGAATACAAAATAGTGGAATATTGCTGCTTTCACCACTCATATTAAAATTGTTTAGTCATGATAACAATATAAGGGGTGGTTGGTGTAGGAAGTACCTCTTGAAAAATCATCATTTTTGGACAATGCAAACTCCTGATAACTGCAGTGGTTGTTGGAGGAAGTTGTTGAACTAAGGCCTCTCTTACTTCCAATTTTTCAACTCACTATGAGGAGCGGCTCTATATAATATCCATTTGGTATGACCCATGGCCTTTTAGAGGTGTAATTCTAGCAATTGTCCTTCCTTTCTCGTTGAGGAGTATTACTGGAATTCCAAAGGAGGAAAAAATTAGTGCTTATCTATGTGATGATTTAATTAACTTGCCTTATTCCAACCCATATGAAGTTAGGGATGTTTGGAAATTTTTTGAAAATAGATTATACAAATGGGAAGAATTTACTTGCTTATGGGGTGATGGGTCTCATTCTATCAATAAAGTTTATAAGCTACTTGACTACTCTTCAACCACTGCTCAATTTCCTTGGCACGCTAGAATTTGGACTAACATATCCACTCCTTGTCACAACTTGCTTCTGTGGAGAGTTATCAAGGGGTGTCTTCACACTCGTGATAGGCTTTTTTTAAGGGATTGATTCCAATCTCTGATTGTGTACTATGTGACCATCATGTTGAATCTATTATTCTTGCTTGTCAGTACTCCTTTTATATTTGGAAGTGCATTCTGTGTCACCATAACCTCCACAAGCCTTCCTTTGACTCTAGGCTTGAATGGTATACTATGTTCAAAGCTACCGGATGGAAATGTACAAAATCTATGCTACTTCTAAAAGTTTTAAAAGACTCTATTCAACTGATTTGGATTGAAAGAAACTCAAGAGTGTATTTAGGAATTCGCTCCTCTAAACACGCTCTCTTCCGTGCCTTAGTCAGTGATTTGTAACTGTTGTAGTGAATCTTTGCCATTTGCAGCTTGGCATGCTTGTAATCAGCCGGTTCTTTTGCTGCTAGGAACCTCTTATTCTTTTCTTCGAGTCTTTCCTTGGAATTCTACGAAGTGTGGCTGCTTGGAGTCCTTTTGCTATTCCTTTAGGTTATCTTTCTGGCTATAATTATTGTGCGCTTCTTGTTTTTTGGTCTTTCTTTTCTCCTGCTTTTCTTTGTTTTTCTTTATTTACGCTCGTAATCCTTTTTACATGTTATAAATAAAAGGTAAGGGTCCATTTAACCCCACTGGCTTTGCCAAAAAAATTGAAAATTTTTAAGTTACAATCAAAATATGATTCAAATTTTAGAAATTAATTTGATACGAAGGATTGGACTTTACTCAAAATTTTAATATAACTAAATAAAAGTGATATAAAATGATATTTTGAAATTGAGCTTAGAATTAAATTATATTTGAAAATTTGGAATTTAAATTGGGTTTGGAAGGTAAATTTGATTCAAGTGTTTCGAATCGATGTTTTGAAAATCAAACACGGAATAGATATAAATCGCAATGGTTTGAATTTGAAATTGAAATTATTTTGGAATTGTATTTGAAATTAATTTGAAATTGGAATTGAAATTAATTTGGAATTGACATCGAAATTAATTTGGCATCGAAGTAAAATTTGACTTGAAATTGAATTGAATGGATTAAATAGAAGTGGAAATTTAAAGTGATTTGAATCGAGAAATTTGGAATTGAATCGGTTTGACTTTGGGACTATTTTAAATGAATTATTTTAGTATAAACTATTAAAAATCTATTTTTTATTCAAATTATTTTATTCTCCAAACTATTTTACTATATAAGCTGATGCAGTGGAGGTTGATGCAGCGCACCAGCGAGTTATGCCAAGCGCCTGCCTTAAGTCAATCTGAAGCCTAAGTCGCTTAATTTGCTAAGTCGCTCATGAAGTTTAAGCCATTTCTGCATCTTATGCCGCTCATTCCTTAAGTCGTTCACTTATGTTGTTCAAGAAATCAAAGCCGTTTCCCTATGCCGCTATCTTCTTATGTCGCGCCATGATAGCTCGCTGGTTTCTTAAGTCGCTTGCTATATGCCGCATTTCTATAAGCCGGTCACTTATGCCGCATTGTTCTTAAGTCGCGTATGTGTGTTGTGTTGTTATGTCGCATGTTGTAACTCGTATGTTGTATGTCGTATGTTGTATGTCGTATGTTGAGTTAAGTCGTATGTTGTAATTTGCTTATGTCGTTAGGTCGTGTGATGTTGTAACTTGTATATTGTTAAGTCGCATGTGTGTTGATTTGTTAAGTTGCGTGTGATGTGTACTATTAAGTCGCATGGATGTTGTAACTCGTAGGTCGTTAAGACGTGTGACGTTAGGTCGTTAGTCTTCTGGTGTGTTGAGTCGCCTGCATGTGTTGTAAATTCCTATAAATAGGGGTGTGAAGTCATTTGTAAAGGAGTGGATTTTGAATAAAAATTTTGTGTGCGCTTTGGCCACCTTTGTTGAAGTTGAGTGTGATCTCCTTCTACTTTCCATCTTCGGGTTATTCGTGCGCGAATCAACGAAGTTGAAGCCAATTCTCGGTATCACTTGCGAGTGATCAACGATCGAATTGTAGATCTTTCATCACGGTATCTTGCGAGATCAATGGATTGGAGATAGCTAGATTCCGGCATCGTCACGATCAACGGAATTGAGCATTTATCGTTCTATCAGGTTTATTTGACACGAAATTATTTCGTGAGGAAGAAAGCTGCGTCAATTGTGTTAAATCCGCTGCGTCAGTTTAGTACCAAAGCATTATTAGCGCGTCAAAGTTAAATCCGATGCATCAGTTTGGTGTCAGAGCCAAGTTCGAAGCCAAGTTCGGAGCGAGGTTAGAGCAAGGTCAGAGCCAAGTTAGAGCCTAGATCAGAGTAGAGATCGAAGCTAAGTCAAAGCCGAGTTAATGCCAAGTTAGGTCGGAGCCGAACCAGAGCCGAACCAAAGCTAGAGCCAAAAGTAGTATCAGTAAAGGAAACGAGATTGTTTGATGATCATGCCTCTGAGACGTGCTAATCGCTATCATAATGTTGAAGATGTGTATAGAAGACAAGAAGCTGAGCAGATGGAACAACGTATCAATGAAAAGTTCAACGATGGTATTGAAAAATTGGAGAAATTGATGAAAGACTTGAATCAAAATCAAAGGAGAACGTCACTAGTTTCGAACCAGAGTGGAAACAGGGTTTCACCATCGGTTTCGGGAGAAAGGAGGATGTCACCTCAGTCTTATCGAGATAGGAGAGAATCATCAGTTTCAATGATGCGAAACCACCATGGGTATCGAAATGAAGAGGGAAGAACTCAACGTGGGTTTGAAAATGAATCATATCATGATGCCGAAAGACAGGGTAGAAGGGACATGCGTAGTCGTAGAGATGTAGATGGTCAAGATCGATATTGAAATACATATGATTTTGAGGAATATGGTGATGGAGGTAGTATTCATTATCGAAATCGAGGCCAAGTGCGAAATCAATATCTGAATTCAGAAAATGATCGTAAATGAGAGTCAGGTATGAGGATGGAAATTCCAGGATTCAAAGGTGGTATGCAAGCAGAAGAATTTCTTTATTAGTTGTCAAATGTTGAAGAAATTTTGGAATTCAAAGATGTGCCTGAGAATCGCAGAGTCCAGTTAGTTGCTACAAGACTAAGGGGAAGAGCTATGGCTTGGTGGCAACAAACTAAACTAACTCGGGAGAGAATGGGAAAATCAAAAGTTGTTACTTGGGAGAAGATGAGAAAGATGATGAAAGCAACTTTCTTGCCATACAATTATCAATCTCCTATGTATCAACGTTTGCAGAATTTGAGACAAGGGACGAGGACGATGAATGACTATGCAGATGAATTCTATCAATTGATTGCAAGGAATGATATTATGAAGACAGAGGAACAGCTAACAGCTAGATATATTGGAGGGTTACCGATGAAAATTCAAGACATGGTTAATATGTTTAATCCAATGTCCGTTGCTGAAGCACATCAGAAAGCTCTAGCTTGGGAGAAACAAGGGAGACGAGGAGGTGGTGTGTTTACGAGTTCTAACAACCAGAATAAGGGTGCTAGTAGCAGTGCTAATGTTTCCAAGGTAGTCAATAAACCAGTTGTCAATAAAGCCGCTAAAGCAAAGGTCAACAACAGTATCAAGTGCTATAATTGTCAGGGGTTTGGCCATAAAAGTAATGAATGTACAAAGCCAAGGAAGAAAGCATTAGTTGCAAAGGAATGTGAGTATGAGGATGTGGAAGCTGAGGTTGATTATTCTAAAGCATCGAAGTTTGATGAAGATGAAGAAGTTGTGCCAGGAGACGAAGGATGTAATTTGATGATGATGAGGTCTTTTTTAGCGCCAAAGCATGAGAATGATTCTAATTGGCTGAGAAGCAATATCTTTCAGTCTACATGTACTATCTTGGGAAAGGTTTGTCGATTTGTTATTGATGCAGGAAGCGGTGATAACATTATTTCTGAAGAAGCCATCAAGAAGTTAGGGTTGAAGACTGAAAAACACCCTAGATCTTATAAACTAGCATGGCTAAAGAAAGGTGGAGAAGTGACAGTGGGAAGACGAGCATTTGTTACATTTTCTATTGGGAAGAAGTATAAAGATGATATATGTAATATCCCGGAATTTCCAGGAGTTTAAAATGCTGATAATCTCTTAATTTAAATTATTTGAATTGAGAAATTGTTATTTTCAAGGATAGTTAATCAAGTAATATTTTAAATATTATTATACATTGGTTTTATATTAAGATTAATCATTTTATTGTATAAATAAATTCTAAATTGATTTATTGTTTTCAAAATTTATAAGTATGTTTAAATACATTTATATCTGTATATTTAAATCTGTGTATTTTAAATTGATTTTAAAATAGGATATATTATTTGTAAATAATAATGAACTTATTTTAAAATAGTTGTTTATATTGATTTAAATTTATTTTAGATTTGATTCTTTAATTTGACTTTGAAATGAAATCTAAATTTGAATTCAAGAGTATACATACATATTACTAATATAGTTTGAGTTTAAAATATATAGGTAATGTTTTTAATTAAAATAAGATTTGTTTTATTTCTTTTAATTAGAAATTTGATTTGTATTTATTTAATAAAATAAATGTAAGGCTTTTGAAATAACATTTAAAATAAGTTTGCAATGTTTTATAATTTTATTTTAATTATCATTGATTTTATTTTATGTTCTTTTTAAAAGATTGTATTTTATAAATTAAGCATACATTTGTAAATGTATAAGTGAATTTGTTATTTGATATTTAATAAGAAAGGCATTTTTAAAATTTAGAAAACACATTAGAAATTAGGAAAATAATTTTAAAATGCTTTTAAATTTCCTTAAAATGAGAATACAAAATTTATATTGACAAATGTTCATTTCTTAAACACTTTGATAACAAGTGTTAAACCATTTGTGTAAATAGAGACAAGTGTCCTTTGTTTTTCTAATTTCTTTTTAATTTATTAAATCTGAAATTTATCCTATAAAAACCCTCTTTATCATTTTCTTAAACCTTTGTTCATTTCTAAAAGAAAACCTAAAATCTTCATGCAATCTTCATTCATTACCCAAAAGCAGAAAACCAAAAATCAATCCTCAAAACAAATCAAATATCTGAAATCCTTCAAAACCCAAACACATTTAGAAGATTAAAGTATGCAGATTCAAAATCGAAGACCTGCGTCTAATTTCTCAAACTCATGTATCTGCCTCAAAGCTTCAAATGCATGCAAAGTTCCAGTTTTAAAAAGCTTCAAACTTAAGTGTCTGCACCAAATATTCAAATGCATGCAAGAAGATCTGATCAAGGCTTCAGTTTCTTAAGTTTCAAGCTCAAATTGTTTCCCAGTTTTTCCAATGCAAACATGAGGTATCTCTGTTTCAATGGCTTCAACCTCAAGTTCAAATTCTTTTGCAATTTCCAGTCATCTTCAAAACTCTGCACTTCTAATTTGAGGTGAGTAAACATTTTACAAAAATTTAAGTAGTAAATTTTATCTTGCATATGAGTTTGTGATAATCCTTATTTTATATAAGTTTGCCTCTGTTCTCTGTGTAAATAAATATGCAATATGTGTTGTATGCCTTGAATCTGTGCATGTTTTATTTCTTGAATCTTCTCTGTTTCACCTTATTGCAAAATTTAAGGGATAGTCAGAACTACAAGCTGTCTCTATGTAAACAACTGTTAAGCCTTAGACTTAAACAAAATAAGTTTGTTTAAGTATAAACTAAGAACTGAAAATAAAACTAGGATTCTGTTTTTTTAAAAATTACCTGGAAAACAAACAATGCAGTGACAATTAATATCCAATGTTTGAAAACAAATGTTGAAATTAGATGAAATAATTATATAATCTGGATTGTCACTGGAAAATATGAATTTTAAAAAGGAAATCACAATTTTTAAAATTGTATTGAATGTGTAATTGGGTTTTGTCTGGAATTTGGGTTTTTGCTAAAATCTGTTGATTTGTGTATTTAGAGTGTTCGAGATTTTGGGTAGAGCTAGTTGAAGGATCAGTGAGTGTAGTAAAAATAGTTGAAGAAATTATAAATCACCGAGAAGTTTGAAATTGCTCAAATTTGATTTAAAACGTAGTTTGAGAACTTGCTGGGAATTGAGCTACTGAGCCTTCATTACTGCATCGAGCTTGATACAATTTTGGGTGAAGGATGTGTGGTCGGTCGGCAACCCTTGGCCGGAGTGGTGGCGATTTTAGATGATCGGTGGCGTGGGTTCAGGTGAATGTCCTGATGATGTTTGGGTTCTATTTCGACCATGGGTACTCGATTTTGGAATCGGGGTAAGTGTTGAAGTTGGTGGGTCGTGGAGGCTTGTAGGGTGGTAGAGTGACTCGGCGGTGGGTTCGCCGTTGGCCAGAGGGAAGCCAGCAACGGTGCAGGTTGCATGGGAGGTGGATGTGTCAGTTGTGACTGGGATTTGATTGGTCGAGTTGTTCTCGGGTGTTTGAGAGTTTTTCTCGAAGAAGGTAAGGTGGTGAGCCGAGGTTATTTTAAAATAGACTCGAAGTAAAATAAAGGACTCGAGTATATTATGTTGACAGGTTTTTAAACAAACAGAAAACCTGTTCTGTTTTAAGTTTTAAAACAAGTTTAAATTGCAAACTAAGAATTTTAAATAAGTTTAAATTTTGGTACTAAAATCTGGAAATTAGGATTTGAGTATCAGTTTTATTTGTTTATTTATTAATAAAGTTTAGATTTAAATTGTTTAATTACTCCAAATATTGTTGACTGATATGAATTTTAAAATGAAGATTTGAAATGGTAAGGAAATTAATTAATGACTTCTTTATTATTTAATTTAATCAATTAATTAAGTTAAACAAAGATTTCAAGATTTATTTAAGATAATGTCGTATCTTAAAATAATTAATTAAGAATTAATAATTTATAATTAGTTGATTAATTAAAGAATTTTAAGTTAATTAATTAATTTAAATTATTATTTAAAGGGGTTTAATTAAGTAATTAATTAAGTATAATTAATTATTTAATTAACTATTAATTAAGTTGATGATTTAATTAATATCTAATGTTAATTAAATTGTAATTACTTATTAACTAAGTAATTAATAGTTAATTAAAATAGTGATTAATTGATAAAGGTTTTATTAAGTTTAAATGGGTTTTCTTAAATAATAATTAAAGGATAATGCTAATTAATTAAGAATTAATTAACTACTTTTATTTAAGGTTAATTAATTTTAACTAAAGATTAATTAATTATATTTATGGATTAATTAATTGGTAATTAAGATTGTTAATTAATAATTAAGTTTATTAATTAATGATTAAGAGTTGATTAATTAGTTAATTAAGATTAATTAATTAATTATAAAAGAAATTAGTAATTAATTACTTTTGATTAAAGAATTAATTAATAATTAAGGTTTATTAATTAATAATTGAAGATAATTAATCTATTAATTAAAGATTAATTTGGTTAATGAGTAATTAAGGAATGAATTACTCAATTTTGTTTATGAGATGAGTTTGATCAAGTAAATTAATTAATTTGTTAATTAATTAAGCATAATCACTTGATAAATGATTAAGTATAATTACTTAATAAGTTTTGATAAGGTTAATTACTTAAGATAAGTAATTGATTAATTACAGAGATAATTGAGTTAGGTAAACTACTGATTGGAAAGTAATTTTTAAATGAATAATTACTTGTTAAAGTAATTAAAGGTTTATTGCTTGATGTAATAAATCAATGAATTTATAAAGTAATTAAAAGTAATTAAGAATAATTAATTACTGTATTTAAGTTGATTAATTAAAAGCAATTAATCTAAGCATGATTAATTAATTAAGGTTCATTAATTGATATGATTAATGAAAATAATTAAGGATTAATTACTTTATTAAGAGTTAAATAATCAAGGTTGATTAGGATTAATTAATTGATTTAATTAATGTTTATTTAAGCAAGATATTGGATGAGGGTAATTAATTTAATTAATTTTAAATTAATTAAGTGATTAGTTAATTAATTTAATTCACTTTAAATTAATTAAAGATTAGAGAAAATTAATTTAATTCATTTTAAATTAATTATGATATGGTTTGAGTTAATCATTGCTTATGAATGAATTGTTGACATTGATTGTCTTGAATGTTGTGTGATCTCAGTAATGAGATAAGTATGGTTGTGTGATATGAATGCTTGGTTGAATTGTGATTATCAATTGGAATGTTGATATATGGATTATCTATTTTGATATGGATTATGTGGATTACCTGTTATTTGGTAATGTTGATTATCAATTGTGGCTTGTGAATTATCTATTCTGTGTATATATAGATAGTTGAATTTAATTGTTTTAAAACCTTTAAAACAACTTGGACCCTAAAAGACACGCTTTGGATTTCGGTGAGACCGGGATCGGGTTTCCATATTTGAATATCCGAAAAGCACATCGATTCCAAATAACGTTAGGTCGTGAGTCAAAGTGGAGCTTGTGAAGACTCGAGGTGTACGGGCTATACGTCAGTATAACTCTGTGGGTGATTCCGTAATGAGTTGACGGAATAGTACTTATAGATTCAAGATGATGATTTAGAGTGCAAGGGTTATTGTCGTTAACTCTGAGGGTGATTCCAAAATGAGTGTAACGAGATAATGCCTTCGGTTTCGTTCGAACCCGGAACGAACTTGTATGGATTGAATACTTTCAGAACATCGTCAGGTGGACGATGAGCATTCTAAGTGATATGTCCTATAAAGGTAATCGTAACCTCAAGCCTCATCAACCGGGAATGGCTAAAACAGGGGAGGTGCAGCAAGGCTTCGTGGGTCGCACCCACTGGAGAGTAAGATTTACCCCTGCCTAGAGGTCCCTTATATTTCGGCTGTGTGGACAGCTGAATAGCTACAACCGTCGGGGTTGTCTTATTCGGAACTGTTCAGTAAGGAAAGGGTCCGGCTTTGTGTTGCAGGGGGTCGGGAATGATCCTCGGTATGGTGATCTAGGCCACGTACTATGACGGGCGGTACCCCAGTAGCCCTGCCATTGTATGGAATCCAAAATCCAATAAGTGCCAACTGTTTTGATTGTATTACCCACTTTTGTGGCTAGTAGCTGGAATTTAATAATGTAACAATTTCGGCTATTTCTTATTTACTTGAAAACCCTAGACACTATTATAATATCATCGAATTTCCTATCAAATGTTTTGGTTAGCGTAAGGTAAAAACTTTTCCATGTTTATGTGTGGGAAGTCTTACGTGATACCTTTTCTTTCAAAGGTTTTTAAAGTTAAGAAACTTTAACCGTTTACTCACACCAGACCCATGTCTGACCCGGAGTTTATTTTTGTTTTTCATAAACTCTTGGGTACTCAAATTTTTACGAGTAACCAAGGGAATTCAGGTTATGATTTTAGGTTGGCTTGACGAAGTATGGAGGAGCAATGGAGCAGGAGGCTTCTGCGTATAGCTATAGAGTATTCTGCTGTGTGTTCTCTGAGTTGTTGTATTGAGTTGTATAACTAGACAGGTGTTTATAACTGTCTAGTATGAGTTGATTATGCTATGTATCTCTGATGTATATGATACTATGTAAAGTAATATGTGATTAATATAATTTATTCGTTCCACTGTTTAGATTCTGATGTGTTGTTTCTTTCTTCTTCTATATCTTTTCTCTTTTCTATCCCTTTCTTTCTTAAAGATGATGCGATTTTCCGGGAGTGGAAAGTCGGGTCGTGACAGTTGGTATCAGAGCATTAGGTTGAGTGAATACCTAGCCTCTATAGAGGTGTCTTTCTTGAGAGAGCGTACTTGTAATTTTTATATAACTATGTATATATATATATATATATTTCTACCTATCTGTTGGGTTACCTGTTCAGGTTTTCCAATTTGAGTAATAAGGTAGATGGGGTAGTAGTGTGTAACACAACTACCATTGGTTGGAGTTGGAATGTTTGAGACTGGAAGTGTATTCGTCGAGACTGTAGACCTAATACCGTCTCGAGTAATCTTTGTGGTTTGGAGTAAGGATTTCATTTGATCTCTGAAGGAAACCTGTTAAGGTTCGGAGTTCATCTTTGAAGTGTGAGTTTGTTTGCGCTCGTGTGAGCGGATTTTTGAGAGTTTGGATCTGTTGGTTGGGCAGAAGCGAGTGATGGTATTTTGTTACCTCAGGAAGTAGTAGCTGCGTGATGAGATGCAGTGACTATGGATGTCTCCAAAGACGTTTCTTTCGGAGCAAGTTTAAGGAAGTGTGTCTGTTTCAGGTGTTGTAGCTGAGATCAACAGGATGTATGTGTTTAGTTGGAGGTCCGAGTTTCTCGGAGAGCTTTGTTTTGGAATTCTTTGGCATTTGTGGCAGCAGTGCAGCTTGGAGTGTTCGTGGTATTGACAGAAGATCTTTTTGGCTTAGCATTTCCTGGAGATGGAGTTCAGAAGCAGCAGTGAGGATCTGTTTCTTCGATGGATTAGTTGGTTAAGGATAAACTGTTCTGATTTGTGGAGAGATAACAGTATCTTGGATTTGGATGGGTGGATCGCAAAAGTGACTTGCGATGGGTTGATGATTATTTTAGATAATCTTTTGCTTGGATTTGTGGCATTTTTAGAGGATGTGGGAGTTTTGGGATTGCTGAAGATTGTCCGAGTACATCTTCAGGAAAGTTGGAGGTTTTGCCCGCATTGGAGTTGAGTTCTGAATCGACTTGATGCCAGGGGTGATAATGGTGATTCAGCTGGATAAACGAATGTTTCCTAGGTTGGTGGTTTGGTGGAGCAGCTCTGTATTTCTTGGAACTTCGGTTGAACCTTATTTCTGAGATGTGATGTTTGGTCGGTGCTTGTGTTCATTCGACGGCATTTTCATCTGCTCCAGATCAGAGTTGTGCAGCGGAAGCAAGGTGATTGTTGTTCTTGAATAGAAACAACTGGGAATTGCAGTATTTTGGATTAGAGAGTTTCTACTGAATTTCTTTTTCAGAATCTGAGGCAAGTTGGCGAGTGATTCTGTTGTGTCTTTTCCAGATGGGAGAAGTTGTTTTCTTCTGTTGATAGTAAGGTTTGGTTTTGATGGTGGATTGATCTTGTGAGGATCAGTTTGTGAGTTGATCCAGTTTGTTTGTAGAAGCATCAGCGAAGGTTGAGTTGATCGGGAAGGATCTGTTGGCAGCCCGGATCATCGGGTAAAGTTTTTGAGGTTAAGTAACAGAAGAACTTGGAATTCGAAGTTGGAGACTTCGATGTTGTTGAGTTTCCTCTGGTAAAGGGAGCAATGAGATTTGAGGTGAGCTTCGAGGTATTGGATTCTTCTGAGTTTTGTTGAGATCGTGCTTTGGTTTGAAGAGTTGAATTGCCAGTTTGGAAAACTGTAATTCAAGATATTTCACGTGTCTCTGAGGGAGTACGTGTTTGGTCATCACTGGTTTTGAGACTAGTAGTTCTGTGAAGGTTTTAGTTGTTGATCAGACTTGTCTATGGTCTGGTATCTTGGGTAGATTATAGATCTAGCTGAGTGAGAACTTAGTAGCTTATAAGTATAGCTAGTTTGGGTTTAGTAGAGAGAGTATCCCTGTGTCTTTACTGGGGAAACTCGAGATAATTTAGGAAGTTTGTCCGGATCTGTGTCCGGATAGCAAGTGTTGTTTGATTGAATTGGTTATTTGGATGAAATTGTTTGTTTGATTGATAGTGTATGGCTGTTATGAATGTTTGAATTGGTTGGAATAGAATAAAATTAAATTTTGGATTATCTTTGTTTTACATTTCGAGGACGAAATTCTGTTAAGGGGGAAGGATTGTAATATCCCGGAATTTCCAGGAGTTTAAAATGCTGATAATCTCTTAATTTAAATTATTTGAATTGAGAAATTGTTATTTTCAAGGATAATTAATCAAGTAATATTTTAATTATTGTTATAAATTGGTTTTATATTAAGATTAATCATTTTATTGTATAAATAAATTCTAAATTGATTTATTATTTTCAAAATTTATAAGTATGTTTAAATACATTTATATCTGTATATTTAAATCTGTGTATTTTAAATTGATTTTAAAATAGGATATATTATTTGTAAATAATAATGAACTTATTTTAAAATAGTTGTTTATATTGATTTAAATTTATTTTAGATTTGATTCTTTAATTTGACTTTGAAATGAAATCTAAATTTGAATTCAAGAGTATACATACATATTACTAATATAGTTTGAGTTTAAAATATATAGGTAATGTTTTTAATTAAAATAAGATTTGTTTTATTTCTTTTAATTAGATATTTGATTTGTATTTATTTAATAAAATAAATGTAAGGCTTTTGAAATAACATTTAAAATAAGTTTGCAATGTTTTATAATTTTATTAAAATTATCATTGATTTTATTTTATGTTCTTTTTAAAAGATTGTATTTTATAAATTAAGCATACATTTGTAAATGTATAAGTGAATTTGTTATTTGATATTTAATAAGAAAGGCATTTTTAAAATTTAGAAAACACATTAGTAATTAGAAAAATAATTTTAAAATGCTTTTAAATTTCTTTAAAATGAGAATAAAAATTTATATTGACAAATGTTCATTTCTTAAACAATTTGATAACAAGTGTTAAACCATTTGTGTAAATAGAGACAAGTGTCCTTTGTTTTTCTAATTTCTTTTTAATTTATTAAATTTGAAATTTATCCTATAAAAACCCTCTTTATCATTTTCTTAAACCTTTGTTCATTTCTAAAAGAAAACCTAAAATCTTCATGCAATCTTCATTCATTACCCAAAACCAGAAAACCAAAAATCAATCCTCAAAACAAATCAAATATCTGAAATCCTTCAAAACCCAAACACATTTAGAAGATCAAAGTCTGCAGATTCAAAATCAAAGACCTGCATCTAATTTCTCAAACTCATGTATCTGCCTCAAAGCTTCAAATGCATGCAAAGTTCCAGTTTTAAAAAGCTTCAAACTTAAGTGTCTGCACCAAATATTCAAATGCATGCAAGAAGATCTGATCAAGGCTTCAGTTTCTTAAGTCTCAAGCTCAAATTGTTTCCCAGTTTTTCCAATGCAAACATGAGGTATCTCTATTTCAATGGCTTCAACTTCAAGTTCAAATTCTTTTGCAATTTCCAGTCATCTTCAAAACTCTGCACTTCTAATTTGAGGTGAGTAAACATTTTACAAAAATTTAAGTAGTAAATTTTATCTTGCATATGAGTTTGTGATAATCCTTATTTTATATAAGTTTGCCTCTGTTCTCTGTGTAAATAAATATGCAATATGTGTTGTATGCCTTGAATCTGTGCATGTTTTATTTCTTGAATCTTCTCTGTTTCACCTTACTGCAAAATTTAAGGGATAGTCAGAACTACAAGCTGTCTCTATGTAAACAACTGTTAAGCCTTAGACTTAAACAAAATAAGTTTGTTTAAGTATAAACTAAGAACTGAAAATAAAACTAGGATTCTGTTTTTTTAACAATTACCTGGAAAACAAACAATGCAGTGACAATTAATATCCAATGTTTGAAAACAAATGTTGAAATTAGATGAAATAATTATATAGTCTGGATTGTCACTGGGAAATATGAATTTTAAAAAGGAAATCACAATTTTTAAAATTGTATTGAATGTGTAATTGGGTTTTGTCTGGAATTTGGGTTTTTGCCAAAATCTGTTGATTTGTGTATTTAGAGTGTTCCAGATTTTGGGTAGAGCTAGTTGAAGCATCAGTGAGTGTAGCAAAAATAGTTGAAGAATTTATGAATCACTGAGAAGTTTGAAATTGCTCAAATTTGATTTAAAACCTAGTTTAAGAACTTGCTGGGAATTGAGCTACTGCGCCTTCATTACTGCATCGAGCTTGATACAATTTTGGGTGAAGGATGTGTGGTCGGTCGGCAACCCTTGGCCGGAGTTGTGGCGATTTTAGATGATCGGTGGCGTGGGTTCAGGTGAATGTCCTGATGATGTTTGGGTTCTGTTTCGACCATGGGTACTCGATTTTGGAATCGGGGTAAGTGTTGAAGTTGGTGGGTCGTGGAGGCTTGTAGGGTGGTAGAGTGACTCGGCGGTGGGTTCGCCGTTGGCCAGAGGGAAGCCAGCAACGTGCAGGTTGCACGGGGAGGTGGATGTGTCAGTTGTGACTGGGATTTGATTGGTCGAGTTGTTCTCGGGTGTTTGAGATTTTTTCTCGAAGAAGGTAAGGTGGTGACCTGAGGTTATTTTAAAATAGACTTGAAGTAAAATAAAGGACTCGAGTATATTATGTTGACAGGTTTTTAAACAAACAGAAAACCTATTCTGTTTTCAGTTTTAAAACAAGTTTAAATTGCAAACTAAGAATTTTAAATAAGTTTAAATTTTGGTACTAAAATTTGGAAATTAGGATTTGAGTATCAGTTTTATTTGTTTATTTATTAATAAACTTTAGATTTAAATTGTTTAATTACTCTAAATATTGTTGAATGATATGAATTTTAAAATGAAGATTTGAAATGGTAAGGAAATTAATTAATGACTTCTTTATTATTTAGTTTAATTAATGAATTAAGTTAAATAAAGATTTCAAGATTTATTTAAGATAATGTTGTATCTTAAAATAATTAATTAAGAATTAATAATTTATATTTAGTTGATTAATTAAAGAATTTTAAGTTAATTAATTTATTTAAATTATTATTTAAAGGGGTTTAATTAAGTAATTAATTAAGTATAATTAATTATTTAATTAACTATTAATTAATTTGATGATTTAATTAATATCTAATGTTAATTAAATTGTAATTACTTATTAACTAAGTAATTAAGAGTTAATTAAAATAGTGATTATTTGATAAAGGTTTTATTAAGTTTAAATGGGTTTTCTTAATTAATAATTAAAGGATAATGCTAATTAATTAAGAATTAATTAACTACTTTTATTTAAGGTTAATTAATTTTAACTAAAGATTAATTAATTATATTTATGGATTAATTAATTGGTAATTAAGATTGTTAATTAATAATTAAGTTTATTAATTAATGATTAAGAGTTGATTAATTAGTTAATTAAGATTAATTAATTAATTATAAAAGAAATTAGTAATTAATTACTTTTGATTAAAGAATTAATTAATAATTAAGGTTTATTAATTAATAATTGAAGATAATTAATCTATTAATTAAAGATTAATTTGGTTAATGAGTAATTAAGGAATGAATTACTCAATTTTGTTTATGAGATGAGTTTGATCAGGTAAATTAATTAATTTGTTAATTAATTAAGCATAGTCACTTGATAAATGATTAAGTATAATTACTTAATAAGTTTTGATAAGGTTAGTTACTTAAGATAAGTAATTGATTAATTACAGAGATAATTGACTTAGGTAAACTACTGATTGGAAAGTAATTTTTAAATGAATAATTACTTGTTAAAGTAATTAAAGGTTTATTACTTGGTGTAATAAATCAATGAATTTATAAAGTAATTAAAAGTAATTAAGAAGTAATTAAGAATAATTAATTACTGTATTTAAGTTGATTAATTAAAAGCAATTAATCTAAGCATGATTAATTAATTAAGGTTCATTAATTGATATGATTAATGAAAATGATTAAGGATTAATTACTTTATTAAGAGTTAAATAATCAAGGTTGATTAGGATTAATTAATTGTTTTAATTAATGTTTATTTAAGCAAGATATTGGATGAGGGTAATTAATTTAATTAATTTTAAATTAATTAACTGATTAGTTAATTAATTTAATTCACTTTAAATTAATTAAAGATTAGCGATAATTAATTTAATTCATTTTAAATTAATTATGATATGGTTTGTGTAACAACCCGGATTTTTGTATTTATTAGTATCGTCGTTAAACAATTAATTCTTGACTCAAAGCACAACTAAAACATCGACAACTAAAACATCGACAATTAGTTGACTCAAATGCGTTCGGTTTGAATCTTTATTTTGAAAAATGGTTAAGTCTTTTGGTTGCCGTGATAATTAACCAAAACAAACCCGATCCCCTTTTTAATTTGCGTTCGTTCGAAAACTCTATAACCCGTCCCCATTTCTTTCTCCTATTCGAAAAGAAAAAAAAAACCTAACCTAAAAGCTTACGAGAAAAATTAAAATGGCGGCCACATACTTCTTCTTCCATTCGCTCTCAGATTAGGGCTTGCGAATTTTCGTGCTACGGCGATTCGAAGGGAGGGGGTGTGGAGGACTTAGGCTGGCGAAGCGTGCTCTTCGAATCAAGGGTAGTACAATCGAATGCGATCATCATCGACGCTTCATTTCTAATCACGGCTGCCTCGCTTTGCTAAGGTGAGTGATTATATTCACTCACATCTAAATTTAAACCACCATTAGTTTGGTAGTTTGTTTAACTTTGCCTCGACAGTTTGATTTTTGTTTGGCGTTGTTTATCTCGGCCTGTAATTGAATTTGTTTCTTATTACTTGCTCATAACTGTCACTGATTTTAACGACTTTGATTGGTGTTACGATTCTAGGTGATTTTACAATTGCTTCTCTGACAGTTTAAAACTTACTTTAGTATAAAAGAAATTGTTTTGACTTTGTTGAATTTGAAATTTCTTGACAAAAGCAATCTTCGACTTTGAATTGATTTTTTGATGTTGTTATGAGGACTTCTACTGTGGTTTTGGGTTGTTTGGTAGTTACGCTGTTGACATGCTTTTGCTCGATTCTGACCTGTTGTGTTCTTCCCTGTAGCTTGACTTGATTGAGCTTCAGGCTAGACTTTTCTTTCTGTTCGATTTTTGCCTTGCCTTGAGCAAAGTATACTGCTGCAGTTTCTAATGATGCATGTAGTACCTAGTCCCTTTTATTATTTACTGATATCTCATGACAGTTTTGTATTGTTTGATGAACTTTGATTCTTTGATGTAATTGTCGTCATTTACTGTCTCACTGCTTTATTGTCACTGCCTAGTGGTTGTGCAATCGAACTTGAATTTTGTCAGTTGCAGTGTCTTGACCTTCTTGTCCGCACTCTTTCTTTTGATAGTTGCTTGTTACTTTGAAATGCAGCACTTGCCTCTCTTATCATTTCTTTGGTACAGTTTTGAGTTTGGGCATTGATGTTGGTCTTCGTCTGGTGCTATTTCATGTTCCTCTCTGGTTAGCATTGCGTAGTTGCCACTGTGTTTAGTCTCGGTGGTTGTGACTGCATTCATGTTGATTTTCTTCTGGACTGTAGCTCATTTGCATACATTATCTCTTTTGGATGTGTACTCAGTTTGACTTACATTAAAATCTGGTCTTATTTGTTTCTATAGTTGGTCTGACCTGCACTTTACTTGAATTTGGTAAGTGTTGGCATTGGGTTGTATTTGGCCTTGAGTATGATCGTTGCACTATCCAGTTACAGTGCATACTAGTATATTTTGTTCATCATACTCCTTCGAGTTGAGAATTTATATCTGCAGTCCTCACTGCAATCTTTATCTATATATTGAGTTGTTTTCATTTTGCACATGAATATAACCATTTATATCTGCCGCACTGTGCATCTGCACTTATATACTTCATTATTGGTGCCACCGCATGTTTCAGTATGCTTGTGGATTTGGGTTGTAGGCTTTTTAGTTGTGTTCCTCTTGGGTGATTTCCAGTCTGGTTTTCTATTGTGCATCCCCGTGTGCTTCGATCTGCAGCATGGTTCCTTGACTTGTTGCATACAGTAGTTACTCCATTTCATCTTCACTAGATTCAGTTGTTGTAAGAGCTTGAGCCTGGCTCCATTTTGATCATGTATGATCTGGTTACATTGTCTTGACTTCATTGGTGTTGGGTCACTTCGACCTGATCGGTAGCATGAGCTACTATCTTGCATTGACATTGATCACTTGATTTCATTTGGATTTGTTTCTGAATTCACTGGAGTTGAATCCGGTATTTCGGGTTTGACCTTGTGTTCGCTTTGCGATTTTATTTGATTCGCATTTGAGTTGAATCCGGTATTTCGGGCTTGACCTTGTGCACGTTTTTGAACTTTTAATTGAGCTTATGCGTATTCCATCACTGTATTGGCGAGGCAGTGCACGCGTGCGTGTACTACAGCCAAACAGAATCTGACGTTTTATATTGATTGATTTCACTTGATTTGCTGATTTGATCATTTTGTTGTTGTCTAATTATCTTTCAGATAATTATATTATGAGTTTCTAATTATTTATTTAAATAATTAGATTTTGTGGTTAATTGCCGTTTAGGCAATTCTGATGTTTTCTAAATTTTCTTCATTGATATTCTTTTCAATCATCTCTGTTGATAATTTAAATCCGCTGATCTGTTATTTAACACTTTTACGTGTTATATTCACTGTTATCCGATTTCTTGTTAAAGGAGCGGATAGGTGAATTTATTGTGACTGTCGTCTATTCATATTTAATTATTATTGCTTCTGTGCACTAATAACTGAGTTTGAATTAGACTGACCCGTGTATTATTTTCTTTTGAATTTAATACTCGGGTCAGACCGAGTATTTACAGGTTGTTGATATTTTACTTTGGATTGCTGCTTGAGCTATGAAGTCTGTTCATATCTTTTGGAGTAGTCGTTGTCATGTTTGGTAGTCAGAGTATTGGTATAGGATGTTGTATATTCATGTATATTATTCACGATAATGTACTTGTTTATGTAACTTCCAGAGTCGACAGTTGTAGTTGTATCATATGTATTATATCACATGTATATCAACTGACATCAGTTATATATATATATATATATATGAGAATTTCTGTTATATCTGTGTTCCGCACTTATTTATCTGTGTTATTATTATATATATTGTCCTAAACTATTATGAACCATCGTAGTTCGTTTTATACCAAAATTGGGTATGTCGATGGGAGTAAATAAATATGAGATGAAAAATAAAAATATATACCACTCCTATCGAGATAACCAATACTAGTGTAAGGCCTAACTACGGATGGCCGCTCCTATCCGGCCGTATTCTTCGTGATAACAGACAGTATTTCTATTAATACTCTTTGTTTTTGCGAGCATAGAGGTGGGGAGTCACAGTTGGTATCAGAGCTTGGGGTTTATGGACATAATATAAAACATAACTTAGATGGAACATGTGTTACAACTAATTGTCGATGTTTTAGTTGTGCTTTGAGTCAAGACTAAAGTTTTGAAATCTCAATAAAAATTTAAATAGTCTTAGTTAAAAATGAAAGTGAATTTGTGTTTTGATGATTTGATTGAATTGTGTTTTGTTTATTAGAGTGCGCAGCGAAAACAGTGTGACTGCTTCGCTGAGTACATATGATAATTATTTTGATTTAAAAATCAATATATGAAAATGAAATTAATTTCATTATGTTGTTTAAACCAGTGGTTTTGATTTGTTGAAACTCTTGCTGACTTTCTTTGATGCTAATCACATGTTGATTAGATTTTGATTGTTTTGTATTATCTTCATTGAAGATATATTCGAATGATTTCTTTGTTCTTTTTGCAGTATACGTGCAAATTTAAGTTGCACGTTACTGCATTAATTTTACGTTGAACCGATGCTTGGTTATGAAACGTATTTTGTTGCCATTATTCTTATAACGGGATTTTTACACCAATGCTATATTTTGAAGCACGGTGTTTTGTTGACATTTTTAATGAATGAAAATCCGTTCGTATTATATTTTAATGGGAATCATTTTGATGAGATTTTGATGTTTAAAATTTTTTTACTGTCGCTTTGACTTCAGTAACCGTCAAATTTTAAAGTGGATTTTCAAGCGGTTATCCTGCAATGCTGAATTTGAGATCTGTTTTACGGTGTTTTGAGAAGTACAATTTCCATATAGAAATTGTTTCGGATGATGCTGTTTTGAGCACGGGTTTTCAAACTGTTTCAAAATAAAATTGTTTTCAAAAATTTTCAGTTTACGTTTTCAAAGGAATGAGAAAGAGATTTAAATGATTCAGCAAAATCGAGGACTATGAACCCTTTCTTTTACTGATTCACTTAATTCCGGACTTGTCCGTTTGAGAATGTAAATTGTTACTTTTATGAAATAAATAAGATTGTTTTCAGAAGTTTTGCATTTTTCACTTTCAAAAGAATGAGGAAGCGATTTAAACGTTTCAGCAAAATCGAGGACTATGACCCCTTTCTTTTACTGATTCGCTTAATTCCGGACTTGTCCGTTTGAGAATGTGAAATGTTATTTTTGAAATATACAATTTTGCACTTTCAAGAAAACGATGAAGTGATTTAAACGATTTAGCAAAAGTACGGAGTATGGAACCATACTTTTACTATTTCGGTTAATTCCGGACTCGTTAATTGAAACATTTGCTGTTTGATGATTTTAATGATTTCACACGTTCAAGGAAACGATGAAGAGAATCAAACGATTTAGTAAAACACGTGGTATGGGACATGTGCGTTTGCTTTTTTGGTTAATTCCGGACTCGTTAATTGAATATCTGATGATTTTATTTGGCTTTCGGGCCACTCTGCTGGACCTCCGGGTCATTTGTTGGGCTTTCGGGCCACTCTGCTGGACCTCCGGGTCAAATACCAGTACTAAACCTTCGGGTCACTCTGCGGACCTTCGGGTCAATCTGATGGGTGCCAAAATTATGTTGAGTACTTGGTAGGCTTCGGCCATATGTTGATGCACGTGCGGCGTAGCTAAAACTCGCCATCTGATGGGATCGATCCAACCTTTTATGTTGATTTTCTAGAGTATCTTAATTGATTTCTAGATATTCGTTGAATCTAATTATCTGCCGGTAATTAGATATTTGATGTTATGAGTTTTGATTATCGTTTTTGATAATCGGATATTTGTTGATTTGGTTATCGTTTTTGATAATCGAATATTTGTTGATATGAGTTCTAATTATCGTTTTTGATAATCGGATATTTGTTGATTTGATTATTGTTTTTGATAATCGAATATTTGTTGTTATGAGTTCTGATTATCGTTTTTGATAATCGGATATTTGTTGATTTGATTATCGTTTTTGATAATCGAATATTTGTTGATATGAGTTCTGATTATCGTTTTTGATAATCGGATATTTGTTGATTTGATTATCGTTTTTGATAATCGAATATTTGTTGATATGAGTTCTAATTATCGTTTTAGATAATTAGATATTTGTTGATTTGATTATCGTTTTTGATAATCGAATATTTGTTGATTTGAGTATCGTTTTTGATAATCGAATATTTGTTGATATGAGTTCTAATTATCGTTTTTGATAATTAGATATTTGTTGATTTGATTATCGTTTTTGATAATTGAATATTTGTTGATATGAGTTCTGATTATCGTTTTTGATAATCGGATATTTGTTGATTTGATTATCGTTTTTGATAATTGAATATTTGGTTGATTTGAGATTTAATTATCGCTTGAGATAATTAAATATTTGTTGATTTGAGATTTAATTATCGATTGTGATAATTAATTATTTGTTGATTATCGTTTTTGATAATCGAATATTTGTTGATTTGAAATTTGATTATCGTTTTTGGTAATCGAATATTAGTTGATTTGAAATTTGATTATCGACTGAGATAATCAAATATTTGTTGATTTGAAATTTGATTATCGACTGAGATAATCAAATATTTGCTGATTTGAAATTTGATTATCGACTGAGATAATCAAATATTTGTTGATTTGAAATTTAATTATCGATTGTGATAATTAAATATTTGCTGATTTGAGATTTAATTATCGCTTTTGATAATTAAATATTTGTTGATTTGAAATTTGATTATAGACTGAGATAATCAAATATTTGCTGATTTGAAATTTGATTATCGACTGAGATAATCAAATATTTGTTGATTTGAAATTTGATTATCGACTGAGATAATCAAATATTTGTTGATTTGAAATTTGATTATCGCCTTTGATAATGAAATATTTGTCGATTTGAGATTTCTAATTATAGTTTTTGATAATTAGGCCTTTGTTATTTTCTGACTATCTATTGATAGTTAGATTTTGTTGAGAATTTCGAATTTCTTTTATTGAAATTAAAAGATTTCTTTGATGTTTGAATTCTCTTCCTTTATTTTTCTAGCTTAACCAGTTTATGGTAGAAAAGTGATTGACGACCTTAATTATGAAAATTGCGGGACGCAATTTTTATAAAGAGGGGAGTCTGTAACAACCCGGATTTTTGTATTTATCAGTATCGTCGTTAAACAATTAAATCTGCTGGCTAATAGCTGTTTGTTGTTGAAGTTTTTAAATCGGTTTGAATCTTTATTTTGAAAAATGGTTAAGTCTTTTGGTTGCCGTGATAATTAACCAAAACAAACCTAATCCCCTTTTTAATTTGCGTTCGTTTGAAAACTCTATAACCCGTCCCCATTTCTTTTTCCCATTCGAAAAGAAAAAAAAAACTAACCTAAAAGCTTACGAGAAAAATTAAAATGGCGGCCACATACTTCTTCTTCCATTCGCTCTCAGATTAGGGCTTGCGAATTTTCGTGCTACGGCGATTCGAAGGGAGGGGGTGTGGAGGACTTAGGCTGGCGAAGCGTGCTCTTCGAATCAAGGGTAGTACAATCGAATGCGATCATCATCGACGCTTCATTCCTAATCACGGCTGCCTCGCTTTGCTAAGGTGAGTGATTATATTCACTCACATCTAAATTTAAACCACCATTAGTTTGGTAGTTTGTTTAACTTTGCCTCGATAGTTTGATTTTTGTTTGGTGTTGTTTATCTCGGCCTGTAATTGAATTTGTTACTTATTACTTGCTCATAACTGTCATTGATTTTAATGACTTTGATTGGTGTTACGATTCTAGGTGATTTTACAATTGCTTCTCTGACAGTTTAAAACGTACTTTAGTATAAAAGAAATTGTTTTGACTTTGTTGAATTTGAAATTTCTTGACAAAAGCTGTCTTCGACTTTGATTGATTTTTTGATGTTGTTATGAGGACTTCTACTGTGGTTTTGGGTTGTTTGGTAGTTTCGCTGTTGACATGCTTTTGCTCGATTCTGACCTGTTGTGTTCTTCCCTGTAGCTTGACTTGATTGAGCTTCAGGCTAGACTTGTCTTTCTGTTCGATTTTTGCCTTGCCTTGAGCAAAGTATACTGCTGCAGTTTCTAATGATGCATGTAGTACCTAGTCCCTTTTATTATTTACTGATATCTCATGACAAGTTTTGTATTGTTTGATGAACTTTGATTCTTTGATGTAATTGTCGTCATTTACTGTCTCACTGCTTTATTGTCACTGCCTAGTGGTTGTGCAATCGAACTTGAATTTTGTCAGTTGCAGTATCTTGACCTTCTTGTCCGCACTCTTTCTTTTGATAGTTGCTTGTTACTTTGAAGTGCAGCACTTGCCTCTCTTATCATTTCTTTGGTACAGTTTTGAGTTTGGGCATTGATGTTGGTCTTCGTCTGGTGCTATTTCATGTTCCTCTCTGGTTAGCATTGCGTAGTTGCCACTGTGTTTAGTCTCGGTGGTTGTGACTGCATTCATGTTGATTTTCTTCTGGTCTGTAGCTCATTTGCATACATTATCTCTTTTGGATGTGTACTCATTTTGACTTACATTAAACTCTGGTCTTATTTGTTTCTATAGTTGGTTTGACCTGCTCTTTACTTGAATTTGGTAAATATTGGCATTGGGTTGTATTTGGCCTTGAGTATGATCGTTGCACTATCCAGTTTACAGTGCATACTAGTATATTTTGTTCACCATACTCCTTCGGGTTGAGCATTTATATCTGCAGTCCTCACTGCAATCTTTGTCTATATATCGAGTTGTTTTCATTTTGCACGTGAATATAACCATTTATATCTGCTGCACTGTGCATCTGCACTTATATACTTCATTATTGGTGCCACCGCATGTTTCAGTATGCTTGTGGATTTGGGTTGTAGCCTTTTTAGTTGTGTTCCTCTTGGGTGATTTCCAGTCTGGTTTTCTATTGTGCATCCCCGTGTGCTTCGATCTGTAGCTTGGTTCCTTGACTTGTTGCATACAGTAGTTACTCCATTTCATCTTCACTAGATTCAGTTGTTGTAAGGGCTTGAGCCTGGCTCCATTTTGATCATGTATGATCTGGTTACATTGTCTTGACTTCATTGGTGTTGGGTCACTTCGACCTGATCGGTAGCATGAGCTACTATCTTGCATTGACATTGATCACTTGATTTCATTTGGATTTGTTTCTGAATTCACTGGAGTTGAATCCGGTATTTCGGGTTTGACCTTGTGTTCGCTTTGCGATTTTATTTGATTCGCATTTGAGTTGAATCCGGTATTTTGGGCTTGACCTTGTGCACGTTTGTGAACTTTTAATTGAGCTTATGCGTATTCCATCACTGTATTGGCGAGGCAGTGCACGCGTGCGTGTACTACAGCCAATACAGAATCTGACGTTTTATATTGATTGATTTCACTTGATTTGCTGATTTGATCATTTTGTTGTTGTCTAATTATCTTTCAGATAATTATATTATGAGTTTCTAATTATTTATTTAAATAATTAGATTTTGTGGTTAATTGTCGTTTAGGCAATTCTGATGTTTTCTAAATTTTCTTCATTGATATTCTTTTCAATCATCTCTGTTGATAATTTAAATCCGCTGATCTGTTATTTAACACTATTACGTGTTATATTAACTGTTATCCGATTTCTTGTTAAAGGAGCGGATAGGTGAATTTATTGTGACTGTCGTCTATTCATATTTAATTATTATTGCTTCTGTGCACTAATAACTGAGTTTGAATTAGACTGACCCGTGTATTATTTTCTTTTGAATTTAATACTCGGGTCAGACCGAGTATTTACAGGTTGTTGATATTTTACTTTGGATTGCTGCTTGAGCTATGAAGTCTGTTCATATCTTTTGGAGTAGTCGTTGTCATGTTTGGTAGTCAGAGTATTGGTATAGGATGTTGTATATTCATGTATATTATTCACGATAATGTACTTGTTTATGTAACTTCCAGAGTCGACAGTTGTAGTTGTATCATATGTATTATATCACATGTATATCAACTGACATCAGTTATATATATATAAGAATTTCTGTTATATCTGTGTTCCGCACTTATTTATCTGTGTTATTATTATATATATTGTCCTAAACTATTATGAACCATTATAGTTCGTTTTATACCAAAATTGGGTATGTCGATGGGAGTAAATAAATATGAGATGAAAAATAAAAATATATACCACTCCTATCGAGATAACCAATACTAGTGTAAGGCCTAACTACGGATGGCCGCTCCTATCCGGCCGTATTCTTCGTGATAACAGACAGTATTTCTATTAATACTCTTTGTTTTTGCGAGCATAGAGGTGGGGCGTCATAGTTTGAGTTAATCATTGCTTACGAATGAATGGTTGACATTGATTGTCTTGAATGTTGTGTGATCTCAGTAATGAGATAAGTATGGTTGTGTGATATGAATGCTTGGTTGAATTGTGATTATCAATTGGAATGTTGATATATGGATTATCTATTATGATATGGATTATGTGGATTACCTGTTATTTGGTAATGTTGATTATCAATTGTGGCTTGTGAATTATCTATTCTGTGTATATATAGATAGTTGAATTTAATTGTTTTAAAACCTTTAAAACAACTTGGACCCTAAAAGACACGCTTTGGATTTCGGTGAGACCGGGATCGGGTTTCCATATTTGGATATCCGAAAACCACATCGATTCCAAATAACGTTAGGTCGTGAGTCAAAGTGGAGCTTGTGAAGACTCGAGGTGTAAGGGCTATACGTCAGTATAACTCTGTGGGTGATTCCGTAATGAGTTGACGGAATAGTACTTATAGATTCGAGATGGTGATTTAGAGTGCAAGGGTTATTGTCGTTAACTCTGAGGGTGATTCCAAAATGAGTATAACGAGATAATGCCTTCGGTTTCGTTCGAAACCGGAACGAACTTGTATGGATTGAATGCTTTCATAACATCGTCAGGTGGACGATGAGCATTCTAAGTGATATGTCCTATAAAGGTAATCGTAACCTCAAGCCTCATCAACCGGGAATGGCTAAAACAGGGGAGGTGCAGCAAGGCTTCGTGGGTCGCACCCACTGGAGAGTAAGATTTACCCCTGTGTAGAGGTCCCTTATATTTCGGCTGTGTGGACGGTTGAATAGCTACAACCGTCGGGGTTGTCTTATTCAGAACTGTTCATTAAGGAACGGGTCCGGCTTTGTGTTGCGGGGGTCGGGAGTGATCCTCGGTACGGTGATCTAGGCCACGTACTGTGACGGGCGGTACCCCAGTAGCCCCGCCATTGTATGGAATCCAAAATCCAATAAGTGCCAACGGTTTTGATTGTATTACCCACTTTTGTGGCTAGTAGCTGGAATTTAATAAATGTAACAATTTCGGCTATTTCTTATTTACTTAAAAATCCTAGACACTATTATAATATCATCGGATTTCCTATCAAATGTTTTGGTTAGCGTAAGGTGAAAACTTTTCCATGTTTATGTGTGGAAAGTCTTACGTGATACCTTTTCTTTCAAAGGTTTTTAAAGTTAAGAAACTTTAACCGTTTACTCTCGCCAGACCCATGTCTGACCCAGAGTTTATTTTTGTTTTTCATAAACTCTTGGGTACTCAAACTTTTACGAGTAGCCAAGGGAATTCAGGTTAGGATTTTAGGTTGGCTTGACGAATTATGGAGGAGCAATGGAGCAGGAGGCTTCTGCGTATAGCTATAGAGTATTCCGCTGTGTGTTCTCTGAGTTGTTGTATTGAGTTGTATAACTAGACATGTGTTTATAACTGTCTAGTATGAGTTGATTATGCTGTGTATCTCTGATGTATATGATACTATGTAAAGTAATATGTGATTAATATAATTTATTCGTTTTGCTGTTTAGATTCTGATGTGTTGTTTCTTTCTTCTTCTATATCTTTTCTCTTTTCTATCCCTTTCTTTCTTAAAGATGATGCGATTTTCCGGGAGTGGAAAGTCGGGTCGTGACAATTGGTATCAGAGCATTAGGTTGAGTGAATACCTAGCCTCTGTAGAGGTGTCTTTCTTGAGAGAGCCTACTTGTAATTTTTATATAACTATGTATATATATATTTCTACCTATCTGTTGGGTTACCTGTTCAGGTTTTCCAATTTGAGTTATAAGGTAGATTGGGGTAGTAGTGTGTAACACAACTACCATTGGTTGGAGTTGGAATGTTTGAGATTGGAAGTGTATTCATCGAGAATGTAGACCTAATACTGTCTCGAGTAGTCATTGTGGTTTGGAGTAAGGATTTCATTTGATCTTTGAAGGAAACCTGTTAAGGTTCGGAGTTCATCTTTGAAGTGTGAGTTTGTTTGCGCTCGTGTGAGCGGATTTTTGAGAGTTTGGATCTGTTGGTTGGGCAGAAGAGAGTGATGGTATTTTGTTACCTCAGGAAGTAGTAGTTGCATGATGAGATGCAGTGACTATGGATGTCTCCGAAGACGTTTCTTTCGGAGCAAGTTTAAGGAAGTGTGTCTGTTTTAGGTGTTGTAGCTGAGATCAGCAGGATGTATGTGTTTAGTTGGAGGTCCGAGTTTCTCGGAGAGCTTTGTTTTGGAATTCTTTGGCATCTGTGGCGGCAGTGCAGCTTGGAGTGTTCACGGTATTGGCAGAAGATCTTTTTGGCTTAGCATTTCCTGAAGATGGAGTTCAGAAGCAGCAGTGAGGATCTGTTTCTTCGATGGATTAGTTGGTTAAGGATAAACTGTTCTGATTTGTGGAGAGAGAACAGTATCTTGGATTTGGATGGGTGGATCGCAAAAGTGACTTGCGATGGGTTGATGATTATCTTAGATAATCTTTTGCTTGGATTTGTGGCATTTTTAGAGGATGTGGGAGTTTTGGGATTGATGAAGATTGTCCGAGTACATCTTCAGGAAAGTTAGAGGTTTTGCCCGCATTGGAGTTGAGTTCTGAATCGACTTGATGCCAGGGGTGATAATGGTGATTCAGCTGGATAAAAAAATGTTTCCTAGGTTGGCGGTTTGGTGGAGCAGCTCTGTATTTCTTGGAACTTCGGTTTAACCTTATTTCTGAGATGTGATGTTTGGTCGGTGCTTGTGTTCATTCGACGGCATTTTCATCTGCTCCAGATTAGAGTTGTGCAGCGGAAGCAAGGTGGCTGTTGTTCTTGAATAGAAACAACTGGGAATTGCGGTATTTTGGATTAGAGAGTTTCTACTGAATTTCTTTTTCAGAATCTGAGGCAAGTTGGCGAGTGATTCTGTTGTGTCTTTTCCAGATGGGAGAAGTTGTTTTCTTCTATTGATAGTAAGGTTTGGTTTTGATGGTGGATTGATCTTGTGAGGATCAGTTTGTGAGTTGATCCAGTTTGTTTGTAGAAGCATCAGCGAAGGTTGAGTTGATCGGGAAGGATCTGTTGGCAGCTCGGATCATCGGGTAAAGTTTTTGAGGTTAAGTAACAGAAGAATTTGGAATTCGAAGTTAGAGACTTCGATGTTGTTAAGTTTCCTCTGGTAAAGGGAGCAATGAGATTTGAGGTGAGCTTCGAGGTATTGGATTCTTTTGAGTTTTTTTGAGATCGTGCTTTGGTCTGAAGAGTTGAATTGCCAGTTTGGAAAATTGTAATTCAAGATATTTCACGTGTCTCTGAGGGAGTACGTGTTTGGTCATCACTGGTTTTGAGACAAGTAGTTCTGTAAAGGTTTTAGTTGTTGATCAGACTTGTCTATGGTCTGGTATCTTGGGTAGATTATAGATCTAGCTGAGTGAGAAGGGTCGTCCAATTGTCTATTTCAGTGAAAAACTTTCTGGAGCAAAGATGAGATACAATACTTATGATGTGGAGTTTTATGCTATTGTGCAGGCTGTGAAGAATTGGAGACATTACTTGTTCCATAAAGAATTTGTTTTGTATACGGACCATGAAGCGTTGAAACATTTACAAGGGCAGAATAAAATTGCAGCTAGGCATGCATCGTGGATAGCTTATTTGCAACAATTTACATTCGTTGTAAAGCACAAGTCTAGAGTAACTAATCGCATCGCCGATGCATTGAGTCGGAGGGTGAATTTACTAACAACCATGCGAGTAGAGGTGATGGGTTTTGACTTACTTTTAGATTTGCTTATATCAGATTTATATTTTTTCGAAATCCTAGACAAATTCAAACAGGGAAGCATGGATGGGTATATGCCGGTTGAAGGATTTTTATTCAAGGGAAATCAGTTGTGTATTCCAGATTGCAGTCTACGAATGAAAATCATCAAAGAATTACATGAAGGACACGTGGGCCGCGACCGTACTATGCAGTTGATCTCAAAGTCTTATTTTTGGCCGTCAATGAGGAAAGATGTTGACAAGTTCGTTCAGAGGTGCCATATTTGTCAAGTTTCAAAGGGGACCGCGAAAAATGCAGGTTTATATTTGCCGTTGCCTATACCTACTAAACCATGGGTGGATGTTAGTATGGACTTTGTATTGGGTTTGCCAAGGACGCAACATGGCAATGATTCTATCTATGTGGTGGTTGATTGGTTTTCAGAAATGGTAGATTTTATTGCATGCAAGAAGACGACAGATGCAGTTATGTCGCATGGTTATACTTCAGAGAGATCTATCGTCTTCATGGGTTGCCTGAATCTATTGTATCGGATAGAGACACTCGTTTTCTTAGTCACTTTTGGATGAGTCTATGGAGAATGGTCGGGACAAAGCTGAAATTTAGTAGTGCTTATCATCCACATACGGATGGACAAACAGAAGTTGTGAATAGATCCCTAGGTAATCTATTGAGATGCCTCGTGAATGACAATTTGAAGAGTTGGGATTCCAAGCTGTGTCAAGCTGAGTTTGCACACAACCATGCAGTTAATCATAGCACTGGGTTCAGTCCATTCCAGGTCGTTTACTCAACAATCCCTAAGGGGCCATTGGATTTATCTTTAGTACCACAGCAGAAAGGAGTGATCAAACGAGCTAGTGATTTTGTGAATGAATTACAAGAGTTCCACAAGGTTGTGCAAGAGCGATTACTTGAGGCGAATGAGAAATATAAGAATCCGCAGATATTAAACGACGAAATGTTGAATTCAAAGAAGGAGATTTTGTGTATGCCGTATTGACTAAGGATCGATTTCATGTTGGTACTTACAACAAACTAGTTGCTAGAAAGATTGGTCCTTTGGAAGTCGTAAATAAAATTAATGAGAATGCTTATCAGTTAAGACTGTCGGATCATATCCATACTGCCGACATTTTCAATGTCAAACATTTGATTCCATATCATGAGAATAAGTATGTCAAAGAAGAGAAAAGTGTAAATTCGGGGACGAATTCTTTTCAACCAGGGGAGGATGATGCAGTGGAGGATGATGCAGCGCACCAGCGAGTTATGCCAAGCGCCTGCCTTAAGTCGTTCTGAAGCCTAAGTCGCTTAAGTCGCTAAGTCGCTCATGAAGTTTAAGCCGTCCCTGCATCTTATGTCGCTCATTCCTTAAGTCGTTCACTTATGCCGTTCAAGAAATCAAAGTCGTTCCCCTATGCCGCTATCTTCTTTTGTCGCGCCAGGATAGGTTGCTGGTTTCTTAAGTCGCTTGCTATATGCTGCATTTCTATAAGCCGGTCACTTATGCCGCATTGTTCTTAAGTTGCGTATGTGTGTTGTGTTGTTATGTCGCATGTTGTAACTCCTATGTTGTATGTCGTATGTTGAGCTAAGTCGTATGTTGTAATTTCCTTATGTCGTTTGGTCATGTGATGTTGTAACTTGTATATTGTTAAGTCGCCTGTGTGTTGATTTTTTAAGTCGCGTGTGATGTGTACTGTTAAGTCGCATGGATGTTGTAACTCATAGGTCGTTAAGACGTGTGATGTTAGGTCGTGAGTCGTTTGGTGTGTTGAGTCGCCTGCATGTGTTGTAAATTCCTATAAATAGAGGCGTAAAGTCATTTGTAAAGGAGTGGATTTTGAATAAAAAAATTATGTGTGCTTTGGCCACCTTTTTTGAAGTTGAGTTTGATCTCCTTCTACTTTCCATCTTCGGGTTATTCGTGCGCGAATCAACGAAGTTGAAGCCAATTCTCGGTATCACTTGCGAGTGATCAACGATCGAATTGTAGATCTTTCAACACGATGAGCTCGGCGGGTTAGAGATAGCTAGATTCCGGCATCCTCACGATCAACGGAATTGAGCATTTGTCGTTCTATCAGGTTTATTTGACACGAAATCATTTCGTGAGGAAGAAAGCTGCGTCAATTATGTTAAATCCGCTGCGTCAGTTTGGTATCAAAGCATTATTAGCGCGTTAAAGTTAAATCCGCTGCATCATAAGCCATTTCAATACTCAAACTATTTTCTATTAAACAATTTAGCTATTTATTTATTTTAAAACTATTTAAAATATTTTCTAAAGACTCAAACTAGTCGAAAGGGGGAATGTTTATATTTTAATCATTGATTTAAATTCGAGTTGGCTTAAGTTGAAGTTATAACCCAAATGAAAATTCGAATCAATTTTGAATTAGAACTGATATCGAGATATCAAGACGAACATGATTTTGAATTAATATAGTAAATTCTGAGTAAATATGATGATTTTGAAATGAATTTGATTTTGAAGCGAATATAATATTTTGATATCAAATACGAATTGTTTTCGAAATATAAAAGTATCAACCGGTGTGTAAAATGACGTTTAGTTGTTTAAAAGACCGGGGCCTCTTATTGGCATAATCTCTGTCAATATTGGAACCACTTTAACAACTGTGTACGCAGAGGAGACTCCAGAATGAAGTGGTTATATTTGGCATCCTTTGCTGGATTTGAAGAAAGAGAACGATAACGGATTGGCCTGACACTTGTGTCAATTTGAAATGACGAAAACAGGAGCCATACCGGTCAATGAGGCTAGCTATCTTTAGTAGACACGCTTCTTCGTATTATCATTATTTACATTGTGATTAATTGGTGCGCACCCTCAGATTATGGGAGTGCTGGACGTGGTGGACGGTCATGGCTATGATGCGTTACCACTAAACTAGTAGTATCCTATTTTAGGAATTGCCTCACGTGCCTTGTCATACATTTATCTTTATACGAGACCCCTATGATTTTGGTTTAGTGTTGTCGTATCACAGCGAATCCTTATCCACTGACGGTTTACTGATGTTTTATATGAAAACTGTACGATAATGCTTAAAAACGCGTTAAGGGGGATTCATGTAAAGCCTTAAAGCTAAGAAAAAAATTATTTTACTGATTAGACATTATGTATATAATGTATTCTACTATAAATAAATATTTTGACGGGTCCTTAAGAAATGAAAAATACCATAACATCTCTTGAGTTATTGCACGCATGTTATAGACTGGATATGAGATGTGAAACCTCGTAAACATCTCTCACGCCACGACACTCATGTTATATGCGATATCGATTTGACTCACATTAGAATATTTTAGTCCTGACTCGAGTGTTTTGTCTTTTCATTACACTCTGGTCAGCCTTGATTTTCAGCTTATCGGAGATTATTCTCTGGGGACAAATACGAAGATTTGATATATTATTACTAGTATTATTATAATGACCCTGACTCGACCTTTGAAAATCGGCACCGAATTCAACACTCATATTCAAATGCCGCAGATCCAAACGTCGAATCTGGTTCGCCGGAGCTTATAACACATCAAATATAACAACACAACGGAAGAAAAGAAATGAATATCATTGATATACAACATTCGATACAACAATGATACAATATGAATCGATATCAGAGATACAAGATAACAATGCTACAGTGGAATAACAATATGATATAACAACGGAACCAAAAACTCTAAACAGCAACAGCAACTCTAACTCCAAAGCACCAATCCAGAAATAGCTCGGACCACCATCACGTTGTACCAAGCTGAGCAAGGTCAGTCGTGCTAACCAAATACTTCAATATCCAAAATCTCCAAAGAATACCAAAGAGAAGCCGAAAGCTACAGAAACAATATCTATATCTACTATCTGAAAAACCCAACTCTAGACTGCCCATGTGGAAAATAGTTGGCATCCAGAGTTTAGGAAAGGAACAATAAACTCTGGGTCAGTCACGAGACTGATATGAGCAAACAAAAACAGTTTTTATCTTTAAAACAAACAAAGAATTTAAAATTCGAATTTCGCAATGCTTTTAAGAAAATGAAACTACCATAAGGCCTCCCACCACATACATAATGCAAACGCAGACTTGGAGGAGATTTCTCCTTATGATAGTCAAAAATGCTTGATATGCGAAAACCATTCGATATTATTATTAGTGCATAGTGGAAAATCATTTCGAAAGTATAATATTAATCTTAGCCAGCATACATACCATTATAGTATGCCTACTATAGCTACCATGTTAAATGGCAGGTTCTTCAACTAAAACCGTACAGGGCTCGTACTGGATGATTGGATTTCCAACAAATGGTCGGGTAAAGGAACTTCCCATACAAAATGGAACGCCTCTGGAGGGACGCCCCTGAGAACCTAACCGGATCTCTGCTACACAAGGCCGGGTTACCTTTGTAACTAGGTAACTACTGACACGAGCATGCCATCCCTTGGTCGTTTGCGACTTTTATCCGAGGTACCTCTCAACCAACAACCACAAAACAATAAGTTTGCAGCAACCACGGAGTAAATATCTGGGCTCCATACCATGATACCACCAATAATCCAGAAGGAAATGAACATACCCTCAAGGGGCGCTACCCCCAAGTAACCTTGCTGCCACGATTCCTGTTTCGACCATAACCAGGTTGTGAGGTTCGACGAAGTCTCGTCCACAAAGCTACGCTTTTCACAAAAACCATGCTTCGATCAACAAATGATCAGCAGCCCTTCGTATGCCACATTACCAAATTGGGAATGTATCACTGGTAATCATCAATTACATAACCTCTGAGCTCGTACGTCTTAGAGAAGGGTGTTAAGCTAAGAGAATAAATCTCCGCCACCAAACAGAAATGTATTTGATAGAAACTGGTTTTACATCTCAAAGTGTAATGTCAGACACACATCCATACAAGTCTGTTCCGGGTTTAAACAAAACCGAAGGCACTTCCAAAGAAGCCCTTGCAATCCGGGAATCCACAATCCCGATCGGACTTCCCATCACTTAGGCAGTCTCTATACTGTAGCTACTCGGTGCAGAGACAATCGATAGGTCATCCTATCGTTTTCGCAAATACCCGGTCTTTACCACCGGTCTTCAAATGCTATCCATAACGTAGTATCGTTATTCGAAACGGGTTATATGACACAAAGGTCCTCTCCCGGCTAAACCGAATAATGAGCGTAATATTTAAAAACCATATGTATAATGGGATCTCAGTTAAGTCACAACTTTTAAAATCCAAAACTTTCCTTTCACATGGTTTAAACAAATTACTATTTCCAATCTTTTAAACAAAAAGATTCAATTCATAAATTTCACCCAGTTCACAAAGATCCATTCATGGATTTCAAAATAGTTTCCATTGCAATTGGATTAACTCGTTAAATCTTTAAATTAAAGATTTAATTTATAGCTTTCAAAACACAATTCCAAAGATTTATTCATAACTTGGAAAATTACCTTTCATTTCAAACTTGAAATCTTTTAAACACAAATTGGAAGTTCATCACTTATGTGAAAGCTTTTGTTATTAGAAAACACATAGGTTTCGTTTCAGAAAAATCCAGTTATACAAATTAAAAACCATTGGGTTAAATTTAAATTCCTAAAAAAAACACTTTTAAAATGGTTTAAAAACTCATATAAACAATATTTATAAGTTGAATAACCTTTTTAAACCATAGTTTCCAAATCATAGAATTCAATTTTAAATATTGAATTCAAATTAAATTCAAATTATTTAAATTTTAAAACTTAATTAAGTTATTCAAAAAAATAACTTTTATCTTTTAAAACACCCAATTCATTTCGAAAACCATTTGGATTCAAAATTCAAATTTAAAAGTATTTCAAAATCTGTGACTTAAACCATTTCCTCGTGCAATACATATTTGTGTGTGTATAAATGTGGTCCAGGGGTTTAACACAATAGTGCACAACATCATCATCACAGATTAAATCATATCGATAAGCGGCATAACCCATAACGCTTATCTTTATTCACAGATTCAATCATATCGATTTGCGGTATTACCCATAACGCTTATCTTTATTCACATATTCATAGATAAAATAAATTTATCAATCACAAAGATTCATCATTATGATTGGATGTGGGTTTCGGATAACCACCTGGAATCCGACTCCCTGTCGCATCGAAATTCAAATGTCGTTCTATGGGTCAAGGGGTTTTCATATTCATACAATAGTATATTCATCACAAATATAGCAGCTTAACACAAAGCATCATATAGCATCACATCACATATCAAATGTATCAATCCATCACACAGCATTCAATAACAATCAAACATTTTTGATTAAGGTGAAATAAATCGTGCGGTTTTAAATTTACTACCCACATAATTACTTCCATTAGAAATCTTTTATCAATGATTAATTATCATTAACTACAATTGATTAAGTCTTAACCACCTTCATTAATTAATCTTTTCTTTAATTAATTACCTTAATTAATTAACCCTTAATTGTAATTAATTAAACCTTAATTACTTTTATAAATTAACCTTTAATTTAATTACATTTAATTAATAAATCCTTAATTATTAATTAGATCTTAATTATAATTAAATATCCTTAATTGATTAATTTATAGATTCATCATTCCTTAATTAATTATAAAAATTAATTACTCCTTAATAAATAATAATTTCTTAATCACTTTAAGTTAATTAACCTTTAATTAATTATTCTTACTTATATTTCCTTAATTAATTAACCACATTAATTAATTATTCTTTAAAGTAATTAACTCTTAATATTGATTAATCAATCTTTAATCTTTAATTATTTTCCCTTAATTAATTTTCATCAACTTTTCATTTTTAAATAATTTACCTTAAATTATTAAACTCACCATTTCAGTAGTCATCTTTCAATTAATCATATTAACATATTAACTTTTAGAAAATCACATTAATTAATCCATCCTATTGATAAATTTTCCTTTTAAATAATTATATTAACAAATCATTAATTGTTTTAATAAACCGAGAGATGATTTAATTACTTTGATTATTTTTCCTTTAAACCTTATTAAATAATCATCCTTATCGCATTAGTTATTCTAAAAGGTTGAGATTTAGTTTAAACAACATTTTTAACTTATTTACCCCCTTTTTAATTACATTATTTATTAAGTATAAATATTTTTATAAAACAATGTATCCACTTTAAATAGATTAAAATTTAATTATTTTGAAATATATTTTCTTTAAATCTTTTATTCTTTCAAACTTTAATCAAAACGTCATTTTGAAAACATGGGTTTTAAAAAGTTTAAAAGTCTGAATTTTTTTTATAAAGTAAAAACTGTTTTATGAATTAACTCGAGACCTACTTCGAGTCACCCCCGAGCACTTTGCTTGTTTATTTCGGGTTATATCAAAAATCAAGGCGTGCTCCCATTTTTCTTCAAACTTAAAATTTCCTTAAGTACTAACGCAACGCACCAATAATTCTACTCGAGACCCGACTCGAGTTATCACAGGTTCTTCCCCGATACTTGCTTCGGGATGAACCCTTCTTCCCCAACCTTTACCCCACTGACACCAATCACTTACTGTGCACATGCACAAACGGAATCGCCGCCGTTTGACGAAGCTCCAGCCACCATCAAGTCAACGACCATTACCCTGAACCCTTATAGTACCCAAAAATCCATCACTTCGACGATCTCGCAAAAGAGTCATCTGACTCAAATCTGGGTCGAAGCTTGTCCCACAAAAACATCTCGTATCGACGCCAAACATCACCAGAGGCCACGCGCCTTTTCCATGAGCTTCCCCTATCGATCACGCACCTCCTCCAAACAGTCTCGTCCAGTCCGATGTAGCCTTGACCATGAAATTGGTAAATTTCCAATCAATGCAGAAGCATGAGCTAAAACCCTAGTTTGATCTTGATAACCTTCCACATCCACTTATAAAATCGATGAGCATTTTTCTGTTAATCCCCGAGTCCTCCTCCACCTTCACGAACAACCCCGACCGTAGCCATCGCATCAATGATTGACAACAGCCAAAAAACCCAAATATTGTTCATTTCTGCTTATCTCGGAAATTACTGATTTAAAAATTATGATTTTGCTTTCAAAAATAATTATTTCCTAAAGCATTTCAATTAATATAACTGAAATCAAAGAATAGGATAATCAAATTTTCAACAGGTTTAGTTTTGCCTGTAAATTCAAATTTTCAGAAGAATTCTTGCATTTGATTTGATTAAAATTATTTTTAGAACTTGAATTGTACCTAAACAAACAACTTTTGTTTAGATCATATGTTTAATTATTTATCGAAAATGAAGAAATCAAAATTTTGATCATACTTGGGCCTGTCAAACTGGGAACAGAACCACTCCTTCAAGTGCACAGACATGCATACTCAAATTTTTATGCATTTATATACATTCAACTCACATTCTCAATTTAAACTTCCATATTTCACAACAACAAGATTTAGTTCAAATTTAAAAAGGATTTTACTCACAAGGATTTCAAAATAATGGAGGTGAAATTTGCTCACCTTGGAGTTGTACAGGAAGAAACAGAGAACAGAAAGCATAGCCTGTATTTTTTTCCCACTTTATTTCTTCAGTAGGTTTGAATTTGTTTAAAGCTTCAAGTTTTCTTTATTTTTCCAGGTTGAACTTTTGCTTTCAGGTTGGTGGAAACAAATTTGAACTGATGCTTGAATTGTTTTTGAATTTGCTGAGAGTGTTTTAGCTTGCTTCAGATCTGAGTTTTTGCTTGATTTCTTTAGTTTGATCTGTTTTGATCATCTTGCTTGAGGATGTATTCAAGTTTTAATCCATTTTACACTTGTTTATATATTTTTAACACTTGTTAGTATATGTTTCTATATAACTTACACTTGTAAACTTCAAAGAAACCCACTTTTTTATCCATTTTACACTTGTTTATATATTTTTAACACTTGTTAGTATATGTTTCTATATAACTTACACTTGTAAACTTCTTCATTAAAAATGCTTACACTCGTTAATTGTATAAAGAAAAAATCTTTACACTTGTTTAATTATTAAGGAAAAGGTTTACATTTGTTAACATAAAGAAATTTGTGTCTAAATCCTTAATTTAAATAAATTTAAAAATTTATAGTTTAAACCTTTTTTCCATAAATTTATTTACAAATTGTGTTCTTAAACCTTGTTTTATTTTAATTTACAAAACATGTTTTTCGTGTTTTCTTATTTTATTTTCAAAAGATAATTTCAATTACTTATACTTATATATAAAAATGAATATTTACAAAAAATTAGAAAACAAGATTTCATTAGTTTCAAATATAAAAATTTTCTTTAATTCTAATTAAATTTCAATTTCACATTTTCAAATTGTAATTTATTTATAAAATATTCACTTTTGAACTTCAAATCAAAAATATTTATTTAATATAATTTGGAAAACAAATCTTTATTAATTGAAAATATAATGTAAATTAATTGAAAATATAATTTAAACTAAATTTATAAATATAAATAAAAAACAAAACATATCTTTTATTGATCTTAAAACTTTATAATTCTATTTATAATCTAAAATATTTATTTATCCCAGAAATATCTAATTAATTCACAAATAGATTCACAATTTAGTTTCCAAAAATTAAATTAATTATCAAATTATCCTGGATAAAATTCAGGGATGTTACAGATTCCCCCTTAGAAAATTTCGTCCTCGAAATTTGCAAGTAGGGAGACCACAAAAGAATGGATTCACAAAGATAGAGAGACAGTTTCCAAATCAAACTGAGTATCTATTCTGTATTTAGCTTACCAAATCAGAATATCAACAATAGATACAAGAACAAATCAAGATACTCGGGTCATCTAGACCTACGCAGTATGCAGGGGTATTGATTAGTTCAAAGGGATAACTAACCATTCGTAAAATATTTCTGGACCCAACAGAATAAAAAGATATATGGATGCAATCCCAAAGTTTTTTTTTTAGTTTAAACAACCAAAATATACCTATTAACCATAGCAGCCAAACAAACAATTCTGACCCATCTAGAGTTTGTGTCTCATGCAAATACATCAAAGCTTCTTCCTGGAGCTGCCAGGAAGAAATCAAAGAATTGAAAACACGAGTCAAAGAAGATTGATAGAGAGAGTTGTTTCCGCCATTGCAGGGTATCGACAATTTGTAGTCGTATTCCCCTGTCCCCTATCTCGTCCTCTTCTTGCACTCATACTCACTATCAGTGGATAGTAAGAGAATTTACCGAGGCATTCGAACGGATATCTTAAGGATTATTCATTCTAGGGTATACTTCACCCTATCTCTAATGAGTTACTTAATGTGTTATACTTCTGAGCTAAAGTTTATAACCTTCAGCTCTGATACCAGATATAATAGTCTCGGGTCTTCGACCGTCTAACAGCGGCCGCTCTCGACTGGTAGGCTTTTCAACCATCCCAGCCCCGTTGTGGCTCACAATGGTACACTGCCCTTGCTTTTACGGCCAACCTTTCAACTATCACGGCCTCCGCCTAACCAACCTCGTAAAGAGGACGTGTGGGGGTAAGAGTCTCCTGCTCGCCACCTAACAAGGAGCGAGAACGCCCCATCTCATTTCACTAAGACAAGTGTAACGACCCGAAATTTTCGAGCATTTTAAATTGGAATATTTAATCGATTTTGAATATTTAAAGGTTAATTTCTAACTTGAATTTCAAGTTTCACAGTTTATTTGATATCTAAATTATTAAATTATATAATTTGGAATTGGGTAAAATATGTAATCTGAAGTTTTAAGCCGGTTAAAAATAATTTGAAGGCTTATAAAATTTATATTAATATTACCGAAGAGGATAGAAGTGTTGAAATCAAATTTAAGGATGGTTTGTTAAGTTTTGAAATTTATTTCCGTTTAAATTGAATTTAAAAATAGCTTCCAAGGCACAGTCTCGGAATTCAACGAAACCGGTTTCAGTGGGTCCGTAATATTGAATTATTATCGGATTTCAGTTTTCGTGGTTTTTGTTGTGTGAGAGTAAGAGATATAAACGCACACCTAGATGATAATTATCGATTTAATTTAAATATCTCCATCTGGAAGAAATTCAAATCACAACCGAAATAATTTCACATCGGATTTTTTTTAAAGCTTTCATTTCATGGCCACTGTAGCAAATTGTCTCAGGCACGCTAATATTTTCCACGCATAGAAATTAAATTACGATTTCCTTTTTCCTTCCGAAGCACGACACCCCTCACCTTAAATTAACTTACCCGTTCCCTTTTCCTTTGTTAAACCTAACAAGATTCAGAAAAAAAAATGGCCGCCGCATGCGAATTGTTTCGAAACCCAGATGAATCGTTCGAGGCCGAATTCGAAAGTTTTTGGAACCCATTCTCTTCCCCTCGGTTTCGAATTCGAACCGAATTACCTTCAAACAAGGGGGGAAATCATGGCGATTCGAGGCTTGCAAGTTAGTTTTGCATGGAGAGTATGTCGCGGCGCAAGGGGGAGTCGAGCTCGCGGCTGCCATTTGATTTCGCGTAAAGGCTAGTGGCGCAGGGATTCGCGAGGCAGACAGGTTGGGGTCAACGCGATTTTCAAATCGTGGTGGAGGGCAGATGGTTTGCGACCGCGCGCATGCGTCTGGAGGAGCTCAGGGGTGGGAATGGGCTCCAGTGATTCGCGAGCTCAATTTGGGTTGTAGAGCCAATGAGGTATTGTTTTTAAAATTCAGCATATATATATATATATTAACAGAAAAACAGAGAAAAAAATTATTTACAGTAAAGTACTTTACTGTTGTACTTGCAGAAAAAATTTATATAGATGTATATATATATATATATATATATATAAGTATAACTCTATATATACACACATTTAAAACCTTACTGCTTAGTTTAAATAAGATTTATCTTTTCTGGGAATGTAGTAGTCAGTATGCATATATATATATATATATATTGTTGGGCGGATTTTCACCCAGAAGATCTCAAGACCAAGAAGCCGCAGTTTCACCCGGGCTCGCGAGCAACCTCTACTTTGTTATCCCGTTTTTTGGTCAAAACTGGAATATCAATGTCGAGCGCGTCTCCACCACGATCAAGCTAAGAAGAAGCAACCAGCAAGCGTATGTAAGCCCGGAGTTCCACTCAAGATCCGAATACAAAGCCCTTTCAACAATACAAGCATAAGTCCACTCGGCAAAGCAATGCAAGGAAGCATTCAGCCAGCAACCAACCTAACACACACAAGCTCATTCGGCATGGCAAGCATTGGGTTTCATTCGGCTTTCCAGTTCATTCGGCTTTCCAAACCTCTGTTCATTCGGCACTCCAAACTCAAGCCCATCCGGCATTCCCCCACTGATGAACCAGCCAAGACCGAACCAACCTTCCACTGCCGGATGAGAACCAACACCGGTCCAAACTCCATCTCCATGCTACCACCGGACCACTTCCACGACCGAACCAACACACCATCACCGGTCCAAAACACACCATCACCGGTCCAAAACCCACTACCACCGAACCAACCATGACCGGACCAAACTCCAACTTCTCCAAACACGGCCGGACCAAGCTCCGCCGAACCAGAATGCTACCAGGCCAGATTGCTTCAGCCCGGGCCCACCAGCATCTATATACTTCCAAGACCCCTGCCCCCTACCTCACTCTATAAATAGAGGGGCAGGGGTACAACAATGGCAGACAAGTTTGAGAGCTCAAGCAAGGAAGGAACTTTCAAACTACTTTCATACACTTGTATACAAAGCATTGTACTTGTAACCTGAAAGAAAGAGGATAATAACATATAAAGTGGACGTAGGCACATTCTGGCCGAACCACTATAAATCTGTGTGTCTTTTACATTTCAGCCCCTACTTTTCTCATATTTACATACTCATCTAAAATCATTGAAAATTACATATAATCAACTAAATAATACGACTTGGAGGTGTTTGTCCATTTTTTGTGCAAACATTTTTGGTGCTTTCACTGAGAACTGAACTCAAACTTCATCTTCTCCCACTCAACCTTTTTCCTAACGACATCACTCGTTGCTTAGAAATCATGCCTTCCAAACAGAGAAGGGATGTTAACAAAGGAAAGAACATCGCAACTAGCAGCCTTCCAGATCCAGCAATCACAGATCAGCCCACTTCAACAGCAGTACCAGATGAAAATCAGGAAAATCCAACTGGTCCCGCAACGGAACAACCAATCACTAGGGCAGATCTGGACAGGGTTGTGGCTGAAGTAACTAACCGCTTCACAGCCCAACAAGAAACTTTGGTGGACCAACTCATGACACGCTTAAGGGACGCTGAAGAGTCCAACCGCAACACTGAATCATGGGGTGAATCCCAATCCGGAGGATCCCGGAGGCAACAAAGGTCTTCACTCTTCGAACAAGCTATCAACAGGAAAAACGATGATAGGGGCCGCGCCCGGACTCAGCCCGAATTCCGACTCGAGGAAGCCCTTGGAACCGAACCTAGCGGGGGAGGCACCAGGCGAGGGTCGGATGTAGCTGAGCCAGTCATGCCACCTAATCATAGAAACCCCGCTGAACGGAGCCGAGCTAGAACCCAGCCCGAAGTTGACCCCATGGATGTGCTCGAAACAGAACCCCACAGGGGAAGATCAAGGCAGGGGGCAACTGTAGCTGGTCCTAGCGTGCATCCAAGCAGCCAAAGACAACCACTGGATAATGCTAGAGGTGATAGACTGTACCATCCCTACAGGTCATCTGGGCGAGATAGATCCCGCAGGGAAGAACCGAGCTCATTTTTGTCCGCTCCAAGTTCTGACGAGCGGATGGCACGATTATTCAGAGAATGTGTCCAACGGGAGCAAAGGGACCGGGGAATAGGCGCTAGGGTCACCAGTCCCTTTACCCGAAATATCGAAACTGCCATCACTCCCCGGGAATGGAAAATGCCAACCATGGAACCTTACAAAGGAACTTCCGACCCCATCGTACACCTGCAGAGATACACCCAGCATATGCTCATGAGTGGAGCAACAGAAGGAGTATTATGTAAATGCTTTCCGCTATTCCTATCAGATCTAGCTACCTCCTGGTTCTGCCATCTACCCCAAGGATCCATCAACTCATGGGAGATGTTAAAAGAAAGGTTTATTAGCCAGTTCCGCATCCATGTGGAACAACCCAGGGATGCTTATTCTCTATCCAATGTCAAACAGAAAACCGGAGAGACGCTACAACAATATCTAACACGGTTCAACGCCGCAGCGGCAGCAGTTCAAGATGCCGATGAAAAACTCACTCTAATGGCCCTCTGTAGTGGTGTGCATCCAGACACCAAGTTTGCCAGAAGATTAACTAAGGAAAAACCAGTTACCTTGCCTGATTTCTTCCATGAAGCTGGAAAGTATATGAGACTTGAAGACGCTGCTACGGAGAGGCAGCCAGGGCAACAAGGCAAGATAATTCAGGACAAGGTTCCCACTGCAGCTAAGGACGCTCGAAGAAATGAATCTAGAGACAATGCTGGGGGCAGAAAGGGTGAGAAGCGCCAATATCGACCAGGGCCAAGATTTGACTCCTACACTCCTTTGAATGAAACAATCGAAAACATCTACCTAGCCACTCAGGGCGAACTCGGATACAAGCGCCCCCCGCACAAGAAAGAATCAGATAACGCACTCAAGTCCGGAAAGTTCTGTCGCTTCCACGAATCCCACGGACATGACACCAATGAATGCCACCATCTTCGGGACTTGATCGAAGAACACATTAGAAGAAGAAGACTGGAACGTTATGTGAAAAGTCAGAACAGGACTCCAACTCCTGCCAATGAGAACTCAAAGCAACCCCTCCCAGAAGTAGGCGGAGGGAGTCGCAACAATCACAACACCAGTGGCTCTAGTCAAGAGAAGATAGTAGTCCTTACCATCTCAGGAGGACCACACATTGCCGACAGAAGTTGGGCAGAGATGGAAAGGTACGGCAAGTCGCTTAGAAATGCCGAAGGATATGTTAACTCCATTACGGAGGAACGCCACCCGAAACGAAAAGAAAACGACGACATCATATTCAGTAGGCGTGATTTGGAAGGAAGACAGTACCCACATATGGATCCTATGGTCATCTCTGCCTGGTTCGGTCCAGCTAAAGTTTTTCGGATTCTAATAGACACAGGAAGCTCCGTTAATATCCTGTTCAAACATGCTTTCGACAAAATGAAGTTATCAATGAAGGATGTATCCCCCTGTGACAAACCACTGCACGGTTTCACTGGAGATGCAAAAATGCCCCTCGGGCAACTTGACCTCTTCGTCGAAATAGGAAGTCATCCCCGCTCCGTTGTGCGAAAACAAACGTTCGTACTAATAGAAAACCACTCGGCTTACAACGCTTTCTTGGGAAGACCAGCCTTGTCTGACTTTCAGATTGTATTAGCCCCCTGGTGCCTGAAAATGAAATTTCCAACAGACAACGGAGTAGGAGAAGTAGAAGGAGATCAAGGTGCTGCCCGAGACTGCTACGTAACTGAACTTCGCAATAACCGCAGAAAGAATAAAGGAAAAGATGCAGAGACTACTCTCTGCATGAAAAGCTTGGAGGCATAGCAACTAAAGAAAGCCCCTCCTCTTCGATACACAAGCGATCCCTTCAATGAACTAGACCCCAGGGATAAAGAGGAGGAGGCTACCGCCGAGCCTGCAGAGGCTATGGAATTCGTATCGGTAGATAAGCATGATTCAAGTAGACTATTAAAAATCGGATCTCAGCTGAAAACGGAATTGAAGGATCGACTCATTGACTTTCTCCGCCACAACTTAGATGTATTTGCGTGGACCCATGCCGATATGACAGGAATCTCCCCAGACGTAGCATGCCACATGTTGAACATCGATCCCACCAAGGTACCAGTGAAGCAGAAAAAGAGGAGCATGGGGGCAGAGCGATCAGCAGCCCTTGAGGAGGAAGTAAAAAATCTACTTGCTAATGACTTCATACGGGAAGCCATCTACCCAGAATGGATCGCTAACCCAGTGCTAGTAAAAAAGGCCAATGGAAAGTGGCGAACATGTATTGACTTCTCCAATCTGAATGACGCTTGCCCGAAAGACTGCTTCCCACTTCCCCGAATTGACCAACTCGTGGACAGCACAGCTGGGCACGAACTCCTATCTTTTATGGATGCATACTCAGGATATAACCAGATCCCCATGCACGCTCCCGATCAGGACCACACTAGCTTCATCACCGACCGCGGATTATATTGTTACAAAGTCATGCCTTTTGGACTCAAAAATGCTGGAGCTACCTATCAACGCCTCGTCAACAAAATGTTCGCAGAACTGATAGGACGTACTATGGAAGTATATGTGGATGACATGTTGGTGAAGTCCAGGAAAGCCAACGACCATGTAAGCCATCTGGACGATATGTTTCGGGTACTTCGCCGATATGGAATGAAGCTGAATCCTCTAAAGTGCTCCTTCGGAGTATCATCGGGAAAATTCTTAGGATTCATCGTCCACGCCAGAGGAATCGAAGCAAACCCTGAACAAATCCGAGCTTTAAAAGAAATAAGGATACCTTCCACTCGAAAAGAAATGCAGAGCCTAAACGGAAAGGTGGCCGCCCTAAGCAGATTCATTTCCAAGGCAACTGACAAGTGTGTCCCTTTCTTCGAAGCACTCAAGAAAGACAAAGGGAGGTTCGAGTGGACCGACGAATGCTTAAAAGCCTTCCTCAACCTAATCGAACACCTTCAGAGACCACCAGTACTCTCAACTCCAAATGAAGGTGAAGTGTTATACCTATACCTCGCTGTATCATCTCATGCTCTAAGCGCCGCCTTGGTAAGAGAAGAAGACCGCACACAACGTCCGGTTTACTTTGTAAGCAAGAGATTTACGGGGGCAGAAGCCAGATATCCTAAACTTGAGAAGTTAGCATATTGTTTATTGATCGCGTCACGGAAACTGCGACATTACTTCCAGTCTCACTCCATCAGGGTTCTAACCGATCAACCACTAAGGCAAGTGCTCCATCGTCCTGACACTTCTGGGCGACTCCTTAAATGGTGCATCGAACTAAGTCAGTATGATATCACCTACCATCCCCGCACCGCTATCAAAGGACAAGCCATGGCTGATTTCATTGCCGAATTCACTACCAACGAAAGCAAGGAACAATCCGAAGTAGCAAAAAACATCAAGTGGAACCTCTTTGTAGACGGAGCATCGAACGAACAAGGCTCGGGGGCAGGTATTGTGATCGTCACCCCCAGGGGAAGAAAGTTGTACTATGCATTAAGATTGGAGTTCACGGCCACTAACAACGATGCTGAATATGAAGCAGTAATAGCGGGATTGGAACTGGCCCTAGAAATTGGGATCAATTCCTTATGTATTCATAGTGATTCTCAGCTTATCGTAAACCAGGTACTAGGAGAATTCCAGACTCGAGGAGAACGGCTCACAGCATACCTAAAGAAAACCAGACTGCTGCTCGATCGATTGGACCATTATCTAATCAAACACATTCCTCGAGAAGAAAACCAAGAGGCAGATGAACTTGCAAAGCAAGCTAGTATGAAGGACAGCACCATTCCCGGAGCACTAGTAATCTCAAGGCAGCTAGCCCCAAGTTTCGAACAAGTAAATCTGATAACTGCAATCGAAGAAGGAACCTGGATGACTCCTATCCGGACATATTTGCAAGATGGCATACTACCCGACAGGCGTGACGAAGCCAAGAAGATCTTGAGAAAAGTTCCCCACTACACAATACAAGAAGGCATCCTCTACCGGCGTGGCTTCTCTAGCCCCTTATTAAGATGCGTCGCCGGAAGGGAAGCCAAGGAGATATTAACAAACATCCATCAGGGAGGATGCGGAGATCACACTGGAGGACAGACTTTGGCAAGAAAGATACTCCGATATGGATATTACTGGCCCACACTAAACAAAGATACCCTAGACTTCGTTAAGAAATGCGACAGATGTCAGAAGTTCGCCAAGATCCCTCGACTGCCCACAAACGAAATTACTCAAATGACCAGCCCTTGGCCCTTTGCTGTATGGGGAATTGACTTAATTGGCGAACTGCCAACGGGCCGAGGCGGAGCCAAATATGCTATAGTGGCAGTCGATTATTTCACCAAATGGGTGGAAGCGGAACCTTTAAATAAAATATCTTCAGCAAAAATTATTAACTTCTTGATCAAAAACATTCTGTGCAGGTATGGAGTCCCCCTCAAGATCGTATCAGACAACGGACTCCAATTTGACAGCGAAGAATTTGCCGACTGGTGCCAAGAGCATGGAATTCATAAAAGCTTCTCATCAGTAGCTTACCCTCAGGCAAACGGACAAGTTGAAGCTGTCAACAAAATTCTCAAAACCCTAATCAAGAAGAAACTTGAAAAGTCAAAAGGCGCTTGGGTGGACGAACTTCCTACGGCACTATGGGCATACCGCACATCTTTCAGAACATCAACGGGACATACTCCTTTCTCTTTGGCATATGGATCGGAGGCAATGCTCCCAGTTGAGACTATTGTGCCTTCCCACCGTAGGATCCACTACAACCCAGAAGAAAACGAAGAACTCCTCCTCATGTCTTTGGAACTGATTGAGGAAAGGAGAAACGATGCAGCACTCAAAGCAGCAGCTCACAAACAAAAAGTGGCAGCACTATACAATTCCAAAGTCAAGCATCGCAGCTTACAAGAAGGAGATCTTGTCCTCAGGCGAATCTTTCCGCGCCCCGGGGCACTGGACCCCATCTGGGACGGACCATATGTAATTCACAAAGATCTCCACAACGGAGCTTACATTTTGTCAACAGTGGACGGAGAGGTGTTCCAGAGGGCATGGAACATCCGACACCTCCGTCGATACTTTTCTTAACTTGTACTGCCCATATGAAGTGAATTAACAAAGAGAACCAGTGGACGTAGGCATTTTCGTGCCGAACCACTTTAAAAAATCTTGTCTCTTTTTAACTTGTTCCTTTATGTCTTGGCTACTTGTTAAGTTTTATCCCTTTCTGTTGAACAAAATCCTATGGCATCTCCACTCAAGACGCACCGCGGCCTCATCTAGACTAGGCCTAACAGGTACGCCACGATTCTATGCACTCGCCAATGAGACTCTTTTGCTCCAGCATCCCTCTGCTGCGGGTTAACTCATTGCGCGCCTGCCCTCAAAGCCAACTGTAATGAGCCGATTATAAGTCATCATAAAGGCCGACTATAGCCGATGGCAGCTCATTACGGCGTTCGGCTCGTCGGTAACCGTGAACCTACTTTAAGCCCCAACATAAGGTGTGGCCAGCCAGGGGTAGTTCACGGCCAACGGCACCCACGCTAGCCGGCCACGGTAAATCGAATAATACCCACGATTACGGACCATAACGGTTCGGGTAGTTACCGTGCGCGATCTCGGCTCCGATGTGTCTTAAGTGCGGCTGTGGTAAAAAAGAAAACTCCCCGCGGAGGCGTAAGATGGGTGACAAATGTCTCCAAGACCCACAGCTAGGGAAAGTGACTACAAAACCCGTTTGCCACGAACTTAAGCACATCGACGGCCTTCCGTGACTGGAAGTTTTACTTTTACTATATTTCCATTTCATTTAAATATTTTTCTCCTATCCTGTATAACAAACTCTAAAGTACAGGAAACCAAATAGGAAGCATTCACTCATGAGGCTCTAAGCCTGCGTGCTGGGTAGCAGGGCGCTCTGCTATACCCGTGAACAGTTACACAAGACACTCAAAGCTACCGCCTGCGAATAAAACATAAAGGGCGGTACTCTCTTCTCTTGTACATAAATGCGTAACTATAACTTATTCATACACTGACATTGCAAAACGTGAAATTATATTTCAAGCAAAAACTTAACATCAAACACAAGTGGAATCACAGGCATATACATAATTATACTTCTCACACAGCACATAAAGATAGCAACAACATTTAAACATGACAAAATCAGCTTATATTATAAGATCACACGAAGTTATTCTTTGCAAATAATTTTATTACAGTTGCATATCAAAGACTAACATGAACAGTGATAAAAAAGAAACAAAAAGATGGCAGATGCATCCACACTCCATCACCAACTCCCCCAGCCTACTTAGCCGCAGGATCGGAGCCCCCAGCATGTGGATCTGAAGTCCCACCTGTCCAGATCAGAAGAGGAATTCATTAAACGAACGATCAAGTTATGAAAACACGAAAAGAAAAGAAAGGGAAAAGAATAACTCACCAGCATCCGCCGCTTGATCCTCATCATCCAACTGCACGCCCGCTTCCTCTGCAGCGAGTAGCCGCATCCCCTCCTTCACCGCCGCTTGCTCCTCCTTTGAGAACTGAGCAGTAACCGCACTCAAGTTGAAAGCCTCTCCGCCTTCCTTACCCGCATTCACCCTGGCCTCCTCTAAAGCCTGGAGATACACCTTGGCCATGACCCGAGGGTAATCGTCCATCCAAGACAAGCCGCCCTCCTTCCAAGTGTGGAAGTACATATCCTGCAACATCTCATCCATCATCCCCTCGTTTTCCTCAAACTCCCTCACCCGGGCCTCGGAAGCTTGCAACTTGGTGATGGCGACGTCCCTCTCTGATTGGTATCTCAAGCAGTCAGCCTGGAGTGACCTCCTCATTTCCTCTTCCTTCAACTTGAGGGACCTCCTCATCTCCTCCATCTCCTCCTTCAACTCGGCCTGGGCCATCTCCGCAGCCTCGAGCCTCCCGGACAACTCCTCTACCCGCTCGAGATCCGCATTTCGAACCTCATCCACCGTTGTAATAGCCATGTTAATCCGCTCCCTGCAGGTGACCTCCATTTTCCGTAACTCCGCCCTACTTGCCTTCTCCATGGTCTCTTTCAGACGCTGGGAAGCTTCCTCATGCTGGGAGATCTGGATGGCTTGGTCGGCAAGCTGCTTGGCCTGATCGGCAACCTTTAGCCTTAACCGAATGTTAGCACTCCCAATCTCCTCCCCGGCCTTGACCAATCGAGCATGATGCTCCATTAACTTCTTAGTCTCTTCGGCCACCCGATCAATATTAGCCTTGGCCTCGTCCCCCATAGTAACTACTCGGGTAGTAAGCAGATCAAGATCTAGGGACTTGGCCTCATCCAGCACTCTTACCATGGGGTTGCGGGGAAGAAGGTGCTCGCCCGTGGCCTCATCAAATGAAATGTCTTGAGAGCTTGGGTCTAAATCAGGATGGCCGGCAAAAGGGTCACGAGGCACGGGGCGAGGCACATCGGGACGCCTTATATGAATGACAGTAGAACTCTTGGAAGGAGGAGGAGGGGGGCAGGGCTCCGTGCTCTCCTCCGTAGTATCACGAGGAGGCTGAGTAGGGGGAGACAGAGTAGGAAGCTGCGAAGCAGAAGAAGACTCAAATAAGGAACGGCTCCGCTTCCTTTTCTGAATGCCCTCTTCGATGACCCCAAGAAGAGGGCGGTACTTGACTACGTCCCCAGTGCGATCAGTAGAAGGTTTCGCGGAAGCTCTCCTCGACTTAAATTGTTCAAGGCGGTGTCGAACATCCGACGTTTTACCCGCCTGGCCTGCCCCTGGAATAAAGAACAAGTGTTACGAACATACAATAATCCGCAATTCAAAAAATGTGCTAAGTTAAAAAGAAAGAAAAGTGAGGAGACACATCTGTTATACAAACCCGGCGGAGGAGTGGGATACTGCAATAAGTCCTGGATCTCATTCCAGGACGGAAGTGAACCGTAAAAAATTTCTAAGTCCCTATCGAAAATGGAATCGGCAGAAGACAAAAGTTCACCTTGCATCGCCGGGGTCACCCTAGCTGAGGAACCCTTAGAGGATGGGTCAGTGCTAACCACAGCTTTGCCGGTTTCCTCTGCCTTCTCCGTTTCCTTCTCTGTTTCCGACTCCCCCTCTGACTCCCCGAAGGCCCGACGGAGAGCCTCATCCAGTTCGAGGTCCTGCTCAGAGGTTAGAGCAGCAACACCGCTACCACCCTGACCATCGCCATCTCCTCCACCCTCCGACCCTTCTCCAACTTCACCTCCTTCCTCCTCTTCTACACCTTCCTCCTCCGGGACATCCGGGCAAGTACTTGGAGAAGGGCCATCGGACTCCTTGAGCTTCTTGCCTCCTACGACTGGACGTTGTGCAAAGGGCTTCCTCTTGCCACCCTTCGCTGTCACCCCACCTTTAGGCTGGGCAGCCTTCTCTTCTGCCGTGTCCCTCTGTTTGACTACGGACTGATGTGGGAGGATCAAATTATACGACAAGAGCCTGGCATTCCTAATCAGATAAGCAGCCGATCTGTCTCTCCCGGAAATAGCTTCAATTTCTGCTGCCATCCGAACCAAGCGATCATCTTCCACAACCGCAGAACCACCTGTCGCTAGCAAGAAATAAAAGCGCATAAGAGAGTGAATTACAGCCAAGACAGGAATTATGAGTAGAGTTTTTACTTACATCCGGAGGTAAATCGGCGAATAGAGACGGAGTCATCCCTGACAAAGAACCATTCCTTCTTGAACATGCTATACTTCGAGTATAAATCCAAAACAGGCTTGAAGGAAACGGCTGACTCCAAGCTAATATATGGGGACCCCTTCCTGTACCCCCTCAGATTGTACAGATATCGTATTTCCCGGTTGGAGGGGGCGCGCCCATATCTCTTCTGGAAGATAGCATATAAGCATACCAGAATGGCATAAGAGTTGGGCTGAAGCTGGAATGGAGCCACCTTCAGATAAGTGACGAAGCTTAGTATCCAGGCGTTGATTGGAGGAATAGCCCCGCACATGCAATGGTACCGGCTATAAGCGAAGTACCCCTCAGGGGGATCATATGGCATGACCCCTTCCCCCGGTAACAACATAAGAGCCCTGTCTATCCCAAAGGAACGGGATATAACGTCAAGTTGCTCCTCCTTTAAGGAGCTTGGGAAGCAGTCAGGGGGAGAGTTCAAAAGTTCCTGTGGACCACATCCGTCCACTAGAGACTTCGGAATAGGTCGGTGTTGCCCGGATCCTGATTGGACTGGGGGCGAGGAAGAAGAAGGCTCTCCTGTGCCTCTAGACTTCTTTCTGTCTGATCGTGTTTCCGCTTTGCGAGACATTTTCTGCAGCACAAGAAAAACCTAATATTAGAACAAGGAAAATAGAAAAGTAAACAAACAAGTGCGCGCAAGTGTGGAATTTCATTCGCAAGCTGAAGTCTTCCAGATCACAAGTTCATTCGGTTTCCATGTTCATTCGGCTTCCAAGTTCATTCGGTTTCCAAGTTCATTCGGTTTCCAAGTTCATTCGGTTTCAACCCCATTCGGTTTTCATCTCATTCGGCTCCAAGGCAGTAGTCCCATTCGGTGAAGCAAGGACATACGTGTGTATTCGGTAATAAGTATATACCTGGTTCGGTATAAGGTTGGTTCGGCAAACACTTGATTCGGCAATGGAGTGATTCGGCTCTACTCGTTCGGTAAAGAAAAACAAGGGGGGTACGGCCTCTATATATAGGCAAACTCACAACCACCGAACCAGATGTCTCGCCCAACCGGACCAATGATACCGGACCACCAGAAGCCGGATGAGAATAGCCGGACCAACCAAGAACCGAATGGAACCCTCTATCTACCGTCCAAGACCAGGAACTGGGGGCACGCAGGGCGCTTCACTCAGATAAGTGCCGAACTCTAAGAGCTTACTAATAAAATAAAAAATATGATAACAATGGATAAGTCGTGAATCTCTCACTAACATGGATTAATCATTTACACGTGCACGCGACCACGAACGGTCCATAGGCACGCTCTGAATGGCTATTAACCCTATCGTCATGAGAATTTACACTTTGACATCCCTTTTTAAGCTCATCAGTCAAATGGATATTTGATAATTATGAAATGGCTAAGCTACTTACACATGTACGGGGTCGAGAACAACCCCTAGGCATGCTCTGAGCTAGCGATAAACCACCTTGACAAACGATCCAGGGAACCACTCTAACGTGAACCTGGCATCGATAACCCCCTCGGGGTACACTAACTCGCCTCGAACGGCGCAATTCACTTGATCACAAATATTTCGACCCCGAACGGTCGTTATTTGAAACCACACTAAAACTATAAATCTCTTTGCAGGACATCCACAAGATATAAACATCCAGCCCATGACATTACAAGACGAGTCTTCCCACCAACGAGAAACAAAGCGCGACACGTGCAAGCACGTGCCCCACTTTGGGGGGCAAATGTTGGGCGGATTTTCACCCAGAAGATCTCAAGACCAAGAAGCCGCAGTTTCACCCGGGCTCGCGAGCAACCTCTACTTTGTTATCCCGTTTTTTGGTCAAAACTGGAATATCAATGTCGAGCGCGTCTCCACCACGATCAAGCTAAGAAGAAGCAACCAGCAAGCGTATGTAAGCCCGGAGTTCCACTCAAGATCCGAATACAAAGCCCTTTCAACAATACAAGCATAAGTCCACTCGGCAAAGCAATGCAAGGAAGCATTCAGCCAGCAACCAACCTAACACACACAAGCTCATTCGGCATGGCAAGCATTGGGTTTTATTCGGCTTTCCAGTTCATTCGGCTTTCCAAACCTCTGTTCATTCGGCACTCCAAACTCAAGCCCATCCGGCATTCCCCCACTGATGAACCAGCCAAGACCGAACCAACCTTCCACTGCCGGATGAGAACCAACACCGGTCCAAACTCCATCTCCATGCTACCACCGGACCACTTCCACGACCGAACCAACACACCATCACCGGTCCAAAACACACCATCACCGGTCCAAAACCCACTACCACCGAACCAACCATGACCGGACCAAACTCCAACTTCTCCAAACACGGCCGGACCAAGCTCCGCCGAACCAGAATGCTACCAGGCCAGATTGCTTCAGCCCGGGCCCACCAGCATCTATATACTTCCAAGACCCCTGCCCCCTACCTCACTCTATAAATAGAGGGGCAGGGGTACAACAATGGCAGACAAGTTTGAGAGCTCAAGCAAGGAAGGAACTTTCAAACTACTTTCATACACTTGTATACAAAGCATTGTACTTGTAACCTGAAAGAAAGAGGATAATAACATATAAAGTGGACGTAGGCACATTCTGGCCGAACCACTATAAATCTGTGTGTCTTTTACATTTCAGCCCCTACTTTTCTCATATTTACATACTCATCTAAAATCATTGAAAATTACATATAATCAACTAAATAATACGACTTGGAGGTGTTTGTCCATTTTTTGTGCAAACATATATATATATATATATATATATATATATATATATAAGTACTTAGGAAATTTTATATTTACATATGTATAAATAAACAGGAAATGTATATATAATTTACAATAAGTTATTTTGATTTAAATGATTTACACTGAGATGGTATAGTTAATAAAAAATCATTTTTACAGTAAGGTTTAAGATATTGATTTTAAACAGATAAATGGTAAACAGGTAATATAAATATATATAGAAGATTTTGACAGATAAAAGGGTTTTTAAATGTTGAAAAATTATATAAGTTATATTTTTATCAATTCTATATAGGTGTATATATATATGTAGTTTCAAAAGAAAATAAATATACCTATATACGTTTCAAAGTTATTATTTTAAAACCAAATGGTTAGTTTAAATTAACTGTTTGGTTAATTTAATTAGTGGTAAATAATTGGCAGATTATCTTTGGTGTTACTAAATCATATTGTAAAGGGTTAAAACTAAATCATTAGTTGATTGGATTTTATTAAAAAGAAAATGACTAGTTGGATAAATTTTTAGTCAATTAAATAATCCGATAAATTGTATAAATTATTTTTACAAGGTCTGAAATCATGGAAAATCACGTCGGATTGGATGAATTGCAAATTAAATCAAAGGTGAGTTAATCTCACTCAGTTAATTTAAATTAAAATTTTGAAGGATTAAAAATAAATAATTGATTGTATGGTTGAATTGATTGATGTGATATAGTATACTATAATTTGAAATTGGCACATTATGTGATGTTAACGTCTATGGATGCAGGGAAAACAGGTTGGAGGGATCCAACCGGACCCCTCAATTTTATTTAAATTATTTAATATTCTCTGTTCTGAGTATTTGATATCCTGTAATGAATTATGTAGAAATATTGAATGCTATGGCTTGACTGTTATAATCGGGTAATAATGAAATACTAAGTATATATAATTTGAGTTTGGGAATGAAAATAAGAGAAGTGAAATTGTAAGTAAAATAAGTATGGAAACTTGAATAAATTTAAGAATGAATTGGAAAATAAATAAAGTGTTTTTTTTTTAAATTCTAATAAATAAAGCTTAAGTTTAGTAAGGGAAATTTGAAAAATCAGAAGATTAATGAATTGTAAATTTTAGTGTTATTATTTTAAATGAATAAAACATCTATTTAAAATTAAGATTCAATTTATTGAAAAGAACACAGAAGAATTGGGAAGGAGCTGAAATTGGTACATTTCAGTTAAATGATATAAAATCAAAGGGAAAATAATAATAATAATAAAAAAAATAAAGTCCATAATTAATGAATTAAGTGAGTAAAGAAATTATTCAAATGGGATAAATTTGAAATCAATTTGGGAAAATTGATTTAAGTGATTGAAGTCGGATCTTCTCCATGGATAACCAAGTATGTTTTCAAAGTAAGTTTTAAATATAAGTTAAAAGTTTTTAAGTTGATTTCAAAAGCAAGTTTGGAAAATTTATTTTTCTGAATATTAAATTATAAAGTAAGTCTTTCCTTTTTAATCTATTATAGTAGTAATTATTTAAAGAGTGACTTAGTAGTTTGTTTTAAGTTTAAAAATTTAGTTATATTTTAGAAAGTGTCCTTATTTTCAAATATTTATATAGTATGTATTTTGAACAATTTATTTAAGTAGTTTAACTTAAATGTTTTAAAACCATATTTTAAAGTAAAGTGTTTTAAATTATTTTAAAAATCTAGTGTGCTTGGCAAATTTCAGTGGAGATAGAAAATACTTGGGAAGGTTTATTCTGGAAAGGAAGAATGGTTTGAAAACTGTTTTGAAAAGGTTGAAAATAGAAATACATCTTGTGAAGGTATTTTGAAGGTAATAAATAATTGGAAAATTATTTATTGTTGGATGGTTGTTTGTGAATGTTAATTGATAGCTAAATAACCGACTATCAATATTGGACAAATACGTTGATCGTTTCGAAGAGATCGGGATCGAGATTTATTTCTCGAAAACCACTTCGATCCGGTTTGTACGTTTCGTGAAAACGAGTTTGGATTCGAAGATGGAGCTATGAAGTGCAAGGGCTAGTCGCTACTAATCCTGAGGATATTTCCAAAATGGATGTAGTAGGAATAGTGCCTTCGGTTCCGTTCGAACCCGGGATGGACTTGTATGGATGAATGCTTGCGAAACATCGTCAGGTGGACGATGAGCATTCTAAGAGATATGTTCTAAAAAGGTAACGCTTAGCCTCAAGCCTCATCAAATGGGAATGACTGAAAATCAAGGGTTATGCAGCAAGGCTAGGTGGGTAGCACCCAAGCAGGGTGAGGTCATTCCAGTCTAGATGTCCCTTTTTATTTCGGCTTAGTGGGTGGTTGCTGATCCCAACCGCGGGGTGATCTCACTCGGGATTATCCAGTAAGGGGTAGTCCCGGCCTTGTGTTGCAGGGGAGCGGGCGTACTCCTCGGTACGGTGATCTAGGCCCCGTACTGTGACAGGTGGTACCCCAGTGCCTAGTCATTGGTTGGAAATCCATTCTCCCTACGAGCCTTGTACGAGTTTTGTTTGTATTACCCACTCTGTGGCTAGTAGTTGGAATTTAATCATGTAACAATTTCGGCTATTTTATAAGTATTTGTATATAGACCCTATTAAAATATCAGAGGATTTCTATAAAAATTGTTTTAGCTATCGTAAGGTAAAAACCCGACATGTTTATTTGTGGTGTGGTCTTACGTGATGCTTCTGTTTTTCAAAGGATTTTTGAAACTTTAATAATCAATTGGGTGTGATTTTCTCACGCTGGTATTCCAGACTGACTCGAGTATTATTTAACTGTAATGCACGGGTCAGACCGAGTATTATAGGATACAGGACATGATGCTGTGGAGCTCAGGGGACGAGCTGGATGACGATACGTACTCTCGTACTTGTTTATATATATATATATATATATATATATATATATATATCGCTGTTTGAGTTGTTGTGCATCTTGAGTTGTTGTGTATCCATTGTATGATATTGATGTTGAGCTGTGATTGATGTACTCTGATAATGTAACATATGAACATAGATATTTGATTTTGAGTAAAAATTATTTACTATCTATTATATTTTATTCCGCTGCGATGGTTAGATTCTGTTGTTGTTTTCAATTTTCTTCTTCTACCTCTTCTTCTTTAACCCAAATGGTTCGTATTTCTGTACAACTTGAGTTGATTGTTGTTGAATTGTGTTGACTCAAGGGGTACGGATTTGCGGGCTGTTACAACAAACAAGTCTCGTCCACAAAGCTACGCTTTTCACAAAAGCCATGCTTCGATCAACAAATGATCAACAGCACTTCGTATGCCACATTACCAAATTGGGAATGTATCACTGGTAATCATCAATTACATAACCTCTGAGCTCGTACGTCTCAGAGAAGGGTGTTAAGCTAAGAGAATAAATCTCTGCCGCCAAACAGAAATGTATTTGATAGAAATCGGTTTTACATCTCAAAGTGTAATGTCAGACACACATCCATACAAGTCTGTTCCGGGTTCAAACAAAACCGAAGGTACTTCCAAAGAAGCCTTGCAATCCGGGAATCCACAATCCCAATCGGACTTCCCATCACTTAGGGAATCTCTATAACGTAGCTACTCGGTGCAGAGACAATCGATAGGTCATCCTGTCATTTTCGCAAATACCCGGTCTTCACCACCAGTCTTCAAATGCTATCTATAACGTCGTATCATTATTCGAAATGGGTTAAATGACACAAAGGTCCTCTCTCGGCTAAACCGAATAATGAGCATAATATTTAAAAAACATATGGATAATGAGATCTCAGTTATGTCACAACTTTTAAAATCCAAAACTTTCCTTTCACATGGTTTAAACAAATTACTATTTCGAATCTTTTAAACAAAAAGATTCAATTCACAAAGTTCACCCAGTTCACAAAGATTCATTCATGGATTTCAAAATAGTTTCCATTTCAATTGGATTAACTCGTTAAATCTTTAAATTAAAGATTTAATTTATAGCTTTCAAAACACATTTTAAGATTTATTCGTAACTTGGAAAATTATCTTTCATTTCAAACTTGAAATCTTTTAAACACAAATTTGAAGTTCATCACTTATGTGAAAGCTTTTGTTATCCAAAAACATATAGGTTTCGTTTCGGAAAAATCCAATTATACAAGTTAATAACCTTTGGGTTAAATTTAAATTCCCAAAAAAAACACTTTTAAAATGGTTTAAAAACCCATATAAACAACATTTATAAGTTGAATAACCTTTTTAAACCACAGTTTCCAAATCATAGAATTCAATTTTAAATATTGAATTCAAATTAAATTCAAATTATTTAAATTTTAAAGCTTAATTAAGTTATTCAAAAAAATAACTTTCATTTTGAAAACATCCAATTCATTTCGAAAACCATTTCGATTCAAAATTCAAATTTAAAACTATTTCAAATCTGTGACTTAACTCATTTCCATGTGCAATCCATATTTGTGTGTGTATAAGTGTGGTCCAGGGGTTTAACACAATAGTGCACAACATCATCATCACAGATTCAATCATATCGATAAGCGGTATAACCCATAACGCTTATCTTTATTCACAGATTCAAGCATATCGACAAGCGGAATAACCCATAACGCTTATCTTTATTCACAGATTCATAGATAAAATAAATTTATCAATCACAAAGATTCAACATTATGATTCGATGTGGGTTTCGGATAACCAACTGGAATCTGACCCCCTATCGCATCGAAATTCAAATGTCGTTCTATGGGTCAAGGGGTTTCCATATTCATACAATAGTATATTCATCACAAATATAGCAACTCGGCACAAAGCATCATATAGCATCACATCACATATCAAATGTATCAATCCATCACACAGCATTCAATAACAATCAAACATCTTTGATTAAGGTGAAATAAATCGTGCGGTTTTAAATTTACTACCCACATAATTACTTCCACTAGAAATCTTTAATCAATGATTAATTATCATTAGCTACAATTGATTAAGTCTTAACCACCTTTATTAATTAATCTTTTCTTTAATTAATTACCTTAACTAATTAACCCTTAATTTTAATTAATTAAACCTTAATTACTTTTATAAATTAACCTTTAATTTAATTACTTTTAATTAATAAATCCTTAATTATTAATTAGATCTTAATTGTAGTTAATTATCCTTAATTGATTAATTTATAGATTCATCGTTCCTTAATTAATTATAAAGATTAATTACTCCTTAATAAATAATAATTTCTTAACCACTTTAAGTTAATTAATCTTTAATTAATTATTCTTAATTTGATTTCCTTAATTAATTAACCACATTAATTAATTATTCTTTAAAGTAATTAACTCTTAATATTGATTAATCAATCTTTAATCTTTAATTATTTTCCCTTAATTACTTTTCATCAACTTTTAATTATTAAATAATTTACCTTAAATTATTAAACTCACCATTTCATTAGTCGTCTTTCAATTAATCATATTAACATATTAACTTTTAGAAAAACACATTAATTAATCCACCCTATTGATAATTTTTCCTTTTAAATAATTATATTAACAAATCATTAATTGTTTTAATAAACCGAGAGATGATGTAATTACTTTGATTTTTTTCCTTTAAACGTTGTTAAATAATCATCCTTATCACAATAGTTATTTTAAAAGGTTGAGATTTAGTTTAAACAACATTTTTAACTTATTTACCCCCTTTTTAATTACATTATTTATTAAATATAAATAATTTTATAAAACAATGTATCCACTTTAAATAGATTAAAAGTTTAATTATTTTGAAATATATTTTCTTTAAATCTTTTATTCATTCAAACTTTAATCAAAACATCATTTTGAAAACATGGGTTTCGAAAAGTTTAAAAGTTTGAATTTTTTTTTATATAAAGTGAAAACTGTTTTACGAATTAACTCGAGACCTGCTTCGAGTCACCCCCGAGAACTTTGCTTGTTTACTTCGGGTTGTATCAAAAATCAAGCCGTGCTCCTATTTTTCTTCAAACTTAAAATTTCCTTAAGTACTAACCCAGTGCACCAATCATTCTACTCGAGACCCGACTCGAGTTATCACAGGTTCCTCCCCGATACTTGCTTCGAGATGAACCCTTCTTCCCCAACCTTTACCCCACTGACACCAATCACTTACTGTGCACATGCACAAACGGAATCGCCGCCGTTTGACGAAGCTCCAGCCACCATCAAGTCAACGACCATTACCCTGAACCCTTCTAGTACCCAGAAATCCATCATTTCGACGATCTCGCAAAAGAGTCATCTGACTCAAATCTGGGTCGAAGCTCGTCCCACAAAAACACATTGTATCGAAGCCAAACATCACCAGAGGCCACGCGCTTTTACCATGAGCTTCCCCTATCGATCACGCACCTCCTCCAAACAGTCTCGTCCAGTCCGATGTAGCCTTGACCATGAAATTGGTCAATTTTCGATCAATGCAGAAGCATGAGCTAAAACCCTAGTTTGATCTTGGCAATACGAATTAAATGACGAGTTAACTCGCCAAGCCAAAGCCAAACTAAGATGTAAATAATCTCACCATAAGTGCAATGGCGAAGACGACGTCTTGATCAGACCTTGTATGCAAGAGATGCTAATTAAGTATGAATTAATTAATCTCTTTATTGATATTTAATTCAAAAACTAATTTCCTCCTTATTTATGAATCTCTCTACTTCTCTATTTCCTTCGTCACCCTATATACGCACAAGAAACCCATCACCAAACCATGTAAGAACACAATTAAATGGATCTCCGTTTTATGAAATCAAACGCCGACTTGTCGTCGTACTCCTTGTCGAACGCCTAAACTATCGACACCAAAATCATCAGCCCCGATGTCTTGCCCCAAATTGCTGTTGAATGTTTTTTCAAATAAAGATCCCCTATCGAGGGGGGTCCAGGGGGGTGGCAACCCCTCAAGGTGGGGGTGCGGGGGCAACGCCCCCCCTACGGGGTTCGACCTTCCCGGTTAGGTCGCAGGGGTCCAAGGGGCAGCGCCCCGTCCAAAACGGTACGTTTACATGACTGTTGAATTCAAATTCAACAGCAAACAGTAACAACCGTTTTCTAACAGTCATGACCGTTCGAATAGTCACCTCACTCTCTATATAACTGAGCATTCCATCAACCCAGTTCACAACTTCTTCTCTTTTCTTCAATATCTAATTCGTCTGACATCGTTCTTCTAAGTGTTTCTTCTGATCTGTGCAAGTAATCACAACTTGCATAGATAATCTCCATTGTATCCTGAAAGAAAGTTTTCGTTTACCCGTTGTGACAAAGAAGGGGAAAACATTCTTGAAAGATAGCGATTTATTCGTGCCTTGGAGTGAATAGTCTTTCAGTAGCCTACATTTTTCAACAATTGCGACCTGGAGCCCTAACCTGCCTTCATCGATGTTGCATTTTGTCTCGGAGGACCGGGCCACTTCTAACCAACATCAATTAACTCCACTCCTAGAGCCAAGTCCAACGATGCCTTCAATTCGACCTCTGTCCTCCCCGTACAAAAAGCGACTTGATGCCCTCCACTACCTTTCACGATGTCGCGATCCACCACCATCCACCGAAGCATGAGACGTTCATTTAGAAAGAAGCATCTCGCTAAGAGAAGATCAATGGCACCCTTCGTTGCATACAACTCCTCCTCAATCTCTGACCATATCTGACCATAGTCGTGGCTTCCAAGTGTTGCACATAGCCAAGTATGATCGGACCCCACAACGACCATACAGATTCGAAGCCTTCTTTTCCTTGAGTCCAATGGATCCAAGACGGCTTCTCTCATTGCTTGTAGTTTCGGGTTTAATTTGAAGAAGACGGTGGCTATACTTCATATTTACTGAAGGAGAAAGAGGAAAATAATAGGAATAGAAATAGGAGTGGGATGGTGTTAATATAAACAATATATATTATATTTAATATCTCAATTAAATCTTTACTCATTTTTGTCTTGCATAACCACACAGTACATCGAATCACTACGAAACTCATTCATGCACATCATCTTATTTTTTTGGTCTTGATGACACTGGTTTCATCACAACTCGAGATAATGCTATGGGATGATAATTTCGCACAATTTGAGGTCGTTTATTGATAAAACGATTTTCGTTCACATTATCAATACTTTTTCAAACTATTTATTTTTGTAAAAATTTCTAGAACAACCTCACCATAAATATCAACTAAAAGGGGGTTAATGAGGTTATTAAATTAATTTAGTCCCATAATCCAAGATTTAAATATTTAAATAATTCAGATATTTAAATACGAAGTGTCTAAAATTCGAGTCATTACAGTACTATTATATGTAACTTTAGCCACCATTGCCTAGTAGCTAAGATCCTTAGCCTTATTTGCTTCATTCAGAGTGATGTTGGAGTTGAAACAATTCTAGAGGCTATGGACAAGTTTAAAGTTTGGTTGCAGGAAGAGTCATTACATCGAAGTTTGAAGTGGATAGTTTTTTGACTGTTTATAGTTTGCCAACTTTAAACTGATGTACCTTGAGAAGTCGATGTATCAAACATCTTTTGGTGTATTATATATATGTCTGTATGTGTGTGTGTTATCATTTCTGTTGTGATATCGATATCCGTGTCATTTATTTGTATGTGTCCCTAATATGTGAGTTACTCAATTATAGAACTCATGTCTATTACTTTGCATCGAGATGCGATACCTATTTTTTAGATGTATTCAGGTATCAGACGTATCTATGCTGACCCAAGGTAATGTATATAATATTTCTCGCTTTTTGCCCTTTGATCCAAGCTATGACGATATATTCCCTTTGATAATTTGGGCATGAAAGTTAGGGCATCACAACATAGGTTTCATAAACTGAAAGTGAACCAGTTTTATGTAAGTATGAGGTAGATCCAAACACTCTAGCATGGAAAATGATTATATAAGATGAAAAAAAATTAACCGAGCCTAAAATAGAAAAAAAATCACTAGAATTTATAATATAAATTCAAACATTAAGGAGAAATTATAGGTTCCCCGTTAATGTCAAGAGAAGCAACCATTAGTAGTAATGTTCTTCTTAGTTGCCAATGAGCTATAAAAAGTATAGATTCTAACATATGACATGATAATTAAATCTGGAATAGAATCCATGTACATTATCAAAATACAATTGATGGGTGTTGTAATGACCCGTAATTTTACCACTTTGACACGATCTCTCAAAAAAGATGACTTTCCGATGGAAAGAAGAACTTATAATTAGCTTTTCGAAAAATTTCCAAACGAACAATTTCAACGTAATAATATCTTGGGGTTTGCAACGATAACTTGATGGAATATTTAATTAATTCTAAATATAGCTTTATAAGTTATATGAACTTATTTAATTAGTTAAAAATGATAAGAAATTTATTTTCAAGTTTTGTTTGCATAAATAAATAGTTTGAATTAAAAGCTAAAAATATGATCGGAAATTGGATCCCGAAACCTCAATGGTTTGACAAATGAAAATTGTTTTAAGTTATTACAACATTGTTTGTACATGCGCACACATACACATACACATACACACACATATGTGTATCACAATTAGTCAAATCAATGCTAAAGAAAATATCTAAGATATTTTTTACAAAAAGTAAGTGAAAAAGGTAACATCTAATCACTATTAAAACATGAAAAGAAAACATCAAATCCACCATTAATGCATGTCATTCCATTTTAAGATATTTTTGCAATATGTCTTATCACATCACATATCAATAATGCATGCATTTGAGTGTGGTCACAAGGATTTGATGTTGAAGTGATGTGGTATAAGAGATATTTTGATAATATCTAAGGGTATTTTAGTAATTTGCGACATTTTCCTAAGGCTATAAATAAGACATTAAGGCTTCATAAATTCACACATCTCATTCCATCTTCTTCTTCTTCTTCAATTCTAATTTAATGGCTTCCATCACCTCCATCCTCTCATCCATAGGCCGAGCCATCTAGAAACAATAATCCAAGTGATCGTGACGTAAAAGTTTCATTTAGCAAAGCTATAGCCAACTTTTGTTTGGGAAGTGGACTGGACTTAAATTTCTTGAGTATGATTTGATGTATAATATATATATATGTATGTATGTATATATTTATTTCAAAATGATTTGAAGTGCAACCAGAAACTAAGTCTGAAATTCTATGTAAAGTGATGGTTTCTAATTATTAAAATGAAGAAAAAAATTTAATTGGAGTGTTTAAAATGATAAATGGAATTTTAACAACTTGAAACGGTAGATTTGGGATAAAAATTAATTTGTATAATACTTAATCTCATTCCAAAGCATATACAACTTACCTGGATATCCAAAAAGTTAAAATGTAATGTGAATATGAAATTGAAGGTTATACAGGAGAGAAAATAAAGTAAAAAAATGTTTAAACTAAATTTGTCATACAGAGATGTTGTAAATAAAAGAGAAATTTGTATAGTCCTCAATTATAGTCAACATTAATAAAACTCATCCAGAAAGGGTTTGAATGTCGTTGAATTGTATATAAAATAAATGTAAGAAATAAGATGTTCAAAATGAAATTTTGTTAAGAGAATTTACAAATAAAATTTATGTGAATATAATAAATGTTTATATACTTATCTATGTTGAATATGGGTTAATTGAAATAAATTGAAAAAGATATAAAGAAAGTGCTATTTAAATAAATAAATGTGAACTTAAGAATGGTTGAAATTGATTATAAATAGAATTAACTTAAGTAAAATCAAATGCATTAAATAAACTTTTGTAATAACTGTTAATAAATTGAAAGCAAAGAAATTAAATGAAAACACATTGAATTGAAATCAATTAAACGTGAATACAATGAATATTTATTGATTAAATAAAATGGATTGAAACCAAATTTGTTGCATATAAATCAATTTTAAAACTAATGAGATTTATATGGTTTTGGATTAATTATTGTATCTGGTATTGTGGATTTTGAATCTATCTTTCCTGTCTATTTTTCTATTCTCCTATCTCGTTCCTTTTTTGGGATGAAAAGTTTTGAGCAGGGGAGAGTGCAACGACCCAAATTTTTTTTAATGGTTTTAATAACATAAATAACTGAATTTTCTTGAAAATATAATAATAAAATTTTGAAATGAAAATTTAATATTTGCAATATGACTATTTTAACGTAGCAAATGTCAGATTTTAATCAGAGAATTGGAAGTTAGTTTTGTTGTGTAATTTCAATTTCAATTTAAATCAGTTAAAATTGATGTAAATAAAATATCATAAAAATCTGAATATTTTTGTACAATAAAAATGTGACTCATTTTCTGAGAGAGACGTCTTATTTCCTTTCGTCAAATTTGGAGTGCTTTAGCTCCGTTTATCTTATTTTCGGCGTTCTAGCAGCATTCTTGGTAGCGATTATCGACTTTTGATAGGATGATCGCATTGTTGATATCTGTGTACCATTCTATTTTTCTCGTCGTCCTGATCTTCACAGTATATTCATTTGTGCATTTCGATATCTGGAATGCGGTGAAATCCGCATAACTTTTAGCCATACCGGTACCATTTTGAGTCTCTAGAGTGATAATGACTTTTGGTGTGTCCACGGGTTGGAAAGCAAATGGTCAGTCGCCTCGGGTTGGAAAGCAAATGGTCAGTCGCCTTTATTATTTGCAGGAATCAACATCTAACATTCCTTGTTCCCCATATTTAATATATTATCTGATGGTTCATTTGCACATTTCCTTTCTCTTTCCATTTCAATATATTTTAATCCGCCTTTCTATTGTTCTGCTTATTCTTTTCAAAAAACTTATATACAAAAATAAAGAAGATAAACGTTTGCACTCTTGTTTCTGACATCTTCTCATCCCTTTCTCCGTTTGGCCTCCACTCCCTTCATTATCCCCAAACCCATCATCTTCCCACTTTTGTCACGGCACACAGACAACCAAAACTGCCACCACACCTATCTACACATCCATGGCCGTAGCCCCCCCATCTTCCACCCTCCACCACCGCCCACCACAATACTATGCGCCAGCACCCTGAGCGCCTCCACCACCGACCAGTCAGCACAGCCGTGACCAAACCCTTCCCCTTTACACGACTACGGACTAATGCTCCACCATAAACTCTTCCACCTCGCACGTGACCCTCTACCGCCTGTGGTCGAACCACTTAACTGCCTCTGGCAGAACTGCTGCCCACCTTCCCATAACTTGGAGCTACCGCCTGCAACCCACCCTAAACATCGAACAGTCGAATACCCATGTCCAACGACAACACAAACGCTGGTAACTCTAGCCGAAGCCTCCTCCCTCCGCCATGAACCCTACCCCCTCTGCGGCTAGCTACCATCCACACGATATCCGCCACCACTCTCCGCTCACTGCACCATTCGCCTGTGTCGCCATATCACCCAAAGCCAAACACATCCTTCCACTTCATGGCAACACTTCCCTAACCGTGCTCGTTCACCATGTTCGTGATCCTCTAGGGGTGTGTGTGTGTGTATTATTGTTATACATGCTTGTTTGGGAAAATGAAGTATATATATTATATATATTCTATCTAGTTATATATGTATAAGTTTATACAAGTTATATAAGTATATGTTTGACTGTATAAATATATTTACATTATGCATTTGGTTACCGTATGTATATGTTTGATTTTTAAAGCTATTGAGTTATGTCTATATTATAATAAAGCATGTTTATATTGATTTTAAAAAATAATATGTATGTAAGTTAAATATTAGTTTATATATAAGTATCTATGTGTTTGGTTTCCAAATATGTATATATATGGAGAGTTTATTATATATGTGTATTAAATTTAATTGATTTTCAAAAATATGTATATATATATATATTATAAAGATTTTATTTTTAGGTGTTTTATTTTGGATTTTTAGAATATATAGCTATATATTTATATAAGTTCACTTATATAATTGATTTACGTCAAATCCAGTCCAACGTGCTTTGCTTTTGTCTCGCCACTGTCCAAAATTGTCGCAACCGCTTTTGATTTGCTTATGTCCGTATCCGTATGCGTGTTTATGTCATTATCTTCGTCATCGTTGTTCTCTAGCATCGAAAGCTAAGTAATCACTCACAATTAAAATTCTTATATTTAGTAAATTTGATTTCACTTGAAACGACAATTGAAATATGCCGTTAAATTTGAACTTTTAGTTATTTGACTATTAAATACGATATGTCATTATCTGTAATTGTTTACCTATGACATATGACACCATAACCTGTTGTATATATTATATTTAAATTTGTTACTGATGATATATGCCTATTGCTGATATGTTATATTATTATCATATTTGTTCTCACTCTACAAGTTCCTTGTTAAGTTAGAATTCCTTATGGGTTGAAATGATACATACCCGTACGATATTATAAATTAGGGGAAAATCGTTATATATGGGTTGAAATGATAAACCCAAGCGGTTTTTAATGATTTTGAAATTTTGGGATTTTGAGTTGAAATGATATATATATCTGTAAATATTTAATTTATATTGCAGTTTGAAATAATAAATATCTGTATCACTTGACTATATGATAGAAAATTATATAGGGACACCGTTGGTCTATTTTTGAAAAGTATTTCCAAAGTTTAAAAGGAAAATATGGGTTTTAAATAAATATTTATTATAAATATAATATAAATATTTTAATTTTAATATATATGTAAAAAATTAGATTTTTATTTTTATATGTTTTGGGAATTTTAAAATTATAAGTTATGTTCTAAAATGTAAATTATAACTTTATTATTTTTAATATATATGAAATAAGATTTAAATATATTAATTTTAATAATAAAATTTAATTTAAAAAATTTAGTTTAATTAATATATATACTATTTTTAAGTATATATTTAAATTATATTTTTAAAATAGATATGGTAATAACTTTAATAAATAAAGGTTGGAAAGATAAGTTAAAGTTAATTTGTTATTCGATTTATTTGAGAATTTAAAAGAATCAAAGTTGAATCTTGAAATGTAAATGAAATTTATCAAATTTAGTTATTATAAATTATTTGAATATTTAAACTTTAAAATATATTGAATTTGAAGTAGTTTAAATTGGTAGTTCAAATCTGTATTCGAAATCGATATAGATTATATGATTTTATTGAGAATTTGAATAGAACCTTAATCTTTTAATCGAAATTGTTGAACTGAGGCTGATTTAAATGAAAGTTTGGAGCTAGACTTGATTTGGTTTGATTTTAGAAATTGGAGGAAACAATTCTAGTTTGGACTAATTTGATATAAACTATTTTAATATATAAACTCTTTTTAATATACAAACTATTTTAATATATAAATTCTTTTTTTATATATAAACTATTTTACTTTATAACTTATTTTATTTTAATATATAAACTATTTTAATTCATAACTATTTCAATATACATAAACTATTTTCAATATTTAAACTGTTTAAGTTGGAACTGCTATATGGATTTAAATGCGAATATTTTAATATGATGTTTTAACCTATTTTGTGGTTATGATTTTTTGAAGTAAATATGATTTAAAGTGATATGAATTCGAGAGTGAATATTGATTTCGAAAGTGATGTAGTTTGAAATGAATATGATACGTATGAGCTGTTTGAAACGATTATAAAAGTGATTTTACAAAATAACCACAGTGTGAAATAAGCATTTGGTTGTTAAAGAGACTGGGATCGGATATTGTCATACTCTTTACCAATACCAAAACCACTTTAACAACTGTGTGCGTAATGGAGACTCCAGAATGAAGTAGGATGTTTTGGTGTACGATTCTGTATGAGGTATTTATGTAGCCCTGACTCTCGTGAGTCAGCTTAAATGTGACTAAAACAGGAGCCATGCCGGGCCAAGTGAGGTTGATCCTCCTATCAGACACATTTCTTCAACACCATTCTGTTACTTTGTGATTTGATTGGGTGCACCTTTGATTTGGGAGTGTGTCTCGATGTGGGCGGTAGTAGTTGCTATGCGTTACCACTAGTCTGGATCCGCAAATGGTATTTCTACCGTGGCATTGCCTCGCATGCCGTGTTCACATGCCCTATCGTGCCTTCTACAAATTTGTTTTGTACAGTACCTTATGTAGTGCCCTCTGAGTAAACCACCTATTTGGTGGAGCTTACGGTACTGTATAGACTACAGGAATATTTTCAATGTGTTAAGGGAGATAAGGGTAACGCTTAACACTATTTTAATACTTTACTTTACCGATAAACATATTATAATAACGTATATTACTATATAGTAGATAGTTCCACGGATCTTTAGAGGATGGAAATCACAAAACCCTTTAAGTTATTTTGTATTTCAGTTGACATTTCGCTTGAGTCGAATTTATTGGTATAAGAATGTTAATCCTGACTCGAGTGTTTTGTGTTTTGCTTTATGCTTGGGTCAGACTGAGTGTCACAGCACTTAAGATTCGCCTTTGGAGCTCGGAGCTTTACTTAAGTTTGTACGACATTCAGTGCTATAATGACCATGTTTATGACATCTATAGCACCCAATATTGGATTTGTCTTTTGGCTTATACCCAGTTGATTTATTATGTTCGAGACTACTTCCTCTTTCTTGAGAATCAATTAAATGATTATCTACTGATTTTTGGTGCGAGAATCTACGATCATTGCTTCCTCTATCTCTACCTCTTCCTCTTCCTCTTCCTCGTTCTCCTCTGTTTGAGGTTGAAAAATAATTGTTTGAAGAAGCTTTTAATGCTTTCTCCTCCTTGTCTTGTCGATTAATTTTTTGCTTGTGAACTAACAATGAACTTTGCAATTCATCAATTGATAGCTCTGTAGCATCATGAGATTCCTCTATAGAACAAACAACATAATTGAATTTTGCCGTCATAGATCGAAGAATCTTCTAAATTATTGTGACATCCTCTAACTTTTCCCCATGAATTCGCATCTTGTTTGCAATTGACATCGTCCTGGAAAAGTAATCTGATACCGACTCTCCTATCTTCATGTGTAAAGTTTCAAAATCTGCTCGAAGTGCCTGAAGTTGTACTCGCTTTGCCTTGGTTGTACCTTGGTATTTCTTCTTCATAGAGTCCCAAATTTGTTTGGTGGTTTATTTTCAAAGAATTGTCTCCAATATGGAACGATCAATTGCCTGGAAGAGGTAGTTTTTAGCCTTAAGATCCTTCAGCTTCAATGCTTCCAATTCTGCTTTCTGTGTGCCTGTTAATGTAACTTCACCTGCTGGTTCTGCAACTCCAGATTCAATAACATGCCAATACTCTTTGGACCTCATAAAGTTCTCCATCAACATGATCCAATGATCATAATGACCACCAAACCAAGGAATTGCATGTTGTACAAAATTTTCAGAATCCATGATGATTGCTGCTGCAATTAAAAAATAATTTTTTTTTCAAGGCTCTGATACCACTGTTTGGAAAAAACTGTATTTTCTGAAGGAACTTAAAACTTCACCTTTATTAAATAATAGAAACTACCTATTTATAATAGGCAGTATATAAAAACGAAAGCAAGTTAACCACAAAAATAGCAATGTACATACCTAAAGACTAGGACAGCCTAAAGACCAGGACAACCATCAAACCTACTAATAAAACGTACATAAATTAATTAATTTTATGCAACACCTCTTGCTTCTTAGTCTCTGTTTGGAATTGATTGGTTAGTGAACCATGTTGGTAAAGTGATTTGTTTCGATGAATCCATTGAAATATTGAATATATTTGAGTTTGCAAAAGTATTGATTGCGATTTAGTCAATGAGATTGTTGCCGGATCAAATTTCAATTCAACTTGCTTCGGGTAAGATAGCCACTGCGACTGCTAAATATAATTGGAAACCTTACATTTGTACTCATTGTAATGTCTTCGGTCACACTCTTGAACTGTGCTCCAAAACTGTGACGACCGCCCATGACTCCCGCACGGAAACAAGGGAATGGTGCGCTGAAAGTGTGCCAGGCAGCCATGAGTGACCGTCAAGGGTAAAATAAACATCGCAGACTCTATCGTAAAACTCACAGCGCATGGATAAAATACAATAGAGAAATATAATATAGTGAAGCTCCCATAGAACAGAATATCATCATCTAATCATAATAGCTTTATACATGGTCTGAATCATGAATACAAGAAGCCTCACTACATAGCACTCAGAGTAATCAACAATCAGCGGAATATCCAGTACATAGAATATGAAAATAATATGTAAAGCCTCCTGCTCGTCTTCGTCATCATCAGCGTGAGCCACTAAGATCAGCACCTGCCACCTGTCACCTAGTCTGCCCATCCCAAACATGGATGAACAGCCCAAGGTAATACGAGGAGACATAAAACCTTGAGTCAGACAACAGTCTTAGTGAGCAGTAAATCAACTATCAAACATACCAAAGGAACATAAAGGATAAAAGGAATAGGAACCCAAATCATCCCACTCCACCTCTTTCTACAGTGATAGCCCCCACACACACACTAAGGAGAAGCAAGCATAGCAAAGCAGATAATTAAAGTAAAGCAATAATCACTCGAGTCAAGGTCGATGTTTTCCAAATACAAACCCCCAAGGCCTAAACCAAGATCAGATAAGCACCCAGAAAACACCGCTCTTGAGACCGAATGATGATACAACCAAACATCCATGACTCTGACTATCACTGTTATCATTGCCTTGATTTTATCGTTAATTGAATGACCAACTCATCTTTCAACCATCCGTCAAGGGCTAATGGCAACCCCGGTTCTAGACATAACTCCGCACGTCACCGTGACCCATGCCTAGGTATAACGGATCTACCCAGAGTACTAGCACGTCATCATGAACCGCGCCTGGGTATAACGGATCTACCCAACGTACTCTCGCTTTGAGCTTGCTAGAACCTTCAATAACGATAAGATCTCAGCCTTCTAGTCATCCTCCTCGACGACTATTCCCATTATAGCTCAAGCATCTCTCGAGCCCACCATTATCCACCAACTCGAACCGCATCATCGAGTAATCAACATGCTTGGGATGATCCCGTCTGGATTAAACCAAGGCTTCCACATCATGCTTTGCTCCAACGCATCTTAGCAAAGTCCATCTCATCATCATACTTCGCCTCAACATATCATGGCAAAGTCCATTTCGTCATCATACTTCGCTTCCTCTAACTATAGCAAAGTCCTCGAACCCATCCATATGAGCTTCATCATCCGCTTCATATGCCACAGCAGCTTTCACCATTCAAGAGCCTTTCCACCTAGCTTTTGAATCATCTTCAACCATCTTGTTCCAAATCAACTACAAGCTAACTCGAGACAATCAAATCCATCATACATCCAAACAATCAAGCATTCAAACAAGATCTAATCAAGCAATATCAACTATAATGGCAATTTCGTAAATAAATGAGCATAAGTCTAACATATATGAAATCATGGATTTTAGCATAGATCTACCAAATATAAAACATGGGTTTTGTCTCTATAACTTGTTAATTGAACTTGCATAGGTAAACATCTTCAAAAGTAATGAATCTAGTCTTGGAACTAAGAAAAATGCATGAAATCTCTAACTTTAACACTCAAACAAGCCACCAATCCAATATACTCCTTTGGGTCCGCGTGAGAGATAACTACCACTCACCGAATCACCCAAACACTTCAACAACTATCAACTAAAGATCTGGACAGCAAGGATTCAAGCTCGATTCGTCGAAATCTCGCTTGAAATGGTGAAATCTAGCTTCGTCGGATGAAGATCTTCAACTTTGGCTCTTCAATCTTCGATCTTGATCTTCGATCTTGACGGATGTTAGCACAAGATTGAAGTAGAGAAAGAAGTGAAGAAAATGTTGTAGTCGAGTTTCCAAAATGGCAGCACTTCGTCGCTTCAAAAACCGGTGCCAAAAAGTGAGCCAAACCCCTCTACTTATAGGCTGAAATCACCCTTAGGTCGCCCAGACTTAGGTCGTTGCCGACCTAAAAACTTCGACCTAACATAGGTCGCTGCCGACCTATACACTCCAAGGACCTAACGGCCTAACCACCCAGAGACATACGAGCTAACAAACACGGCCGACCTATCTCTATGCCGACCTAACTAAATGCCGAGTCAACGACCTAACTCCCCAGGCTTTCACGCGACCTAACAACATACGACCTATCTGGGTTAAGGACTCACACGGCTGAGCGATCTAACAAACCCAACGACCTAAAACAAGCGCGACCTAACAGACCCGACCTACCACAGACACAGGGTCTAACGACTCACGACCTAACCACTAAGTCGCTCGCGACCTAACCACATCTCCTTCACACGACCTATCTTTAACTCGTCCTCCCGACCTAAGCCAATATTCCTTAGATCGCTCATCCTTATAGGTCGCCCACTATCTTAGGTCGCTAACTCCCATTAGGTCGGTCACTCTCTTAGGTCGTTCCTCTATCTTAGGTCGCTCAACCGACCTAACTCTTAACATGTTAACACCCTAACTCGTGTCACATGCTAACCCGTTGACTCGCTTGCCCTCTTAGGTCGGCCATAGCTTAACTCGCCAACTTCCTTAGGTCGCCATACCCTATAGGTCGCTAATCTACCTAAACCGGCCTATCTCCTTAGGTCGTTCCTCACGACCCTAACTTCCTAGGTCGCTAACTACCTTAGGTCGCTCTACCGACCTAACTCCATCACGACCTAAGCTTAAGCTGCCTACACAAGTTAACCTCCCAAACGACTTAGGCTAGGGATAACATAACACTAACGACCTGTAAATTCTACGATCTATCGACACGTAAAATACGGGTCATTACATTCTCTCCCTCTTAGGAATTTCGCCCCCGAAATTCCAAGCAAACAACAGCAATCAAAGATATTCCGCATGCCTACCATCCATAGCAATCAACAAATCATGCATCCAATTCTAACCTAGCATGCAGAATTCTAAGATAGGAATCAAGTTACAAATTCATGAGATGTCACGACATCTTAGGGCCATACCTCGAAGAGTTCGGGATGAGTTTCCTTCATCCTCTCTTCCTCCTCCCACGTACAGTCGTTAACATCTTCACTCCATTGTATCTTGAGCAACGTAATCGTCTTCCTCCTAAGCTGTTTCGTATCGGTTTCAACAATACGAAGCGGCTTACGAGGTTTTCTAACAACTGGATCAACCTCCAAATCTTCACAGCTATCAGCTGAAACCACTGTGCTCGAGTCGTGCACATACTTCCGTAGATAAGATACATGAAAAACGTTGTGCACACCCGCCATCTTTTCCGGTAACTCCAATCTACAAGCGAGCTTCCCAATTCGCTCGATAATCGGGAATGGTCCAACAAATCTTGGGGTCAATTTTCCTTTCTTCCCGAATCGAATAACATTCTTCAGAGGAGAAATCTTCACAAAAACCATATCACCTACGTCGAATTCCAAATCTTTTCGACGCTTATCGGCATAACTCTTCTGACGGTCTTGGGCTGCCTTCATTCGTTGCCGAATGATCTCTATACAATCCGAAGTCTGACGAATCATCTCAGGCCCAAGTATCAGCTTTTCTCCAGCTTCCAACCAACATGTCGGAGTGTTACACGGTCTTCCATACAAGGCTTCATATGGTGCCATACCAATACTTGACTGGTAACTGTTATTATATGCAAACTCCACCAAATGAAGATGATCTTCCCATGATCCTCCAAAATCCAAAACACATGCCCTCAGAAGATCTTCCAAAACTCGGTTGACCCTCTCAGTCTGACCATCTGTTTGGGGATGATAAGCTGTACTCAAACACAACTCAGTTCCCAAAACCTCCTGGAAGCTCTTCCAAAATCCACTAGTGAACAATGGGTCTCGATCGCTCACTATACTCTTTGGAATACCGTGGAATCGAACTATCCACTTAACATACAATTCAGCCAACTTTGACGCAATCCTAGTTGATCGAACATGAATGAAACTTGCACTCTCGGTCAAACGATCTACAATGACCCAAATCCCTTCATTTCCCGCTCTCGTTCTAGGTAAACCATCAATAAAATCCATCGATATCTGCTCCCACTTCCATGTAGGAACTTCTAATGGCTGAAGCAACCCACTGGGCTTCTTCTGCTCTGCTTTAACCATCTGGCAGTTCATGCACTTGGAAATAAAATTTCCAACATCCTTCTTCATACCTTCCCAGTAATAGGTTCTCTTCATGTCCCGATACATCTTATTTCCTCCTGGATGAATTGTCAACTTCGAGTGATGACTTTCCTTCAAAACTTCATCTCTCAACTCATCGATATCGGGAACAACCAGTCGTCCTTGCTTCCGAAGCCAACCCTCTCGATCAACTTCGAATCCTTTATCCTTTTCCGGGTCCAACCCAGATTCCAAATCACGGATAATATTGACAAGCTTATCGTCTCGCTTTTTCCCCTCGCCAATTCTTTCCACTAGAGTAGGCCTTATCGATAAGTTTGCCAACATTTCAGGTTCCAATTCACATCTGGGCCTGAAGTCAAATCCAGCTAAATACTCGAGACTCTTCCATTCCGAAAACATGGCTCCCAATCCTGCATGTCTTCGACTCAACGCATCAGCTACTGCGTTACCTTTTCCCGGAGTATAAGCTATACCAAAATCATATGATGCCAAAAACTCGAGCCATCATTGCTGCCGAAGATTCAAATCCTTTTGGGAGAAAAGATACTTCAAAGACTTGTGATCCGTAAACAACTCGAATCGATCTCCCAATAGATAATGTCTCCACATCTTCAGAGCGAAAACAATCGCCGCTAACTCCAAATCATGAGTCGGGTAATTCCTTTCATGCGGCTTCAGTTGTCGACTTGCATACGCAACAACTTTATCCTTCTGCATTAGCACTGCTCCAAGTCCAGTACCACATGCATCGGTGTAAACCACCATCTCATCATTCCCACTTGGAATAGTCAAAACAGGAGCACTCGTCAGTCGCTCTTTCAGGATTCCGAAAGCTTGCTCACACTTAGCATCCCAACTGAATACTTGGTTCTTCTTCGTTAATCCTGTTAACGGTGCAGCTATCTTGGAAAAGTCTTTGATAAACCTACGATAATATCCTGCTAATCCAAGAAAACTTCTCACATCAGATGCATTCTTAGGTCTAATCCAATCCTGGATTGCTGCCACCTTAGCGGGATCAACCGCTATTCCATTTCCAGAAATAACATGGCCTAAGAACCTCACTTCACCCTTCCAGAAGTGACACTTCGAAAACTTAGCCTTCAGCTGATGTTTCCGCAAGATTTCCGAAACAATCCTCAAGTGCGTCTTGTGCTCTTCCTCAGTTTTGGAATAAATCAGAATATCATCCACGAACACAAGTACGAACTTGTTCAACTGATCTCTGAACACTCTATTCATAAGATCCACAAAATACGTTGGTGCATTCGTCAATCCAAACGGCATTACCAGCCACTCATAAAAACCGGATGGTGTCCTGAAAGCAGTCTTCGGCACACTATCCTTCGCCACTCTTAACTGGTGAAATCCCGTTGCCAAATCCATCTGAGAAAACACCTTCGCCTCGTGAAGCTGATCAAACAAGTCATCTATTCTCGGCAATGGATACTTGTTCTTCTTAGTCACCTTATTCAGCTCACGATAATCAACACACAACCTCAACGATCCATCCGCTTTGGTTGCGAACACAACTGGTGCACCCCATTCGGACACACTACGCTGAATGAATCCTTTCCATAAAAGGTCATCAACCTGCACCCTCAACTCTTGTTGTTCTCTAGGCGCCATCCGCCTAAGAGGCATCACAACAGGTCTGGCTCCCTCAACTAGATCGATACGAAACTCGATCTCCCTATGCGGCGGTAACCCTTTGACCTCGTCAAAGACATCCTCGAATCCATTCACGATTGGCATCGATGACAGTCCATCCCGTGGAACTACCAGCGAATACATGAAGCTCATGAAGACGCCTTCTTCATGCTTACATCGTATCACAACCTTTCGCCCCTCCACATTCTCGACTGTCACCTCCAATCTCTCACAATCAACCTTTGCCGCATACTTGCTAAGCCAGTCCATACCCAAAATAATTCCGAACCCCGCAAAGTTCAGAACAAAGCAATCACAAACAAAAGAGCAATCATGACTCGATATAACTAGACCACGGCATAGCATACACAAACAAGACGAACCCCCAACTGGATTAGTCACTACCAATGGTCTATCAACAATATCCGGTTCCAAACCCAACCGGTCTACCAACTCATTACAAACAAAAGAATGAGACGCTCCAGTATCAAATAACACTCTAACTGGAACACCACAAATGGAAAGAGTACCTTGAACCACCACACTCTTCCCCTTCTCTTCAGCAGTAGGAGCTTTCGAAGATGACGAGACAGCCCCCAAAGCATAAGCTTGCACAACCTGCCTGTCCTTTATCGGTTCCGGACAGTTCTTCTTAATGTGCCCCAGCTTATCACAGTTGTAGCACTTCAACAACACCTTCGGATTCTTGCAATCCTTGGAGAGATGGCCCTTCTGCCGACAATTATAGCAGGTCTTTTCCCCCTTCAGCTTCTTCTGACCATCCTTACCCTTCTGCTGTTGCTGCTTCCTCTTCTTGTTTCCACCCTGCTGTGGTTTAGACTCCTCCTTGGTCACAGCAACAACATATACTTCCTTAGGAAACAAACTCTCGTGCCTGAGAGCTTTCTCCACCAGCTTCTCAAATGGATCGTCCAGATGATCCACCAACTGTCTTCCAAGATAACTGTCCAAGCCTGTCACGAATTTCTTGTTCTTCTGGTAGGGAGATTCAATATACGATCTAGCATACTTGGACAGAGCCTCAAACTCAAAAACATACTCAAGAACTGGCCTCCCACCCTGCTTGAGTTCAACAAACTTCTTAAACAAAACAGACTTCTGAGCTGTAGAGATAAACTTGGCTTCAAATCTAACTTGGAATTGCTCCCAAGTAATCTCTTCTTCTGGAGTATCTATGGTGATAGAATTCCACCAATCAGCAGCTCTCCCTTGAAGCTGTCTCGATGCAAGCTTCCTCTTAGTTGCATCCTCAATTCCTAAATCTCCAAAGATCCTCCTACAAGCATCCATCCATCTTTGGACTTCAATAGTCGATTCCGTTCCTAAGAAAACCTTTCCTCCAGGAGAAGTATAGTCCTTGCAAAGCTTAGCAAAATCCACCGGCCTTGGAGCTTAAACTTGAACTCCCACATCCACTGACGATCCTGAAGCTGGTATCCTCCTCATGATCGAAGTCATCATGGCCTCAAACATAGGAGCATAATCAACAGCTTCCCTAGCAGTACGGCTTTCCCTAGCAGCTTGTCTCTCGCCTCGACTCATCCTTAATATCTGTAAAAAGAATGATTAGAACACCTTGAGAAACAACTGCATAAGGAGTTCAAATCCTTCTAACTACTATATTATATATAGTAATCATCCATCAAAATACAATTACGTCTCTCTTACGTAGTTACGTCGGCGAGCGTTGGCTAAAATCGATTAACCAAAGCTCTGATACCAAATGTGACGACCGCCCATGACTCCCGCACGGAAACAAGGGAATGGTGCGCTGAAAGTGTGCCAGGCAGCCATGAGTGACCGTCAAGGGTAAAATAAACATCGCAGACTCTATCGTAAAACTCACAGCGCATGGATAAAATACAATAGAGAAATATAATATAGTGAAGCTCCCATAGAACAGAATATCATCATCTAATCATAATAGCTTTATACATGGTCTGAATCATGAATACAAGAAGCCTCACTACATAGCACTCAGAGTAATCAACAATCAGCGGAATATCCAGTACATAGAATATGAAAATAATATGTAAAGCCTCCTGCTCGTCTTCGTCATCATCAACGTGAGCCACTAAGATCAGCACCTGCCACCTGTCACCTAGTCTGCCCATCCCAAACATGGATGAACAGCCCAAGGTAATAAGAGGAGACATAAAACCTTGAGTCAGACAACAGTCTTAGTGAGCAGTAAATCAACTATCAAACATACCAAAGGAACATAAAGGATAAAAGGAATAGGAACCCAAATCATCCCACTCCACCTCTTTCTACAGTGATAGCCCCCACACACACACTAAGGAGAAGCAAGCATAGCAAAGCAGATAATTAAAGTAAAGCAATAATCACTCGAGTCAAGGTCGATGTTTTCCAAATACAAACCCCCAAGGCCTAAACCAAGATCAGATAAGCACCCAGAAAACACCGCTCTTGAGACCGAATGATGATACAACCAAACATCCATGACTCTGGCTATCACTGTTATCATTGCCTTGATTTTATCGTTAATTGAATGACCAACTCATCTTTCAACCATCCGTCAAGGGCTAATGGCAACCCCGGTTCTAGACATAACTCCGCACGTCACCATGACCCATGCCTAGGTATAACGGATCTACCCAGAGTACTAGCACGTCATCATGAACCGCGCCTGGGTATAACGGATCTACCCAACGTACTCTCGCTTTGAGCTTGCTAGAACCTTCAATAACGATAAGATCTCAGCCTTCTAGTCATCCTCCTCGACGACTATTCCCATTATAGCTCAAGCATCTCTCGAGCCCACCATTATCCACCAACTCGAACCGCATCATCGAGTAATCAACATGCTTGGGATGATCCCGTCTGGATTAAACCAAGGCTTCCACATCATGCTTTGCTCCAACGCATCTTAGCAAAGTCCATCTAATCATCATACTTCGCCTCAACATATCATGGCAAAGTCCATTTCGTCATCATACTTCGCTTCCTCTAACTATAGCAAAGTCCTCGAACCCATCCATATGAGCTTCATCATCCGCTTCATATGCCACAGCAGCTTTCACCATTCAAGAGCCTTTCCACCTAGCTTTTGAATCATCTTCAACCATCTTGTTCCAAATCAACTACAAGCTAACTCGAGACAATCAAATCAATCATACATCCAAACAATCAAGCATTCAAACAAGATCTAATCAAGCAATATCAACTATAATGGCAATTTCGTAAATAAATGAGCATAAGTCTAACATATATGAAATCATGGATTTTAGCATAGATCTACCAAATATAAAACATGGGTTTTGTCTCTATAACTTGTTAATTGAACTTGCATAGGTAAACATCTTCAAAAGTAATGAATCTAGTCTTGGAACTAAGAAAAATGCATGAAATCTCTAACTTTAACACTCAAACAAGCCACCAATCCAATATACTCCTTTGGGTCCGCGTGAGAGATAACTACCACTCACCGAATCACCCAAACACTTCAACAACTATCAACTAAAGATCTGGACAGCAAGGATTCAAGCTCGATTCGTCGAAATCTCGCTTGAAATGGTGAAATCTAGCTTCGTCGGATGAAGATCTTCAACTTTGGCTCTTCAATCTTCGATCTTGATCTTCGATCTTGACGGATGTTAGCACAAGATTGAAGTAGAGAAAGAAGTGAAGAAAATGTTGTAGTTGAGTTTCCAAAATGGCAGCACTTCGTCGCTTCAAAAACCGGTGCCAAAAAGTGAGCCAAACCCCTCTATTTATAGGCTGAAATCACCCTTAGGTCGCCCAGACTTAGGTCGTTGCCGACCTAAAAAATCCAACCTAACATAGGTCGCCGCCGACCTATACACTCCAACGACCTAACGGCCTAACCACCCAGAGACATACGAGCTAACAAACACGGCCGACCTATCTCTATGCCGACCTAACTAAATGCCGAGTCAACGACCTAACTCCCCAGGCCTTCACGCGACCTAACAACATACGACCTATCTGGGTTAAGGACTCACGCGGCTTAGCGATCTAACAAACCCAACGACCTAAAACAAGCGCGACCTAACAGACCCGACCTACGACAGACACAGGGTCTAACGACTCATGACCTAACCACTAAGTCGCTCGCGACCTAACCACATCTCCTTCACACGACCTATCTTTAACTCGTCCTCCCGACCTAAGCCAATATTCCTTAGATCGCTCATCCTTATAGGTCGCCCACTATCTTAGGTCGCTAACTCCCATTAGGTCGGTCACTCTCTTAGGTCGTTCCTCTATCTTAGGTCGCTCAACCGACCTAACTCTTAACACGTTAACACCCTAACTCGTGTCACATGCTAACCCGTTGACTCGCTTGCCCTCTTAGGTCGGCCATAGCTTAACTCGCCAACTTCCTTAGGTCGCCATACCCTATAGGTCGCTAATCTACCTAAACAGGCCTATCTCCTTAGGTCGTTCCTCACGACCCTAACTTCCTAGGTCGCTAACTACCTTAGGTCGCTCTACCGACCTAACTCCATCACGACCTAAGCTTAAGCTGCCTACACAAGTTAACCTCCCAAACGACTTAGGCTAGGGATAACATAACACTAACGACCTGTAAATTCTACGATCTATCGACACGTAAAATACGGGTCGTTACAAAAACATCTCCTGGTCGCAATGTATCTGCTGTTGAGAACATTGGTAATTGAAATGAAGCTAAGGATCAACTGAATAATAAAGTTGGATCTATTGATCATGTCTCTAGGGGACATGAGTGGATTACTGTGTGGATTACTGTCAGATGGAAAAGGAGAAGAGTGGTTAATAAAGTTGTTAATGTGTCTACAAATAGTGCCTCTGCCAAGAATGATGGTGCAATAAATGATCATGAAGATTTATTAGCCGTTGAGAATGTTGGTGTTTTTAATTCTACCGAAGAGATACCTGGTGATAATGGCAATTATGATGTATTGAATGCTGGTTAAGCATGATTAAAATTAGGTCCAAATGTTTGCAAATAAATGACATAATACCAAGCAAGGACTTAGCTGTGCATGTTGTAGGGCCTGCCTCGATTGATTTGATTACTGAAGAGGAAGATGAAGTGATCACAAATGAGCAGAATGATATGTACATTGATAGACATATTGGCCTTCAAGATATAGTGCAAGATGATTTACAAGCCGAGGTTAACTCAAATGTGCATGTTTTCGTACATTTTGCAGTACACCCCTCTCTCACTCAACCTGATCCAACCAATATGCAAGTCATCCTACTAAACCTAAACATAGTATCAATCAATCTGAACAAACACTTAATAATCGATGTGCATGCCTCTGTGCACTCCACTACCGTTTTGTCTTCTTTAACAATTCCTAAGTTCATCCCCCTAACCCTAACATCATATTACAAACTTTCTCCAGCTGGTATCTCTTTTGCCAGTGCTTTTGAATCTCAAGGTCATCTCCTCTACTTCCAACACCTCTCCTAATTCTTTCCCTGGTGTTCTACTTGCAAACCCTTTTGTTGCTCTTGACATTTTTTGATGATCTTATCCCTTGATGCAGCACATCAAGCCATACGAAGAAAGGAGTCAACGAAACATACCTCGAAGCGCGAACGACCGCCATACGTCGCTCCATGACCTAACTCTATCACTGACCCTTCATACATCGCTACGCGACCTAACTCCATCACCGATCCATCATACGTTGCTACGTGACCTAACTCCATCACCAATTCCCTAGGTCGCGAACGAACTGACTTATGTCGTGAGGCTTCCCTGAATCGCTCTGCCCTAGGTCGCGAACGAACTGACTTATGTCGCGAGGCTTCCCTGAATCGCTCCGCCCTAGGTCGAGAATAAAATGCGAAACCGTAGGTCGCTCCGCCTTGTCGCTGCCAAAATCTGACGTCGCTACTGTAGTGTGTTGAGTCGCTGCTTGTTTCCTATGTCGTTGTGATGTAAGTCGCGAACAATTGTAACTCGTATATTTTTTAGGTCGTAGGTCGAATGTACTATAACACGTCTGTGCTGTATGTGTAGGTCGTGAGTTGGCTGTGTTGTGCTTGTGATGTAAATCGTTTGTATGTGTGTTGTAAACCTTATAAATAGGGGTGTATTGGCATTGTAAAAGGAGGTTGATTTTGAATAAACTTTTGTTTGAGTGCTTTGTGCCTCTTGAAAATTGAAAGTTGAGTGTTAACTCCTTTCTCCATCTTCGGTTATTCGAGTGCACTCGAATCAACGATTTTGAAGCCGATTCATGGAATCTCATGCGCGAGATCAACGTAGAAGAATCGTAGATCTTTTAACATGGTATCATGTGCGATCAACGTGTTGGAGATAACTAGAATCCGGTATCTCTTGAGATCAACGGATTTGGGCACTTGGGTATTTTCAATCCATCGATTCTACTTTTCATCGCTTCATCCATTTTCGTTTATCCGCTGCGTCAATTTGGTATCAGAGCTAGACTTAGCCAATCATTGCTAAGCCGATCCTATTGGGAGCCGAGTTGAAGTGTTGGAGTTTGGGATTCAAGCTAGTTTGATCAAGGCCGAGAATTAAAGTTTGATTCAGAGCCGAGAGCAGGTTCAGTGAAGGAGCCGTGCATTACTTTGTATCAAAGTACGTCATTCCAGAGTTAAAGCCGAGAGTTAGATCAGTTGTTGTTTGACAAACATGCCTTCGAGACATGCTAATCGATTTCAAAATATTGAAGATGTGTATAGAAGACAAGAAGCTGAGAAAATGGAACAACGTATTAATGAAAAGTTTGATGAAGGTATTGGAAAGTTGGAGAAATTGATGATCGATATGAATCAAAGTCAAAGGAGAAGGTCACCAATCTCAAACCATGGAGGAAATAGAGTTTCACCATCGGTTACGGAAGCGAGGAGGGTGTCATCACAATCTTATCGAGATTGAATAGAATCATCAGTTTCACTGAGGCGAGAACACCATGAGTACAGAAATGAAGAGAGAAGAACTCCACGAGAGTTTGGAGATGAGCCATATCGTGATGCTGAAAGGCATAGTAGAGGAGATATGCGTGATCATACAGATGTTGATGGTCGAGATCGATATCGAAGTACATTTGATTATGATGAAGATGGTGATAGAGGTAGTGTTCATTATCGAGATCGAGACCAAGTGCGAAATCAATATCGGGATGTAGAAGATGATCGTCGATGGGAGTCGGGGATGAAAATAGAGATTCCAGAATTCAAAGGAGGAATGATAGCGGAAGAGTTTCTAGATTGGTTATCGAATGTTGAAGAAATTTTTGACTTCAAGGAAGTACCTGAGCATCGTAGAGTTAAGTTGGTTGCTACTCGATGGAGGGGAAGAGCTATGGTATGGTGGCAACAAACTAAACTTACACGGGAAAGAATAAGAAAGTCGAAGATAGTTTCATGGGAGAAGATGAAGAAGTTGATGAAGGCTACTTTCTTGCCTTATAATTACCAGTCTCTTATGTATCAGCGCTTACAGAATTTGAGACAAGGGACAAAGTCGGTAAATGATTATGCAGATGAGTTTTATCAACTGATTGCAAGAAATGATATCATGGAGACGGAGGAACAGTTGACAGCTAGATTTGTTGGAGGATTGAGAATGCAAATTCATGATATGGTGAATATGTTTGATCCAAGATCCGTTGCTGAAGCACACCAGAAGGCTCTAGCTTGGGAGAGGCAAGATAGAAGAGGAGGTGGTGTGTTTACAAATTCCAACAATCAAGTGAAAGGGGCTAGTAGCAATATGAATGTTTCCAAGGCTGTTGGAAAACCGGTTGTCAATGAAGTTGCTAAGACCAAGGTCAACAACAATTTCAAGTGTTATAACTATCAGGAGTTTGGTCATAAGAGCAATGAATTTCCGAAGCCTAAGAAGCGAACGATGGTTGCTGAGGTTGAGGATGAGGATGCAGAATTAGAATGTTCCAATTCACCACAAGTTGAGGAGGAAGAAGAATTATTGTCAGGAGATGAGGGTTGTAATTTGATGATGAGGAGGTCGTGTTTGACGCCAAAGCAAGATGATGATTCAAGTTGGCTAAGGAGTAATATTTTTCAGTCAGCGTGCATTATTTTGGGAAAGGTTTGTAAGTTCATCATCGATGCAGGAAGTTGTGATAACATCATCTCTACAGAAGCTGTAAAGAAGTTGGCATTAAAGACAGAGAAGCATCTCAAACCCTACAAATTAGCTTGGTTGAGGAAAGGTGGGGAAGTGAAGGTTGGTCGAAGAGATTGTGTAAATTTTTCCATCGGAACGAAGTATAAGGATGAGATTTGGTGTGATGTGGTAGATATCGATGTATGTCATTTGTTGTTGGGGAGACCACGACAATACGATAGAGCCGTACAACACGATGGTAGAACTAACTGCTATAGTTTCATGTTCGATGACACTAAAATCACTTTGGTTCCTAAAAAGCGACAACATAGTGAAAGCAAGTTGGAGGAAATCGAAGAACTAAAGACTATGTTATCTTTGAAGGAGTTTGTCAAAGAAGTAGGGGAAGAGCCTGAAGTATTTCTATTGATTGGACATGAAAGTAGTGAAACGGTTGAAATTCCTGAGGAAGTTAAGCCAGTGTTGAAGGAATTTGAAGATGTATTTCCTGATGAATTGCCGAAAGAGTTACCACCGTTGAGAGACATACAACACCAGATTGATCTTGTTCTGGGAGCTGTGTTACCACATAGACCATATTATAGAATGAGTCCAAAGGAGCATGAACAGTTGAGAAGGCAGGTGGAGGAGTTACTTGAACAAGGGCGCGTACAAGAAAGTTTAAGTCCTTGTGCAGTATCATCTTTGTTTGTGCCAAAGAAGGATGGAACTTGGAGAATGTGTACGGATAGTCGAGCACTAAACAAGATTATAGTGAGGTATAGATTTTCGATGCCAAGATTGGATGACTTGTTAGACCAGTTGAATGGAGCTGCTTTTTTTTCAAAGATTGATCTAAAGAGTGGGTATCATCAAATTCGAATTCGACCAGGGGATGAATGGAAGACAACATTCAAGACGCGGGAAGGGTTGTATGAATGGGTGGTCATGCCATTTGGTCTTTCGAATGTACCTAGTACTATTATGCGAGTGCTGAATCAGATCTTTCGACCGTTTATTGGAAAGTTCGTGGTGGTATACTTTGATGATATATTGATATCAGTGGAAGCATAGAAGAACATCTACAACACTTGCGGGAAGTGCTGATGATACTTCGTCAGGGGCAATTTTACACGGCAACAAAGAAGTGCGTGTTCATGACTCGAAGTGTTTTATTTCTGGGATATGTTGTATCTGAAGTAGGAATACAGGTGGATCAGAATAAAGTTGAAGCAATCAAGGAATGGCCACAACCCAGGACGATAACAGAAGTTAGAAGTTTTCATGGTTTAGCATCATTCTACCGAAGGTTTATTCCACATTTCAGTAGCGTGATGGCACCTGTTACTGATTGTTTGAAGGGCAAGCAGTTTTCATGGTCGAAGGAAGCAGGATTTGCTTTTGAGCGAATCAAGGAACTTTTGACGACATCACCAATTCTAGTTTTGCCGGATTTTCAGTTGCTATTTGAATTACTTACTGATGCATCTAAAGTAGGAATTGGAGGGGTATTAAGTCAGAGGGGCCATCCAATTGCTTATTTCAGCGAGAAGCTTTCGGGAGCAAAGATGAGATATAATACTTATGACGTGGAATTCTACGCTATCATCCAAGCCATAAAACATTGGGGACACTATTTGTTACATAAAGAGTTTGTGTTGTATACTGATCATGAAGCCTTGAAACATTTGCAGGGACAGGATAAGGTTGCAGGCAGGTATGCTTCATGGATCGCATACTTGCAACAGTTTACATTTGTGGTAAAGCATAAGTCGGGAGCTACAAATCGTGTGGCAGATGCATTGAGTAGAAGAAATCATTTGTTGACTACGATGAAAGTTGAAGTGCCAGGGTTTGATGTATTTTCGGAATTGTTTGTTAAGGATCCTTACTTTGCTAAGATTGTAGATGAAGTCAAGAAAGGGAAGACGGATGAGTATGTGTTGGTAGATGGTTTTCTCTTCAATAAAATCGATTATGTATACCAGAGTGCAATTTGCGAATGAAGATTGTGAAGGAATTGCATGAAGAAGGCCACGTGGGAAGAGATCATACCATGCAGTTGATTTCTCAATCATATTTTGGCCTTCCATGAGGAAAGAAGTTGAAAGATTTGTGGAGAGATGTTACATATATCAAGTTTCCAAAGGGACAGCTACGAATGCAGGATTGTATATGCCATTGCCCGTGCCTACTAGACCATGGGTCGATGTTAGCATGGATTTTGTTTTGGGTTTGCCAAGAACTCAACGAGGGAATGATTCTATATATGTTGTGGTGGATAGATTTTCGAAAATGGCGCATTTCATAGCTTGTAAAAAAACCGTCGATGCAGTCCGTGTTGCTCATTGTCCTTTAAAGAAGTTTATCGACTACACGGGCTACCTGAGACCATTGTTTCTGACCGGGATACTCGATTTCTATGTCATTTTTGGTTGAGTCTGTGGAAGATGGTTTGGACTAAGCTGAATTTTAGTAGCGCCTATCATCCACAAACGGATGGGCAAACAGAAGTGGTGAACAGATCTTTGGGAAACTTGTTGAGATGTCTAGTGAAGGATAATTTGAAGAACTGGGATGTGAAACTATGTCAGGCAGAATTCACACATAATCATGCCGTTAATCGGAGTACTGGATTCAGTCCATTTCAAGTAGTATATTCAGCGATTCTGAAGGGACCGTTGGATTTGTCGACAGTTCCACGTCAGAAAGGGGTTGTTAAACGAGCTTGTGATTTCGTGAATGAGTTGCAGGAGTGTCACAGGATTGTTCATGAACGATTGTTTAAGTCAAATGAGAAGTATAAGCAACTGTCAGATAAGAAGCAAAAGAGTGCGGACTTTAAAGAGGGTGATTTTGTTTACGCAGTATTGACGAAAGATCGTTTTCCAGTTGGAACTTACAACAAATTGAAAGCTCGAAAGATTGGTCCAGTAGAAATCTTGAAGAAGATCAATGATAATGCTTATCGGTTAAGATTGCCGGATCATATCCATACTGCCGACGTTTTCAACGTCAAACATTTGATTCCATATTATGAGAACAAACATATCGAAGGAGAGGAAAGTGTGAATTCGGGGTCGAATTCTTTTCAACCAGGGGAGATGATGCAGCACATCAAGCCATACGGAGAAAGGAGTCAACGAAACATACCTTGAAGAACGAATGGCCGCCATACGTCGCTCCGCGACCTAACTCTATCACTGACCCTTCATACATCGCTACGCGACCTAACTCCATCATACGATGCTACGCGACCTAACTCCATCACCAATTCCCTAGGTCGCTAACTGTTAACCCGCCTTTTTACCAGGCCATGGACATGCGGGATTAACATAATCGGTTGCACGTTCGCCAAGGCTGGTGTATGATGGATCCAGTCGACTGGATGGATGGATGACGCAACGTGCTTATGAGATGGAAATGTGATTGGATAAAGATGAATCAACCATGGTTTGGGTCTAGGAAATATGGTTCAGCATTCAGTATGTTCGGCCATATCATTCGGCCTCCCTGGCATGTTCGACATCCCAAAGGATACTCGGCCTCGCAAGCACGTTCGGCCAAAAGTGAACGTTCGGCCAAAGTGAACGTTCGGCCAAAGTAAACGTTCAGCCTACAAGGAACACTCGACGTAGAGTATGTTCGGCATCTCTGAACGTTCGGCCTGGCAAACCAACATTTTATACTACTGGCATCGCATCGTTCGGACCAATGCGAGTTTGGCCTCCCAAGAATGTTCGGTAACGAAAGGTGGTTCGGCCTTCTCCCCAGTACGTCCGGCATTCTTTCACTCGGCATCCTCCACTCGGCATTTGTACTCAGCATCGAAGTACGTCCGACATTCCTTCACTCGGCATCCTCCACTCGGCATTTGTACTCGGCATTGAAGTACGTCCAGCATTCTTTCACTCGGCATCTTCCACTCGGCATTTGAACTCAGCATTAAAGTGCGCTCGGCACACCTCACCCCAGCATCGCTCGGCATGCATCACTCAAATGCCTCGACCGACATTATTCTATCAGACTTCGTTCGGCATTCTTCCTCCAGACGCTTCGTTCGGCATGGAACGGTTCGGCATTGATGGCTCGGCATTACATGGCTCGGCATATGTGGACCGACCATAAACTCGGTGGGCCTGAATCACGCAAAGGCCCAACAACTCAGGATTTGCCTATAAATACAGCATGTGGGGGTTCAGAAAAGGGATCCTGATTCTCTCTCCTGCTCTCTAACTTTTTATACCCTAAGGCTAAGGCTAGCCTATCACTTTGTAACTGTAATCGATTGTTACAGCAATAAAAAGAAATTATTGGAGTGGACGTAGGCCAGAGTTAGCCGAACCACTATAAATTCCGTGTCTTTACCGCTTTCATTTTAATTTCTATTATTCTTCATATTAAATATCCTCTACATACATCCTACCCGTGAACTGTGATTGTTGTTTGGTACATTCACTTGATTTGGGTGTTAGTGACCAATTTTGGTGCTAACATTTTGGTGCTTTCGCTGAGAATTGAACTTAGGAATTTTGGAGTTAGAAACTTGGATTTAAAAGAGCAATGGCTAGACCGTCAGCAAGGAAGCAAGTAATGGAAAGGAGCAATCAGGAGGGAAATCTAGAGGCTTCCTCTGGAGATGGAGCAGGCGGAGCATCCATTTACATCACTAGAGAGGAAATGGAGGCGATGATGAAAAGACAAGAGGAGATGATGCAGACTCTTCTCAGACAATTTGCACAAACAGAAAATGCAGGAGCTCAGATCCGTGGAGCTGGAGCAGAAGCACTCAACCAGCAAGCAGAGGGAATAGCTCGGCAGGGGGCAACCCCCAATCAGCAAACAGCTATCAATCCAGATGGATCTAGACTTGGGGGCATACCACCAGGAAATGTTGGACCAACCCATGGAGGGATACCAGACGATGTTGTGCAACCCGACACCAACAGGAGTGCAGGAGTGCGAGATGAGGAGTATGTGCCAGAATTCCCTCATAAACTCGGGGGGCAGACCAGAGGCGATGGACAAGGATTACATCTTGGGGGCAACGACAGATTAGCGGAGATGGTTAGACGGGCTATGAGGGGTGGATTGGTAAATAGAGACTTGGAGGATGTAAATAGGAGCCCCTTTACTCCTACTATCAGGCAAGCTAGGAACCCACCTGAATTTAAGCTACCAAATTTGGAAATGTATAATGGGAAGGCGGATCCAATGGTTCATCTGATGAAATACATAAGGCATATGGAGGTACTGGGGGCATCAGATGAGGTCATGGCTCGATGCTTCCCATTGTATTTGACAGATATCGTAGCTATGTGGTTTAGACAGCTGGAGAATGGTTCTATCGGCACATGGACGGAGCTAATTGAGAGGTTTATGAGATAGTTTCAGGTCCACATAGTTAGACCCAAGAACGTGATGACACTGACATCTATGAAACAATGGAAAGGGGAATTGCTCAGGGACTTCTTAACCAGATTCAACGCAGCGATAGCCACAGTAGATCGACCCGATCCGTCAATGGTTTTGATGGCAGCCATCTCGGGAATCGCGGATAACTCGGATTTCAAAATATCATTGGAACGGGACCCACCGAGGGATCTCGGGGAGTTCTATCATGAGGCGGAAAGGTTCTTGAGACAGGAGGATGCGCAAGCTGAGAGAGTAGGGAGAGAGGCTGAAGCTTATGCAGTGAGGGGTGGAGGTCCATCCAGGGAGGATCTAAGTAAAGATGATAAAGGAAAAAGGAAAAAGGAAAACGAATGGAAATGGTGGCACTTCGAAGAAACCTCGGAGGGAGTCAAAGTTTTCTTCTTACACAGATTTAACTGAGACTCTAGAAAGGATTTACTTGGACACTCGAGGGCGGCTCCAATACCGGAGGCCAGCAAAGAGAGAGCCTTCAGAATACGAACGGACATCGGGAAAGCATTGCCTATTCCATGAGCTGGATGGACACAACACAAACGACTGTAGGCATTTGAGGGATATCATTGAAGAGCATGTAAGGAATGGTCACCTACAGCAATATGTCAGGAATCGATCTACGACAGGGGAGCAAGAGCAGCCACCACCTACCTCTAGCAATGGCGGCATTGGGTCTGGTCAACGCCGGTTTACTATCAACTAAACAGGTTCATGGTTTTGAATAAGTAATAGAACTCAAAGTAATACGGCTAGGTCACTTACACACGTACGGGATTGAGGACGGTCCCTAGGCGTGCTCTGAGATAACTGAAAACCGTACTACTTGAGTCTATGAAATCCCGCTTTCTTTCTATTTTTCTGCAAACTTCGGTTTCCTCTTTCGTGTTTTGGACGTTTACTTTTCTTTGGTATGATTTTGGAGTTTGGATTGAACTCTTGGTTTGGTTGAATTTTTGGTTTTCCATTCTGGTTTTGATGTTTGATTTGGATTTTGATTGGGACTTTTGATATGGATTTATGGTTTTCTGATTGGATTCGGATCAATGTAATAAACAGTCCAGGTTCTATGATTACTGTCCCGACCGGAGAGATGGGGCAATAGTCACAAGTTACGAGTCCCTTCGCCGGAGAGCGAAGAAATGGACTCGGGAAGAATGTAAAAAGTCCTTGACCAGAGAGTCGAGGCCGGAGAATATAAAAAGTCCTTGACCGGAGAGTCGAGGCCGGAGAATATATAAAGTCCTTGACCGGAGAGTCGAGGCCGGAGAATATAAAAAGTCCTTGATCGGAGAGTCGAGGCCGGGGAATATAAAAAGTCCTTGACCGAAGAGTCGAGGCCGGAGAATATAAAAAGTCCTTGACCGGAGAGTCGAGGCCGGAGAATATAAAAAGTCCTTGACCGGAGAGTCGAGGCCGGAGAATGCAAAAAGTCCTTGACCGGAGAGTCGAGGCCGGAGAATATAAAAAGTCTTTGACCGGAGAGTCGAGGCCGGAGAATATCAAAATCCTTAACCGGATTGCTGAGGCCGGTGAATATCAAAGTCTTTGACCGGAGAGTCGAGGCCAGAGAACATACAAGCCCGTGATGGAAAAGTCAAGGCTGGAATAGGATAACACGACCCGGCGAGGTCTACAAAATCAAGATTAAGCCCGGAGAGGTCATGGATTTGATGATATGGTTACAAAAAGGATATGGACTTTGGATATCAGATTTGAGGCTATTCAAAACACACCTTCCAATAGCAAGGCATGTTTTGGGGGGCAAGTGTTAACCCACCTTTTTACCAAGCCATGGACATGCGGGATTAACATAATCGGTTGCACGTTCGCCAAGGCTGGTGTACGATGGATCCAGTCGACTGGATGGATGGATGACGCAACGTGGTTAGGAGATGGAAATGTGATTGGATAAAGATGAATCAACCATGGTTTGGGTCTAGGAAATATGGTTCGGCATTCAGTATGTTCAGCCATATCATTCGACCTCCCTGGCATGTTCGGCATCCCAAAGGATACTCGGCCTCGCAAGCACATTCGGCCAAAAGTGAACGTTCGGCCAAAGTGAACGTTCGGCCAAAGTAAACGTTCAGCCTACAAGGAACACTCGGCGTAGAGTATGTTCGGCATCTTTGAACGTTCGGCCTGGCAAACCAACATTTTATACTGCTGGCATCGCATCTTTCGGACCAAAGCGAATTTGGCCTCCCAAGAATGTTCGGTAACGAAAGGTGGTTCGGCCTTCTCCCCAGTACGTCCGACATTCTTTCACTCGGCATCCTCCACTCGGCATTTGTACTCGGCATTGAAGTACGTCCGACATTCCTTCACTCGGCATCCTCCACTCGGCATTTGTACTCGGCATTGAAGTACGTCCGGCATTCTTTCACTCGGCATCTTCCACTCGGCATTTGAACTCAGCATTAAAGTGCGCTCGGCACACCTCACCCCAGCATCGTTCGGCATGCATCACTCAAATGCCTCGACCGACATTATTCTATCAGACTTCGTTCGGCATTCTTCCTCCAGACGCTTCGTTCGGCGTGGAACGGTTCGGCATTGATGGCTCAGCATTACATGGCTCGGCATATGTGGACCGGCCATAAACTCGGTGGGCCTGAATCACGCAAAGGCCCAACAACTCAGGATTTGCCTATAAATACAGCATGTGGGGGTTCAGAAAAGGGATCCTGATTCTCTCTCCTGCTCTCTAACTTTCTATACCCTAAGGCTAAGGCTAGCCTATCACTTTGTAACTGTAATCGATTGTTACAGCAATAAAAAGAAATTATTGGAGTGGACGTAGGCCAGAGTTAGCCGAACCACTATAAATTCCGTGTCTTTACCGCTTTCATTTTAATTTCTATTATTCTTCATATTAAATATCCTCTACATACATCCTACCCGTGAACTGTGATTGTTGTTTGGTACTTTCACTTGGATTTGGGTGTTAGTGACCAATTTTGGCGCTAACACGAACGAACTGACTTATGTCGTGAGGCTTCCCTGAATCGCTCCGCCCTAGGTCGCGAATGAACTGAATTATGTCGCGAGGAATCGGTCCGCCCTAGGTCGCGAATAAAATGCGAAGCCGTAGGTCGCTTCGCCTAGGTCGCTGCCGAAGTCTGACGTCGCTACTATAGTGTATTGAGTCGCTGCTTGTTTCCTATGTCGTTGTGATGTAAGTCGCGAACAATTGTAACTCGTATATTTTTTAGGTCGTAGGTCGAATGTATTGTAACTCGTCTGTGCTGTATGTGTAGGTCGTGAGTTGGCTGTGTTGTGCTTGTGATGTAAATCGTTTGTATGTGTGTTGTAAACCCTATAAATAGGGGTGCATTGGCATTGTAAAAGGAGGTTGATTTTGAATAAACTTTTGTTTGAATGCTTTGTGCCTTTTGAAAATTGGAAGTTGAGTGTTAACTCCTTTCTCCATCTTCGGTTATTCAAGTGCGCTCGAATCAACGATTTTGAAGCCGATTCATGGAATCTCGTGTGCGAGATCAACGCAGAAGAATCGTAGATCTTTTAACACGGTATCGTGCGCGATCAACGTGTGGAGATAGCTATAATCCGGTATCTCTTGAGATCAACGGATTTGGGCACTTGGGTATTTTCAATCCATCGATTCTACTTTTCATCGCTTCATCCATTTTCGTTTATCCGCTGCGTCATCCCTCCTCTAACCATTGTCCCCACCACCTCCTTTCCTATCACAGCTATTTTCAATGTTACAACCTCCATTCCACTTAATAGAAGTAAGAGAAAACATCTTAACGGAAAGAAATGTCTAGCACAATTCTCCATTGATGGCATTTAACCATTATCCAAACCTCCTTTTGAAGCTTTCTTAGGTGGTCTCAATAACCGCTCCATTACACAAGTCCACTCTCCACCAACCACACCTACCTCTCCATCCAATGATTGACAAAATTGATGAACATCAGGGGAGCAAATGACTTCTCCAAACAAATTGAAATTCATGAATAAATTAATACCAACAATCTCCATTTAGTTGCAATTTTCGAAAACAAACTCAATGCTAGAAACAACATGCAAATATGCCACAACATAAAACCCAAATGAAATGTGCTTCATAACCTTCAATATTCTTGTTTTGGTAGAACTTTTATCATTTTCAACCCTATCACCTTCTCTCTCTCTGAACTCTACTCTTCCTATCAGATTTGCCACTTCTCAATCACCCACATTCTAGACAATCTAGTTTTTAACTGATTTTTTGTCTATGCACATAGCTCTCTCACTCCCAATAACGAATTCCTATTTGATTCATCTTCAAAAGTCTAGCATTTCTTGGATTATTATTGGAGATCGGAATTGCATACTCTCTTCATCGGATAGAATGGGTGGTAAACCCTTAGTCATTAATGAATCACACTGCAAGTTCCCTGTATAATAGAAATCGTTACAGGCTGAAATGATAGGCCTATACATTATTTATTTATTTAGTTTATTAATTAACTTGGGATTGCGGGTTCGAAATGATAGAACCCGGATTTATTCTGTAAATTACGGATTGAAATGATATATTATCCGTATCACTTGACCTAAGTTAGAAAATATTATACAGACCCGTGGTTATATATATATATATATATATATATATATATTCTAGAAATATTAAATATTTTAAAATTTAAGTGTTATAATACTTGCTTAAAAGTGGATTAAAATGATTATTGTAAGTATTGTGATATTTTACAAGTTTTATATGTAAATAAATAAATATTAAGAATTTAAATATAAACTTATCTTGAAAATTTTGATTGTAAAATAAACGGGATTTAAGTTAAGAAAAAATATACATGAGAATTTGGTATAGCATGAAATAAAGCGAATTTATAAAGATTAAGTTTTCTATGAATAAATAGTTAAATTTGTGAATTATGGAAGTTAAAAAATATAACTTGATTTTAATTGAAATTTAGTTTATTTTTTTTGAAACGGTAACTAAACTAAATTGTTAAGGAAATACATAGAAAATTTTACACTTGATAAGAAAGTATAAAGAAGTTAGATATATATTTTCAAATTTTACTTTATAAAGACCATCAAATATGGAATGAATTAAATAACTATATAAAGGTGGAAAGTTTATAAGTAATTTGTTTAAATAAAGGTTTAAATTTTATTGAAATTATATTAAAGCCTAAAGTTTAATTTATTTAAATTATTAAAAGGATATTTATTCATTTATCCAAGTGCTGAATGATGATGCAATTAAACTATGGCTAAACCTTTGGAATTTATATTGGCTTGAAAGAATAATAACTTCACCTTTAAACAGTTAAAATAAAGTATTTTGATTGAAGTATAAACTATTTTTAAAAAGTTTATAACCACGGGTAATAATAACGTTGGTTGTTAAAGAGACCGGGATCTGATATGGGCATACTCTCTGTCGATACCGAAAACCACTTTGACCGCCGTATACGCGGTGGAGATTCCAGAATGAAGTAGGATGGTGGTGACGTTTCCTTTGAGATAAATACGTGGACCCGACTCCCGTGAGTTGGCATAAGGTGGCTAAAACAGGAGCGATCGACGGATTAATGAGGTAGCACCTCTGATCGGACGCACTTCTTCGTATGCCATTCTATTACTTTTGTGATTGTTTTGGTTCGCACCTTTTGATATGGGAGTGTTGTTCGCGGTGGGCGGTAGTTGCGCGCTACGCGTTACCACCGGTCCGGAAGCGTAATTGGTATATCTACCCTGACATTGCCTAGTTGTGCCATGTCACCTACCATAGCGAGCCTTGTACGAGTTTGATTTGTGTCGTACCTATGGAGTATCTTCTCATAGTCTCCCGATCAGGAAATATGCAGGTACTGTATAGACTACTGACACTATTTATGCGTTAAGGTGGAAAATGTAAAGCCTTAACGCTATTTTAAAGTAAGTTTATTTTACAAATAGACACTGTTATAATAGCGAAGTATTACTACATAGTAAATAGTTTAACGGATGCTTAGAGGATGGGCGGTCCCAAGCATCCTTTAAGTTACATGTACTTTAATACAGCTCACTTGAATTAGCTCACACTATATAAGTATGTATGTCCTGACTCGAGTGTTTATGTTTTATTTCACACTCGGGTCAGGCTGAGTTGCAGTTCAGTCATCATTCCGAAGCTAGGACTTCTGTAGATCACTTTTCAAGCTGTTGGCAAATTTTCCTTTCAGTTCCTTATCTTAATTTATGTAATCAAGACTATTGAATATTGAGATTTACTATTGTTGTTTCAAACTATATTTGGGTTTAAAGACTATGTAAATTATATTATTTTGAGACTTTTAATAGTGGCTTCATGAACCACTATGTTAATTTTAAATTCCGCTGCGAGTATTCTGATTTCTGTGTCTGTGATTATTTATTTACTGTATATTTTGAGATTTGCCATATTTTATTTACAACGCGGTATTTTGAACAATTCAAGTCCAACATGTGCGGATGCGAATGGTTGAAAATATCGGGTCGTTACATAGAAGGCGGGCCTTCCATAAATTCCCTTACCTTCCTTCACTTTTTCTTCATTGTAAAAAAATATTCTAGTTGTTGCCAAATCCCAATGGTGACAATGAATGTATTAACTCTAATCACCATGGCTCTAATAGAAACACTATTATTGGTGCTGCTTGTTTCACTCCTAGGTTGAGCCACAAAATGTGGCAAAACGAACTTTACGGTTAGCTAACAAGGGAATTTTAGAATGAATGATTCAAGGATAAGGCTGGATACTCAATCGACTGTAAATTTCATTCCTCCAACCCCTTCGGTGGTTGAACTAACCTCATCCAACCTATAGTCCCTAGTGCTTACAGTCTTGTTAATACCGCCCAGGAAGGGGTGCTGCTTTAAACCCCGATCGAGGAAGCTCCTGTTCACCACAAGAGGCATGTTATGTGTGGACAAAGTCGCGTTATTTAAATTGACCTTGAGTTGGTCATACATAGAGAAATAAAGAATGGTCTTTCCCCTTCAATAGAACGACCATCTGCTTTTGATTGCCTATGGATGGCAAATGGAGCTCGAGACTTGAGGTTCAAGTATCTTAATATTTGTGGTTCTAATGCCATCGAAAAAGAGCATACGGTCCTCTCATTACACTTCCAGTTCCACAGGGGTGTGACTAGGCCATGATCAATAGAAGGGCGAGTCAGGAACTTACGGTCGCCCTTTAGACATATAGAGTGGAGATCCCCATCTCCATTAACAATATTCCTCCAGCACTACCCAAACCATCATCACCAATTATAAGAACACTACTATGCATGTCTAATCTCCTCCAATATTAATATTACCATGCTACATGGCTTCATGTCAAACTCATGTTGCTCAGCCAACCTGCAAAACGTCAAAGCAAACAATTACTTAATAAAAAAAACAGATCAATTCTAGTAAGAAAAATAAAATTAATAACCTTGAGAGAATAATCCAAATTATGCAGTGATCTTTTATTCAAAGCATAATTATTAACCTTTTTTAATTTATTGATCATTTTCTTTAAAACTAAGCACGGACAAAATGATCAAATAAACAATATTTTGTGAAATTAAAATGTAGATGAAAAATATTTTTCATAAAAAAATAAATTTATTTTTTATTGAAGATCTAAATTTATCTACCATTTATTCAAAACTTAAGTCATTTATCTTTTGTTTAATGATTAATTTATTGCCTGATTGTATAATATCTAAACATAGAGGAAAAAAATATCAAATGAACATATTTTTGCTAATAAACTAAATATTTTCTCTAAAAATAAATTAATAATGTAGGTCTCATTAATGGAGAATGTACTGTGACCCACTTATTATTTAGGATTATCGTATAGTCTTTGCATATGGCTTAATATAATAAGTAATGCAACAACATCAACATCACTAATCATGTCTCGGTATAAGAAAATATGCTTATAATTCACTGATAAATAAGCTGGAAAAGGAAAATGCTATTATTTTCTTAGGTAGGCTAAATGCGAACTTTCCCGCTTCACTTAACTTATTATTGACTACACGCTTACTTAGCCGTTTTTAATATTATTCCTTTCATCTCCTGTCCACAAAATGGAACATAAAGTAAACCCTAAATTAAATTAGTAAAGGACGAACTTGAGTGACCTCGTTTCATGTATTTGAATGTAGTGTTATATTCATAAACATTTTTCGTGATGATTTGAATATTGGGATATACTAAGTTAGCTCACACATACATAATTAAGTATGTAAATTTATTTTCATTTTTTTTTGTTCACATATGGGTTACCTTTGGAACAAAATATACATTTGTAGTTGGCTCCGTAATTTTCTATTTGCATTACTACTATAGTTTAGCCCAGCTACTCCAACTCACACAGCATATAAAATAATTAATAAATAACAAAACCAAGTTTTTAAAAATACTATGTACATGTGATATAGCTTTAGGCCGTTTTTGTTTTATATTGAAATTGACATCTTTTGACACACAAGTTTAGATGGTTCTTCACCGTGATAGTTTTTTCTGATGATGAACGTTGCTCTATTTTGCAGATTCTACCAATGTTTCGATCATATTCATACTATCATTTTTTGCAACATTATGGATAGAAACATTTGGTAGAATCTGCAAAAATGAAACGACGTTCATCATTTGAAAAAACTATCATTGTGTTAGATGGTGAAGAATCATCTAAACCTTCAAGTGCAACACCTTCAAGTGTTGGTTTGGAGAAAAGCGTTCTCGTTTAGAGAAAAGCTGATGCTTCTTTCATGATGCATCTACGTAATTTCTAAAGTGTAACGGAATCATTCGTCTATTTTTGCCTCTCAATTAAATTCAACTTTGATCTTTCGAATAATCCATTATCCATGCTTACAAACAACAAAACTTACATCACACGCTAATATATAATTAATTCAAATAACATTATTAATTTTATTATCACTTTAAATAACACTATTAATTTTATTAAAAACTTAGATAACATTATTAGTTTTGTTATTAATTTAAATAACATTATTAAGTTTATTAATATTTTAAATAACATTGTAAATTTAAGTAATATTATAAATTTAAGTAATATTATTAATTTCATTATTACTATTTTAAAAAACAATCAAATTGTTTACGGATGGTCATATTAAAAAAATCTACACCGGCTACTATTTGCCAACGACTTTGTAACAACGAATCTATATCAAATCATAACATTGAACAAAAAAATGAATAAGAGCATTTAATCATAGCAACGGAAGCGGGGTGCTTCTGGCAGTGTTTCCTTGAGGGGTACCTTTGGCTATGGGCCGGCGCTTGCGATAGGCTGACGATTGGGGGAAGGGGGGGAGCGCTTGCAAATGGCGGAGTGACGTGGGGGAGGTAGGGGTTGGCACTTACAGACGGAGGGGTGACATGAGGTTGGCGCTTTGCGATAGGGTTGATGAGGTGGTGCTAGGGCTGGTGGGGGTTGACGAGGGGGAGGCGTGACAGAGGCGGATGGAGGCTTGTGTGGGGGAGGAGAAGCTTACGGGTGGAGGATTCCGTGGGAGGAGTGGATCCTTGCGTGACCCGGGGGGGTGTGGGGGAGGGGATGCTTGCATGGTCGAGGGTGAGACATGAGTGGAGATATTTTTTTTTTCTTTTCGTTCACTAAATCAGTTACGAATGAGAAAGATGTGCGTCGATTAGGAGGTTATGGAGATGGGCAATGTCAAACCTACGCCTCGTCGATGTCATTATATAGACGTTTGCAAGTCGTCAATAATGTTGTAGGTAATGGTTTACTTTTTGCTTACGGATGCCGCGCCGACGTTATAAATAATGGCGTTGGCGGAGCATTGATCTCAAATAGATAAATAGTCACTTTTTAGCAGATGAAAAAAGGGCCAAACTTGGAAAACTAAATTATAAAACTCAAAATGATTTCCTTTTTCTTATTTTTTGTTTTTTAAACTATCAAAAACTATTTCTTCCATCATATTCTCTCCAACTGCCATTTGAAGTACACGTTCTATATATATATCTATACACACACACACACACATATACACATACATATATATATGTATGTATGTATATGTATGTGTGTGTGTGTGTCTATATATATATATATATATATATATATATATATATATATATGTATGTATATATGTGTGTGTGTGTTAGTATATATATATACATATATATGTATATGTATATAGATATATATGTATATGTATATATGTATATACACACACACACATATTACCAATGCTCTTAACTTTTTTTCTTCAAAACAGTACCATCGAGCCGCCTGCTTCTGCCCACCGATTTTTGTGGCATTTCATTTGTCATTTCCATCCATTCCGAAACTGAGGGAAAACAGAGTTGCATTCATTTTTTCTTTAAATGCGAGTCCTTTTGTCCAGCTCAAAAGAAGTATACATTTTTGTTCAATCTTTGTTCTTTTTTGAGAAGTTCTATTATGCGAACCTGCAAAAGAAGTCAATCGATCTTTGTTCAAAAGTTCCATTGTCACTTATGTCTACCTGCTATCTAGAGTTCTTCCCTTTTGCCATATAAATTATGTTTCTTTAACTAGCTTTGTTCATTTCCTAAATAGTAAGCATATCAGGACTTCTAATGAATTATATTTGCCTCCAAATAAAATTAGCACTCATCTCATGATATTGCTACTTAGATCACACTGTATTTGCATGCTAATGAGTATTCGGAATCATCCGCTTTGGTCATTATACAAGTAATCTGCATATCTCCATGAAACCTCCATTATACAAGTAATCATCATTCAAGAAACCATTTGTTTAGTTAGATTTGCCGCAAAACTAACTTAACTTGCATAAGTATTGTATAATTTTGCTTGTACGAACTGTCAACCTTTTCTTTTCTTGATGAGAGCTTCAATCTTAATTGTTAAACCACCATTGGTTAATAAAGTGGACAATGTCAGTTAATTGTTTTAGAGGCATGCATCCTTCTCAGCCGAAGCTGGTGGCGAAATAAAATTAAGTATACATGAAATGATGTAAACAAGAATAATGCAATTATTAGTAAGGATAAGTATCTTTAAATTGTACTCTTCTTTTATACTCAATCCTAGTCACTTAATCATTAAAATGGAGTTTAATGAAGCAATGGTTAGGAAATATTCTTTTTATAATTTCGGTTTGTACAACACTTTTTTGCTTTCTTATTAATATCTTATATTTCAAGTGCTTAATTGCTCCTAAATATTGAAAATTAACGATGATATAACAGTAAAAAAATTATAGCACTTTGTCATTTTGTTCTATTGTAGGTTTATGCTTAATTGCTTGTTTTTAACCTATACTTGATAGCTGAACGACGGACATACTGTATTTATTAATTATCAATAAAACTGTACTCATTTTAAAAAGAATGAAATTCAATTCCAGATATACAACGTTTAAATCTCTTCGTTGATAATTTGAAATGTGAATTTTGTGAAACTTTGTCATAAGTTTATTGACCGTGTCTAATACTAAATTGCGTTATCCAATTGGGAAAAACGGCAGAGGATGAAATTAAAATTCACTTGAGTGTATCAAATTAATTATAATTATCGTATTTATTAAGGTTATCAATAGACTCAAATACTCCATCTGCAAGACTGGAATTAGCGTGTCTCTATATGCTCTTGCATATTTTGCGGCCATGTTGTATAAAGGAAAATTATATTTAGACGTTCGTTTAGGTATTATTTTTCTCATACTGATGGAATATGCTTATGCATTAGACAAAGCACTGTAATATTATTACTTTAATTAATAGCATTATCAACTATACACATTTCTATCAAATATTCTAGGTATTAAGGTTGTTTATTGCAGTCAAAGTTATGTTCTTAATTTTTAATATAATGAATATAAGTTCCCACCAATATTTATATAGCTTATAACCTTCAGGATTCCTATGTCTTTTACAGAGACATCGAATATAACCAAATATTCTTCGTATGTGCTCAAAGATGAATATTATTTATGTCTGTACACGGATCTTTTAAGAGAAAAATCCTTCCTCCTTAAGAAATAACTTTTCTTACATAAATTATGTTAGCGTTTTCTTTCTTGGTCTTCCTTTAAAACATCGCCTTCAGAAATTTTAATCAACAAATCCATACGAAATATATTGAAAAGGCCTGATTTGAAATAGTCTGTTTTAGCCAATATTAGCTGGCAAACATTTGTGTTGCAATGTTTCGTTATTTGATTAATACACAAGGAAACAAAACATGCTCACAACGCATATTCCAGGCTATAAACAAACATTTGTGTTGGAAGTCATTTCTTGCATCTTTCATTTGGGACTTTCATGTTTTGATAAGATGAGCTCTATTTTTGGAACATGCAATGTAGCCAATCAGTTGAATAATTAATTAGTAGATAAATTCTCTTATGATTTTCTACCATATGAAAAGATTTAAATATTTCCTTATGGTCATATATCTTAAGAAGATATCGGTTACCCTTCATATTTGCTACACCTCAAATCTTCGATTTTAACAATTTTATCGGAGAATTTGAGGTGCAGCAAAAATGAAGTGTAGTCTGTCCTTGAAGAATATGGTAGTCCTTCCAAGTTTGTAACGGTGCACCAAAAGTTTCTATTTTATATATAGTGGAGGTGGAATCAAATTTTAGCTATCATATCCTATTCCACAATGTACTCAATGATGTATATCCCTTAATTAAAGTTTATAAATAGTGGATTCACCCATTTTAATATTAGTCCATGTACTTTAAAAAGAAGCCTTGTGTCGAGTATTATATACAAAACTAAAAGCAAATATACGTCTAGATATAATTTACTCACCATATAAATGTCAGTATAATATAAACAAACGCTAGATTATTCACTTGCCCTACGAGTCTACATATAAATAGACACCTATACTTCATAGTTCTCAAAGTGAATAAAAATAAAAATAAAAATAAAAATAAAAATGGGTGCACTTGACTATCTCTCAAACTTTTGCAGTTTGACGGACACAAAGAGAGCTTTATTGAGAAGAAAAAGAAAAAAGCCATTACAGGTAGCTTGTCAGCGAACATAATAATCAATGAAATTTTTTTGATAAAATATTATATGTTGCCATTCAATCTTGCTTAAAGAAATATAATCATCGTTTGATTTGTTCATCAGACTGTGGAATTGAAAGTGAAGATGGATTGTGATGGCTGTGAGAGAAGAGTGAAGAATGCTGCTCGATCTATTAAAGGTACTTATCTTTTCTCTGTATATATATTTCTTCTTGAGCCATGATCATAACAAATGTGTACTTGATAACTTATTCTATTTTTCATTTGATGAAAGCTGCAGCGATTGCCTTTATCCGTGTTCATATATAGGGTCTTCTTCTTTTCTGTAGTTTTGGTCTGGGTTGGATATTTCCATAGATTCAGTGGCTTATAAAAAAAGCTAGTCTAATTATTTGATGTAATCCTTACCAATAAAAGTTGATTTATTTTTTCCACTTTTTTTTACTAAAAAGTGAAATGTTTTACTGCTTTTGGTAATTATTTTGAAATCACTTAAAAGCAAGTGTCAACAATTGCTTAAATTATACTTCAACCTTATACATGCTCAACAAATCACCAGACAAATATCAAAGTTTCCATTATTCTGATTCTGGCTAAGCTTTGTATCTTGTTTTTTAGGTGTGACATCGGTAGAAGTGATTCGAAAACAAAGTAGAGTGATCATAACTGGGTACGTGGATCCGAATAAAGTACTGAACAGGGTAAAGAGTACGGGAAAAAGAGTAGAATTTTGGCCATATATACTACAAAATATAGTTGCATATCCGTATGCGAATCAAGTGTATGACAAAAGAGCTCCATCTGGCTATGTGAGAAATGTGGTTCAAGCTTTCCCTGCTGCAAATTCACCTCATGAAAATTATATGTCTATGTTTAGTGATGATAATCCTAATGCTTGTTCTATCATGTAGGGACATAGTCCTGAATTTTACAAATGTCATAATCATCGTTTCGATGATCGTAATGTTTTGCAAGAGTCAGTTGTATGTTCGTCGTTGTTAATTTATTAAATAATAGTTGTTAATCTATTAAATAATAGTAAAGCAGAAGATTTTAAAGCTCTCTCATTGAATCTGCAATTTCTCTCTTCTTTCCTTAAAAGTCTCGAAATATTTTATATTCAATTCTAAATCCATATATATTATTCAATGCATCTACTTTTAGCACATATATTATATCAGATTGTATTACTCGTGCGTCACCTACAGATGTTATAAACTTATTGTCCGTCATAGTTTTAAAACTTACAGATGTTATAAATATATTGATTCAATTTAACAACTATACTTTTACCGATAAATATAAATAATATCTATAGTAATATATCTATACAGTAACCAGTTGTAAGATTGGAAACTCATAACTCTGTAAATATCCAGAGCTCAGATAATCAAAACAAACACACATAAACATCCATGCTAATATCTTTCAAAGCTTTATACTAATGAAACGTATAAAACTTATTTTTGTAACCATGCAAAGGTACTTGAAGCCTTGGTACATTTGAAATCATAATATTCAAAGCATATATTTTTTAAGATCTCATACATGATCCGATACATAACCAGGTTAAACCATTCAACATTGTACTTAGTTTCGTTCAAGATGCTCACATTACAACAAAAAAATACATCATAATCTTTGTACAACTATAGAGTTCAAATCTTCCCTAGCACAACCTCTTCTTTGATGCCAGTCCATCCAATCTATAGTAACAAAAAAAACTGTAAAGTAATTATACCTCTACTCATATAAGAAACCAAATTAAAATTAATTGATATCAGATAATAAATGATCGTGTAAAGAAATTAATCCCAAAGGTCAGAAACAAATTAATTAGATTTGTATGCAATAGTAAAAGGTACACATATGGTTCAATATGATCTATTTCATTCAAATTCAAAAAAAAAACACCTATTACATGGTAGAGTCTTCCTCTTTTTTCTCATTCAATGCAATTATCTTGCTTCGACAGTTTCATATCTTTATCACATTTCCTAAATAATAATCACTACACAAGCTTTGGTCACTTTTTTATTATTGCTCCACTTAGGTATTTCTCTATATCTCAATTTTTTAATCTAATGTGTTATTTCCTTACTTTTGTGCATAATGAAATAAATACTTTTATATACAATGCAAGTATAATTAACTTTCTCATTTTGTATTTTGGGCTTTAGTGAGAGTGAGACAGATTATTAGTAACTAGTGATTTTTGATTTTATTGTTAAATAAAAATAATCAATCTTTCAATGAGATGAAAAAAAGATAGAGAATTTTTTTTCTTTATTTCTCTACTAAGCAGGCATTACCCTTTCTTTTCTATAGAATAAATTAATTATATCTTACTCATGGGGCGGTGAATTCTTAGACCGAGCTAGATTTCAACCAGCGTAGACAATCGTCAACGAATTTTATTTAGTTTAATTATCATGATAATACAGTGCAGTTTTTACAAACATTTTAGCTCTCTGCTACAAACATTACTATGCATAGAAGATAAACTATTTTCTCATCAGAAAAGGAACTATAATTTGAATTATAACAATTTTTTCAAAAAAGTTCATCATATCTTCATTTTATTTGCTATTTTTTAAGTTAATTTTTTTTATTACTAATAGTTTATGTTCACAGGGAACAGGAAAGATGAAAGCCAACTATTGTAGTTTACAGTCTCTGCACACATTTATATAGGACTGCAAAATCAAAGTGAGGGCTTATAGAATATGGAAGTCGATTAACTTGAAGAACAATGAAACTTTTGCGATTAACATGTTGCTTATTGATGAAGAGGTAAGAACTGAATTACTGAAAGTAACTATTTAAAATTATCTTGACCATATTAAAAAATTACTTTTTTTATCAGGGGTGTCAAATGGTTGCAGTCATACCAAAATTTTTAATGAACATGTTCCAATTTAAATTTGCGGAGTGATCAATATTCGAAATAAGCAACTTTAGCATCAAAAATCAAAAGAAATCTTATCAGGTCATGGAAAAGTCATACGATATTGAATTTTGTGCTTACACATGCATAATAAAGGTGTTTGATGGTGAAACAGAGATTCCTAAATACAAATTTGAGTTTTTCCATTGGATGAAATAGAATCGCAGTATGGAAATGACACATATCTGTTAGGTATGATCGTACAAATATACATAGGTAGAATGAACCATTTGAATCAAGCTTAGTTAACAATGTATTAATAACTCCAGATGTGATTAGAAAACTATGTTCCATGTCAAGCATTGAAGAAGTAACCAAGTTTGACGAGCTAAAAAGCAAAAGTTTGAAAAGAGATTATCATTGCAAATTCCAGTAATGGTTTAATCTTTACTGTCATTGTTATCTTCACAGAAAATTGTAGATAAGAATTATGTTATCTCTACAGTGGTAAAACAATTCGTATTACCTTATGAGGAGATTTTGCTGAACAATGCAATGAAGAAGATATTTCAAAAATTAAAGGAACCATTGTCATAATAGTTACCTCTACTACCATCGGAAGCCATGGAGGTAAAAAAATACCCCATCAAATAATGATTCTTCCTTCATTAAATAATTATTACTGAAATACTATTATATTTTTATAAGCAGGTGGATATTTCTTACATTTAACAAATGCTTCCAAAATGTATATAACTATGTCGAAATTCTGTGCTTGAGTCTAGATCAGAACGTTATGTGAATAAAATAATATACGTACATCCGTATTTATCTCAATTAATTATTTAATATACCAATTTCTTTTTATTCACATTTTTTTTATTTCCATTCGCTTATTCACAATTTTCCTTTTTACCAATCTTTTACTTAATCTTCATTCAAATATTAACTTGGTATATTTTTCCCTATACCAAATTTTACTTAAGAATTTCATCCTTTACTTTTCTTAAGTTTATTATAAATATCTTATACAACCTTCTATAGTTATTTTTTTCCACTTTACCACTGAAGTTATATCCATTTTTCTTATATTCAATTTACATTTCAATTTCATTTATTTTCAATTTGCCTTCCAATTACTAGTTTATTTCCAAACCTTTCATTTTTATTTAGCCCATTCGAACTAATTTTCTAATTCCACTTTACTTACACAATTTAAATTAAATATCATTCTAATATTCAATTTCAATTCAGTTGCTTACCCATTTAAATCAATTAGTTTACTTACCAATATTGTTTTCAATCCCTTGTTTTGTTTAGTCCAGCTTGAGCTAAATTTCAAGATCCCTCTTAGTTTAAGTTAATTCTCTTTTCAGTTAATTTCCAAATTTTATAAGTTCAAACTTACCAATATTCTATTAATTCGTTCCTTCGCATTTTATTTCACTTAATTGGTTTATTTTACTCATTTATTTTGACATAATTCAAATTTAAACATTATTCAAATGTTCAGTTCCCATTTCCATTTAGTTAAAAATTAAACTAATTTGTTCATTCACAAATTATTTCCAACTTAATAAATTTTATTTCAATGTCCACTTCATTTTGCCTACTTAGAATTTTTCCTCAAAATTCACTTTTATTTAACTTGATTTAGTTACACTCCATTTCCATTAAAATTTTTAACTTCCATATGTTTTCCAACTTATTTAAATTCCATTCACTACTCTCTTCCAATTTACTTCATCTAATTGGCTTAGTTTTCTAACTTATTTCGTTTTCACACTTATTTTAATTTAACTCTTCTTAAGTTAAATTTTATTCTAAACAAATTTCTAATTTTTATATGTTTTCAAACCCATTTATTATTCCATAAACATTTTTAAATGACTTCTAGAGTTTAAGCAATTTCTTAACATTTCAAAATCACCTTTGAAATCAACTATATCCAAAATCCCTTGGTATATCAAATTATCCCTTTGAATTTCAAAACCAAACCCAGTTTTGCAAACAACTCCAATTTAAAACATTCAGGTAGCAATTCCTCCTCTAGAAACACGAAAATGAATATCGGTGATTCTGTAGTCACCGAAATTATTTTCAGTGGCCCAAGTGAGTTTAGTGCTTTTATTATATATTTTTCAAAAACATTTCAAATATTTTTTGTTCCAAATCTTCCAGGATTTCATATCTCATTTAAAAATATTTTCAAATAATATTACTATTATTCCTCCAAAGCCTTTGAAAATCAGTTTCAAACTCAAAGGAAACTAAATTTTCTTAGATTTTCAAATTTCAAATCCTTCCAATCTATATTCAAATATTAATCTGGAATTTTTATTCTATATCAATTATAACTCACATTAATGATTCATATTCAAAAATTCTATTTTATATATGAATTTATTTCGTAGCTTTTGGTTATAACATTACTTTCTTATTTCAATTCCTACAACAACAATGATTATAATTTAATATTATCATTCCCTAGCACCCAAGCAACCATATATACTTATAATTTACTAAAATTATTTCTTCCATATATAAAAATAATTTGGGCTAAATTATTTCATTTACCTCATTTAAAACAATACCGTGTCGAATTGTTCTATTTAAGTGTTTAGAGATCCATATCAATAACATTAATTACTCGTATTGACCAGAATCCATAAGCCGCTCAACAAACCAATAAACACAATATAAAACAATTTTATATTCACTAACAGATACATGCTTATATCTATTAATACACTCAAACTAATTCTAGGGTGTTATTGACCCTATCTCTAATGAGTAATCCCCACTAGAGCCAAAGTTCTCGCTTATCCTTCAGCTATGATGCCAATTGTGACGACCCGCAAATCCGTACCCCTTCGAGTCGATAATATTCTCCATCAGTTCAACTCAAATTGGATGGATGTACGAATCATTAGGGTTAAAGAAGAAAAGAGGTAGAAGAAGAAAAAGAAAACAACATCAGAATCTCACAATCGCAACGGAACAATATACAATAGATAACAATTTGTCTTTATAAAAACTATAAACTGTTTTATACATTACATCATCAAAGTACAACACAAATCAATATCACAATACAGGACAATTATAATAACTTATCCTCACAAAAAATGACTATACAGCTTACACTGCACAGTAGAATATACATCAAGTACGTGTGATACGTCTCACCATCCAGCTCGCCTCTGAGCTCCGTAGTATCCTATCCTGTATCTAAAATACTCGGTCTGATCCGAGCATTATAATAAAATAACACCTGAGTCAATCTGGAAGACCAGCATGAGAAAACACACTCAATTGGACTATTAAAGTTTTCAAAATCCTTTGAAATCAAAGGTATCAAGTAAGACCATGCTACAAACAAACATGTTGGGTTTTTTTACCTTACGATAACCAAAATACTTTTTCATCAAATCCGTCTGATATTATAATAGTGTCTAAGTACAAATACTTATTCAAATAGCCAAAATTGTTACATTCAATAAATTCCAGCATAATAGGTGTACAAACAAGTCCGAAGGCACTTATTGGCGATTGGGTTTCCATACAGTGGCAGGGCTACCGGGGTACCGCCCGTCACAATACCTAGTCTCGATCAGAGTACCGAGGATCACTCCCGGTCCCCTACAATACAAGACCGGAGCCACCCCTTACTGAATAGTCCGAATTAGATCACCCTGCGGTTCGGATCAGCAACTGCCCACCAAGCCGAGATCAAAATGGGACTCTAGACAAGGATGACCTTACCCTACTTGGGTGCTACCCATTTAGCCTTGCTACACCTCTCCTGTTTTAGCCATTCCCGGTTGATGAGGCTAGAGGCTATGCGTTACCTTTTTAGAACACATTCACTTAGAATGCTCATCGTCCTCCAATGATGATGGTCTGACAGCATTCGTCCATACAAGTTGCCCTGGGTATGGACAAACCGAATCACCGTCTTCATAATCTTCACGGTCTTCATTCGCTACGTTCAAATCGAATCGATGTGGTTTTCGAATAATTAAATTCGATCCCGGTCTCTTCGAAATGATCAACGCGTTGGCCAATATTAATAGTCGAATATTTAACTATCAAATTAAACAACCATTCAACCAATTATTTTATTTCCACTCAAAAACACCAAGCCTTACTAAATTTAGCTTTTAAATAAATCATATCATTTATCCACAAAAAAATACATTTAAAACATTTAAAATAAAGCTACTTAAATCACTTTATTCAAAATAATAGTTATGAAATTCTATAATAATTTCCCAAGTAAAACTTTAGCCAAAACTACTTCCAAAATAAAGCTGTTATATAAGGTATAAATATTTAATAGTTATCCTTTACATTAAAATACTAATTTAACCTTTAAAAATAATTACTACTATAATTAACTTAAATAAATATCAACTTTAAAATTTTTAAAACAACTAAATAATAATTTTTCTAAAACATTCTTCTAAAACTTCTAATTTATACTTAAAAATCTCCTTTGAAATTATACTTGGTTTTTTAGGAAAATACACTTTTCATTCCAATATAGTCCATCTAGTCATTTATAAATCCTTCTCGATTTATCTCCAGTTTCATTTACGTCCCAATCCTGTAAATTTTCTATTCCATACTTTTTAAAAATAAAACTCTCTTTTATTTATAAAAATCCCTTTATAAATTTCCACCGTGAATTTATAAATCAAATTATCCACTGATAAATATTCACTTTATTTATAAACCCATTTTATAAATTCCATAATCTTATGCCCCTTTTAATCACTGTTTTCAAAACACTTAATTGATTTTCATATCAGTTCTCTGAATTAAATTCCCTTTAAAATTTATTTCTCGACTTATCCAAATTTATTCCAAAATCCATTAATTCCAGTTTTACTCTTTTGTTATGATTTAAAACCTTATCTAAATCTGAAATATCAATTTCATACTCTATTTCAAAATTCTTCTTTTATTTTTTTCCAATTCATTTAAAAATTACACTTTAAAAATAAATCAGTTGCACCTTAAAATCAATATTTTTAAGTCCTAAATTTTAAAATCTTTTAATTCACATCTATTCAAAGACTCTATCCTTTTCCCATATTTCGAAATTTATTGAATAGGATTTTAAAATCAACTATTTACTTTTTCCAAATTCACCCTTTTAAATTTATCCATTTTTACTATAAATTTCCTTCCTTAAATGTTCCCTTCTTATTTCCCTTTTAAAATGCAATATTTATATTTTTAAAATGCCATAAGATATCGAGCAATATATTAACATCAAGTGTTTGCGCCAAAATTGGTCACAAACCCCAAATATCGTGAAAGCACTAGTGTATGAACGCAGATCAGCAATAAATGATCACAAATCACAGATCTACATAATGTAGAGGATAAAAAATGAAGAATAATAAACTTAAAACGGAAAGATATAGACAGAAACATAAGATTTATAGTGGTTCGGCTATCTTCGGCATACATCCACTTCAAAATTTAATCTTTTATTGACTTGTTTTGTTGGTTACAATTGATTACATCGGATTACAGTGATGAAATTCGAGTAGAACAACAGTCTTGTAGTGCAAAGATGTTTTCGGCAAAGTCTGGACGTCAGATAGCAAAAAGACCCCTTTTGTATGGGCTCTGAGGTGCTATTTATAGGCATAGGCTGCAAATATCTCGCTCAGATCTCGGGAGACCTCTTTTGGCACGTGAGTGGGTCCACACAACTCCCAGGTGATTTCGACTCGATCCATGGTCGATACGAATGAATTTCGTATCGATCAAGATTTGACCCAATCGAGTTGAAATTTGTCATGAACATTCTTTAGGTTGTACACAAGCTCCTGTGAAAATTTGGTGGCGTTTGGACTTGTGGATTATGAGTTATGATCGATATGAATTGTAGTTTGCATAGAGATTGAAGCGTTCATCTCCATCCATTCGTCTCCATCCCTTCATATTAGATGCATTGATGATGTGGCTCGAAAGTCCAAGGGAGATCCACTTATAACGCCGAGTTGACTGCTTCCTTCACATCGATCGATACGAACACAGCTCCTGAACCCCTCGTATCCACTTAACATAGCCATCCTAAGAACGCCCTTCAGTCTTCTTCAAATCGATGCATGAGTGGGTCCTTCGTATCGGTCAATAATCGATCGATACGAAATGCTTATCCAAGTCCCTACGACCACTGCTTCATCCTTCGTATCGATCCTAGTCCTGATCGATACGAAATGCACTGACATACTTCTCCATCCAATCGGTACGTATATCGATACGAAATCTGCAGCCTGAGTCCATTTTGATCGATACGAATGCGTCGATCCAAAATAAGTAGCCGAATCCACTTCCATCGATATGAGCTGTATCGATACGAACTTTATCGATACAAAATCAGTTCCACCCAATATTGATCGATCCATATCCCGAGCATATGAACTCTGGTTGACCTGAAATTTGAAACGTAGCCTCTCCTAACCTCGTCCATCATTCCCAATCGATTCCATCTTGATTGAAGCTTGGCCAAATTTTGACAACATCGATCATAGCCATGTTTCCAATCAATCTCCAACCCTGACATCCATCCTTTCTAGCCAACCTATTGATATCCTGGCCTTGAGCAAAAGGTAGGATAAAATTTGCTCCCTAAAACATGCCTTGTGGTAAGAAGGTGTGTTTTGAATAATTCCGAATCTGATATTCGAAGTTCATATTCCATCCATAGTCATCCTATCCGTGTGTCATGACCGTATCCCGATTCATTTCCACGAATGTCCTGAGTCGATGTCTTATTTTGAATCCAGTAATCAAATCCTTAGCCAATTCATATCCATCTAAACTTGACAATCTAGTTCTAATCCATCCATATCTGATAACCAACATCCAAATCCAGGACCTCTCCAGATCGATATCCAAATCCTTAGTTGTTCATAGCCGATATTTGTATCCATAACCTCTTTGGGTTCTTGTCAAGTGCAACCCACGCTCGAGGAGTTGTACTAAGAAATGCCTTGATGTCCATGGTCCGGTGTCCCTGAACGCTGAGTAGTGTCATGGCTTAAGTCCTAAGCCGAATCCTGGTCGCTCCGGACCCTTGTTGAGCATAGTCCATACTCGACGACCTGAAATAGTAACCGACAGATATTGTCGGGACTAAGTCCTAGGCCGAATCATGGTCTCTCCGGACCTTTGCCGAGCATAGTCTATACTCGACGACCTGAATAAGCCAATTCTCCACGTTCGGATGAAGAGACTTACCCCTTGCTAGGCATAATCCATTACCGATGACCATTTACCAAAAACTAGATAAAAATCCAAGCAAAATCCAATCCAAAATCCAGATCGAATCGAAAAACCAAAAATCCGCATTTGAAATCCAAACCAATATCCAAACATGAAACAATCATCCAAACGAAAGTCCAAACAAGAATACAAACAAAATCAAGAGTTCAAACCAAATTCCAAAACCAAACTAGAAAAAGCGAGTGTCCAAACCGAAGAAAAAAGAAAAAACAGATTTCACAAACCATAGCATCGTGGTTTATCATCATCTCAGAGCATGCCTAGAGGCCATCTCTGTACCCGTACATGAGTAAGTGACTTGGCCGTTTGCCTAGAGTTTACTACTTACTTCATATCATCCCTGTCAGTTGATAACCTATCGGCCATCATACCTGGGCCTCACGCCATTGTTGTTTGAGGTAGATGGTGGCTGCTCTTGTTCCACCTCCGCATTCCGAGCCCCGACGTTTTGTCGTAACGGGCCATTCCTTACATGCTCCTCGATTATATCCTTTATATGCCTGCAGCTGATGGTATCATGTCCGTCCAAATAGTTAAAAAGTCAGTGCCTCCCAGATACTCTTTCATATTCCGAGGATTCTCTCCTTGCAAGCCTTTGGTAGGGAAGGCAATCCCCAGTCTCCATGAATATTCATTCTAACGTCTCTTTCAATCCTGTGTAAGTGGAGAATTTTGGCTCTCTCCACCGCTTCCTAGCTTTTCCTGATTCGTCATCCATCTTCCTTTTTCCTTTATCCTTATTTTTATCCGAGCTTCTGCTGGATCGCCCTCCATCCTCCGCCGTGTTCACCTCCTTTAATTTCATATCTAAACATGCATCTTCCTGCCGAAGGAATCTCTCAGCTTCTTGAAAGAATTCCCCGAGATCCATTGGTGGGTTCCGTATCAATGACACTTTGAAATCCGAATTCTCTCTGACTCCTGACACTACTGCCATTAAAACCATCGATGGATCCGACCGATCCACCGAGACAACCGCTGCATTAAACCGAGTTAAGAAAGTCCTGAGCGATTCCTCTTTCCTTTGCTTTACCGATGTTAGCGTCGTTACGTTCTTGGCTTTTAGATATGAACCTGAAACTGCATCAGAAACCTGTCCACCAGTTCTGTCCATGTCCTGATAGATCCCTCTTCCAACTGTCTGAACCACATAACAGCTATATCTATCAAGTACAGAGGGAAACATCGGGCCATTACATCCTCCGATGCCCCAGCACTTCCATATGTTTCGTGTACCTCATCAAGTGATCAGTAGGATCAGCCTTGCCATTGTATACCTCTAGAGTAGGTAGCTTGAACTCTGGTGGGTTTCGGGCCATTCTGATTTCACGGGTAAACGGACTCCTGTTTACTTCTTCCAGATTTCTGTTTGGCAAACCTCCGCGCGTAGTTCGCCTGATAATCTCAACTAATCCAATGTTGTCCATCAAGGGTTGCCCCCTGAGTCTTCGAGGGAATTCTGGTACGTACTCTTCATCACACGCTCCTGTATTCCTGCCAGCATCTTGTTGTGTGGTGTCACCTGGAATTCCTACATGAACTGGTCCATCGTTGCCAGGTGGAGTGCCCCCGAGCTTGGATCCATCATGATTAACAGTCAAGTGCTGATTAGAGGCAGCGCACTGTTGAGCTGCTCCATTCGGTTGCCTGTTGAGTCCTTCCGCTTCAGCTCCGTGGATCTGAACTCCTGAAGCTCTAGCTGTTCCTGCTTTTCCAAACTTCCTGAGGAGGTTCTGCATCATTTCCTCCTGTCTTTTCATAAACTCTTCATGCATAGCTCTCATCATCATCTCCATCTCCTCTCTAATGATGAAGGCTGAAGTCTGATTAGCTTCTAAAGACGCTTCTTGGCTTCCTTCATGTTGGCTTCTCTTTGCTCTTTGCCTCCTTGTTGATTGCTTTGTCATGGTTCCTTTTTGATCTAATCCTTTAGCCTTTCAGATTTGAACTTCAAATCTGGTATAGCGGGTGATAGTCATTCTCAGTGAAAGCATCAAAGTGTTTGCGCCAAAATTGGTCACAAACCCAAATTTCATAAAAGCACCAGTGTATGAATACAGATCTGCAATAAATGATCACAAATCACAGATCTAGATAATGTAGAGGATAAAAAATGAAGAATAATAAACTTAAAACAGGAAGAAATAGACAGAGACACAAGATTTATAGTGGTTCAGCTATCTCCGGCCTATATCCACTTCAAAAGTTAATCTTTTATTGACTTGCTTTGCTGGTTACAACTGATTACAGCGGATTATAGTGATGAAATTCGAGTACAACAGCAGCCTTATAGTGCAAAGATGCTTTTGGCATAGTCTGGACGTCAGATAGCCAAAAGATCCCTTTTCTGTAGGCTTTGAGGTGCTATTTATAGGCATAGGCTGCAAATATCTCACTCAGATCTTGGGAGACCTCTTTTGGCGCGCGAGTAGGTCCACACGATCGATCCAGGTGATTTCGACTCGATCCGCGATCAAAACGAACGAATTTCATATGGATCAAGATTTGACCCATTCGAGTCGAAATTTGTCATGAAAATTCTTTAGGTTGTACGCAAGCTCCTATGAAAATTTGGGGGCGTTTGGACTTGTGGATTATGAGTTATAATCGATACGAATTGTAGTTTGCACGAAGGTTGAAGCGTTCGTCTCCATCTAATCATCTCCATCCCTTCGTATTAAATGCATCGATGACGTGGCTCGAAAGTTCAGAGGCGATCCACTTCTAACGCCGAGTTGACTGCTTCCTTTGTATCGATCGATACGAACACGATCGATACGAATACGGCTCCTGAACCCCTCGTATCCACTCAACATAGCCATCCTGAGAACGCCCTTCGGTCTTCTTCGAATCGATGCATGAGAGGGTCCATCGTATCGATCAATAATCGATCGATACGAAATGCTTATCCAAGTCCCTGCGACCACTACTTCATCCTTCGTATCGGTCCCAGTCCTGATCGATACGAAATGCGCTGACATACTTTGCCTTCCAATCGATACGTATGTATCGATACTAAATCTGCAGCCTGAGTCCATTTTGATCGACATGAACGCGTCGATCCAAAGTAAGTAGCCGAATCCACTTCGATCTATGCGAACTGTATCGATAAGAATAGTATCAATATGATCTATATCGATACGAACTGTATCGATATGAAATAAGTTCCTTCCCATATTGATCCATCCATATCCCGAGCATACGAACACCGATTTTCTTGATATATGAAACATAGCCTCTCCTAACCTCATCCATCATTCCCAATCGATTCCGCCTTGATTGGAGCTCGGCCAAATTTTGACGGCATCGATCATAGCCTTGTTTCCAATTGATCTCACATCCTGACATCCATCCTTTCCAGCCAACCTATTGATATCCTGGCCTTGACCAAAAGGTGGGATAACATCAAATACATTAATTGTCCAACATAATATCATAGATTATTGAACATTTCATATAACTAAATATGTAAATAAATTCAACTATTTTGAGGAATCCGGTTGGATCCCTCAAACCAGTTCCCCTTCATCCACAGATGCTAGCACAATATAAAAATACCAATCCCACTTCGAGGGAGATATCATGGTATATAGGGTCATCCGCTATTATACGGGGAGCATAGGGTCTTCTCCGCTACATAATGTGGGGACATCGATCACTCCAATATATATACACACTACTATATATAATATCACATCCAACAGATAATAATTTATCAATTCAATCAATCAACCAATAATTTAATTTTAACTAACTAAATTAACCGGCAATCCAATTTGAGTCAGATTAACTCACCTTTGATTTTATTTGCAATCCGATCCAAACCGGCTTGTTTTCTTTACGATTTCAGACCTTGTATAAACATTATACGGTTTATTAACATTCGAAATAATCGAACGATCAATTACCCTTTTAAATAAATTTAATTAACTAATAATTTGTTTAAACTAATTTTCCTTTAATAAATTATTGTTAGTAACTAAAATAATTAAATAAGTTAACTAAACGGGTTAATCACCATAATATGTTTATTTTAAATTAAACTAGTAAGTGGAAATAGGTTTGTGTGTGTGTGTATATATATATATATATATATATATATTCCGTAAATAAAAAAAATAGAAATTTCATTACTGTAAAACTCCTCTTCTTTAATATATATATATATATCTGTAAAAATATAATTCTAAAATTACTTTTTTCTGTATACATATAAACATTTATTCATTCAGTTTAAATTAAGAACAAAAACAAAAAAATATAAAAAAAAGTCGTTATACCTCACCGACGCCGAGCACCATCGCCACTCGATGGAGCTATCACCGAACCACTTGCCAAAGCTTCGGCCGCCCCTTCGTATTGCGATACCACATCTCATCGATCACCTCCGTCCCTTCTGCCCTTGAGATGCCACCGTACTGCTACCTGCCACTGCATCGCGAGTCTTGCCACTTGATTCCACGTGGCCATGTATGAGCGCGACCTCTTGCACTGTCGTGGTTGCCACTCGACGTCGCCTCTGCCAAAGTCATGCTCGACGATGAAGCCCAGCCTCCAGTCGCTCATGATGCTCGGCCAAGCCCCTTCCCTATGTGATTGATCCTAGGCTGGATTTCTATTCGATTCGAACAGTACTCATTCGAAGAGATAGGGGCGAAATCACGATTTAAGGGTGATAGCCGATTTATTTTCGGCCATGCCTTTCTTTTCTTCGTTTAAAGGTAGAACCGGCCTTCGAATATAAATGAGGAGAAAAACGTACAGGAGGATAATAAACGAACATGTACTCTCGTGCACCATTTTTTTCTTTTGATTTATAAAAAAATTAACAGGGACAGATGTGATTTTAGGCAGAATAGGTGAGATGACTGGTTGGAGAAGAAAAAAGGCTGATAAGAAGGCATGGAGGCTGATGGTTTGTGTATAGTGACGTGAAGGGAAATGAAAAAGCTCTGATGTGAAGGAATGTCAGCCAATGAAGGTTGCTTGTATAAATGAATATATATATATATATATATACATATATAATTCAAATTGTCTCGATTTACGTAGGTTAAAGTCACGAACCGCTATCGAGGCGCGCCGCTAGGCGTATATAATGTTGTACCCCTATTCCGAACGCAATGGAAAATGTTTCGAGGCCTAACTCAAACGTATGGAGATAATAGCTTTTTGGACCCAGTTATTATTTTAATTTTTCGATATAAATTTAAGTGTACCGTACGATCACACGACAACTCCAAACACTATGAAATTTGAAATCCGATAATAATACACTGTTACGGATTCAATGGAACCGGTTTTGTCAAAATCTGAGACTTTGTCTCGAAAGGCTATTTTTAAACGTTAATTTAAACGATATATTTTCAAAACTGACCAAATCACCTTTTAATTCAACTTTAAAACTTCTATTATCTTCAGTATGGTTAATACAAATTTTATAAGCCTTCAAATTATTCTTAACAAGCTTAAACTGAAGATTCAATATTTCACCCAACTTCCAATTATTAAATTCAATAATTTAATTATCCAATAATTGGTTACGTTTGAAATTCAAGTTAAAAATTAACTTTCAAATATTTAAAATCCATTAAATATTCCAATTTCAAATACCAAAAATTCCGAGTCGTTACATTCTTCCCCCTTAAAAGAATTTCTTCTCCGAAATTTCTAGTTAAGAAGAATGGTCCAATACCCGTTTACTATTTTCTCAAAAACAAACAGTTTTCAACAACTTTCCAAAAATCTTTTTATTAAAGACACACTAATCCTCTTACTAGCTTTCCAAACTCATCCATCTGTTTCAAGTAATATTACTTACTCAACCATTCAAATTGTAATTTAAAACCAAATTTTAAATTATCAAAATTTTCAAAAAAAAATTCGAGTTCTCTAAATTTTCGAAAAATTTCGCCAGCCTCTTCTTTGCGCGGCTAGCTCGGAACAACTACAAAACTGCCTCTACGGGCTCCAAACTTTCAAATGAAAACAAAAGCCAAGTGGCTAGATCAGAAAATCATCAAATTTCATACGACAATTTAAATACATACCTTTTTGTTGGGCAATTTAAATTTATCTTCTGAAATCAAAAACACCAATTTCCATTTTTCTTTTAGATACCTGTATCCTACTTAGCAATAATATCCCATCGTAGAATTCAAAATCATTTTATTCACTTCCTTTTCAAAATTTGCTTTGCTTAAGCCTGTAAGATGTACATATACCATCCGTACGCAATATCAAACTCGATCGCTCACCCGATCACACAATTTCACTTCCTAGTGCAGACTCAAATCTGGTTTCTTGATCAGAAACCGTCATTCTCCTTGCATAGCCATATATTATTGTAGAGAATTTCCAGAATAAATCAAAATCGAAATCCAAGGTTCATCATCGAAAATTGAGTGAAAAATCCCGACTCGGATCGATATAAATATCTCGAAATTCTATGCTCGAGTCTGGATCAGATCGTTATGCGAATAAAATAATATACGTACATCCTACATATTTATCTCAATTAATTATTTGCTATATCAATTTCTTTTTATTCACATTTATTTTGATTTTCATTCGCTTATTCACAGTTTTCCTTTTCACCCAACTTTTACTTAATCTTCATTCAAATATTAACTTGGTATATTTTTCCCCATACAAAATTTTACTTAAAAATTTCACCCCTTACTTTTCTTAAGTTTATTATAAATATCTTATACAACCTTCTATAGTCATTTTTTTCCACTTCACCACCGAAGTTATATCCTTTTTTTATTCAATTTACATTTCAATTTCATTTATTTTCAATTTGCCTTCCAATTACTAATTTATTTCCAAATCAAATCAAATATTGACTTCTTTTACCAGTCACCTCTCAAACCACATTAATTAAACATTTCCCATCAATAGTTCCATTAACTCATTTATTTATATCTCAATCAATTTTTTATTTCCAAACCTTTCATTTTTATTTAGCCCATTCGAACTAATTTTCCGATTCCACTTTACTTACACAATTTAAATTAAATATCATTCTAATATTCAATTTAAATTCAGTTGCTTACCCATTTAAATCAATTAGTTTACTTACCAATTTTGTTTTCAATCCCTTGTTTTGTTTAGTCCAACTTGAGCTAAATTTCCAGATCCCTCTTAGTTCAAGTAAATTCCCTTTTTAGTCAAATTTCCAAATTTTTATAAGTTCAAACTTACCAATATTCTATTCATCCGTTTCTTCCCATTTTATTTCACTTAATTGGTTTATTTTACTCATTTATTTTGACATAATTCAAATTTAAACATTATTCAAATGTTTAATTCCCATTTCCATTTAGTTACAAATTAAATTAATTTGTTCATTCACAAATTATTTCCAACTTAATAAATTTTATTTCAATGTCCACTTCATTTTGCCTACTTAGAATTTTTCCTCAAAATTCACTTTTATTTAAATTGATTTAGTTACATTCCATTCGCATTTAAATTTTTAACTTCCATAAGTTTTCCAACTTATTTAAATTCAATTCACTAGTCTCTTCTAATTTACTTCATCTAATTGGCTTACTTTTCTAACTTATTTCGTTTTTACACTTATTTTAATTTAACTCTTCTTAAGTTAAATTTTATTCTAAACAAATTTCAAATTTTTATAAGTTTTCAAACCCATTTATTATTCCATAAATGTTTTTAAATGACTTCTTGAGTTTAAGCAATTTCTCAACATTTCAAAATCACCATTGAAATCAACTATATCCAAAATCTCTTGGTATATCAAACTATCCCTTTGAATTTCAAAACCAAACCCAGTTTTGCAAACAACTCCAATTTAAAACATTCAGGTAGCAATTCCTCCTCTAGAAACTCGAAAATGAATATCGGTGATGCTGCAGTCATCATCGAAATTATTTTCCAATGGCCCAAGTGAGTTTAGTGCTTTTATTATATATTTTTCAAAAACATTTCAACTATTTGTTATTCCAAATCTTCCCGAATTTCATATCCCATTCAAAAATATTTCCGAGTAATATTACTATTATTCCATTAATGCCTTTGAAAATCATTTTCGAACTCAAAGGAAATTAAATTTTCTCAAACTTTCAAATTTCAAATCCTTCCAATCTATATTGAAATATTACTTTGAAAATTTTATTCTATTTCAATTGTAAATCACATTTATGATTCATATTCACAAATTCCATTTTGTATATGAATTTATTTCGTACCTTTTGTTATAACATTATTTTCGTATTTCAATTCCCACAACAATAATGATAATAAATTAATATTATCATTCCCTAGCACCCAAGCAACCATATATACTCACAATAATTTACAAAATTTATTTCTTTCATATATTACAATAATTTGGGCAAAATTATTTCATTTACCTCATTTAAAACAATGCCATGTTGAATTGTTCTATTCAAGTATTGAGAGATCCCTATCAATAACATATATTACTCGTATTGACTAAAATTCATAAGCCACTCAACAAACCAATCAGCACAATATAAAATAATTTTACATTCACTAACAAATACACATTCATATCTATTAATACACTCAAACTCATTCTAGGGTGCTACTGACCCTATCTCTAATGAGTAATCCACCAGTGCCAAGGATCTCGCTTAACCTTTAGCTCTAATACTAACTGTGACGACTCGCAAATTCGTACCGCTTCGATTCGACAATATTCTCCATCAGTTCAACTCAAATTGGATGGATATACGAATCATTAGGGTTAAGAAAGAAAAGAGTTAGAAGAAGAAATAGAAAACAACATCAAAATCCCACAATCGCAGCGGAACAATATACTATAGATAACAATTGATCTTTATAAAACAGAACTACAAACTGTTTTATACATTACATCATCAAGGTACAACACAAATATATAACACAGCACAGGACAGTTATAATAACCTGTCCTCACAAAAACTGACTATACAGCTTACACCGCACAGCGGAATATACATCAAGCACGTGTGATACGTCTCGCCATCCAGCTCGTCCCTGAGCTCCACAGCATCCTTTCCTGTATCTGAAATACTCGGTCTGACCTGAGAATTATAATAAAATAACACCCGAGTCAGTCTGAAAAACCAGTGTGAGAAAACACACTCAATTGGATTATTAAAGTTTTCAAAACCTTTGAAATCAAAGGTATCTCGTAAGACCACGCCACAAATAAACATGCCAGGTTTTTAACCTTACGATAACCAAAACATTTTTTATCAAATCCGTTTAATATTATAATAGTGTCTAAGTACAAATATTTATTCATATAGCTGAAATTGTTACATTCATTAAATTCTAGCATGATAGGTATACAAATAAGTCCGAAGGCACTTATTGGAGATTGGGTCTCAATACAATGGCAGGGCTACTGGAGTATCACCCGTCATAATATTTGGTCTAGATCAGAGTACCGAGGACCACTACCGATCCCTTACAACACATGACCGGAGCTACCCTTTACTGGATAGTCCGAATAAGATCACCCCAGGTTGGGATCAACAACCGCCCACAAAGCAGAGATCAAAAAGGGACTCTAGACAGGGATGACATTATCCTATTTCGGTGCTACCCACTTAGCCTTGCTACACCTCTCAGATTTTAGCCATTTTCGGTTGATGAGGCTTGAGGCTATGCGTTACCTTTTTAGAACACATTCACATAGAATGCTCATCGTCCTCTAATGACGATGGTTTGATAATATTCGTCCATATAAGTTGCCTTGGGTCTAGACAAACCGAATCACCATCTTCATCATCTTCATGGTCTTCAGTTGCTACGTTCAAACTGGATCGAAGTAGTTTTCGGATAATTAAATCCGACCTCGTCTCTCCGAAACGATCAGCGCGTTAGCTAATATTGATAGTCGGTTATTTAACTATCAGATTAAACAATCATTCAACCAATTATTTTATTTCCACTGAAATACACCAAGCCTTATTAAATTTGGCTTTTAAATAAACTAAATCACTTTATCCAAAAATATACATTTAAAACATTTAAAATAAAGCTACTTAAATCACTTTGTTCAAAATAATAGTTATTAAATTCTATAATAATTTCCCAAACAAACTTTAGCCAAAACTACTTTTAAAATAAAACTATTTTATAAGGTACAAATATTTAATAGTTATCCTTTACATCAAAATACTAATTTAACCTTTAAAAATAATTACTACTATAATTAACTCAAATAAATATTAATTTTAAAAATTTTAAAACAACTAAATAATATTTTTTCTAAAACATTCTTTCAAAAACCACTTTTAAAACTTCTAATTTATACTTAAAAATCTCCTCTGAAATTATACATGGCTTTTTAGGAAAATATGCTGTTCATTCCAACATAGCCACTTTAGTCATTTATAAATCCTTCTCGATTTATCTCAAGTTTAATTTACGTCCCAATCCCATAAATTTTCTTTTCCATACTTTTTAAAATTAAAACTCGCTTTTATTTTTAAAACGATTTACTCATCCCTTTATAAATTTCCACGTGAATTTATAAATCAAATTATCCGCTGATAAATATTCACTTTATTTATAAACCCAGTTTATAAATTCCCTAATCTTATTCCCCTTTTAATCACTGTTTTCAAAACACTTAATCGATTTTCAATCGATTCTTTGAATTAAATTCCCTTTAAAATTTATTTCTCGATTTATCCAAATTTATTCCAAAATCCATTAATTCAAGTTTTACTCTTTTATTATGATTTAAAACCTTATTTAAATCTAAAATATCAATTTCATACTCTAATTCAAAATTCTTCTTTTATCTTTTTCCAACTCATTTAAAACTTACACTTTAAAAATAAATCCTTTGCACCTTAAAATCAATATTTGTTAAGTCCTAAATTTTAAAATCTTTTAATTCAAATTTATTCAAAGACTCTATCCTTTTCCTATATTCTGGAATTTATTAAATAGGATTTTAAAATCAACTATTTACTTTTCCAAATTCACCCTTTTAAATTTATCCATTTTTACAATAAATTTCCTTCCTTAAATTTTCCTTTCTTATTTTCCTTTTAAAATTCAATATTTATATTTTTTAAATGCCATAGGATATCCAGCAATATATTAACATCAAATAAATTTATTTTCCAACATAATATATCATATATTATTCAACATTTCATATAACTGAAAATGAAAATAAATTCAACTATTTTGAGAAATCCAGTTGGATCCCTCCAACCTGCTTCCCTGATGTTATCACAATATAAAAATACCAATCCCACTACGAGGTGGATATTGCGGTATATAGGGTCATTCGCTATTAATGGGACGCATAGGGTCTCATCCGCTATATAATGTGGGAATATCAATCACTCCAATATTACATATACACTACTATATATAATATCACATCCAACTGATAATAACTTATCAATTCAATCAATCGGCCAATAATTTAAATTTAACTAATTAAATTGACCGACAATCCAATTTTAGTGAGATTAACTCACCTTTGATTTTATTTACAATCCGATTCAAACAGGCTTGCTTTCTTCACGATTTTAGACCTTGCATAAACGCTATACGGTTTAATAGCATTTGAAATAATCGAACGATCAATTATCCTTTTCAATAAATTTAATTAACTAAAAATTTAGTTTAAACTATTTTCCTTTAATAAATTATCATTAGTAACTAAAATAATTAAATAAGTTAACTAAACTGGTAAATCACCATAATTCGTTTATTTCAAATTAAACTTGTAAGTGGAAATAGGTTTGTATATTTTTATATGTATTTTATTTATCTTTTTCGTAAATAACAAAAAACAAAAATTTCTTTACTGTAAAACTCCTCTTCTTTAATATATATCTGTAAAAATCAAATTCTAAAATTACTTCTTTTTTTCTGTATACATAAACATTTATTCATTCAGTTTAAATTAAGAACAAAAATAAAAGTTAGAAAAAGAATCGTTATACCTCACTGACGCCGGGCACCATTTCGACTCGATGGAGCTATCACCGAACCACTTGCCAAAGCTTCGGCCGCCCCTTCGTATCGCGATGCCACATCATGTCGATCACCTCCATCCCTTCTGCCCTTGAGATGCCACCGTACTGCTACTTGCCGCTGCATCGCGAGGCCTGCCACTTGATTCCATGTGGCTGAGTATGAGCACGACCTCCTACACTGCCGTGGCTGCCGCTCGACATCGCCTCTGCAAAAGTCGTACTCGATGACGAAGCCCGGCCTTCAGTCGCTCACTATGCTCGACCGAGCCCCTTCCCCGTATGATTGATGCTAGCCTCGATTTCTATTCGATTAGAATAATATTCATTCGAGGGAGATAGGGGCGAATTCGCGATTTGAGGGTGGTAGCCGATTTATTTTCGACCATGCCTTTTTTTTCTTCTTTTAAAGGTGGAACCGACCTTCGAATATAAATAAGGAGAAAAACTTAAATGAGGATAATAAACGAACGTGTACTCACGTGCACCATATTTTTTTTCTTTTGTTTTATATAAAAATGAACAGGGACAGATGTCATTTTAGGCAGAATAGGCGAGATGACTTGCTGGAGAAGACGAAAAGCTTATAAGAAGGCATGGAGGTTGATGGTTTGTGTACAGTGATGTGAAGGGCGATGAAAAAGCTCTAATGTGAAGGAATGTCAGCTGATGAAGGTTGCTTGTATAATGAATATATATATATATATATATAATTCAAATTGTCTCGATTTATGTAGCTTAAAGTTGCGAACCCCTATCGAGGCATGCCGCTAGGTGTTTATAATGTTATACCCTTATTCTGAACACAATGGAAAAAGTTTCGAGTCCTAACTTGATCGTATGGAGAAGATAGCTTTTTGGCTCCAGTTATTATATTAAATTTTTGATATGAATTTCAGCGCGTTTACCTACCGTACAATCACATGACAACTCCAAAGACTATGAAATTTTAAATCTGATAATAATACACTATTACGGATTCAATGGAACTAGTTTCGTCGAAATCCGAGACTGTGTCTCGAAAAGCTATTTTTTAATGTCAATTTAAATGATATATTTTCAAAACTGACCAAATCACCTTTTAATTCAATTTTAAAACTTCTATTAACTTCAATATTGTTAATACAAATTTTATAAGCCTTTAAATTATTTTTAACAAACTTAAAACTGAAGATTCCATATTTTACCCAAGTTTTAATTATTAAATTCAATAATTTAATTATCCAATAATTCGTTACATTTGAAATTCAAGTTAAAAATTAACTTTTAAATATTTAAAATCCATTAAATATTTCAATTTCAAATACCCAAAATTCCGAGTCGTTACATTGAAATAACCTAAAGGTATGCTTCTGAATTCTACTTTACAAAAAATTCCATGTTATTTCTCCCTCCTCTATATGTTATAATTGAAATAACCTAAGGGTGTGCACATACATGAGTTACCTTTTTTTATTAAACTTCAATTTTCAAGATTATTTTTCTTTTTCTGCAAATACCAAGGAAGAATGTGTTACATACATGAATTACTTCAGATTATATTTATCATTTACTGATTTTTTATAAATATCTAAACAAAAAAAATCTATTTTTTCCCTTTTGAATATTCAGGTTATATTTCTCATATCTCGGTGCGCTATCATTTTAAAAAAAGATTTGAACCACTATAAAAGGTATGTATATATCTTAGTTATATACTTGATCTATACATATATGTTAATCGTGTAATAAATATGTGTTGTAACACAGTCATATTAATTAAGTAATTACCATTAATATGAATAAAACTTACTTTTTATTCCTCACCTATGATACGAAATGCTTTCATAAGTTCATCTCTGGTGTTCCATTCTCCAGTCTTCCCAATCATTATATTAACAAATTCCTCAAAGTATATTGCACCACTGCCGTCTTGATTGTTTTGCTACAGTTACAATCATAAAATGAGAAATGACCGTGTAATACATCGAGTATACAAATAAAATCAGAATTATAATGTCAACTTTGAGTTCTTACACAAAAAGGGACATGACTTTCGTCACCTAAAAAGCAAACCTAAGCATTTATCTAAAATTGCAGTGCCCTACAAAAAAACAAGTATGGATTTTCTTTAGAATGAAAATAGTCAAAAAAGAAAAAAAAGAAACAGGAAATCAATTTATATCAAGAATTAAGAAATAATCTAAAATGACATCATATTATAAGTGTAAACAGTTTTAGAGTGATAATAAAATAGTTCAGTTCATTTAGTCAGTTTATGTTTATGATAATTGTTTACGATGTTGAAGTTTATATTCATATACTACAGACTAATTTCAAAATTTTGTTATTTGCATGATATTTGGATCATTATTTTTGAAGTGGAATTCTCTGTTAATATTTGGAAATCAACTGCATTGTGAGTAGTTTTATTTTTCAACATGACAATTATTTTCATAAACAGCTTTATGACACTGATTTAGATTGTTGCTTTTAAATGTTACACATACAGTTTAGTTAAACCTATAGCAAAGCTTAATTTTCCTTATAACATAGATGAACACTACTTCTGATCATTTTCCTTTTAACTTATATTATATGGTATCATTAATACATATATATGGTTAAATCAATTGAAGTACGTAAAACACAGATAGCACATAAGCGAGGTAGAAATCTAAACATCCATGGAGAAGGAAATAGGGATGATAATGAACAAAGATACCAAAACCATACCTTTAAACGATTTGGGGGACCTAAAATTCCAACTGGCTCTTACTCCACTTCAAATTTCGATGCCATTGAAGCGGATTTTGTTATCAGCAAATCAGGTAAAATTAATATATTATGAGTACAAACGTGAAAAATAAATGATATTTATTGACGCACTCACCTTTGATACAAATGTCTATCGTAGATCAAAGGCAAAGGCGCCACAAACGAAAGGCAAACAAATATGTTATCTAAGTAAGAGATGCTTTAAACTCAATGCATATATGATGTTGATAGTAAATAATATTCTTTATTTTTGATGTAATGGACCTGATCATGAAAGTTTAAACTTAGGTTCAACTAATGATTCAGCCATAGAAACCAATAATTTGATTTTTTCAACTAAAAGATCTAAGATAAACTCACAAGACACCTGCTGTGATCAGACCATAGAATCTGCTGCAATTTATAAAAGGAGAAAAAGTGCACGTTACTTACAATATGATAACAATAAATTTAATATATTCAACAATTATTGAAACATTAACCTTGAAAATAAACGATCACAGTACTTCAATGGCATAAGCGACAGGAAAGGCGTCGTATCCTCCAGAATAAATGGATTGCAAACCAAGTCCATAAGAAACAGATTGCAAACCAAATCCACAATCTTGGTAAGAAATGGTTCAAATACACAATATAAAATAATACTATATAAAATAAGTGATGTAGTTAACTTTATTTACCCAATCATCAAAGTGTTGAACATAGATGACAATGTTGTTCCACCCAAAGAAAATAACAATTCCAGGGTACGTACTCAAGAAATCAATGCAAATCTGCAAGAAGCATCACATAGAAATGTCAATGATTTAAGATCGACTGAAAATAATCAAAATCAACAAGCTTAGGAAGGGGCACTAACAACATCACCAAGTAGATATGGCACAACTACAAGTAAGTGCCCATGGTTTTAACAAGAAATTTAATATTACAATAATATATCAAGTATTTCATCATGTAATATAATAATTTGTGAAAATTAGCCACAAGGGCCTCTTTAGCAAGTGCAATTAGTTTCTAGGACACACAACTGAAATAATTACTTTTAAGGACAAAATGAAAAATAATTAGTTTCTAAGGCCTAAAAACCTATGAAATTATGTCCTTGAAAGTAATAGAATTACTGACTTAGTCCTTAAAAGTAATTATTCTACTGACATTGGCCTTGAAATTAATTTATGTGGATGTGTGTCCTAGAAACTAATTGGACTGCAAAGTTTGTCCTTCTAGTGAAATGTCTCAAATAATTTTATGTTACAGCAGAAAGAAGTGGCACAAACTTGCAGCCAGCACAACAAATTCATGTGTCTAATGATTCATCCCTTGACCAATATGAACCAAGTCGACAAACTTATATACCAGAACTAGCATCAGTTACCTATGACACAATTACAAGTAAGCAAAGATTCATTTTATATCAAAGGAATAATTTATTCATGTACATCATATATCTTAAAATTTATAACATATACACATATTGCAGGGAAAATGTTTAAAATATGGGAAATTGGTGAATCCACACATACATGTTGGCATACTATGGTACGAAGAAAGGAATACAAAATCAAAAGCCACACCTAACCCAGAATCTTCCCTATATTATCGTTTAGGGAAAGTAGAACTTCCTATACTGAAAGATTCTTCTCTTTTTTTAAAACATTTATTAGATTATAAAGGTGGACCAAGAGCATCAAGATTTAGAGAAAAACTAAGGCTGTACAACTCTATATTTTATTTCACCTCTATGGGAGGTAATGTGATAAAACCATAAATGATGGTCGTGGCCCTTATGTTTTTCGGATAAATGGCCAAAACCGTCACAAAATCGGTTCACTTCTCCCAATAGACAACCAACCTAAATTTGCACAACTTTATATTTATGACACCGAAAATGAATTATCAAATAGAATGAATGTAGTAAGAATGAACAACGATGCAGAATTAGATGAAGGCATCATTAGCGAACTAATGAGCATGCTTGATCAGTGCAATGAACTCACAAAAGCATTTAAGATGGCAATAGATCGATTTAAAGAAACAAATTTTCAATCTGTAAGGCTAAGGTTGATTAGTTCACGACAAAATGATAGTAGAATATATAATTTGCCAACATCTTCTAACATAGAAGCTTTAATCATAGGTGATGGTTTTCAAAATGACGCATGCAGGGATATCATATTAGAAGAAAAAAAGGGACTCTTAAGAAGAATAACTGAAAAACATCCAAGTTTTATGGCAATGTTATAAACAAATAAGAATATGTTTTAAAGAAATAAGAGAAGAAGCCATTAGAGTAAAACAATGGAGATATTTTATTCATTCAGAGATTGGTTATATCAGATTGATTCATATAATTACATTACACAGGCTTCTTTATATATAGGCATTGGAGCATGAGATGGAACATATCTCATGATGTGGGACTAATAGAAAAACACAAAAGCATATTCACTTATATATTTACATATATTATAACACTCCCCCTTGAATATGCGTCTTCAAAATCTTGAATGCTCGGATAATTTGAAAATTTCCATTTCGAAACGTGTATGATGATTGCTCCCCCTCATTATTATCTTGCTTGCATTTATCGATTCAATAGATATAGATTTGCCTCATTAAAAACCTCTATTAGAAAAACCCAGTGGGAAAAAACCTTGAACGAGGAAAAGAGTGCAACTTGTGAAATCATAAGTATCATACTAAAAATGATATTTCTTATAAAAGTTTGATACTTCAGGATCAAAATAATGCCTCATTAAAACCTTACTAAGAAAAACCCAATGGGAAAAATCTTAGTGAAGGAAAAAGAGTACAATGACATATTTTATTTTCTTATTTCTTTAAATAAAGCTTGATACTTCTGGATCAAACTAATGCCTCATTAAAACCTTACTAAGTAAAACCCTATAGGAAAAATCTTAGTGAAGGAAAAAGAGTATAATATAGTATGTCATATTTCAATAATTTACTGCATCAGATAGAGTTTGATACTTCTGGATCAATTTAACATGTCAGTAAAGACCTCACAAAGGAAAACCCGATGGGAAAAACCTTAGTCAAGGATAAAAATATAATTTAACTTAAATAACATATTTGAGATGTTATTTCTTGAAAAGACATTTGATTCTTCTGGATCAAGATAATGCCTCATTAAAACCTTAATAAGAAAAACCCAGTGGGAAAAATCTTAAATAAGGAAAAAGAGTATATTATAGCTTATTTCAAATGTTACAGGGAGTTGATACTTCTGGATCAAGATAATGCCTCGTTAAAACCTTACTAATAAAAACCCAGTGGGAAAAATCTCAGTTAAGGAAAAAGAGTGCATTATAAAATACATATGGATGCTCCCTCTGATTTAAAATTTTCCTCTGAATTCATATTCGTCTTTCGATAACTCAAATTGGTTATAGATACTTCTGGATCTATAAATAAGAATCTCATTAATAATACAATTTATTAATAGTTTCCTTCGATACAATCAAATTTTCTAAGATTGTTTCTTCCAAATATGGTTTGCATTTTATGCATTTGTATGCTACTTTTATGAAACACACTTCATGTGCTTTCATTAAATATATATTTTGCTTCAAATTAGTTTTGCGCATTGCAACTATACATCTTTCATGAATATTAAAATTTCATTACAACATTACTAGAAAGCAGGAAGTAATCTACTCATCTTGATGTATCAAGATTTTCATTACAATAATACTTAGAAGAAATTTGTAATCTACACTTCATGTCTTTTTCATTCTTTATAACTATAAAAGTTATATATATTCTTTAGGAATTTTTATACTTTAATAAGTATTTGCATATTGCAACTACCACTTCAATGGATATTAAGAGCTTCATTACAACGATACTTAAAAATAGGTTGAAATTTACTCTCCTTGTTCTTTGCATTCTTTATAACAATGAAAGTTATTTGTATTCTTTAGGAATTTATATACTTTCATTGTTTAATATGATTTTAAACCACATTTATACCTTCAGGGTATATTAAGCATTTCAAGTACTTTTAGTACTTTGTGGACTACATGTCCATATTTCTCTACTATTAAAGGATTCATGATGGCCAGTCATGTTTTCTCCTAATTCAAGATTCTTAATCTATTTATAAATATAAGCGCTTTATTATTTACAAATTTATCATCGATGATTATTTCTTGTCAGTTTTAGACATGATTTATTGAGATCTCTTTAATTATCATGTTTTAGGTACCTAACCCACTTATAGGGTTATTTGAGAATCATGTCATGGATCTCTTTCAGAGCATCCTTATGTGTTTCTTCAAGAACACTCACCTCCTTTATTTGGCATCTTTATCACTTACTCCAAAAATATTTTGAACTGACTTTTGAACCATATTTCAAATGTGGTTTACAAATTTTGATCCTTCAGGGATTCAAATCAATAATGGAGAAAGTCTACTAGGATATTACTGATAATTTATTCAAGTTACTTAATATTTTGCATCATTGTATATTTTAACAAATATTTAACATTGATGATCAAAATGAGCTTGTATCCCTTTATCCTCCCCCTCAATGTTGACAAACATTGTCACATTAAATAATAATCATCTTTGGATTCTCATTTTGATCCACTATGATACTGCTACTAGCAAATACACCATACATATTAATAATAGGAGAATAATTCTTTTATTCATTGATAAGATGCATTCAATTGATACTGATTATTAGAGTTTGTTCTCATTCATTGATCTAAGCTATTGGAGGAATTTACTTATTGTGTAGATCATTTGAATACATACATGACTTCAGGTCATTCAACATTTATGTTGATTGAATTTTAAATCACTAAATAATATCTATGCATAATCACTAAATAATAGCTTATCACAAACTTCAGGTTGTTAGCTAAATATTTACATATATGGATGTATACGTGCGTCCACGTATCACATGTATATTGTAAAATTTTCATATTCTTTCTCATTTGAATTAGTGATTTTTGGAACAAACTATTACAAGGATCAAAACTATTAATTTCTATTTATAAATCAATGTCAATGCAAACCTGTCAAAACCGCATGATAATGTTCAAAACGTTTGGTTTGAAACCATATCGAACTTCTGGTTCGAAAAAAATATAACATAACTTCAAGTTGTTAAGTTTTATTCCTCAATTATATCTCAAATATCAGTTTTGAACACTAAGTATGATTACTTATCAAGGAGTAATTTTTAATTGCAAATAGACATTTCTACACATCTCTATTGCGAGTTCTGTAAAAAAAAATTACAGCAAAAATAATAATAGTATCTTCTAGATGCTTGGAATGTTACAGATACAGATTTCCTCTTAGCTCTCAAACTTTTAGGATCTAATCTAAGCTAAATTAGGATCCTTTATAATCAAATTTATGTACACTTATTTGGTTTAATAAAATTACCAAATATATAAATAAATCTCTTCTAGAGATATGTTATCATTTTCAAATTTATAAATCTCTTCTAGAGACATATTAGTATCACCACTTCTGGAGTGAACTTTCTCTTCTAGATATATATATATATATATATATATATATATATATGTATGCACTATTTGAATGCCATATCAATATACACTGTTTATTTTATACATATTACATAATTACTACTTTTACAGTAGCATAAAATATCCATGTTGGAGATTTTTGTTGTAATTGCTTTTAAAATGGCATATCAAACTTTAAATACAGTGACAAAATTAGATTCACCAACTGAAAGTAAGATGCAAGAGATAAAACCGCTACTTCTGGAGTGTAACATTGGTATACAATATCATTATTCTTTTTTTTTTGAATAAATTATTGTTATTACTAAAAAAAATTATATCATTATTCCTTGATTATATCTCTAATATTACCATTGAACATTAATTATGATTGTTCATTAGAAAATATATACTAACTTATAATTATATATAAACATCTCCTCTGGAGAGTTCAGTAAAATAGATATATTTACAACATAAATAAGAGTACCTTCTGGACCCTTGAAATGTTATAAAAATAATAAATTATAATGGTTGCACATAACGATTTGTTCAAGATCGTATTTATATAGCTTTAGTGAAAATTATGATACGACATATAGATTATCTCTTCAGGAGCATATATAAAGATATTTCTTCAAGAATGGTTGTGCATATAATATTTGATTCATCGTAGGTTCTGAAAAGTAAAAGGTTACATATCACTATTTGTCTAATGGAGCTACGGGTCCATGACAATAGACGATTGAATTTTGGATAATTTATTATCACATTTGACAATATTTTATAGGCAATTCTTTTATAGTGCTATATGATGATATAATATCACTTCTGGGGATATTTCATAAACACCGCTTCTAGAGTGGTACATATCACTTCTAAAGATACTTTATATGCATTGTTTTTGGCATGTCATCAATAATCAATATCTTTTTCTACATAATTGACATAATTCTACAACATCTCTTCTAGGATGTTTGGATTTTGAAATATAAAAATCATAAAACATCTCTTCAAGAGTATGTCATATGGATTATCTCTTCTGGAGAATATTAAAATGTACTTCTTCAAATGTATAGTTTGGCAAACACACCCAAAGATTATCAAAACTTGGGTTTTACCAACTTCAAACTGATTTATTGAATTGAAATAAAATAAAATCCACATAGCAGACTTCAGGCTGCTATTATTGGTTAATTCGACCATATCATTTATTACTGCACTTAGATTTTCATCATTAATGAAGTTTCCTTCATCTTCGAAGAAATGATCTAACTTCAAGTTAGTATTACTAGACAATCCTTTCACATAATTTTAAAATAAAATTCCTATAACATCTCTTCTGGGATGTTAGATTTTGCAATATAAATATAAATAAATCTCTAAAACATTATCAGAAAATCTTTTCATAATTCAAGACTTCAGGTCTTGGACTTTGAGTTATACAACTTTTGGTTGGAAAAAAAAAATCTTTACACAACTTCAGGTTGTTCAAACTTATTTCTTTTTTTTATGATTAAATTTTCTGACCCTCTTTTTTTTTTAGTTAGAACTTATGATTCTTTATTTTGAGGAAACTTGTAATTCATTGATTTATGGAAACTCAACCTTTTATCTACAGGTTCTCAAATTTTATTTTTCTTTTCCTTTTTTAAAAAAATAAAGGAAATATCGAAAGATATTAAGCTTATCATGTAAGATTTTATTAATGTTTCCATTCACTTCAGATGTGCTAAATCAAAATCAATGTTAGATCTAAACTTAGATCTTCTAGATACGTATTATCTTTATATTTGTTTATCTAAAAAACAATAAAATATTTCTTCTGGAAATATAAATCATATATCAAAATAATTTTCAAAGCCTTCAATCAAATCTAAATCAAATCAAAATGTTTTCAAAATGAAAACTTCATTTACCAACCATGATTGATTTCTCAAATCCATATCCAAACTAAATGCAATCAAATTCAATAAATTTGTTGAAGCAACAATATCAAATTTTGTCAAGTTCAAACTTGCATTCCAAAATAAATGAACTATAAAACATAAAAATAAGCATGATATTGAGATCAACAATATAATATGATCAGAAAAATAGCAACAACAAACAAATTAGATCTGAAATATAATAACCAACAAAATAAGAATTAGATCTCAAAGTTTAGATCTATATAAGATATAAATTATAAGACTAGTATAATAAAATCTAAAAAATAATACAGTAGATTTAGATCTGAAGAAGTAGATCTAGAATGGAATGAGATATATAAAAAAAAATTTGGAAGATTAGATCAATCATAATAGAAAAACAACTTACCGTTTTGAGATCTATAATTAGTTCTGGAGAAGAATAGATCTGATTTCATAATAAATTATCACAATTGTAGATCGTGCTGATAACGTGTTATAAACAAATAAGAATATTTTTTAAAGAAATAAGAGAAGAAGCCATTATAGTAAAACAATGGAGATATTTTATTCATTCAGAGATTGGTTATATCAGATTGATTCATATAATTACATTACACAGGCTTCTTTATATGTAGGCATTGGAGCATGAGATGGAACATATCTCATGATGTGGGACTAATAGAAAAACACAAAAGCATATTCACTTATATATTTACATATATTATAACAGGCAAGGCAATATCCTATATTATTTCCTTATGGAGAAGACGACTTTAGATTTAATATTTCACATAGATGCATAAATGATGAACAAATAATCAATGAGAGTGATCAAAATGAGGAGAAAATGCTTACCATGAGGGAGTATTATGGATTTTGTATCCAATAAAGGCCAAATGAAGGGCAAGCATTACTTAGAGGTGGTCGATTATTTCAACAAATCATGGTGGATGCCTGCACCTGCTTAGAAGAAGATAGGCTAAGATGGGTATACAACAATCAATCTAATATTAGATCTGATTTGTATAAAGGTCTCCGAGATGTAGTAGTAGCAAGTGATACAAATGCATCTTCAATTGGAAAAAGAATGGTCTTACCTTCCTCATTTACATAAGGTCCTTGATATATGATACAACACTATAACGATGCTATTGCAATTTGTAGAGCAGTAGGCTAGCCTGATTTATTCATTACTTTGACATGTAATCCTAATTGGATAGAGATTAAAATGTTTGTATCACTTATTCCTGGACAAACTATACAAGATAGACCAGATATTGTAGCTAGAGTTTTCAAAATTAAACTCGATCAACTAATGGCAGTTTTAAGAGAAGGGAAACATTTTGGGTCTATTCACGCAGATATTCATATTTTTTCCATTATTACCAACTATTTGTTCCATTTATGTTAAATGAGTCTTTAATTAAACTAACGGAAAATAAAAAATAGAATTGTCATATTTTCTTTAACAATGTTTCGAATTTATAGAAATAGGACCACTCAACTCAACAAAGCCAAAAAAAATATAATATGTTAATAAATATTCATAACATTTGACGTTGCAAAGTGAATTAATTTATCTTTATATAATATCCTGAATATATTTTAGAAAACTTAATAACAGCCAAAAGCTTGTGCAATTACTCAAAAAGAAATATTTGCTTCATTCAATTAGACAAAGTACCAAATGAATATTTAAAAAAACTTACATAATTTTCATTTCATCAATCTCCAAAAGATTGAGAGAATTTGCTTTAGCATGTTATTTAGAATGTAGAGAATATCCTTTGACACCAGATAATGGAGGTGCACCAAGGTCACCAAATCCAACCATGTTTGTGATGTAGAAACCGCCTTGTGCTTGGGCTAACCTTTCCCATTGTTCTTTCTATGTTGATCGGGATCTTTAATTATAGAAATAAATGTAGGATAGAGATATGAATCCAATTGGAATGGTTTCATGTTGGAAGGTTGGATCACTTTAGACAATAAAACGTACAGTTGCTTAGGTGCATTATTCATACACAACACATATCAATTTCTTATGAGGAAATTTTTTTGAGGTTAACAATCATGATAAATATGAAAAAAAAAGTTCAAGATCGCTCAGATTTTTTACCATACAAAACCGTGGTAATAACCATTTACCATTCGTATGAGCTATCAGATTTTGAATTACATTGTGCCAAGCAGATATGATATCGTGTGAAGAGAATTGACTTAAGTTTATCACTAAAAGTGGGAATATATCCTACTAGTTATACACAAAAGATTTGGTAGTGCAATACTCATTTCACTCTAAGTTTGACAGTGTTTCATAAGGTTGATTAGGAATCCACTTGTGTTGTATCCTGAGAAGTGGATTATGAAATAAGGTACCAATTAATTATACGCACTTCCTACTAATAGCTCGGTCTCATTAAGCTAGATGTTGAAACCGTTTCATGTATCAAGTAGTGACAATCAAACTATACTTAAGACTTCTTTTCTAGGATTTCACATTTTCTAATTTCATCAACTTGAAACTAGTTTTCTACACCTGATTACTGTCAGGTCTACTGAATCACAGTTCACCCAATAATCTTTGTATGATTAAAGCCAATACAGCCAGCATGCCACATGATTTTAGTACACAAAATGATACATCATTATCCTATGAAGAACTTTTTTAAGAACAAGTACACAATTATTTCACTATTTTATAGATACAAAATCTCATAAAATGCCATTTATTCTTGGGATACCGAGCAATAGGGAATTATTGATTGATGATTTTTTATCATTTGTATAATTTGATCAAAAAAAATTCTTATTCAATTTTTTAACTAGAGATGATATCATTTTTCATGTTTTTACAGTGGTATACACAATTGAATTTCAAAAAAGAGGCCTACCAATGCGCATATATTGTTGTTCCGTCATTCCGCCGATAAGCCTAAAATAACTTCAGATGTTGATAGCATAATTACAGCTGAAATACCAAATAAAGAAGTAGATCCGCTAGCATATCAATCTGTCCCATAGTTTATGATGCATGGGCCATGTGGTGCAGCTAATCCACAAAATTCCTGCATGGTTAAAGGTCATTTTTCAAAACATTATCCAAAAGAAAATTGTTCCAAAAAAACATTCGATGATGATGGATTCCCTGTGTACAGAAGAAGAGTAAATGATAGATATGTAACAACAATGGGTATGAAATTGATAATAAATGGGTAATTCCACACAACACAGGTCTAATTGTAAAATATCAAGCACACATAAATGTGGAAATATGTAATCAAACCCGATCCGTAAAGTATTTTTTCAAATACGTCAATAAGGGATATGATCGTGCAACAATTGTAATTGAAGAAAATACTGAAGATGGTGGACTAAATGTATGAGAAGTTGACGAAATAAAAACGTAACTCGATTGTCGATATATTTCAGCCATTGAATCTTGCTGGCGAATATTTGAATTCGATATTCAGTTTCGCACACCTACAGTGCAACGATTGTCATTTCATTTACCCGATGAACAATTGATTCTATTTCATGATACAGATAATTTAGAAGATATTAATAATCGACCTAATATTAAAAAGTCAATATTTACAGAGTGGCTGGAAACAAATAGGTTAAACGAAGATGCAAGAGACCTTACATATGTTGATTTTCCAACAAAATGGGTGGGGGATAAAAAAATATAAAACATGGAAAAGGAGACAAAAAGGTAATACAATTGGAAGAATTTATTATGCCCATCCGACTTTCGGAGAAAGATTATATCTACATATGTTGCTAAACATAGTGAAAGGACCTACAAATTATGAAGACATACGAACTTTTAACGGTACTATTTTCAATGATCTTAAAACTGCATCTTTGGCACGAGGTTTGTTGGAAGATGATAATGAATGGAATGATGCAATTGTTGAAGCTGGAAGTTGGTCATCAGCAAAATCCCTACGGGAAATGTTTGTTACCTTACTATTATTTTATGAAATTTCAAATCCTCTAGAGTTTTGGAACAACCATTGGGAGTTACTGTTAGATGATATGTTATATATGCAAAGAAAAGTTCTACAAAACAATATGATTACTATGACACAATGCCAATTACAAAATTACACATTGCATGAAATTGAAAAAATCATGAATAAGAGTAATACATCTCTAAAAGAATATCCTACGTTTCCCTTTCTTAATTTGATGTTTCTTGAAAGATTTCAAAATAGACTTATAAGGGAGGAACAAATGTACAACCATGATGCACTCTACGAAGAATATGTAAATATGAGGTGTTGTTTAAATGTTCAACAAGGGAAAATATTCGATGAAGTCATAAATGCTGTTGATGGAAATTTTGGTGGATTTTTTTTTTCACGGTAGTGGAGGTACCGAGAAAACATTTTTGTGGAAAACAATAATATCAAAACTGCGATCACAAGGTATTTGGCAGTTGCGACGTCACGTATAGCGTCGTTATTGCTACCGGGTGGCGGATCTGCACACTCACGTTTCAAAATTCCAATAAATTTAGATGAGGATTCTATTTGTGATATAACAAGACAGTCTTCACTGGGCGAGTTAATTAAAAAAACTGATCTAATTATCTAGGATGAAGCGCCAATGGCACATAGAAATGCATTACAAGCATTAGAAAGAACTTTAGGAGATGTAATGGAACAAGTTGGAAATGGTGGTGAAATTTTTGGTGGAAAAACTGTTCTACTTGGTGGTGACTTTAGGCAAATACTACTGGTTATTGATAAAGGGGGAAGGGAGACAATTGTTGGTTCATCAATAAATCGATCACGTTTATGGAGCGAGCGTAAAAAATTTACTCTTACACATAATATGTGCCTTTCAAGTGAATGTTCAACTAATGAGGAGATGAATAAAATTGCAAATTTTAGTAAATAGATTTTAGATGTAGGGGATGGACTGCTTCCAACTGTAGCATGTATGATAATGGGGAGCCAACATGGGTAAAAATTCCATGGGAAAACTTAATTGAATGGGATGATAATCCCATACAAAAAATTGTTGATAGCATTTATCTAGATTTTGAGAAAAGGCTGGATGAATAAGACTATTTAAGAAGTCGTTGTATATTGGCATCAACTAATGAATGCGTGGATGAAGTGAATTCATTTATTATTGAAAAAATGTATGGTCAATTGTGTACTTATCTAAGTGCAGACTCAATTAGTCCAATATCTGAAAGCGTTGAGGAATAAAATCTTTTGTATCTCATGGAATTATTTAATACACTAAAGCTAGCCTCAATACAAAATCATGAACTTCGTTTAAAGGTTGGGGTTCCAATAATGTTTCTCCGTAATTTAAATCAAAATTTAGGTCTTTGCAATGTGACAAGATTAACTGTAACACAGGTTGCATCCAAAGTAATAGAGGCAGAAATAATAACTGGAAATAATATTGGTAATAAGGTTTTAATTCCACAAATAATTATGTCTTAGTAGACACAAAATGGCCTTTCCTCCCTAGGCGGTGTCAATTTCGGATAAAAATATGCTTTGCAATGACAATTGACAAAAGTCAAGGTCAAACACTAGAAAATGTTGGGGATTATTTACCACATCCTATATTCACTCATGGCCAGTTATATGTTGCCGTTTCTCGCATAACGAAACAAAAAGGGTTGAAGATTTTGATCAATAATAAAAATGGAAAAAGAAAGGGCTACATACAAAATATTGCATACAAGAAGATTTTCAACAACCTTAAAGGTAATGTCTAAAGTTTCATTTATGATCTATTAACTTTCTTCCTTCAAATAACAACTACCACTTCCAAATTCAATTCCACATTCCTATGTTATGTTAATTTCACAAGATAATAAAATTGGATTTTAGCTCATCTTTCCATACTCTCTCTTGCTACACCTACCATTTTCAAGGAGTCAAAACATCTACAAAGGGAAGAACTGAATGTTTTAAGTCCGAGTTTGAATGGTTTTCCTATTACTCTAAATATGTGTGTTTTCTTAAACCAAATTCTGTTCGCACTTTCAAACAATTTTTTTTACTTCATATTCACTGTGTCTGTCATTACTTTGTTTCAAATAGTTCTAAAAAATTATTCAAACTTCATCTTTGTCATTATAAAAGTGAATATATTTCAACGTATCAAAATTATATGCTGCATAAGGCCATATTAACAGAATAAAAAAAAAGACATGATATTTACGAGCATGCCAAAAAGGTTCATTTTGAATGCATACCAACTTTTAATAATTATCAACCGAACCGTTTATACTAAAATGAACAGATTTTTAAATGCATACTATTTTTCCTAATTATTATCTATTGCCTCTGATCTATAAAAATGCTATGTAGCATAATTTTTTTTAACCTCTACCACTTTTATTTTTGAAATCATATAAAAAATTACTTATACAAAACATAAATTACTATGTATGCATGCTCAAACATGCATATACAACTTAAGGAATGATTATATATGCATGCATGCTTCTAAATTTTAGTGCAAAAGAATAACTTGCAATGCAGAGGTGAACAAGATATAAGAATTATCGAGATTGTCCTTTGTGCGTAACTTTGAAAATTATTTAAGGATAAACTTTGCAATATTTTTAGACTAACAAAAACAAATAATTACCGACGTGAGTTGGTAGCAACAGATCAATATGTGGCTTATATCTTTGCCAATTATACTCGGAATTGAAAAATGGCGGGCTATCCCCGTTTATGTGGTTGGTTTTTTAAAGATGAATGTTGCAACTTTACATAATCACATCAGGAAGGAAAAACACATGAACCATGTCAATAAACGTTGATACTAAATTACATGCATTTAAGTTAAAATGAGGATAGAAAAATACCCGTTTTAAATTTGGAGTATCGATTTAAAATGGTTATGTTACCATATAGATTTTCCCCAAATGTAAATAACCGGTATAATGAAACAATTAAATATTTTTTGCACTATTTGCACCGATATAAATGATAACTAAAAAGAAAGAACTACACTACTTAATATAATATCATTATATTCATTATCGAAAGTTAACATATCTTTGCTTTCTTTTATATCCATTCGTAAATTCAATTAAATCTGTTTATCTCAATATTTTCATCATGTGGCCCATCAAAAAAAATTATTTTTACTATAAATGCTGAAATTTTAGAAACTTAATAGCCATTTACAATGCCTGCCTTGCTTACATTCACACTGAAGCCCATATATTGGAACGAATTACATAATATTAACAGTATTTAAATAAATTCAACAAACTGTTCATCTATTAAATTATAAAAAAGAAATTTATAATTACAAACAATATAATTTACATTATTTGATAATGTACACAGTCTTGTTAACGATATGATTTAAATTCTTAATTTTGATGATACATTGCAATAAAATAATTAGGAGATTAAAACATAATGTTTTATGCAAATAAATTATATGTGCTTTAGGTGGTTCAACAACTTTAATAGCATCATGCATTGAAATAAAAAAATATAGCATCCTGTTCATATATGGTATAATGCATATTATAATTTCTCTTTCGAAATTTTTTGTAAGTTTTTGTCTCATTTCAATTTCAAAAATGCATTCGGACATTAAAAAACACAAATTTGGTATGTTATTTAAAAGCAAAGTCCACAGAGAACTACTACCTTAAATTGTAACTTATCCTTCAAAATATTAGTAATTAGATATTGATCGGCATGCAGTGGCCTTCCGTTCCAGCTTGTATGCTTAGCGATAACGGTACAAACTCCCTGATCAAGACAATCAAGATAAGGCATCATAAGTATTCTTTCGAAGTCATCAAAGCTGCAGACTGTATTTTCTTCATTTTTTTCTTTTTCTGTGCATCCATCTCCGACAAAATGCTTGGCACTTGCAATCGCATTATTACTACATCCAGACAAAAAGGAATACAAATTCAAAGTCATTAGTGCTTTTAACATGTCAACCATCATTACTGCAGCCAAACAAAAGGGAATACAAATTCAAATTCATTAGAGCTTTTAACCATTGGCTCGATCCGAAGAAAAAAAACAATAAAAGAAAATTTGGAAAAATAGTTATGTCAATTCCACATTGTTATACTAACATTATATTCGAACATACCCAAAGCTATATAGAATTCGTGCAATAATTCATAATATAATGAGATTACACTCTTCAATTCATTTACAATAAAGAAAGGGAAATAACCAAATAAAGTTACCACGGTCCAATTTTCTTCGTATATAGTGTATCTTCAAAAACTATAACGTACGAATTTATTATGCAGCATACTGTTATAGATTGAAATACTATCGCATATAGATTGAAATTAGTGTAAGTTACCAAATTGAATCTATAGCCTACAGACTCTTTTTCAAAAACTGTTATAGATTGAATAATCAAATTGAAATTACCAAATTGAAATTAGTAATTTACAATTAAAAAAAGAAAATAACTGCATTTTGCTAAACCAAGGTTAATTTAATCTCGGTTTCTCCAAATTTTCAGCCTAAAATTCAATACTTCTTTTTTACGTTATCTTCGCTATGTTTGCCATTACTTTGTTTCAAACAATTATAAACAATTATTCAAACTTCATCGTTGTTAATATAATTTGGATATATTTTAACATATCAAAATTATATGCTGTATAAAACATATTTACAAAATCAGAAAAAATACATGCTCATCATGAGGTTAGTGGAAAGATTCATTTCGAATTCACTTCAACTTTTGATAATTATCAACTGAAACCATTTATACTAAAATGAACAGATTTTTAAATGCATATTATTTTTCCCAATTATTACATGTTGTCTCTGACCCAAAAAAGCTACATAGCATAAATAATTTAACCTCTACCACTTTTATTTCTGAAATCATATAAAAAAATTACATACACAAAACATAAATTATTATGTACGCATGCTCATACATGTATATACAAACTAAGGAATGATTATATATGCATGTATGCTTCTAAATTTTAGTGCAAAAGAATAACTTGCAATGCAGAGGTGAAAAAGATATAAGAATTGTCGAGATTGTCATTTGTGTGTACCTTTGAAAATTATTTAAGGATAAGCTTTGCAATATTTTTAGGCATACCTCGGTAACAAAAACAAATAATTACCGAGGTGATCTGATAGCAACAGATCAATATGTGGCTCATATCTTTGCCAATTATACTCAGAATTGAAAAAATAGTGAGCTATCCCAATTTATGTCATTGGTTTTTTTAAGATAAATGTTGCAACTTTGCAGAATCACATCAAAAGGGAAAAACACATGAACCATATCAATAAATGTTGATACTGAATTGCATGCATCTAAGTTGAAACGAGGATAGAAAAGTACCTGTATGAAATTTGGAGTATCGATTTAAAATGGTTTTGTACCATATAGATTTTCCCCAATTGTAAATAACCTGTAAAATGAAACAATTAATTAGTTATTGAACTGTTTGCACTGATATAAATGATATCTGAAAAGAATGAGCTACACTACTTAGCATAATATCATTATATTCATTATCGATGCTTAACATATGTTTGCTTTCTTTGATATCCATTCATAAATTCAATTAAATCCGTTTATCTCAATAATTTCAAAATTTATTTTTACGACAACTACCGACATTTTAGAAACTAAATAGCCATTTACACTACCTCCCTTGCTTACATTCACATTAAAGTCCATATACTAGAATGAATTACATAATATTAACAGTATTTAAATAAATTCAACAAACTGTTCGTCTATTAAATTATAAAAAAAAGATTTTAATCACAAACAATATGATTTAAAATATTCGATAATGTATGCGTTCTTGCTAACAATGTGATTTAAATTCTTAAATTTGATGATATGTTGCAATATAATAACCATGAGATTAAAATGCAATGTTTTATGCATATAAATTGTATGTGCTTCAGTTGGTTCAACAACTCTAATAGAATCATGCATTTGAAATAAAAAATATAGCATCCTGTTCATATATGGTATAATGCATATTATAATTTCTCTTCAGAAAGTTTTTGCAGGTTCTTGTCTCATTTCAATTTCAAAAATGCATTCTGACATTAAAAAATCATAAATTTAGTATGTTATTTAAAAGCAAAGTCTAGGAGAACTACTACCTTAAATCCTAACTTATCCTTTAAAGTATTAGTAATTAGATACTGATCGGCATGCAATGGACTTTCGTTCCAGCTTGTATGCTTTGCCATAACAGTACAAACTCCTTGATCAAGATAATCAAGATAAGGCACCATATGAATTCTTTCCAAGTTACCAAAGCTGTAAACTGTATTTTCTTCATTTTTTCGTTTTTCTGTACCTCCATCTCCAACAAAATTCTTTGTGCTTGCAATCACATTATTACTACAGCTAGACAAAAAAGAATACAAATTCAAAGTTATTAGTGCTTTTAACATGTCGAACATTATTACTGCTGCCAGACAAAAGGTGTAACAACCCGGATATTTCAACGGTTTTAATTAATTTAATTAACTGAATTTGTGTGAAATTTAATAAATAAAATAATAATAATAATAATAAAAATTTTGAAAAAGAATTTGATAATTGGAATGCGTCTAGTTAAATATAGCAACTGGTAAATTTTCGTCCGAAAATATGAAATTTTATTTCGTGCATAAATTTACTTCAATTTAACCAGTTAAAAAGCGATGAAAACAAAACGTTTTCGAAATCTAAATATTTTTACATAGAAAAATTCTAAACCATCTTCTGAGCAAGACGACATTTTTCGTTTTTCGAAATTCGGACATCTTTAGCTCCGTCGATCTTATTTTTCTGTGATTTTCATGCATTTTCCGCTAGTATAAAAATTCGAATTTTTTATAATTCAATCACACCACTGATATCTGTATACCATTTTGTTCGTCTCTTCGTGATGATCTCAACAGTGTATTCATTTGTGTATTTCGGAAACTCGGTACGCGATGAAATTGTTAAAACGGTTAATCGTACCGGTATACATATTAAACTGTTGGGTTTCTATGACCCTTCATCTATTTATCGGAAGAACAAACAGCTTCTTGGAATTGATTATTCCTAAAAATATGTTCACTCTTCCTATTACCAACATATTCAATATATTTTGGTTCGCTTCATTTTCCATTCCTCTCGTTCTTTTGCTCTGTTCACCTTCATAATGTAAAAAGCTAATGCATGCATGCGTAAATCTTTTCCAAAGCTTCCACTTGCCTTACCCATTTTCTTCTCCCTGTTTGCATATATTTGCAAAATTCTTTTCACCTGCTCTATTATTTCCCTTACCTTTTCCACGTCTTCCAGCCTCACCGACCCTCCAAGCACGAGCAACCCCTCCCCTTCCCCTTCACATCGCTTCATAAAAAAAAAGAAAAATCTCACCACCCATTTATTTCGGCCTCCATATTTTATTTTATTTCCTCTTGCCTGCAACCCCTTCCCATGATGGCCACGCAACCATCAAGCAACGCCACTCGACCCAAGCTCCGCCCAAGCTCCGCCCAAGCTCCGCCCAAGCTCAACGACCTGCCACGTCGACAGTCGCTCCAACCCCCACCACCTCGACGTCGACATAACTTTGGCTTCGCCAACCGCCATCTACGGCCTACCCAGTCTCCGACCGCCGCCTCACTTCCGAAGGCCTCCAGTCCATCACCGGCCGCGTCTACCCAGTCGCCTTCTCAGCCACCCCTTCCAGAAACCCACACCATCCTCCATTAGCCTCCGCTCCTTCTGCCTGGCCAAAGCTTACATGCAAGCCATCGACTGCGTCTTTCTTAAACCGTGAGAAGCTTCTTCCCCACTCTCCTGTAACGACCCAAGCTACTGCATCTCCTTCTTGTATGTTTGTCATCCTACTCCAACACTTTTCCATCTCCACCTTTTGAACTTGCAGTGCAAGCGTGTATGGGTTATACGTAAAAATACGTAAGTTATATATTGTTTTAAAGTACAGTTATGTGGATTGTCTTTAACTCTGAATATATATAGATTTATACTATGCTTTGTTATAAAAGAAGTATATGTTTACCTGTTGCATGTCTACGGTATATACTATAATTTGTATATACGAATGTTTATGAGGATTTGCTTGTACTATGTCAACATTTTTGAAACCTTACAGTAAATTTTATATTAGTTATTAAGTATATAGTTTAAGCAATATATAATACTGTTTATTTGTACGTAAGTATGCATTTTTAAGTTATACAGTGTTCATTTGTCTAGTTTACATATTTTACTGAATGTATATATATTTGCAAATTTATATAATAATATATCTATGTTGTCTTATTAGTTTATATATAATAGGTTAATAATAGTATGTTTGGTTCATTAGGTTTTATCTATCAGTTTATACATCTGGGTTTTGATTTTTTTTAGCGTGTTATGTAATTTAAAAAATATGAGGTTTTAAGCTCAGTGTATTGATTTTTGGTTTATATTATATTGTTAATATACCTATGTCTTCGTTCATATCTATATCTCACCGACTTTTATAAAAGTTTATATAAGTTATATATGTTGTCTGTATATATATGAATGTATATATGTTGTTGGAAGCTTTATCTGGTAATCTATGTTAAATTAGTAATTTAGTAAGTACGATATGATAGATATTGTACTTACGTGCTGTAGCCTAGAGTAGGTTATCTTAGTTTTGTACTTTGTTTAGCTTGCTTTGCTATTTCATTTTTTTATATTATAAAGTTACTTCTCTTATTCGGGTTATTTATATATTATTTGTATGGGATTTTAAATGTATATATAAAATGTATTTTACATGTGTTTAAAATATATGTAAGTCATGTTATATATATATGATGATATTTGATTTAACAGGTGTTTAAAATGTATATCTGTCCCGTTGACATTTTGGTTTCTTTTAGATATAAGTGATTTAGATATGTAGTGTGATTTGAAATATAATATGTAATTTAAATCTAATATGGGATTTAAGAAAAATAATAATACGATATACTTTTGTTTCGACTTTTATCTGCATCGACCCCGTTCTAATTTGATTTCATCTATCCCTATTTATCAGCTTGTCAATCCAATTTGTTGGAGATTCGTGCTTGAAATCCGTAGCTTGTTCTGTTGACGAACTTCTCTAACCTCGAGAGGTGAGCAATCACTCACGATTAATGTTCTTTTATTTATTAAATTCGATTTCAATTGAAATACCTGTTGTTAGTTATTTACGCTGTTATTTATGTTATTACCTGAATCAGTTCACTTGTGACATCTGACACCATTACCCATTAATTATTTATGCGATGATATATAGTTTGGCTGTTAATTGATTGATTGTTTGATGTTTACAGTGGACGTTAAATTGTTAATATATGAAGTGATAAATAATTTAAAATTGAAATTTACATAGGATAGTTAATAATTTAAAATTGATATATGTGTTGAATTGATCAGTTAAATTCGTTTAATATGACCCCTTTAAATGTTAAATAAATTGACACGTAGAAATAGTGTTAACTACACCTTGAACCATTGAATGTGTGTTGTATAAATTGATGTAGTATAAAATTGAAAAAAGTGAACATAAAGTGAAGAACCGTACTAATAATACTGTAATAATCTTTAATCTACATGAAATGATAGTGTAGATTCTAGAAATAATTATATTAATTCACACAAATAACAATGTGAGTTAATACGATTATTTCGGGATTATTTGAATTAATTATTGGATTGTTATTGATCGTTGTTATTACTTGTTTATTTACTTTGACACCATCCCAGTTATCACACTGCAAGTTCCCTTTGCTATGCTGTGATTTTATTTGAATTGAAATGGAATCGGGTTGCAATGATAAATACCCAAATAAACTTTGACTTAGGATAGAGAATTAAATAAAATCCGGCTGGTCAATAATTGATTTAAAAATAAAATAAAGATTTTATTTGATTAAAATAATAAAGTTTTGAAAGGAAGTTAGAATTTGAAATTTAATAAAAGGTAATGTTAATATTTAATAATCTGAAATGAAATATTAACAAAGTAATTAAGGGAAGAATGTTGTTTAATTTAAGAAATGAATGAATTAAGTTTTGAAATTATTTAATAATAAAGTTTGAAATTATTGAATAATTAAGCTTTGAAACTATTTAATAATTTAATAAGATTGAATTAATTAATAATTAAATGTAATTGAATTCTTGATATGTAAAATTGGACTTCGTAATAAGTGGAATTGAACTTCTTTAATAAGTAAAGTTGAGCTATGAGATAATTAAGTTTGTAAATTTGTCTAAATCAAATAAGTAATAAGTGAATTAAGTTCTTTATGAACCGAGTTTTGGAATTTGTAACTAAGTAAATGAATAAATGAAATTGAATTTCTTTAACAAGAAATAAAATGTAATTTATTGAAATTAATGCAAGACTTGAAATTTAAAGAATTTGATTTGACGAATTTAACTTAATTAAATTTGTAAGCTTTGATATAATGAAGCTGAACATAAGTAATTGATTTAATGAATTGGAAATTAAATGGAAATTATTTAAATGATAAATTAGCTTAACGAATATTGAAGAAATCGATAAATGAATTTAAATTTGATTGGAATGTTAAATTAAATAAATTTAAATAATTTCGGAATGAAACTTATATACGAACTTGAATTAATATTTGAATTGTTTTAAATAAAAGTTGAAATTGAATTATAATATTTTGAAATGGTATTTTGGAAGTTTTGAAACGTAAATTATGGAAATAGATATAGAGAGACAAATGAAATGTTGGTTTACAAATTCTAATTGAATTTGAATTTTATTTTTGATTGAAACTTATTAAACGACCAATCGGTGTAATAATTACGAAAGTTATTAAAGAAACCGAGATCGGTTATGGACATACTCTCTGTCTGAACCGAAAACCACTTTAATAACTATACGCGGAGTGTGATCCAGAATGAAGTGGTTGGAATGATGAACGTGATGACTGAAGAAAGAGAACGATAATGGATAGCCTTGACACTAGTGTCGAATCGGAAATGACTAAAACAGGAGCCGTGCCGGGTCAAATGGGGTTAGCTACCTCGAGCGAACACACTTCTTCGAAAACTACTCATTACTTGTTATTGATTGGTGCACCCTCATACTTTTGGGAGTTTTGTTTCGCGGTATTGCGATCGTTGCGGCGATGCGTTTTCACCAGTCCGGATCAGGAAAACGGTAGTTTCACTACCTTGGGTATTGCCTCATGTGCCTTGTCATACTTGAATCCCTATACACGCGACCACCACGAATTTGTTCTGTGTCTTCCCTGATATCCCACTAGTTTACGGTGGAGTTTACAGTGCTGTATAGTCTATGGCATTCATATAAAATGTGTTAAGGGGGATAATAGTAACGCCTTAACACTATTTTGATTGTTTATATTACTGATAGACATTATCTATTTAGCGTACACTACTGCATAGTAGATAGTTTAACGGATCCTTAGAGGATGGTTTTTCCATCATCCTTTGAGTTACTTGTATTTCAATTGTTATTTCACTTGAGTGGGATTTATTGATATAAGAATGTTAATCCTGACTCGAGTGTTTTGTGTTTTCCTTTACGCTCGGGTCAGACTGAGTGGTTCAGCTTTTGAGATTCACCTTTGGAGTTGGAGCTTCGCCTGGAGATCCAGCTATCTATCCAGCTTCAGATATTCAGTTGATTCCAGTGATGTATTCTGATTTTTATATTTGACTATTGTATTCGAGACTTCTGTTGTAACTTATTTAACTCTGTTATATATATAGTAGCTTCATGAACTACTATCTTTTGCTTCTGCAGCATACTATTACTCTGTCTCTGTGATTCTACGATTATTTATTTGCTGTATATATTCAATTTTGCCAAATTTAACAATTCGGTATTTTGAATTATTCAAGCCCGACATGTGCGGTTGCGAATAATCCAAAATAGCGGGTCATTACAGTTGGTATCAAAGCTTTGGTAGCTCTAGGAAAAACTTAGTATATGTCGTAAATTTATTTACAGAATCACTCTCATTCGAGTTTCAAGCTCTTCCTTTTGACTCAATTCCTTTGAATTTTGGAAACGTTCCCTGCGGTTCCAAAATTCATTCGTGTCCCTCACTATTCGTCTTCGTTCGATTCTGGAGCATCCCATAACTCCACTTCGAATGACCTTTATAATGAATCGGCGGTCTCGCCAATCTTCAAATTATTGTAAATGGGTGAAACTCCTTTGCAATAGACATTGATTTACCAGAGATTTCTATATCCTCGGTTTACGATGCTATCTATCTCCTGCTATGCCTGAATTCTATCTCTTGCGATCGAATGTAGATTACCTCAAAATTCTGCATCGATCTTATTCTTGAAGTCACGGTCGACCCGGTTAAGGTTGCCCGTGATTTACATAAACTTATCCATCTCTCTATTTTGTTATCTAGTTATTTTATCTTTGTTTCGAACTTATCTTCAAATCAAAATACTCTTTAATTTGAGTCCATCAAATTTGAATCTCTATCCTTGCTTTGAAATCCATTCTTGTATTGTCAAGCGAGGAAGTGTATTTGCAAATTAATATTAAAATATTGATATATATTGTGTTGTTTGAGTTGTTGATTTTGATTTTGATTTTCGATCGATTCGTCTGATCAACGCTATCGATAGAATTTCTAAAACACTTGAGCAGAGCAAACTGACACAATATTGTTTTCAAATTTAGTAAATAAAATAATATTGGATAATTTTATATATATAAGTATAATTTTTCTGAAATTAAAATATTAATGAATCTGTTGTCTGTAATGTGAAAGAAAAATTAATTTTCGTTTACTGTTTTATAAATCATTGACTACTTCATAAAATAAATAAATGAATTTTTAAAATTTGGTTGTAATTTGATTTGGAATTTGAAGTGAATTTAAATTTAAATTTGAGAATTTAAATTCCGGTGATTTCAAACCTTGATTTGAAAGTTTTAAAGTGTATAGTTTTAAAATATTTTCAAATTGAAATCATTTCGAAGGGTTTAAAATCTTTAAATCAGTGCTCTTCTCTTTGTCGCTGGAAAATAATCTCGGTGATGGCGGCCGCATCATCGACATTTATTTTCGAGTTTCGAAGTGGAGAGACTATTCTTTAGCTTTGCTACGGTTTGTTTTGAAAAATAAATTGATTTGAATTTTTAAACATGACTTGATTTATAATATATATTGAAGATCTTCAATTCGATTTGATATATTATGAATATATATATATATATATATATATATATATATATATATGTTTTATCACTAAGTTGTTTGAAGCTAATCGGAAATTAATTCTTAAAATTTGTTAAAGGATGATTTTCAATTATAAGTAAAGCCAAATTTTTTTTATATAAATATTCAACTTGAAATAACTAAATTGTAAAATTTTATTTGGATAATACTCAATTGCATTATTTATAACTTAACTAAATTTTCAAATGTTAGTTATGTAATTGAATATTATACAATATAATGATATCAAAGGAATTTTTAAATAAATTTGAGTAGTTATAATAAACGTAAATATACTTAATATATGTGATAAGATATATTAAGTGGAATAAATTTAATAATAATTTGGAATAAAGAAGAATCAAGTTTGTCGAACAAAGTATGGTTATAATAAATGACTATTCAAATTTATGATCTTTGAATTTGTTAACTTAAGATAATTGGATAATATATAATATAAATTGTCCTTATAAATAAAATTTGAGTACGTATAAAAATGTTATACACTTAAAGTTTTATTATAAAATGGTTAATAGAGATAAATAGAATAATTAGTTGATTTAATGGTAAATAAGACAAATTAAATAAAATTTTGTTTGAAAGAAATCCTTTGTAAAATTGTAATAAAAATCAACTTAATGAATCATCTTGAATTTAAAAACAAATTGATGAATATAAATTAATTCAAATTGAAATTTATAAGGTTTAGATTGGTTGTTTTATTTTGGAATTCAAATCTGTTTTCTTTCTGGTAGTTTCTATTCTTCTACCACTTCCTTTTCGGGGACGAAAAGTTTTGAGTGGGGGAGAGTGTAACAATCCGGATATTTTAACGGTTTTAATTAATTTAATTAACTGAATTTGTCTGAAATTTAATAAATAAATAATAATAATAATAAAAATTTTGAAAAAGAATTTGATATTTGGAATGCGTCTAGTTAAATATAGCAATTGGTAATTTTCGTCCGAAAATATGAAAGTTTATTTCGTGCATAAATTTACTTCAATTTAACCAGTTAAAAAGCGATGAAAATAAAACGTTTTCGAAACCTAAATATTTTTACATAGAAAAATTCTAAACCATCTTTTGAGCAAGACGTCATTTTTCGTTTTTTGAAATTCGGACATCTTTAGCTCCGTCGATCTTATTTTTCTGTGATTTTCATGCATTTCCGCTAGTACAAAAATTCGAATTTTTTATAGTTCAATCATACCACTGATATCTGTATACCGTTTTGTTCATCTCGTCGTGATGATCTCAACAGTGTATTCATTTGTGTATTTTGAAAACGCGGTACGCGATGAAATTGTTAAAACGGTTAATCGTACAGGTATACATTTTAAACTGTTGGGTTTCTATGACCCTTCATCTATTTATCGGAAGAATAAACAGCTTCTTGGAATTGACTATTTCTAAAAATATGTTCACTTCCTATTTCCAACATATTCAATATATTTTGGTTCGCTTCATTTTCCATTCCTCTCGTTCTTTTGCTCTGTTCACCTTCATAATGTAAAAAGCTAATGCATGCATACGTAAATCTTTTCCAAAGCTTCCACTTGCCTTACCCATTTTCTTCTCCCTGTTTATATATATTTGCAAAATTCTTTTCACCTGTTCCTTTATTTCCCTTACCTTTTCCACGTCTTCCAGCCTCACCGACCCTCCAAGCACGAGCAATCCCTCCCCTTCCCCTTGACATCGCTTCATATAAAAAAAATCTCACCACCCACTTATTTCGCCCTCCATATTTTACTTTATTTCCTCTTACCTGCAACCCCTTCCCATGATGGCCACGCAACCATCAAGCAACGCCACTCGACCCAAGCTCCGCCCAAGCTCAACGACCTGCCACGTCGACAGTCGCTCCAACCCCTACCACCTCGACGTCGACATAACTTTGGCTTCGCCAACCGCCATCTACGGCCTACCCAGTCTCTGACCGCCGCCCCACTTCCGAAGGCCTCCAGTCCATCACCGGCTGCGTCTACCCAGTCGCCTTCTCAACCACTACTTCCAGAAACCCACCACCATCCTCCATCGGCCTCCGCTCCTTCTGCCTGGCCAAAGCTCACATGCAAGCCATCGACTGCGTCTTTCTCAAACCGTGAGCTGCTTCTTCCCCACTCTCCTGTAGCGACCCAAGCTACTGCATCTCCTTCTTGTATGTTAGTCATCCTACTCCAACACTTTTCCATCTCCACCTTTTGAACTTGCAGTGCAAGCGTGTATGGGTTATAGGTAAAAATACGTAAGTTATATATTGTTTTAAAGTACAGTTATGTGGATTGTCTTTAACTCTGAATATATATAGATTTATACTATGCTTTGTTATAAAAGAAGTATATGTTTACCTGTTGCATGTCTACAGTATATACTATAATTTATATATATGAATGTTTATGAGGATTTGCTTGTACTATGTCAACATTTTTGAAACCTTACAGTAAATTTTATATTAGTTATTAAGTATATAGTTTAAGCAATATATAATACTGTTTATTTGTACGTAAGTATGCATTTTTAAGTTATACAGTGTTCATTTGTCTAGTTTACATATTTTACTGAATGTATATATATATTTGTAAATTTATATAATAATATATCTATGTTGTTTTATTAGTTTATATATAATTGGTTAATAATAGTATGTTTGGTTCATTAGGTTTTATCTATCAGTTTATACATGTGGGTTTTGATTTTTTCAGCGTGTTATGTAATTTAAAAAATCTGAGGTTTTAAGCTCAGCATATTAATTTTTGGTTTATATTATATTGTTAATATACCTATGTCTTCGTTCATATCTATATCTCACCGACTTTTATAAAAGTTTATATAGGTTATATGTGTTGACCGTATATATATGAATGTATATATGTTGTTGGAAGCTTCATCTTGTAATCTATGTTAAATTAGTAATTTAGTAAGTATGGTATGATAGATATTGTACTTACGTACTGTAGCCTAGAGTAGGTTATCTTAGTTTTGTACTTTGTTTAGCTTGCTTTGCTATTTCATTTTTTTATATTACAATGTTACTTCTCTTATTCGGGTTATTTATATGTTATTTGTATGGGATTTTAAATATATATATAAAATGTATTTTACATATGTTTAAAATATATGTAAGTCATGGTACACATATGATGATATTTGATTTAACGGGTGTTTAAAATGTATATTTGTCCCGTTGACATTTTGGTTTCTTTAGATATAAGTGATTTGGATATGTAGTGTGATTTGAAATATAATATGTAATTTAAATCTAATATGGGATTTAAGAAATTTAATAATAAGATATACTTTTGTTTCGAATTTTGTCTGCATCGACCCCGTTTTAATTAGATTTCGTCTATCCCTATTTATCAGCTTGTCTATCCAATTTGTTGGAGATTCTTGCTTGAAATCCGTAGCTTGTTCTATTGACGAACTTATCTAACCTTAAGAGGTGAGAAATGACTCACGATTAATATTCTTTTATTTATTAAATTCGATTTCAATTGAAATGACAAACTGAAATACCTGTTGTTAGTTATTTACACTGTTATTTACGTTATTACCTGAGTCAGTTCACCAGTGACATCTGACACCATTACCCGTTAATTATTTATGCGATGATATATAGTTTGGCTGTTAATTGATTGATTGTTTGATGTTTACAGTGGACGTTAAATTGTTAATGTATGAAGTGATAAATAATTTAAAATTGAAATTGACATAGGATAGTTAATAATTTAAAATTGATATATGTGTTGAATTGATCAGTCAAATTCGTTTAATATGACCCCTTTAAATGTTAAATAAATTGACACGTAGAAATAGTGTTAACTACACCTTGAACCATTGAATGTGTGTTGTGTAAATTGATGTAGTATAAAATTGAAAAAAATGAACATAAAGTGAAGGACCGTATTAATAATAGTGTAATAATCTTTAATCTACATGAAATGATAGTGTGGATTCTAGAAATAATTATATTAATTTACACAAATAACAATGTGAGTTAATACGATTATTTCGGGATTATTTGAATTAATTATTGGATTGTTATTAATTGTTGTTATTGCTTGTACTTTGACACCATCCCAGTTATCACACTGCAAGTTCCCTTTGCTATGATGTGATTTTTTTGAATTGAAATGGAATCGGGTTGAAATGATAAATACCCAAATAAATTTGACTTAGGATAGAGAATTAAATAAAATCCGGCTGGTCAATAATTGATTTAAAAATAAAATAAAGATTTTATTTGATTAAAATAATAAAGTTTTGAAAGGAAGTTAGAATTTGAAATTTAATAAAAGGTAATGTTAATATTTAATAATCTGAAATGAAATATTAACAAAGTAAATAATGGAAGAATGTTGTTTAATTTAAGAAATGAATGGATTAAGTTTTGAAATTATTTAATAATAAAGTTTGAAATTATTGAATAATTAAGCTTTGAAACTATTTAATATTTTAATAAGATTGAATTAATTAATAATTAAATGTAATTAAATTCTTGATATGTAAAATTGGACTTCGTAATAAGTGGAATTGAACTTCTTTAACAAGTAAAGTTGAGCTATGAAATAATTAAGTTTGGAAATTTGTCTAAATAAAATAAGTAATAAGTGAATTAAGTTCTTTATGAACCGAGTTTTGGAATTTGTAACTAAGTAAATGAATAAATGAAATTGAATTTCTTCAACAAGAAATAAAATGTAATTTATTGAAATTAATGCAAGACTTGAAATTTAAAGAATTTGATTTGACGAATTTAACTTGATTAAATTTGTAAGCTTTGATATAATGAAGCTGAACATAAGTGGTGGAAGAGAATGGGAATTAGAAACTCCAAGCCCTAGTTCCTCTTGCTAGCTAAAGTTCTTGCTCCAAAATCAAAGAAAACCCATTAGTAAGCATCTCCTTCTTCTTCTCCAACTCATTCTCTCTTTGATTTCAGAAAATCCCTAAACCTAACTTTGGGAATGTTCTTCTTTTGAGCATAGATTCAAGCTCGTTTGGGTTATGTTGAAGAGTGGTTGATTCTCCCTTTGCTTTCATGCTTCTTCTTCAATTGTTTGGGTTCAAAGGTGAGATTTTTATCTCACATCTTAGTCTATAATTATCTTCAATTGTTAGGTATAAATTCTTAACACTTATTCTTGTGCAATTGATTTTGGTTTGGATTGATTTTGTTTCCAATTTTTGGTGTTTTGGTCTAATTTTTGAAAATCCTATTATGGATATTTGGACATTGATATTTGAGGCGTATCGAAGAGCCGTTTAGGCTGGGTTGTCGCTCGACGTAATTCCATAGTCGTCGTCGCTCGATCGATCGCTTCTGGTATCCGTTTGGCCATTTTTGGCCTAGGTTCAGGGAATGCCCTGAACCCTTGATTCAGACGTCTGAAACGTAATATTCAGACGTCTGAATATTGTTCTGGGAAGATTTCTATTCCCAGATTCAGAGGTCTGAATATATGATTTCAGACGTCTGAATTGGTTCATTTGGAACCAGAAAGGAAATAGGCTAAAATGTGCCTATTTCTGACGTCTGAAACCAAAGATTCAGACGTCTGAATTCTGTTTGTGGAAAATATTTACTTTCCAGATTCAAACGTCTGAATCCTTGATTTCAGACGTCTGAATCTGCAGTCTTTTGCCTATTTGCCTATTCGCTTGAGATTCCAACTTTAATCGATTCGTGTTGATACTCTTTTGTTATTATCACTTATTATCGACTATGATGACATTTTCTTCATGATTTTTGGGGATATCCATTTCGATGGATTCGGTATCGATTTCTTTGGATTTTATTCACGTCTTCGAATGTGAATTTTAGCGATTGATTGTTCTTACAATCTTCTTTGTGATTTTTCACTTTAAAAATATAAAGGTTTTCTATAATAGTAGTAAATATCAAAACTCTTTCTTCAAATGATTTCAACACTATTTTATTACAAAGCTCGTTTTCTCAAATCGATTTCCAATCTATTAGTATATACAAACCTTTGCCTCACTCGTATGAGAAATCTAATTAAACGGCTTAGTACAATGAGTGGTATGAAACGTTTGCGTTTACTTCGTCGGTTAATTCTTGGACTTGTTCGATTGAATCTCTTGTGACAATTTTCTAGTGGAGATCTACAATTTGTTCGTAAATATTTAAGTTAAGCTAGTGGTTATGGGACATGAAGCTAAGCTCATATATTTACTAGCTTACTGTAATTGACACTTCTCTGTGATCATGACGATCATTTTTATGTTTTAGACTAGCATTGTGCGATGTCTTTTTGATTTGGTTCATCGGATGTCACGCTGTACGACGTCGATGCTTCGAATTATTTGATACATTGGATGTACCGTTTGCACCACATCAATGTCTTTGCTTTTGATACATTGGATGTACCATTTGCACTACATCAATGTCCTTGCTTTGATACATTGGATGTACCGTTTGCACTACATCAATGTCTTTGCTTTTTGATACATTGGATGTACCGTTTGCACTACATCAATGTCTTTGCTTTTGATTCATTGGATGTACCGTTTGCACTACATCAATGTCTTTGCTTTTGATGCATTGGATGTACCATTTGCACTACATCAATGTCTTTGCTTTTTGATTCATTGGGTGTACCGTTTGCACTACATCAATGTCTTTGCTTTTTGATTCATTAGATGTACCGTTTGCAGTACATCAATGTCTTGGCCATCCTTTTCTTGTGGTTTCTGGATTTCATGTGTTGAATTCTGGAATTTATGTTTCACCAACTTTTACGATTAGCATTGATATATATGTCATTTATTGTGGCTTGGTGAATGAAATTAGGAGTATGACATTCCTTTTTATCTTTGAGAAGATCTTTGCGATATTGATTAATCTCTTATTGATTTTTCAATTATTTATTTATCACAGCTTGGCATTGTGATTACTATACGTTTAGTCATATCTCTTGTTCTGTATCATTTCATCTGATATTTATAGGTAGACTGATCCGTTTATTATTTTTCTTATAAATAATACTCGGGTCAGACTGAGATTTTACAGGTGCTTCTGCTTGCCACCTTATCAGACCATCATATGTTCTTTTGGCTAACTACTTTAGTTTGGTAGTTCTTGTTGTATTCATCTAAGTTATTGACTCCTTGATGTACACATATTCGTTTGGTTTGCACTTGTATCTACTCTTTTGTGACATTGTGGATCTTGTTTGACCACTACTTTGATATACACTTTAATGTGTAACATTCATATCTATTTCCGCCTTTGTGATATGAATTGCCTGTGACTGATTTATGTATGTTTATTTCTATATTTGTTTCCGAAGATTATATAAAGCCACTGTGTTGTAGCTTTGAGTTTGCGTCGGTATGTCGGATTTCCTCTTGTGATGAATTACATGTTATATTTTATCTGACATATCGGTGCTCGCACAAAGCAATTACACGGATGGTCGCTCCTCAACAGCCTTATTCTCCCCGCTAGTTGACGGTATTACCCCGTAGTGTCCTTGGCTAGCGTGGCTATAGAGGCGGGGCGTCACAGCTTGGCATCAGAGCCAAACTTCGAAACAATACAAAATATTGTAACAAGGATCATCGTCCTAAGTCTATCTTAGGAGTCGTGCTTTAGGATTTAATTCGAGTCTTCGTACCGATTCATCCTATTTTCTTTGTGATTCTTTGTTTTATCTATCAAGATTGCATGATATTCATTTGGTGAATAACCTTTTTCTTCTTCTTTCTTTCTTTCTAAAGGAAGAGAAATGGTTAGACCAGGTCGTCCGAGCGCCGGTCAATCTAGTGCTACTCCCCAAGATGGAGTATTCATGTCTACTCAGCAGCTTTTAGATCTCGTGAAGAATGCTCAAGCTGCAGGACCCAATCCAGAGCCTACTCATCCTAGATCCGGTTTTGCATGCTTGTGCAGAGACTATACCGATTTGGGTGGAAGGCCATTCAAAGGATCCGAGAGTGTTATAGAAATTCAGGCTTGGCTCAAATCATGCGATCGCATCTTTTCTCGCATGAACCTTATTAACCTTCATCGAGTCCAAGTGGCTTCTAGCATGCTCCAAGAAAGAGCGTTAGATTGGTATGAGCTCTTAATTTCTGAAATCGTTGAAGCGGATCTCAATTGGGAGCAATTCCGGGAAAGAATCGAATTGAAATTCATGCCGGAGGCTGAAAAAGTAACTTTAGCACGGCGTTTTATTGACCTTATTCAAGGTGAATCTTCTGTGACAGACTATGTCGCATCTTTCAAATCTCTGTCCAAATATGGGGTAGAGTACACTAATACCCCATTGAAGAAAAATCAGAGATTTGTCTATGGCTTGAATAAGAATCTTAAGAAACCATTACTTCTGAAACTTGAGGTTTCATTTGATCAGCTTATTGATATTGCTATTTGTCAGGACACGATTCTTCGTCTTCCGAAAATTCGACATCGACACTCACTTTATCGACTGCCGAGAAATCAAACGACGGAAAACCGAACACTGAGGGTTTTATTTAAGAAAAATTTAGGAAAGAAGAAGAGAAAAAGATAGAAATTAGGGAGGAGAGAAGAGATAGGAAATAGAGAGAAAAGAAGATAGATAATTTTTAGAAAACAGAGAATTTTAAAAATAGAAGATAGAAGAATTTTAAAATAGAACGGACAAAAGAAAACAACAGAACAACAACAGAATCTCACAATTCGCAGCGGAACAACATATAATAATAAATGAATAATCTTTAAACAAAGAACTATATCAGTTATTACATTACATTTCATTTCATTACATCATATCATCAGAGTGTACAACAACAACATCAAACAATGCAGCGGAAAAAAAAAAAATACTATATAAACTAGTAATACGCCATGCCATCCAGCTTGCCTCCAGCAACTCCAGAATATCCAGAATATCCTGATAAACCTTAACTCTTGACTGCCCGTGTGGAAATTGGTGGGCACCCAGAGTTTAGGAAGGAAAACAATAAACTCCAAGTCAGTCATGTGACTGGTGTGAGAACTCAAAATAGTTTATTTATCTTTAAAATCAAAATAGAGGAATATTTTTAAATCAATTCGCAATGCTTTTAAAAAATGAGACTACCATAAGGCCTCCCGCACACACACACATGCAAACGCAGAATCGGAGGAGATTTCTCCTTATGATAGTCAAAGATGCTTGATACGCATTTAAAATAACATTTGATATTATTACTAGTGCATAGTATAGAGAAATATTTCGAAAGTAGAATATAAATCTTAGCCAACATAGACATTTCGAACTATGCCTACTATAGCTACCATCCAAACAGTGGTGACCACCATAAGTGAATGGCAGGTTCTACAACTAATACCGTACAAGTTTCGTATTGGGAATTGGATTTCCAACGAATGATCAGGCCAAGGAACTTCCCATTGCCACTGAGAATGCCTCTGGATGGACATCCCCGAGAACCAAACCGGATCTCTACCAACACAAGGCCGGGTTACTCCTAACTGAGTAACAACTGACCGAATATGCCATCCCCCGGTCCTTTGGGACCTTTATCAACCGAGCGCTCGTAATCAATTCACACAATCATAAAGTGTTTTCAACATGAGTAAGTATCTGGGCTCCATACCATGATACCACCCTTTTCCAGAAGGAAATGTACATATCCTAAAGGGCGCTACCCCTCATAACCTTGCTGCTTCTTTCCTGTTTTGACCATTTCCGGGATGTGAGGCTCGACGAATTCACGTCCACAAAAACATACTTTATACAAAAGCCATGCTTTGGGTCAACAAATGATCAACACAATGATCACTAAGATAGACGATCAAATAAATGATCCTATCACAAATAATCAACACAATGATCATTTCAGCATCACTCAGCATGTCACATTACCAAACTGGGAATATATCGCTGATAACTTCAACTATATAACCTCTGAGCTCGTACGTCTCAGAGAAGGGTGTTAAGCTAAAAGAATAAATTCTTCGCCACCTCAGAAATATATTTGAAAGAAATCGGCTTTATATCTCAACTTGTAATGTCAGACATACAATCCATACAAGTCTGTTCCGGGCTCGAACAGAACCGAAGGCACTTACAAAGAAGTCCTTGCAATCCGAATAATTTCTAATCACGTTCGGATTTCCCATCACTTATGGAGATCTCTATACCGGGGATCAGCCAGTGCAGAGACAATCAACCAGAAACCCTCTCGTTTTCGAAAATATCCGGTCTTCAACACCGGTCTTCGAATGCAATTCATAACGACGTATCACATATTCGGAATGGGTTATACGACCCCATGGTCCTTTCCCGGTTAACCCGAATAGTGAGCGCTTATTTTAAAAATAAGTGTGGCATCCAATTCAAGCAATCACAGCAATTACTCATTCAAGGGTAAATATTGATAGTCGGTTATTTAACTATCAATAAAGATGCGCCACATCATCAGATTCCAAATAATTTTCCAAATTATTTATTTTTCCAAAAATATCTATACTAGATATAAAATCTCAATACTTCAAAAATAAACCAATGTTTATTTTGAAACCAATTTCCCTTTTTCATTTATAAATTCTATAGTGAATTTATATTTCATATTTTCTATTGATTTACAGTTTCAATAGATTTTTATTTTTAAATTCCAATTTATCTTCAAAAAGATAAATTCTTAAAAATATTCCATTTCATATTGGAAAAGTAATTCCATACTTATTCTAAAAATAAGTATTCACAAATCTTATTTATTTTCAACAATTTGAAAAATATTCAATATACTTAAACCATAGTCAAGTATATATTTCATTCTTTAAGGAAATCATTCTTTTATTATAATTTATTTGGGTCAAAACGAATGTTGCGTAAAACATCGTTACGACAACCCAAAATCACTAGTATAGGGATTTGAAATTAAAATAGATATATAAATCCCAATACTATATAAAACATTTCCTTTCGGAAATCATTTACTATAACAACAGTGTTATAGTCCACCATTTCCTTCTATTTCTCGAAAACGTCTATTTCAACAATAAATGTTGAAATCTATGTTCTCATTCCCTTCTATTTCTTGAAAACGTCTATTTCAACAATAAATGTTGAAATCTATGTTCTCAATACTCAATGCATTTTAAAATATCTTTAAACCGTTTTAATTTCTTTTTAACACATTCTTTCCTCAAAAGATATCCATTTTATTCAATAATATATTTACCGTTCAAAAACGTGAATATAACTTCTTTATAAACTTCTATATTCAATTCATCAAATTCAATTGGTTTCGGTTATAAATTCCATTTCTATTTAAAAGCTTCGATTTTGTAAATCTCGTTTATTAACCTAATTCAATTGATACAACTCAATTTTAATACCAAAGGTTTATATTATAAGTCAAGTACTTATAATTTATTTATTTACAAATCGTTCCTTTGAATTTCACCAATTATAAATCTTATTACTTATAAGTTTTCTTTATAAATTTCCTATTTCCAACTTATCAAATTCGATTTGATTTCGGATTTATAAAACAACGTTTATAAATCCCATTTATAATTTCATAAACTTCTATTTACCGAAAGTCAATTTTATTAGCAAATTCCATTTATCTTCCACATAAATGACAAGGTCCAATTCATAAGAAATTTACTTATAGACTTTTGTTTTACAAATCTATACATTTTCTAACTTCACAACTTTATAAATTTATAAATTTTCATTTACTTATAAAAACAATTTATACTTCATTTATAACATTTATAAAAACTCAATTTATAATTCCAATCATTTTAAATTTATAAAAATCAATTCAAAAATCTTTTATATACATTGTTTTTTAATAATTCAAAAATTCCAATTTAAACCAATCTCAATTTACTTAACTATTTATTTCCAAAAATCTCAATTTGATTTTATTTTATAAAAATCTTAAATTCTATAACTTCAAAAATTAAATTTTTAATTTGGTTTAAAATGAATCAATTCAAAATTTTACTAAAAACATATATTTGGAAAAATCGATTTAAAAAACCCCTTTAAAATCAAAAATCATTATTTTTAACTTTAAAAACGAATCCGATGATGCCACAGCATCAATTGGTCAATCACTACACAAATATCATATATCGATATGATATTCACAATCATCAAAAATATTTATAAACAAATAAATATTTGTGAGGGGTCCAGTTGGATCCCTCCAACCTGTTTCCCTGCATCCAAAGAGTTAGCACAATACCCATTCCACTTCGAGGTGGAATATCGCGGTATATGGGATTTTATAAAATATTATCCGCTTACTAACGGCGCAATAGGGTCTCATCCGCTATACGAGGCGGGAAATCAATCCGATATATACATATGCCAATATATATATATCGCTATATATAGTATATATCCTACTATATCTACTACCACAATCAAACAGCAATCAATCAATCAATATTAACTACTTAAAATTTTAAACCAAACGGTTTGATTGAGTGAGGAGTTCTCACCTTAGCTTTGATTTTGCAATCCGTTTCCATTTCAGCTCGTTTCCTTGATTTATACCTTGTATAAATATTTCCACAGTTTATTAATACTCGAATATAATCGAATAATAGATTTCCATTTAATAAATTTAATTATCCATTTTTCCTAAAAATAATAATATTTTCTTTTGGTAAATCATTTTATCTAATAATTTAATTTTCTAACCAATTCTTCAATCTCAAGCTAATGATTTTCATCTTTAAACTAAAGATTTAAAATTCGAACTGATTTCCTTTCATAATTTTCTTCAACTTACAATTTAATTCTAAAACTAAATTTTCTTCTTAAATATATTTAATTAACTTACCCTTAAATTAAATTTACCAAACTAGTTATTAAATTTCTTTTTCTTACCAAAAATTATATTTTAACTAATTTCCCCTCTAAAAATTAATTTGGTAACTAAACAATTGAAATAAACTTATTAACCCACATAAGTTATCTTAATAAATTATTTTTAAACCAAACGACTATACTGCTATAATAATTTAAATCAAGATGTTAAAATTTAAATATTTAACTTACTGCAAAAGGTGTTTTCCTGGGATTAAATTTTAAATAGATAAATTAAACAAATTATATGCCAAATTCTGTAAATTAAATATGTATACAAGTCTTTATTTATGTATGATGTTCCATAGATTTCAAAACCTATATATAAATTCCTTCTCTTCTTCCAAAAATTTCTATCTTTAAATATATTTTCATATTTAAATGGTAAATTACTTAATGTGTAACTATACTTACGCAAGATCAAATAAAATCATGAACAAGGAAGGAAAAAAAAAAAAAAAAAAAAAAAAAAAAAACAGACCTATGCCTTACCACGCTTTTCGTTCCCTCTGATATCTCGACCTTAACCACTCACGAGCAGCCCACGACCCTGACGTTACGTCGTGTATCCCAACCGCAACAGTGCCTCCATCGCGAGGCGAACCCAACTTGAATGTCACCCAACCTACTGCCTCGCGACAAACTGCAGCCAATTCGAGCTTCGCTTCCCCTCCTCGGCCTCTTCCACCGTACGCGAGTCAACCCCTTCTCTACCGAAACTCTTACCACGCGAACCTCCACCGCAGATCGAAACAGCCCATCGCGATGCCCTAGACTTCGACGATGACAGTAGCAGCCCCCCAAATCTTGATCCCAACGAAATCCCTAGGTCGCGAGCTCCTCTGGCACTCAATTTTCGAACGAGGCCCGCCCCCTCAATGTCGCGACTTGATTTGAATTGCCATTTTTTTTTCCTGATGTGGAATGAGATTAAGGGCTTACGGTTTGGGGAAGAGGGAACGAGAGAAAGGGGTTTTGAGATGTCGCCATTATTAAGAAGCATCGGCCATTGATTTTGCTCTGCGTGATTTTAAATTGAAGAAGGAAAGGGGGTACTTAAAACGTGAAAAAGTATGCTCGGCCATTGCTTTGAGATGAAGGGGTATGTCGCGTGCACGATGTGGGGGACAATGATTTGAAATGAACGTGTTGATATTTGACTAATTTAAATTTAAATTTAAATTGAATTCGATTTTATTTCAATGCGTTTACACGCCGTGTGATCACATATCAACTCCGAAAAATACGAAATTTGAAATCCTAGAATAATTCAATATTCCGGACCCAATGGAACTGGTTTCGTCGAATTCCGAGACTGTGCCTCGGACGGCTATTTTTGAATATCGATTCAAACGATTAAATTTCAAAACTGAACAATTCACTTTCTATTCCAATTCTAAAGCTTCTATAATCTTCAGTATTATCAATATGAATTTTACAAGTCTTTGAAATATTTTTAATCGGCTTAAAACTGAAGATTCAAATTTTTATTCAACTCTCTATAGATTAAATTCTATAATTTAATCGCCAATTTCAAAGTTATATTGAAAATTCAATCCAAACCATCATTCAAATATTTAAAATTAATTAAATATTTTCAAATTAAATTATTCAAAATCCTGGGTCGTTACAATCTTTCCCCCTTAAAAGAATTTCGTCCCGAAATTGCAAGTTAGGAAGAATGATCCTAAACCATTTATTATTTTTTTCACAATTCAAAAAGTTTTATCAACTTACTAACCTAAATCTTTTTATTAAAGATTCATTATCATTTCTACTAGCTTTCCAACTTCAATTATAAGTTTTAAACAACATTGTTTATTTAACAATTCAAATTTAAATTTAAATTCAAATTTCAAACTTTCAAAATTTTCTCAAAATTTTTCTAACACCCGAAATTTTCGAAAAATTTCGCCAGCGTCTCCTTTGCGCGGCTAGCTCGGTACGACTACAAAACGGCTCCACGGCCTCCCAAATTCAAAAAGAAAAAGAAAAAGCCAAGCGGCTAGAGGAGAAAGTCATCAAAACCTCATATTTAAATTGAAATACGTACCTTTTGTCGAGCGAACAAATTTATCTTTGAAATAAAAACTCCAATAACATTTATATACCTGCATATCCTGCTAGAAGTAGTTTTCAATACCAAATACAATATCCAAACCAATTTGCTAATTCTATTGCAAAATTTTGATATATGCCTCTTATATTATTTTTAGCTTTACTATTGAAATTACATAACCAATTTCATTTGAATTCAATTACATAGCTTTTAAATGCGCTAGTTCAATTTCATTAACACTCAATGAATTTACATAAAATCAATCAACAAACAAACAACATCCAATGAATATCCAATAGAGCTAAATTATTATTTTACTTACATTCAATTTGGTTCAACCGTTTTAATTCCAATTGGTTTAACATTCAATTGATTTTCATTCTATTATTCAACTGTTTTCAAATGAATTTACACTTGCATGCATCATTTCATATCAACTTTTCCAAAGTTAAAATCTTTCCTTTTTATTTATAAATCACCTTTTATAAATCTTTTCATTTAGTTCTATTTTCATATACAAGATTATTTCACAATTGGAAACCGTTTTAATTATAATTTCATACTTATAATTCATTTGTTTAACCAATTCATTTCTTATATATAAGTTTATTTTACAATTGTAATTCACATTAATTATAACTCAATTCTTATAATTCTTTTGCTTATACAATTATTCTTTTATTTAGATTATCCAAACAACCTAACAATCAACTTATATACACTTTAATAATTCTGAAAAATTATTCCTTTATATATAAAATATAATCAAGGCAAAATCATTTCATTTACCCAATTAAAACAATACTGTGCCGAATTGTTCTATTCAAGTGTTTAGAAACCCCTTCGGCATAGTCTTGCGGACCACGCTGACGAAAGTTCATATACCACTCAATAAACCAATCATCACAATATAAAACAATTTTATATTCACTAACAAATACGCTCTCATAGCTATTATTACACTCAAACTCATTCTAGAGTACTGCTGACTCTATCTCTAATGAATAATACCCAACAGAACCATGGTTGTCGCTTAACCATCAGCTCTGATACCACATTGTCAGGACACGATTCTTCGTCTTCCGAAAATTCGACATCGACACTCACTTTATCGACTGCCGAGAAATCAAACGACGGAAAACCGAACACTGAGGGTTTTATTTAAGAAAAATTTAGGAAAGAAGAAGAGAAAAAGATAGAAATTAGGGAGGAGAGAAGAGATAGGAAATAGAGAGAAAAGAAGATAGATAATTTTTAGAAAACAGAGAATTTTAAAAATAGAAGATAGAAGAATTTTAAAATAGAACGGACAAAAGAAAACAACAGAACAACAACAGAATCTCACAATTCGCAGCGGAACAACATATAATAATAAATGAATAATCTTTAAACAAAGAACTATATCAGTTATTACATTACATTTCATTTCATTACATCATATCATCAGAGTGTACAACAACAACATCAAACAATGCAGCGGAAAAAAAAAAAAAAATACTATATAAACTAGTAATACGCCATGCCATCCAGCTTGCCTCCAGCAACTCCAGAATATCCAGAATATCCTGATAAACCTTAACTCTTGACTGCCCGTGTGGAAATTGGTGGGCACCCAGAGTTTAGGAAGGAAAACAATAAACTCCAAGTCAGTCATGTGACTGGTGTGAGAACTCAAAATAGTTTATTTATCTTTAAAATCAAAATAGAGGAATATTTTTAAATCAATTCGCAATGCTTTTAAAAAATGAGACTACCATAAGGCCTCCCGCACACACACACATGCAAACGCAGAATCGGAGGAGATTTCTCCTTATGATAGTCAAAGATGCTTGATACGCATTTAAAATAACATTTGATATTATTACTAGTGCATAGTATAGAGAAATATTTCGAAAGTAGAATATAAATCTTAGCCAACATAGACATTTCGAACTATGCCTACTATAGCTACCATCCAAACAGTGGTGACCACCATAAGTGAATGGCAGGTTCTACAACTAATACCGTACAAGTTTCGTATTGGGAATTGGATTTCCAACGAATGATCAGGCCAAGGAACTTCCCATTGCCACTGAGAATGCCTCTGGATGGACATCCCCGAGAACCAAACCGGATCTCTACCAACACAAGGCCGGGTTACTCCTAACTGAGTAACAACTGACCGAATATGCCATCCCCCGGTCCTTTGGGACCTTTATCAACCGAGCGCTCGTAATCAATTCACACAATCATAAAGTGTTTTCAACATGAGTAAGTATCTGGGCTCCATACCATGATACCACCCTTTTCCAGAAGGAAATGTACATATCCTAAAGGGCGCTACCCCTCATAACCTTGCTGCTTCTTTCCTGTTTTGACCATTTCCGGGATGTGAGGCTCGACGAATTCACGTCCACAAAAACATACTTTATACAAAAGCCATGCTTTGGGTCAACAAATGATCAACACAATGATCACTAAGATAGACGATCAAATAAATGATCCTATCACAAATAATCAACACAATGATCATTTCAGCATCACTCAGCATGTCACATTACCAAACTGGGAATATATCGCTGATAACTTCAACTATATAACCTCTGAGCTCGTACGTCTCAGAGAAGGGTGTTAAGCTAAAAGAATAAATTCTTCGCCACCTCAGAAATATATTTGAAAGAAATCGGCTTTATATCTCAACTTGTAATGTCAGACATACAATCCATACAAGTCTGTTCCGGGCTCGAACAGAACCGAAGGCACTTACAAAGAAGTCCTTGCAATCCGAATAATTTCTAATCACGTTCGGATTTCCCATCACTTATGGAGATCTCTATACCGGGGATCAGCCAGTGCAGAGACAATCAACCAGAAACCCTCTCGTTTTCGAAAATATCCGGTCTTCAACACCGGTCTTCGAATGCAATTCATAACGACGTATCACATATTCGGAATGGGTTATACGACCCCATGGTCCTTTCCCGGTTAACCCGAATAGTGAGCGCTTATTTTAAAAATAAGTGTGGCATCCAATTCAAGCAATCACAGCAATTACTCATTCAAGGATAAATATTGATAGTCGGTTATTTAACTATCAATAAAGATGCGCCACATCATCAGATTCCAAATAATTTTCCAAATTATTTATTTTTCCAAAAATATCTATACTAGATATAAAATCTCAATACTTCAAAAATAAACCAATGTTTATTTTGAAACCAATTTCCCTTTTTCATTTATAAATTCTATAGTGAATTTATATTTCATATTTTCTATTGATTTACAGTTTCAATAGATTTTTATTTTTAAATTCCAATTTATCTTCAAAAAGATAAATTCTTAAAAATATTCCATTTCATATTGGAAAAGTAATTCCATACTTATTCTAAAAATAAGTATTCACAAATCTTATTTATTTTCAACAATTTGAAAAATATTCAATATACTTAAACCATAGTCAAGTATATATTTCATTCTTTAAGGAAATCATTCTTTTATTATAATTTATTTGGGTCAAAACGAATGTTGCGTAAAACATCGTTACGACAACCCAAAATCACTAGTATAGGGATTTGAAATTAAAATAGATATATAAATCCCAATACTATATAAAACATTTCCTTTCGGAAATCATTTACTATAACAACAGTGTTATAGTCCACCATTTCCTTCTATTTCTCGAAAACGTCTATTTCAACAATAAATGTTGAAATCTATGTTCTCATTCCCTTCTATTTCTTGAAAACGTCTATTTCAACAATAAATGTTGAAATCTATGTTCTCAATACTCAATGCATTTTAAAATATCTTTAAACCGTTTTAATTTCTTTTTAACACATTCTTTCCTCAAAAGATATCCATTTTATTCAATAATATATTTACCGTTCAAAAACGTGAATATAACTTCTTTATAAACTTCTATATTCAATTCATCAAATTCAATTGGTTTCGGTTATAAATTCCATTTCTATTTAAAAGCTTCGATTTTGTAAATCTCGTTTATTAACCTAATTCAATTGATACAACTCAATTTTAATACCAAAGGTTTATATTATAAGTCAAGTACTTATAATTTATTTATTTACAAATCGTTCCTTTGAATTTCACCAATTATAAATCTTATTACTTATAAGTTTTCTTTATAAATTTCCTATTTCCAACTTATCAAATTCGATTTGATTTCGGATTTATAAAACAACGTTTATAAATCCCATTTATAATTTCATAAACTTCTATTTACCGAAAGTCAATTTTATTAGCAAATTCCATTTATCTTCCACATAAATGACAAGGTCCAATTCATAAGAAATTTACTTATAGACTTTTGTTTTACAAATCTATACATTTTCTAACTTCACAACTTTATAAATTTATAAATTTTCATTTACTTATAAAAACAATTTATACTTCATTTATAACATTTATAAAAACTCAATTTATAATTCCAATCATTTTAAATTTATAAAAATCAATTCAAAAATCTTTTATATACATTGTTTTTTAATAATTCAAAAATTCCAATTTAAACCAATCTCAATTTACTTAACTATTTATTTCCAAAAATCTCAATTTGATTTTATTTTATAAAAATCTTAAATTCTATAACTTCAAAAATTAAATTTTTAATTTGGTTTAAAATGAATCAATTCAAAATTTTACTAAAAACATATATTTGGAAAAATCGATTTAAAAAACCCCTTTAAAATCAAAAATCATTATTTTTAACTTTAAAAACGAATCCGATGATGCCACAGCATCAATTGGTCAATCACTACACAAATATCATATATCGATATGATATTCACAATCATCAAAAATATTTATAAACAAATAAATATTTGTGAGGGGTCCAGTTGGATCCCTCCAACCTGTTTCCCTGCATCCAAAGAGTTAGCACAATACCCATTCCACTTCGAGGTGGAATATCGCGGTATATGGGATTTTATAAAATATTATCCGCTTACTAACGGCGCAATAGGGTCTCATCCGCTATACGAGGCGGGAAATCAATCCGATATATACATATGCCAATATATATATATCGCTATATATAGTATATATCCTACTATATCTACTACCACAATCAAACAGCAATCAATCAATCAATATTAACTACTTAAAATTTTAAACCAAACGGTTTGATTGAGTGAGGAGTTCTCACCTTAGCTTTGATTTTGCAATCCGTTTCCATTTCAGCTCGTTTCCTTGATTTATACCTTGTATAAATATTTCCACAGTTTATTAATACTCGAATATAATCGAATAATAGATTTCCATTTAATAAATTTAATTATCCATTTTTCCTAAAAATAATAATATTTTCTTTTGGTAAATCATTTTATCTAATAATTTAATTTTCTAACCAATTCTTCAATCTCAAGCTAATGATTTTCATCTTTAAACTAAAGATTTAAAATTCGAACTGATTTCCTTTCATAATTTTCTTCAACTTACAATTTAATTCTAAAACTAAATTTTCTTCTTAAATATGTTTAATTAACTTACCCTTAAATTAAATTTACCAAACTAGTTATTAAATTTCTTTTTCTTACCAAAAATTATATTTTAACTAATTTCCCCTCTAAAAATTAATTTGGTAACTAAACAATTGAAATAAACTTATTAACCCACATAAGTTATCTTAATAAATTATTTTTAAACCAAACGACTATACTGCTATAATAATTTAAATCAAGATGTTAAAATTTAAATATTTAACTTACTGCAAAAGGTGTTTTCCTGGGATTAAATTTTAAATAGATAAATTAAACAAATTATATGCCAAATTCTGTAAATTAAATATGTATACAAGTCTTTATTTATGTATGATGTTCCATAGATTTCAAAACCTATATATAAATTCCTTCTCTTCTTCCAAAAATTTCTATCTTTAAATATATTTTCATATTTAAATGGTAAATTACTTAATGTGTAACTATACTTACGCAAGATCAAATAAAATCATGAACAAGGAAGAAAAAAAAAAAAAAAAAAAAAAAAAACAGACCTATGCCTTACCACGCTTTTCGTTCCCTCTGATATCTCGACCTTAACCACTCACGAGCAGCCCACGACCCTGACGTTACGTCGTGTATCCCAACCGCAACAGTGCCTCCATCGCGAGGCGAACCCAACTTGAATGTCACCCAACCTACTGCCTCGCGACAAACTGCAGCCAATTCGAGCTTCGCTTCCCCTCCTCGGCCTCTTCCACCGTACGCGAGTCAACCCCTTCTCTACCGAAACTCTTACCACGCGAACCTCCACCGCAGATCGAAACAGCCCATCGCGATGCCCTAGACTTCGACGATGACAGTAGCAGCCCCCCAAATCTTGATCCCAACGAAATCCCTAGGTCGCGAGCTCCTCTGGCACTCAATTTTCGAACGAGGCCCGCCCCCTCAATGTCGCGACTTGATTTGAATTGCCATTTTTTTTTCCTGATGTGGAATGAGATTAAGGGCTTACGGTTTGGGGAAGAGGGAACGAGAGAAAGGGGTTTTGAGATGTCGCCATTATTAAGAAGCATCGGCCATTGATTTTGCTCTGCGTGATTTTAAATTGAAGAAGGAAAGGGGGTACTTAAAACGTGAAAAAGTATGCTCGGCCATTTCTTTGAGATGAAGGGGTATGTCGCGTGCACGATGTGGGGGACAATGATTTGAAATGAACGTGTTGATATTTGACTAATTTAAATTTAAATTTAAATTGAATTCGATTTTATTTCAATGCGTTTACACGCCGTGTGATCACATATCAACTCCGAAAAATACGAAATTTGAAATCCTAGAATAATTCAATATTCCGGACCCAATGGAACTGGTTTCGTCGAATTCCGAGACTGTGCCTCGGACGGCTATTTTTGAATATCGATTCAAACGATTAAATTTCAAAACTGAACAATTCACTTTCTATTCCAATTCTAAAGCTTCTATAATCTTCAGTATTATCAATATGAATTTTACAAGTCTTTGAAATATTTTTAATCGGCTTAAAACTGAAGATTCAAATTTTTATTCAACTCTCTATAGATTAAATTCTATAATTTAATCGCCAATTTCAAAGTTATATTGAAAATTCAATCCAAACCATCATTCAAATATTTAAAATTAATTAAATATTTTCAAATTAAATTATTCAAAATCCTGGGTCGTTACACTATTCGTCTTGAAGAGGCCGATAATGAAGGTGATGTTGAAGTTGTGCGTGCCCAACAGAACTTCGACAATAACTTGAAGAGGCCTATCAAATTCAAAGGACCCAATTCTAATAAGAAAGAGAAGCAACAAACTCCGATAGTAAAGACTCCTACCTCTAGTCGTGGACAATGCTACAATTGTGGTTCCACAGACCACTATGCAAGGGAGTGCTCGAAACCTCTCTTTTGTCGTTATTGCAAAGGTTCGGGTCATCTTTTATCTTCGTGTCCTAAGCTTCCAAGCAAGAGAGAAGGAAAGCTGCAATCCCCTAACAACTCTTCTCTTGGTCAAGGTATTTCTCGTTCAGTCCTTGATTTCATTGGTTTTGTGATTATCCTTTTCAAGTTCTTGTTGATATAATCATCTCGTTATTTTATGTCAAGAGAACTTGAGATTCTTTTTCTTTGAAAATATTTTGGGCTTGATGACTTCTTTGAGAGTTGCGAATCCAGTTGGTGGATCCGCAACACTCAATTTGCTTTTTATTGATGTCGAAATTATTTTATGTGATTTTTCTTTCCGAGCCGATATTTTTACTTAGGCTTCGGAATTCATTTTCGTGAAAGGATTGACTTAAAATGTGAAGCCCATATCCTATTTTCTAAGTGGACTCTTCATCTTCGACATTCTCTATCTGTTAAGCAGATTTATATTTTCTTAAAGATTTTGATTCCAACTTGATGGTATCATTTTATTTTTTAAGCCCGCATGGTGAGAGAAAGTGTTATTTCTCTTATCTAAATAGTTTGTGAAACTTTCTGGTATTTTTGAGCTTGTTTTAGGATTATCACCTAAGAAACCTTTTGTGTGGTGTTAAGGTCTTTCTAGTTCGACCTTGCCACCAATTTTCATTTGGCTACGAGTTGCGGGAGTTCGCATTCCACTTACCACATTCCGCACTCGTTACGATTCTTATGAATGACTTATTTTGTCATTCAGTTTGTCCAGCTTATTTCATCCATTTTATAAATCGAACATTCTATGAATATTTCGATGAGACCATTCTTGTATTTATTGATTTTGGATGAAAATAGAAATTTAAAATTTTGCAAATCTTTTTCATAAGATTTATTTATAAGTACAATTGGATTTTGATCTTAAATGAGCAAAGAATATTCTCAAAACTTTTAAGAGATATTTTCATCATATAGAAGATGATTTTGTGATTGTATTGCCCGTTGAGTGCTTTAAGAATTCTGGTCGATGCGCTTGATCAACGTTATCGATAGGAATTTCCTAAACGCTTAGATGTGACAGTCAGACACAATAAATTGACTTATGTAAATTTTTCTAGAAAGATTATTACATAAAGATAAATGTAATTTTGAAAGTTTTAACTTTTCAGGAAGGAAGAATTATTTAAAAGAACTTCTTTCTTTTCGATACTCTTGTTCTTGTAATTCCCGAATGGAACCAAGACTTTATCTTTTGTACCAATGCTTATCGTATTGGTTTGGATGCCGTTCTCTTGCATAAGATAACGTGCTATCACTTGTGCTTCTAAATCATTAAAAGCCAATTGAGACTAGGTATGTCACTCATGATCTAGTGCTCGCGGCTATTGTTTTCATTTTTAGAGTTGGGCATCATCATTTTTGGGGGAGAAATTTGTTCTCCACCTCGATCATAAAATCTTTGGAATATTTATTTTCTCATGAGGAACTTCATGTTGACTGGAGTTCCTGGCATCTTATGATCTTGATATTCTTTTTATTCCCGGAAGGGAAATCGTGTTGCCAATGCGCTTTGTCGTAAGCAACAAGTGGTTGATTCTTTGATGATGTCTGAATGGAATTATCTTTTTATCAAGTTCATCGGGCGTTTTGATGTACTTCATTTTATTGAGTTTCATCTCATTTCTTTAATGGACTTGCGTCTGATGTTCTTTTATGGTGTTCGGTTCATTGGACGTACCGTTTTGTACTATGTCGTTGCACCGGCTCAACTTTCTGCTATTCTTGACGTTTTCCATGTCTTTTAACTATGGAAATGCTTTTATGTTTTCGGTTTTTATTCTTGAGCCCGGTGTTATTGAGGGGATTGAAGTTTCACCAAATTTGACTTTTGAGCAACATTCTATTCGCATCATTGCTTCGGAGGTTGAGCGCCTTCGATTTATAGATATTCTTTTTGGTAAAAGTTCGATGGTTCTCAAATCCTAAGGATTGCTCTTGAGAAATCTTGAGAATTCATCGAACAAAAACTTTCGGATTTACTCCTTCAAGCTCTTTATGGTGGACTTCTTGATTCAAATTTTCTTTTGTGTAGATATGCTTCCATGGTTGTTACTTCTTATTTTCCTCTTAAGTATTGCGAGGACGCAATTTCTTTAAGGAGGGGAGTCTGTATCAACCCGCATATTTATCGATTGTATATTTAAATATTTCACCGTTCGTCGGATTTTGGTCTGAAAAGCTACTTTTTGCAAACAGTCGAATTGGGACTCGAGACCACCCCCATTGAGTTCAAAATGACGTTTGCGACCTTTTTGAGTATAAGCTTCGATATGTTCGGAGTAAGTTGATTTTTGCCACTTTTTCACTTAGGGCTTTGGTTTGGGCTGAACCCATTAATCACTTACTAACTCAGCCCCAACCCACTCCAACTCTTCATTACTACATTTCATATTCCTAACACTCAAGCTTAAGCAAAAATGGTGGAAGAGAATGGGAATTAGAAACTCCAAGCCCTAGTTCCTCTTGCTAGCTCAAGTTCTTGCTCCAAAATCAAAGAGAACCCATTAGTAAGCATCTCCTTCTTCTTCTCCAACTCATTCTCTCTTTGATTTCAGAAAATTCCTAAACCTAACTTTGGGAATGTTCTTCTTTTGAGCATAGATTCAAGCTTGTTTGGGTTGTGTTGAAGAGGGTTGATTCTCCCTTTGCTTTCAAGCTTCTTCTTCAGTTGTTTGGGTTCAAAGGTGAGATTTTTATCTCACATCTTAGTCTATAATCATCTTCGATTGTTAGGTATGAATTCCTAACACTTATTCTTGTGCAATTGATTTTGGTTTGGATTGATTTTGTGTATATTCCAATTTTTGGTGTTTTGGTCTAATTTTTGAAAATCCTATTGTGGATATTTGAACATTGATATTTGAGGCGTATCGAAGAGCCGTTTAGGCTGGGTTGTCGCTCGACGTAATTCCTTAGTCGTCGTCGCTCGATCGATCGCATCCGGTATCCGTTTGGCATTTTTGGCCTAGGTTCAGGGAATGCCTTGAACCCTTGATTCGGACGTCTGAAATGTAATATTCAGACGTCTGAATATTGTTCTGGAAAGATTTCTATTCCCAGATTCAAACGTCTGAATATAAGATTTCAGACATCTGAATTGGTTCATTTGGAACCAGAAAGGAAATAGGCTAAAATGTGCCTATTTCAGACGTTTGAAACCAAAGATTCAGACGTCTGAATTCTGTTTGTGGAAAATATTTACTTTCCAGATTCAGACGTCTGAATCCTTGATTTCAGACGTCCTAATCTGCAGTCTTTTGCCTATTTGCCTATTCGCTTGAGAATTCCAACTTTTATCGATTCGTGTTGATTCCCTTTTGTTATTATCACTTATTATCGACTATGATGACATTTTCTTCATGATTTTTGGGGATATCCATTTCGATGGATTCGGTATCGATTTCTTTGGATTTTATTACGTCTTCGAATGTGAATTTTGGTGATTGATTGTTCTTACAATCTTCTTTGTGATTTGTCACTTTAAAAATATAAAGGTTTTCTATACTAGTAGTAAATATCAAAACTCTTTCTTCAAATGATTTCAACACTATTTTATTACAAAGCTCGTTTTCTCAAACCGATTTCCAATCTATTAGTATATACAAACCTTTACCTCACTCGTATGATAAATCTAATTAAACGGCTTAGTAAAACGAGTGGTATGAAACGTTTGCGTTTACTTCGTCGGTTAATTCTTGGACTTGTTCGATTGAATCTCTTGTGACAATTTTCTAGTGGAGATCTACAATTTGTTCGTAAATATTTAAGTTAAGCTAGTGGTTATGGGACATGAAGCTAAGCTCATATATTTACTAGCTTACTGTAATTGACACTTCTCTGTGATCATGACGATCATTTTTATGTTTTAGACTAGGATTGTACGATGTCTTTTTGATTTGGTTCATCGGATGTCACGCTATACGACGTCGATGCTCCGAATTATTTGATACATTGGATGTACCGTTTGCACTACATCAATGTCTTTGCTTTTGATACATTGGATGTACCGTTTGCACTACATCAATGTCTTTGCTTTTTGATACATTGGATGTACCGTTTGCACTACATCAATGTCTGTGCTTTTGATACATTGGATGTACCGTTTGCACTACATCAATGTCTTTGCTTTTGATTCATTGGATGTACCGTTTGCTCTACATCAATGTCTTTGCTTTTGATGCATTGGATGTACCGTTTACACTACATCAATGTCTTTTCTTTTTGATTCATTGGGTGTACCGTTTGCACTACATCAATGTCTTTGCTTTTTGATTCATTGGATGTACCGTTTGTACTACATCAATGTCTTGGCCATCCTTTTCTTGTGGTTTCTGGATTTAGTGTGTTGAATTCTAGAATTTATGTTTCACCAACTTTTACGATTGGCATTGATATATATGTCATTTATTGTGGCTTGGTGAATGAAATTAGGAGTATGACATTCCTTTTTATATTTGAGAAGATCTTTGCGATATTGATTAATCTCTTATTGATTTTTCAATTATTTATTTATCACGGCTTGGCATTGTGATTACTATACATTTAGTCATATCTCTTGTTCTGTATCATTTCATCTTATATTTATAGCTAGACTGATCCGTTTATTATTTTTCTTATAAATAATACTCGGGTCAGACTAAGATTTTACAGGTGCTTCTGCTTGCCACCTTATCGGACCATCATATGATCTTTTGGCTAACTACTTTTGTTTGGTAGTTCTTGTTGTATACATCTAAGTTATTGACTCCTTGATGTACACATATTCGTTTGGCTTGCACTTGTATCTACTCTTTTGTGACATTGTGGATCTTGTTTGACCACTACTCTGATATACACTTTAATGTGCCACATTCATATCTATTTCCGCCTTTGTGATATGAATTGCCTGTGACTGATTTATGTTATGTTTATTTCTATATTTGTTTCCGAAGATTATATATAGCCACTGTGTAGTAGCTTTGAGTTTGCGTCGGTATGTTGGATTTCCTCTTGTGATGAATTACATGTTATATTTTATCTAGCATATCGGTGCTCACACAAAGCAATTACACGGATGGTCGCTCCTCAACAGCTTTATTCTCCGCGCTAGTTGACGGTATTACCCAGTAGTGTCCTTGGCTAGCGTGGGTATAGAGGTGGGGCGTCACAATTACACTCTTCAATTCATTTACAATTAAAAAAAGGGAAATAACCAAATAGAATTACCATAGTCCAGGTTTCTTCGTATATAGTTTATCTTCAAAAAATGTAACGTAAGAATTTATGATGCAATACACTGTTATAGATTGAAATACTATCGCATATATATTGAAATTAGTGTAAGTTACTCAATCGAATATATAACCTACAGACTCTTTTTAAAAAACAATTATAGATTGAAATAATCAAATAGAAATTACCAAATTGAAATTAGTAATTTACAATTACAAAAAGGACATAACCAAATTCGTGCAATACACTCTTATAGATTGAAATACTACCACGACTCATTTTCAAAAACTATATCATACAGACTCTAATTTAGTGTGTCATACACGGCAGCTTATCTTTATATTCGTGGAATTTAACCTAAGGACAAGAAAGGAGACAGTACCTTTCATATGCGCAGAATTGAATTGATGAAGATTTCACAAAGCTTTCATTTAATTTATGATGATTTTCGCCGTTTCTTTATTCTATTATTTGTGGAAAAAAAAGCTTCGCAACGTAGGTGCTGAATGGGATAAGAGAGAAAGGCGGCTAGGTTTAGGATATTGTTGCGTTAATTGCGAAATTTCTGTTTTACCCTTGCTGTTAGACTACATCTTAGCGGTTCATTCTACTATCGTTTTTCATATAATTTCCCTGCTTCTTGATGGATCTGTTGGGTTGTGCAAATATATTCATATGATATTGGAGATTTCAATTATTTTCTCAATCCTATTTCTTTTGCATTTTATAAAAATTTGAAGTAATTAACCTACATTTTATACTATTAACCATATGGCACTTCATTAACATTAATCATCCTTCATTTACGAAATTCAATTTCAAAAGATATGGTAACTTTTTTTGGAAAATATGAGTTTCATTTTTAATATACTATAAAATTACATAAATTCACTAACACAAACCAATTAAAAAATCAATCATAAGATATCCATTTTATAAATGATTATTTTTTATATTTTATTTTTTTTAAATATGTATGGTTTACAAAAGTAATAAATTCAAAAAATAACAATTTCGATATGCGCATCATTTTCATATTAACCAAAGTAGTAAAAAAATATTAAGCACATAAAAATTATAAACACAAACAACAATAACAATTTTACTTCATGGTTCATTCATCTCAATAAATTATCAATAATACAACTTTACTTTATAATTCATTAACAAAAATTGGTTATCAGTTGATTTATTAAATAACACTAAAATAAAAGAATTTCTACCCTTCTTATTACTACCACCGGTTTCTCACTTCTTTAGTTCTCTCCTGGTATTTTATCACAAATTATCTTTAAATAGTTTATGATAATTTAAACTTTCTACATTGTTTTAGTAATTCTCATTAATATTTTACACTCAAATACCCATGTTTAAATATTTATATGCTTACAAAGCTTTTCATTAGACTCTCCTGTTAATTGCCTTTAAAATTAGTTAAATATCTTAAATTTAAACTTATTAAATAAAGCCATTTAATTAATATTCATTAATTCATGACATAAATACTATAAATGACAATTTTATATATGTCTCAATAACTTCCCAAGAGTAAAACAAAATTATTTTCATGCCTTTGAGTATCTCTCTATAATGCCTACATAAACAATAACAAATATTTTACCGTGCATTTTCGCACTTAAAATATAGTTTAAAAAAATATTTATACTTAAATATAAATACTATGACTTTAAAGCATTGTCATGTGCAATGCATGGGTTACACACTAGTTTCCAAGTAAAGATGTTGATAATATACAAGTCGTACGATATTGAAAAGAAATTGCAATGGGTGGCTGCAGTTCAATACCGTTCCTTCTATTTACCAAGAACAGGAAAGGTGGAACTGTGGGAGAAAGCTATGATACAAAAGTACAATGGTAAGACATACTGTTTTATATTAAGATATTAGAGTTTTACATATTTGAGCATTGGAAAGTACTTTAAGGTGTAGCGAAAATGCGATATTAGCTAATTGTTGCCTATGTGTATGTATATTTATGTGTATATGCACGCGCACGTGTGTATATACGTATGTATTTATGCGTGTGTATACATATATGTATGTATATGTATACATATATGTTTGTGTATGTGTGTGTGTATGTATTAAAATTTCTATTTGCACACAAACCACTGACACAAAATCCAATATTAGAGATCTAAACCATTAGATTCTTGGATTTCCACCTCCTATGTAAAGAAAAAAAAAATCAAATGATCAAAACCTATCATGTTAAATTTTGTATTTTAATGATCATTCCACATTTATACACACATTTTTTGGGGAGAAAAATGTTAAGTGCCTTTATTAAAAATTTTGGGTTAAAGCCCAAGTTCATAAAAAATTATAATAATAAATAATATACTGTAAGAGAAAAACATCTTCCTTTCATCTTCGGATTTATCTTAAACTTCATCTCTTCTTCTCGTACTATCTCCTTCTTCTTCTTCCTGGCGATTTCAAAGCTTATTTTGAGGATCTTTCTCTTTTTTCCTTAACAAGGTGCGAGCTTTCTTGTCTATTCATCTTGAAAGTGCTTGCATATCTCTAATAATCATCAAACCGACTTTTATTTTACTTCTTTCTTTGTTTGAAGCATTTTTCTGGGTTTTCCTTTCGAATTTACCAAAATAAAGTGGTTAGATATCTCTGTGACATGGTGATGATAAAGGAAAAACATGCATAATGTATTGTTTCTTAAGAATGTCGTTTTAAAAGATAAAAACTGGATTTCACCTAAATAAACTATAAGCAATTGAACTCATGTTATTATGCTTTAGCGAAGCTCATGCTGACTGTAATACTTAAATTGTTTATATATTATTAAGGGTAGATTTCACATTTAAAATTCACACAACTATTGTTATCAAATACAAAAGGTTCCTTAAAGTATGTGCAACGCTATTTTTGGATGCATGATGCGGTGCAGGCCCTAGCACTAATGGAAAGTTCCTCGGTGCATATGGCAATTAGGACGTGGAACTTTTTTTGTATGCCCGTTGTGGTGCAACAAGTTGTGTTGCCATTGAGCCTGGACATGGATGTAGTGGACCCTAAAATGTCTTTGGCGCAAGTCATTGTTGTAGGCTCCTATCAATGTGCGTTGTGGTCGTAGTTTGGGTAATGTAGTCCCAGCAGTTATATTGTATATGATTCATGCTAGGAGTAGCCCCAGTCCCCAGAGGTCATTAGTCCGATCTGTTATTGATTTAAGGTTCGATTAGTTTCTTGACTCTAGGTGTGAAACCTTCACAATGTGTTTCGATGTAGGTGTATTTATTGCTATATTCCTTAGGTTATGAGACCAACCTTAGTAAATAGTTCACAAACACAAGAAGAACATGTAGGTCACATAAATGAACTCAATTACATGTGATCACCATATATTAATAATGTGACCCATTCACTAGACCTTTGTTTGAGCCGCTTCTTTTCTTTTTTCCTCACCATAAGAGGACATGGTAGTAGGTGATTGGCCCAGATCTAGTATGTGGAAGAGTGAGCTTAGGGTTGGCACCACATATTACTCTTTATCACTCCCCATTTAAATAAGTTTCATATATGGTATTTATCAGATTGATTTAATTGGTTTTTCAATTTAATGAAATAAACCGATAAAAACTCAAAACATGAAAATTGTAGTGTTATTTGTTAGATTTTGAGACTTTCAATTCAAAATTTGGAGTTATATTGTTCAAGCTATGGTTGATTTACTACAGTTGTGTTAAAATGATTCTGAAATGATAATTAACCATAGTACCCATTTGACTGTAACTTTTCAGGGATTTATGAAATAAATCAAGTAAAACTCAAAGAATGAAAATTACATCATTTTGAGTAAGGTTTTCAAAAGCATTTACAATTTTATAAATCGGAATAGGAGCAAAAGTTTTGGTTAAAATACTATAGCTTTGTTAGAAAATAGTATACCTTGTTTCAAACAGTGTACCCAGTTGTTTGTAGTTTTTTAAAGAGTTAATATCTTAATCTGATTAAAACATAAAACATATAGAATATCCTATCCATTTTTTGAAAAAATTTGAATTTTGCATACTAATCATAATTTCAGAGCTTGAGTTATGATAATTTCGCTACAGCAGTGTTAGAAAATCAAAATTCAAAACAAGAAGCGAAAAGTCCAAAGTAGAGTTTGGAGATACCTTTTCTTCCCTTTGAAGTTGCATTCGTGTTAACTTTTATTATCCAAAGTGCTTGGATCTCCACTTTGTTTTACTAGGCTAAGAAACATTGTAACTATCGCTCATCTAATATATAGAACGACCCAAAATCTGTTCCCATTGCAGTTGCTCCTTAGCCCATTGTTGCACCTACACGTTAGAAGAAGTAAGTGGCCTAAAAAGACAAGTTAGACTATATTTGGTTACGTTTTAAATCTTTGGTTCCCAAATTTTTTGTGCGTACCAAACCGTTGATATTAATATTGTACCCTTAGGAATCCAAATCTGTTTGACTCATTCATTTATGTTCCTAGTTTGATAATTATTATAACTATATCCAATATTGCTGCACTTTCACGCATTTAGGGGACACACTTCTCCCCATAGCGGTGGCACTAGCAGTTTATTTATAAACTGACACTTTTCAAATCAAGTCCTTTTTGGTTATGCGCAATAAGTTGATTTCCAAATAACATGTTAAATGATTTTTCTCCAATTGAAATTTTTTAAAGAGTAAATTCAAGGTCATTGATTTTGGACTTTAAAAGATTATTTTTATTTGTTAGTTTTGAACAATAAATAGTAGCAATTTCAATCTCCTATTTTAGCCCATCAAGAATTATATCAGCTTTCCCAAAATTTTATTTCCAAAAGATTCACAATTTTTACATTTGGAATTTTCAAACATCTTAAAAAATTTCAACTCTTTTTATAAAATGTTGTTTTTCCAAATCAACCCATTTCGTTTTGCTTCAAAATCGAAATTTCCATTTTACGCTTTTCAATTTTTTCGTAAAGGCGAATAAATTCTTTTTCATTGTTCAACCATTTTTCGCAATCAAGATTGTTAATTTTCATAATGATTTAAAACTCCTTTCCAATTTGTCATTTTTCTGATGTAGTTTAGATTTTCACTTTTCATCTTCTTATTTTCCAATCCAAAATCCTTAATCATTTTAGTTAATTTATGACACAAAAGAAATAAATCTTTAATTAAAAAATCATTTGTCCCATCAGTCGTTAAGTACTCATCATCACCATCTTCACTGCCATCATTTGTATTTTCTTTTGTGAATTCCGTCAAACAAAATTCTTCTGTTGAATCGGTGTTAACCCAAAAATTGTATCAACACTCAAATATCAGATGAAAGCACAAGTTCGATTTAAATAAAAGCAAAAGAAATAAAAGAAGATTTTTATAGTGGTTCAACGTAATCTCCAACCTACGTCCACTTTAATCTTTTTATTAATTATTCTCTCTCTGGATTTCGACTAGTTATCTTAGATCTAATCACAGTCTAGTGGATCTTAGATTTAGAATGGTATTAAGAGGGTATGTTATGGAGAACAGAAGTGAAGAAAGGGTAATGGAAGCCCCCGGTTTAAAAGTGTTAATGGAAATCCAATAGAGAGAAGATCCTTTTCTAGTAGTAGATAGGTTGGTCTTTATAAAGGAATTGGGCAGCATAGAATCAGAGGCCCAATAACGAAGAAGTCCAAGAGATAGTGTAAAGTCATGCTAGAACAACTAGGTCGACCCGAGTCAAATCCTAAATTCGGGTTGAGTTAAGGTCTTTAACTCGGGGTTGGGTTTAGGTGCTTGGCCCAATCATGGTAAACTTTCCCAAGCCCTTCTTTTGCCTTTTCTAAGTACTCTCCCTAACTTTCAAGTCATTTTGATTTCGTCTCAATGTTCTCCTTAACTTGGGATGAGTTAAGGTCCTTAACTCGAGTTTGAATTAAGGCCTTAACTCGAGGTTGAGTTTAATTAATGGAGCCAAACCACTTCAAACCTTTCTAAGTCCTTCCATGTTTCTTTCTAAGTGTACATGTCAAATTTCAAGTCGTTTTGTCTCCGTCTCAATCTTCTACGTCCAGTTGAAGATGCTTTTGTGTTAACTCGGCATCAAATCAAATCCTTAACTCGGTACCAGCCCAAATTCTTAACTCGTCAAAATCCTTAACTCATCAAAATCTTTAACTTGTCAAAGTCCTTAACTCGGAGGGTTGACTTAAGGCCTTAACTCGAAGATGAATTAAGGACTAAGCCAATTTTTCAACCAAACTTCCTAAGCTTAATTTTTAGTCTTTCTCAAGATGTTTCCAAGTCTGTGAATCGCTATGCCTTTGCATTGACCATATAAGTCATGTTGGAATCTGCTTTCTTAAAAAGTAGGTTAACACTTACCCCCCAAAGTATGCCTTCAAATGTAAGGAGTGCTTTGCTCAAGAACAAGTTCCAGTAATTAGTCCTCAATAGTTGAGCTCTCAGCCTACTTCAATCATGGGGCATCATCTAGTTCCTTCAAATTCTTTTGTCAATCTCGGGTCATTCCAAACCTGTTACAACATAAGATTTTAGACTCTGACTAAATGTTATCTATACATCATAATCATTCCGATTTCATTCGGAGTTATTACATCACACATCTCTTATTACATCACAAATCTGATTACATTCAAAGTCAACATACATCAAAGTCATCCTGTGTTCACCGAGTATCTAACTATTTTATTCTAATTGCAAGGAATTTAAATCCTTTTAGCAAAATCAAATCTGTTTTCGTTCTAAGGTTTGATCTCTCCGGATTGTTTTATATTCCGTTAATATGCGATCTTTCCGGACGTTTATTGTTAAGTATGATGTGCAATTTCTCTGGATCGTTGTTTGAGTTGAGAGGACAATCCCTCTGGATCATTTAATATTTAACTTATGACGACGATCTCTCTAGATCATTTAATGTTTAATTTATAAGGACGATCACTTCGGACCATTTATTATTTAAGTTAAGATTTTGATCTCTCCGGATCATCGTCGAGTCCGTTAGCTCTTCGGTAAAGGAACTTAATGATCAACTAAGCCCGTCCGCTCACTCTCCATTAAGGGGACTAACTTCTTGAAATTCAATCCCATCTATCAGGTCGGGACTCTAAGGCGATCAATATCATCCATCACTTTCTGGTGGAATAAATTCAAATATTCAAGTCAAATCAAAGCAAACATGTAGAAATCCTTGCTATTCATCCCAAAAATCCGACTCAGAGCATGACAAGGGACCAATCTAGGTTTTGTACACGTCTAAGCGATTTGAGATTATGATTATCCTAAATAGTCATCTCAGGCCGTTCGGGATCTCATATACGTGCAAGCAGCCTGATGTTATTATTGTCTTTACTGCTAAATATGGAAAGAAAAATATGAGAAAAGAAATGAAAATGCAAAGTGCATGAACTGGATTCAAATCTCGTTCATCCCGATCATGGAATTTCGATCCTTGGACCAGATCTCCGGTTGCTTCTTGATGCATTTGCTACAGGTGGCAGTTGCTGCAGCAGCACCATTACAATGTGATTCCTCACATACTGCCATAGCTGGTTGTTTCAAACCAGTTGCTTAGTTATATCGTGAAGGCGACGAATCTCATTCGTTTCATGTCTAACTAGTTTATGGAAGATGCAAAACTTTCCAGATCTTTTCTCCCAATTAGTAGGTTCTCTTCTTGGTGGCTTCCAGTAAGGGATTTGCCTATAGTGTCTAGATATATCCTCTCCATAGTCTTAGTCAAGTCAGTGTAGGAAGTGAAACTCGACTCCCTCCTTTATCGTTTCATGTCCATGAAGTTGTTTTCGGTTCTCCTTTTTCCTTTGGCTTTCCTGCTACCCACTCCGGACGGTGCTTTGTCATCCACGGCATTAGGTTCAACATCCTCTACCTCATCCTCAGCTTCAGCCTCTTCATATCGCAAATATCTCTTAGCTTCATTATAGAATTCCACAAGATCCATAGGTGAATCACTTTCCAATGTACCTTTGAAGTCGGCCTTACTCGCAACTCTAGATATTGCCGCCATTAGGATTGATGATGGATTCAGCTTGTCTACTTAAGTTTCTACAACATCGAATCATGTCAAATAGCTTCTAAAGGTCTTTCTGAGTCTTTGTTTCATGCTTGAAAACATTAGTACATTCTTAGGTTCTGAGACATGAACCCTGAATTGTCTTAAGAACCTGCTTACTAGGTCAGTTCATGTGCTTATGGATTCACTCCCCAGTTGTCCGAACCCATCGCCTCCAAATCTATTAAGTACAATGAGAAACACTAACCTATTACCTACTTAGAAGCATCCAATGACCTTATGTGTCAGATGTATCTCATAAGGTGAATTGTCGGGTTTATCTTTCCGTCATACATCTCTAACATCGAAAGCTTTAAATCAGGAGGATTCTTTACATTCAAGATATTAAGGATGAATGAATTTTTGTTCACATCCTCCAAATCCTGATCTAGGGGTCCTTCTCTAACTATTCTCTTACCAATTTAGTTTTCACCATCCAATGGAGGTCTTCGTGCAAAAGTGACATTCCGCTCCTTGCTCTTATAGGGGATTCCAACACATACTCTGGAATATATTCCACTGGATGCATATTAGCATGTTGTCATGCTCCTCTGGTTTCACTTTGTCCTCCATTGTTATAAAGTAGCTCAAACACGTACTCTTTTAGTCATTGCTCATGCATATTCTAATTTGCATTCGTAGCTCCAACATTATCAATTCCTAGTAATCTAGCAGTCACACCAACATTGCCCCCAAATATATTTCACCTGGTACAGGGTTGATTTGTTTTTAGGGGCATTGCTCCTGTTTGCTCCACTTCAACTCTAGATGTTCCTACATTAGCTTCTTTTCTTTGGTTCCACATTCCAACAGTACTAGCTGTTCCTTCTTGTCTCATCCTTTGGGAGAATCCTTCAAGCATTTCATGTTGTATAGTCATCACTATATCCTACATCTCCTTCATCATTCTCTCCATCTCTCCCTAGGTTATGTAGAAGGATCGGTAAGAATTGGATGACATCTCCTCGTTTCCCTTAGACTCTGGTTGACTTGCTCCTACTTTGAATCTATGTTGGATCTATTATTAGGCCTCTTCATCTTCTCCAAATCCCAGATTCAAGCTTTAAGTCTTTAAATCAGGCTCTTGGTTCTAAGTGAAAGCACCAAAATGTTAATCCAAAAAATGGGTCAACACTAGATATCATATGAAATCACAAACGCAGTTTAAATAAAAGCAAAAGAAGTAAAAGAAGACACAATTTTTATAGTGGTTCGGCGTAATATTCGGCCTTCGTCCACTTCAATCTTTTTATCAGTTGTTCTCTCCTTGGATTGCAACTAGCTATCTCAGATCCGACCACAATCCATGGATCTTCGATTTACAATGGCATTAAGAGAGTATGTTATAGAGAATAGAAGTGAAGAAAGAGTAATGGAAGCTCCAGGTCTAAGAGTGTTTATGGAAATCCAACGGAGAGAAGATCCTTTTTTAGCAGCAGATAGATTGGTATTTATAGAGAAATTGGACAGTGTAGAATCAGAGGCCCAATAGCAGTGAACTCTAGGAGATAGCGCAAAATCATGCTGGAAGACCCAGGCCGACCCGAGTCAAATACTAAACTCATGCGGAGTTAAGATTCTTAACTCGGAGTTGAGTTTAGGTGCTTGTCCCAATCATGGTGAAACTTTCCCAAGCCCTTCTTTTGCCTTTTCTAAGTTCTCTTGCAAAACTTTAAGTCATTCTGAATCCATCTCAATGTTCTCCTTAACTCGGGGTTGAGTTAAGGCCTTAACTTGGAGTTAAGTTTAATTGGTGAGGCCAAACCACTCCAAACCATTTTTAAGTCCTTTCTTTTGTTTTTCTAAGTGTACATGCCAGATATCTAGACATTTCATCTCCATCTTAATCATCTACGCTCAATTGAAGATGCTTTTGTGTTAACTTGATACCAACTCAAATCCTTAACTCGATACCAACTCAAATCCTTAACTCGTCAAAATACTTAACTCATTGAAATTCTCAATTCATCAAAGTCGTCAAGTCGGGGGATCGACTTAAGGCCAAAACTCATGGGGTTGACTTAAGGCCTTAACTCGAGGGTGAGTTAAGGACTTAGCCAATTTTTCAGTCAAACTTACGGAGCTTAATTCTCTAGTCTCAGGGAATTTCCAAGTCTATGAATCATTATGCCTTCGCTTTGACCTTCTATGTCTACTTGAAATCTTCTTTGCTAAAAATCAGGTTAATAGTCAGTTTTGTGGAGTTGTTTTACCATTGAGTTTTCACAATACTTTGCATCAAGAGCGTTTCTGATTTCCTATGCAGTTAAACAATGAAAGTTAGGGTTAAATTTAGCTCTAGTAATTACAGAATAAAGAATATTCATAACATTAGCATTAAGCTAAATATTACTTTAATCAACCATATCACAACCATTCTCAATGATATCCCAAAATTTAAAATTAACTGATTTTAAATAAAATTGATTTTCTATTTGAAAATTTTGTTTCATCGAAAGTGGATGGATTAGCAATGGAATGATCTTACTAAATCTACAACTAGAATAAGACATGATATTAGAATTCCCCTAACAACTTGGCTTTGATAGAACTTGTTAGGATCATACAATATACCCTATATAGGAGGTGAATATGTTATTTAGAACAATTCACAAATAATAAGATAAGTAATAATAAAATGTAAAGGCAAAAGGTAAAGAGTACACATAGATATACCTAGTTTCGACCACTAACCCGTTAGTACATACTGCTGCTTTCCAGATTACTACTAGAACTTTATATACGAATGCTTACAACACCTGTAAATTCGCACTTCTTGCTAACATGTATATAGTAATCATATGCCTAGTAACCCCGCTTGAACTCAATATCTTAAGATCATAAACTTGACCTACAAAACATAGCTCAATCCTAGATGAAAGTAGAGTTCAAATTTAAAACCAAAAATACAAAATAAATAAAATAATTCAAATAGACAAAATGAATGTAAGAATATCGAAAAACAAGTACAAATGAATCAAGGGCTTTTATGCAAAATGAAGGAGATAAGGAATAATTCCCTTTGAAAACTCTTAATCAAGCCAGCCTGTTATTTATCTTCTCAAGCAAAGCACACTTCTTCGCTCCTCCTAAAAAAGGTTTACTTTTTTGAACTTTGATCGTTGCTTGATAAATTAAGGCCTGTGCAGTTAAAGCCTCACTAAAGCCCCGCAACTCTTCGACCGCTACGTTTTTTCAATATAGTGCAATTTAACTGTAAATCTGCTTTAAATCGCATTATTTTCCACTACAACTGCTAAATCAATGTATTTAGCACTCGTTTTAGCAACATAAATATAAGAAGGTTGATTTGACTAGTTCTCTTTTGTACCAAATCTACAATGTTTGGTTAAATACTTAATTTTAAGGCATAAGTACTCAATATAAGTTAGAAATCTATTGTAGTCAATGAATCTGGACTGCATAAACCATAATATTCTTCAATTTTGTTATATAAGATATAAAAATATTTATTTTTTCTATATAAATGATTTTAGAATGAGAATGAATTAACTTTATATATTTGGTTTCATATCTAGTGAAGCTTTTTGCACCTCTGCTATATTCATGCTTTACCATTGATATAGCTTTTTTCACCTTACCACTACGGAAATCGCTAAGCGCTTTAACTGCAGATTGAGGCCACCCAAAAATAAAAATATCCTTTACCCAATTTGTTTCTCATAGATCCAATACTTTAAAAGGTGCACATGCCTTGAAAGATCTTACTGCCTTTGTTAAGTTCATCGATGCACGTGATGTTGAACATCGAGAGCGCTACCGCTTAGAATAGGAAGCCGACCTGATCTGGTTGATGTCTTCGAGTTGATATACTCAATGCCACTATTGCCTGGAAGTCAAAATACTATGTCTAGATGATGTTCCTGATTCTATATTTTACATTTGGATCTGGAATACAAATCATTTATTTGCCATTTTGCTTCGCTTACTTTACTCGCGAATGCTTGCTCCAACATTGAGGGGATCAAACTTCACTAATTTTAGAAGAGATGAAGATTAGGCCAAGATCTAAGCGTGACTACTATTTAGTGATGTTTGAATCATTGATTAATCTATATTGCTTGGTTTGAATCAATTTCTTCTTTTGTTGTTGTTAAAGTCAGGAAATGAAGTTTTGCCTTAGGTTTGAACTCCTGCCTTGGAACCCGACTGTGTACAATGATGTCACGCCTTCAGTTGAGGATGACAGGAATTGCCAAGTCTCGTCTTTGCATTGATCTGAGTTGTTTATGATGGAGTAGCTAGTGAATTATTGAAACAAGATGCTGTAGCTTTCGGGTTATCCCCTACGGTCTGAATATGATTCCACTATTTTTGAGATGTCTTTTGATTAAACTTGATCGTTTGCTAACGTAGATATTGGTTGGTCAGAAATTTTGAAGTAACACCACTAGTACATAATATGCATTGTACCTTGCCTTATTTGCTTCGTTTGTGTTACCAACCGAAGCAAATAGTATCATTTGCTTTCTTCCCACATTAACAATTGAAACAACAGATCCTTGTAAAGCAGTAGGTCAATCATTTGCTTTGGTTCTGTTAACATCCTAAGCCATAGACCTCTCAGTTGCTTCAGCTGTGTTAACAACTGAACCAATAGACAAGCACCTATACAAAATTGCCCAGACGTCGTCTTATTTGCTTCATTTGTAATATTTGATGAAGCAAATAGTATTATTTGCTATGGCTCCTCCTTAACAACTGAAGCAATTGACACCTGCCACACAACTTTAATTCATATGCATTATTCATAAATCACTCTTTTGTCGCACAACTTTAGTTTGTATGTATCTATATAAATCACTCTTCTAAGTGGGAGTGCAGGGCAACGTCTGGTGATGACTTTTCAAACGGAGTAGAATTACAATACACTCTTTTTTCATGTTTCTGAGTTTAAATAGTATAAAATATTTTTACCTAACCGTTGCTGAAGCATTTTACATTTCCCACTTTCCATTTTGTTTCCCTCCTTCCCTTCATTTTTTACATCAACATCCAGTCTCTAAACTTAGGCCAAATTTTCAATGTAAAATTATTGCCGCCCCATCAAATTATTGTCGCTTCCATCAAATCACTATCGCTCCAACATTGAATTCCGCTGCCACCCCAACTTCCAACTCCGACTCCATCAATTCATCGCTGCCCCATCAAGTTGTTGTTGTCCAATCAAATTTCTACTACACCCATTGTTAATAGAAAGGGAACTTTTCCCATTGCTGAAAGAGTGTTGCTTAGCCTAGGTCTAACAATAACTCGAGCATGCATATAACAGTAAATGAGCGTAACTGAAATGATTACAGAGTGAAGTGCCAACTGAAACGAAGGAGCTAAAGCGAGCTAAGATTAAATAGGTTTGAAACTTAACTAAATCTATGCCGAGACAATCGCTGAATATAAGATGAAATAGGTTTGTTGAAACATGAAGCTGAAACAAAAAGATGCCAATAAGACAATTGCTTAAATAAACTGCATGGTATGTTATTGAATCGAATCCCAAAACTAGAGCGTTGATGCAAGTCTAAGAACGGATGTTGAAACATGACATAGGCTTATTTTCCTATTTGAAACTGTGTTTTCATGTTCATGCTTTTGGAAAACATTAAATTTACTTTGCCAACATACTTATTACTTTGTAAGGTTACTTAATAGGACGGTGACATTTAGTTTATCGTCTAGTACTATCAGTTTTTATATCCTTAAATGGTATGTTGTATACTTAACTATTTAATGACTAAATCAACTAATTTCTACATCACTTTTTTACCATTTGAATCTAGTTTTGTGATAGCAAACCCACTGGAATTTCTGCTCTTTGCCTCTACAAACATTGTATACTTAAGTTTGGATGCAAGGAGAAAAAGCACATTGATATGGTGCTGCAGTTGCAAGATTTACTTAGCTGGCGAGTTAGAGATGAGCGCCTATAAATTGATGCACATAATTGAATGTGCCTGACAGCTAGTCAAACTGCGATTGAGGAGGAGAAATAACAATTAGATTGTGACAAAGGTAAGAAGAAGACAACTTGCATGCTAATATGACCTAGTGAATAAGGCAACTTGCGGGCCTTAGAAGTGCGAATAAGTGCACAAGCATACACACCTGAATGCATAACCCAGGCTTGGAGATCTCTATCCACATTTGTGAAGGAATGCTTCACATGCAATTAGAGGATTTTGGTTGGTGAGATTTATTTTATAACCATGAGTAATGTTCTGTACAATACATACATTACTTAGTTGTATAAATTTATTGATATGAAACTAACTTTAGGATCCAAAATCAAAACTATAGGGGTGAAACTCTAGGATTCATTTGTTTGAAGTTGTTGCTCGGTTTGTAATTTTAATTAAAAAATATAGAATAATTGTATTAGCCTGACTGGTTGAAATTAGGATTTATTTAGAGGCTGTTAGCTTATTAATGCGAGATTAAATTTGTAGCTTTTTTTTTCAAATATTACCCAAATTTGTATCATGATTATTCCACTACAAGAAAAGTTGTCTTTTATAACATAATTAGATAACATTTTATCTCAAAGTGTTATTATTTGTTCTGTTTTCTTTTATTATCGGGTACGTAACGCATTTGGAGAAAGTGGTTTTGCACGATAATTTGCTTGCCCGCCTCTTCCTCAAATTATTTTCCACTTCCCTCCACATTTTCGTTCCCTTCTTTTTTCCAGCTCTTAAAGAAATCTTAATTCTCTCTTGAAAACCCTAAATATCAGAACAATTCAATAGCAACGTTCGCATACTTTGCACAGAAAAGCTGATGAGAGTAAGCATGCCATTTTGGCGCCGAGTCTGGATCTCGTATGCTTCTCCTTTCTATTTATCTGTCGATTTGCTTTAACTTTTTATCGATTTATGCAATAAACTATTGTCGAGTTTTGATTATTGAACATTACGTTGTTATAATCTGATTCTGTTCCTGATTTTGCAATTAGGTTTTATGATTCTCAATAGACCGGCGTACCTTTTTTCTAATTGATGCTCTGTGTATTGTCGAAATGATTGGCGGCTCCAAGTATTATTGAAATGATCAGCATGCTTTTTTTTTAATCGATGCTCTGTTTATTATCGAATTGATGCCCTGAGAGTTCTCCCCCACTCCCAATTTTATAATCAAATTTAACCACGCAAAAAATAACTTTTCTCTATCTATGTTGCTTCCACTTTTTTCACAATAACAAGGGATTAATTTGTGTTTTCCTTTTACATTCGCAAATTTCTATATTTTTGCACAATTCAATTTCTTCTTAAGCAAACTCAAAAAAGCAGATTGTGATGGCCATTTAGTAATTTTTTTTTTCATAGCAGGTGAATTGATATGTTGAACTTGATTGCTGAAACTATTGCTAAGGGTGATGTTCTATTTTTCCATTGAAGTTGTATTTCCAAACTCAGTAAATGATAACCCAGACAAAAATGGTGAATTCCAGAAGAAGGTTTACTCATGAATTTCAAGGGAAGATGAGAAAATGAATTTTATAGAAATCATAGCCGGAGGTGGGCAAGATTATTTTAGATTGTTGGTCTGTAGTAAATTTCCTTCATGTACATCTATTCCAACATTTTCTTTAGAATAAACAGTGTATCTTTCACGATGCATATATTCTTCTGTCAATTGTTTTAGATCCTTAATTGGAGTATGTAATTATAACTGTGTTCATCTGAATTTCCCAAAAGTCCCAATGTTCCATATAATCGTAGGTTAGCTTATTTTGAATCGACTGATATTCGTCTATACACCAATTGTTTTATGAATGTTGGTTGATGCCATGTTTTTTAGTTAAAATGCAGGTTGACATGATTTTGTGACAGATGGTAGTCGTATATTGGGACTTGGAGTTTAAGGCATTGGAATCCCGATTGGGAGACCTGATATCTATGTTGCTGCTGGCATCGATCCACAAAGAGTATGTTCTACTTCTGAATATCTTGATTTGCATAATTAACTTTACTCTGCTTCTGAATGTCTTAATCTCGAATAATCTACGTACCTGCCATTTTGGAATATTTCTTGTCCATAGAATATTAAACACGCATTTAATTTTTTTGTGCGGTTTATTTTCATTGATTTTTTTTCGCTAATGCATTTATCTACTACATTTTTGAATAAGATGTAAAGTCATGCTTTGATTTTGTTCATTTTTTGAATAATTGTACTTCGTATGACATCGCAATTTCTAGACTACGCTTTATAGGAATTTGAATGTATCACCTTCCATGCAGATACCGATGGTAATGCTAGATGTTGATACCAATAATCAAAAACTTCTAGAAGATGATTTAAGAGTCATAATACTTGTCTAATGATAATATGTATGTTTTTTCCTACTTAGTTTATGAGTTCATTATAATTGCACCTAAAGATTTATCTATATTTTAACCTAAAGATTCTTTCATTTTCTCCCAAAAACAGAAACAAATCTCCTGCGCACCTCTACTCCAAAATGAGGTGTAATCTGTCTGATTTGATAATTCATGTCTGTAAGAGTTTCTGTATAAGTCTGTATAAGAGGCATATGTCTGGATAATGGGTTGATGATACACTATTTAATGTCTATATAGTATAGGTAATATATTTTTAATACATCGATCAAACTTAAAGTGTTTTTTTTAAAACACCAGTAATAATATTTTTTAATGGTGCTTTTTCAATATATCGGTGACACTTGTTAATATATCAACAATATCAGATCGATGGCATATATCGTCATTCGAAAATACATAAATATATCATATTTCGATAAAACTGTAAAGAATATGCAAATTCTTTATATATATTTATTATCAAACAAGTTAATAATTATGTAAAGTACTAACAAAGAATATTTGCATATTTGGAAACTAACATAATTTTTTGTAGCTTGCTAAAAACATACCAAATTACTCTAATATTAGCCGATATTATCCTGTATTTTCAAAATATCACATATTCAGCCTTTTATTTTTTGATTTTGATCTTAACTACTTAGATGTTATAACAGGGAAGTTTTTGCATAGTAACAGGGAGGACCAAAGTTATTGAGGTCTTGTTTTAGGTCATTCTTTCGCATAGTGACAGCGTCAATAATTTAATCCTATATATAGAAGTGGACATGATTTGATGTAATGTTCTGTAAACTACATAAAAATGGTGAAATAAAATCCTGGAATAGCAATGCCAATTGATTTGGATTAATTGATAGTTAGCTTTACTCATTCTATACAAATTGAATGAATAGTATTATGGGGTGATGTGTTTATGAGTTGGCCTACTAAGCTGCTAGATGTTAGGAGTATAATTATGGAACATAATTTGGATCTTAAAGGCCCCTAGTTAAGATCATTTTTAATTATCCAAGCAATACATTGCTAGACTAACAATGATGGACATGTTGAGAAGCATCAGGGTACTCACATTGTAAATGTGAATATGCATTATGAAAATATAACCCACTGAGCTTACTATTTGATACAAACATGGTGAGCATTTTACGGCAACCCTTTTAGTTCTATTATATTTCATTAACAAATCCTAAATGATCAGCTTAGTTTGGCATATGCACTGTATCTAAACTGGAAGTAAATAATAATACAAAATAAGAGAAATTCTGTCATAGATAGTTGATGTGCTGTGTAAGAAGGCTTGAATTTTGAGTACAAGTAGCATATTTATACGAAGTCCGACCTTTAGGTTTAGAAAAAGTTAACATGTCTTTTAGATATGTACTGTTGGTTTGATACCTAAAGAACTTCTCGCCAAGGTTTTAATGTAGCCAAATCTTTTTATAATTGTTTCTTACATGGCCCAAATGGCATGTATTTGCATCAGACGTATTATCACACAGATCATAAATTAGCCTTGATTCTTTAATGGTAGTCTTTCACTGCCATGTAATCATAACTTTATTTATATACTCCAGCAAATCAATTCACATGTTCAATTTTAAAAGCTGAGCATTTCTTATGCTTCATTTTAATGCTAAGTTCTAAAACCGAGCAATGCAATGGCACTGCCAAAACTGAGCGCACTTGCTCAGTTTTTAGAACTGAGCAACGCTCCATTTATAGACGGAGCAATGCTTAGCCTTAAACTGAGCGTTTTCTCTAATTTATAAACTGAGTGCAATCGCTTAATTTATAAACTCAGCATATGCTCGGTTTTTATAAACCAAGTGCACAACTTTGATTTGCCTACAGTACGCGTTGCGTGATAAGTTTACACTTAAATATTTACGAGCAGTGTAGAAAATGCTACTTTATAACATTGAAATGATAATATCTATGTATTAAATAGCCCACATTTAATGGAAAGACAAACAATGGTTTGGACTTACCTTCATAATATATATCACGTGCCTCACAATAAGAAACATATAGAAAAATTAACATCTTTCGACTTTGTTAATTTTTCTGTCCCACTTTGCATAACTATCCGCGCTTCTACTTACCTCTTCCTTTTGTCCAATTTTGCTTGCAGTTAATTCAGCTTTCTTTGTCAAATTCACAGTGAAAAAGGAAAAATAATACAATAATAAGGGAATTTGAATCTCTTCTTCTTGGTCTGAGGTATTTCAGATTCGACCTTAAAAGATTCCTAACTAATCTTGATTGAAGTTCAAAATTTTGTTGCTTTCTATTATTTCCCTCTTTAGCATTCGAGATTTATGTCTTGATTCAGGCATCCATGTTGGGAATGTTAACCACTTACATAGAATCTACTGAGAAAAACGAAAACCATGATGATAATTCAAGTGAAAAAAATCAACATTCAAAGTCACTATTTTCTATAATTTTTGTTGACAATTATGAAAGAAGAAAAATACTTATATCAGACTTTAAAAATTTCATTAATCCTAATTAAGGCATGTGCACACAGTCATGATATATGTTTGCGTGTATTATGTTCATTTAAGATTTTCAAATTTAGTACACAGCGAGTAATTTCTAATGGCAACTTCTATAGCAAATATATTTCTTTATATTTTTACAAATAAAAAAAACTTAAAAGACAACCAAACTTTACACCCGTGCATCGTATAATTGCACAAGTTATAGAAAAATAAAATGTCGCACCCATGACATCGGCACGGGCTTCACAATGGTTATATAACAATAATAATTACTAATGTGTATGAAATTTAACTAATTTTATAATAATAATACCACCACCAACAACAAATTTTTTTAATAATAGTTGCAATAGCTTTGGTGTCACACTTTTTTGGTATCAACGTGAACTGCCAAAAACACCTCTTCATATGTTATCAAATCTTGATCACTTAAACATAGGATTTAATATTAAACTTATTTTACAAATTCAAACGCTTCTAAAAGTAGGATTTGACAATTAAACATGCTTTACAAATGCGAAACACTTCTAAAATAGGATCTAAAACTAAACTTCTTTACAAATTTAAAATACTTCTTTACTAATATACAAATATTAATATCAATTGAAAATAGAAAAAAAATCATTTTTTCGACTGATTTAAACATGTACAATTTACAAGGAAAACAATTCATGCGCTAAGCGCGTGCCATAACACTCGTTATAAATAATTATAATAAATTAACAATAAGTTTTATAAAAACCAACTAAGTTTACAACAACAACAACAACAATAACAATAAGCTATGTTTATAAAAATTAACTAAATTTATATAATAATGATAATAAACTAAGTTATAAAAATTAACAAAATTTATATAATCATGCAATAATAAAAACTTAGTTGATTTTATGAATAATTTGGTCATTTTAGCTAGTTAACTTACCTCCTCTCAAAAGACTGAATTTGTTAGCTACTAAAATCTCTCATACACAAAAGTTGGAGTTATAAATGTTTATTTATCCAAATGTTATTTATTTAAAAAATAATTTTTTTTGCCACTTGTATCTTGCTTAAGATTGTTTATAGCAATAACATCTATATTACTTTGTATTTTGAAGTGTTTGGCAACATTTTAATTTTTGAAAGTCGTAAATAAATTGGTAAGTCTTAAAAGTGACGAAAATGCAATGTGATTGTAACTATTAATAGTGTGGAAAACACATAAGATCGGCATATGAGAAGAAATTCTTGCAGCTTCAAAACCTGTAGGAGTAATTGTTAACGGCGCCAACATATATAGTCATTGAAGCTTGTATAAAATTTCCTTCATTAATTTAAGCGTGTTATTTATGAATTATACATGCTTGTCAGTCAGTACAGCACCATCATAGCCTTATATTGGATAAATATCTTGAAACTATTTAAGAATTGTTAGCAGCATCTATGAACTATTGAATATCTGCAATCAATTTTATAGTAATGCTGTCATCTACAAAGGCTTTTACATATGGACACGCTAGATTCTTTATGACGTTCAAAATTTAAAAAATGAGTTGTTGGACTTAGATACATTGAATTAAGATTTGGTCAGTAATTTTTTTCCCATTAACTTGCACTTATGCACGAAATAAAAATGAGAATTGTATCTAAAGTTATCAGATATTGGATACAATGGTACAAAATTACTCCCAGGCGAATAGGAATGGAAGGATAAAGTTCTTGCTCCGCTAAAGGAGTTGGAGTTAAATGCAATTATTGGGACTTTGATGCAAAAAAATCACAAGACAATTCTGTTTGGACCAAAATTGGTCACAAACCCCAAATACCGTGAAAGCACCAGTGTATGAATACAAATCAGCAATATTCAAACACAAATCATAGATCTAAGCAAATATCAAACAGTAATTCGCAAGTAATGAACAAAGACACAAGTTTTATAGTGGTTCGGCTATCTCCGGCCTACGCCCACTCCAAAGTTTTATCCTTTTATTGATTATCCTTGCTGATTAAAGATGATTATAGCAGTAAATATGAAGAATTTCGAGTACAATAGTTGTATTGAAGCAGAGAAATGAATCCGGTAGAGTCTGAACATCCAATAGCCGAAAGATCCTTCTTCTGTAGTCTCTGGGGTTCTATTTATAGGCGTAGGAGGCTTAGATCACGCTGAAACTTCGGGAGAGTTCTTCTGGCACGTGAGTGGGCCCATGCGACCGGCCTCAAGAAATTTGGGCCCACTTTGGGATCGATTCGAACTCCATTCGAATCGATCATAAAATCATCCAATCAAGATGAAATTTAGTGCGGACATTTTTCTACATGTAAGCAAGCTCCTGTGAAAATTTCATTGCATTTGGATCACGGTGTAGGAGATATGATCGATTCAAAATTGGGTTTTCCATTGGCTGTCGTCTTCGAACCCGCCAGTTCGAATCCATCAACTTCGACTCCATCCGAAGCATGCGGACGCAATGACGTGGCGCTATCCTCCCAGGTCGATTCGAATTATGCGGCGTGTTGACTCCACTTGGTGCGTCGAGTTGAACGCTTCCTTCCTAGAGACGCGCACGTATCCACGCTTCATGCTTGTACGTGTCCATCACTCCTTCATGTACTCAAACGTTCGCTCTCGTATCGATCGCAAAGGGAGTATGTCGTATCGATCCGATCGATACGAAAATGTTGAATGCTTTTGATACGAATGGAAGGCAAACAGATGGGTACGAAACCATGCACGATGATGGATACGAACGAAGCCTTACCTGATGGATATGAGCGAGATTTTACCTGATGGATACGAAAATGTCGAAGTCCATCTGCTATCGATACGAGAGTATCGATTCGAAGTACGCCACCCCTTTCATCCTGACCGATACGAAACCATTGATCCATGCCCATGCTTATCTATACGAACAGTATCGGTTCGAAGTCATTTATCCTGCTCGTCCTTGGGACCGATACGAACACTATCGAGCCGAGTCCACCACCTGACCGATGCGAACTTCACTGAGTCGAATCCATACCAATCGATACGAAGTGTATCGATTTGAACCATCATCTGATTGATGCTAAGACAATCGATACGAACTCCTAAGTCCCTGATCGATACGAACTGTATCGATTCGAACCATCCTTGCGTGCCGATGGGTTCGAACAGTATGTTCTTCCTACCTTGCATCGATCATATCTCCTTCATACGAACTCCGATTAACCTGAAATTTGAAACATAGCCTTTCCTAATCCTTATCATCATCTCCAATCAATTTCGTCCCGATCGGAGCTCAACCAAATTTTGACGTCACCGATTGTAGCCTTGCTTTCAATCGATCTCCAATCCCGATGTCCATCATTCCTTGCCAATTCGTTGATATTCCAGTTTTGACAAAAAGTGGGATAGCACTGTGCCCCCCAAAACATGCCTTTTGATAAGAAGGCGTGTTTTGAATAGTTCCGATTCCAATATCCGAAGCCCATAGCCATATCGCCAGAGTACGTCATCCTTGACTGCTCCGAGTTGATGCCCAATTCCAAATCTAATAACCAAAGCCTTAGCCAATCCCTTATCCATCCGAACTCGTCAACCGAGTCCTAATCCATCCTTATCCAATAGCCAATAACCTAATCCAGGACCTCTCTGGGTCGATATCCGCATCCATAACCTTTCCGGGCCCTCGCCAAGCGTAATCCACACTTGACGACCGTGGTCCAGTGTCCCTGGACGTTGTATAAAGCCATGGCTTAAGTCCTAAGCCGAATCCTAGTCTCCCCGGACCTTTGTTGAGCATAGTCCATACTCAACGACCTGAATGAGTCAATTTACCACGTTCGGGCAAAGTGACTCACCCCTTGCCAGGGATAATCCATACCCGACGACCGTCTATCAAAAACCAGATAAAAATCCAACAAAAATCCAATCAAAAATCCAAATCCAAAATCCAAAACCGAAAACAATCATCCAAAGGAAAATCCAAATCAAAAAGCAAGCAAAACCAGGAGCTCAATCCAAACTCCAAAATCAAATCCAAAAAGAAAAGCAGTGTTCAATCCAAAAGCAAAAGATAAATTTCACAAACCATAGCGTCACAGTTTATCATCATTCAGAGCATGCATAGGGGCTATCTCCGTCCCCATACATGTGTAAATGACTTGGTTGCTTGCCAGTAGTTCGCTACTTATTTCACATTATCCTGATCAGTGGATGATCAATCGACCATCATTCCTGGGCCTCCCACAATCATGGCTTGAGGTAGGCGGCGGTTGCTCCTGCTCCGCCGTTGCATTCCGAGTTCCGACATATTGTGGAAACAGTCCCTTCCTGACATGCTCCTCGATTATATCCTTCAAATGCCTGCAACTGTTGGTGTCGTGTCCATCCAAATCATGGAAGAGACAATGCCTTCCTGATGTCCTCTCCCGTTCTGATGGTTCTCTCCTAGCCGGCCTTCGGTAGGGAAGGTGATTCCGAGTATCCTGGTATATCCGCTCCAGTGTCTCGTTTAATCTTGTGTATGTGGAAAACTTCGGATCATTCCATCGCTTCCTATCTTTTCCAGAATCATCGTCTAACTTCCTTTTTCCTTTGTCTTTATCCGAACCTTTGCTGGATGGTTCTCTCTCCTCAGTTGCATTAACCTTTTTCAACTTTAGATCCGTACTCGCATCTTCTTGCCAAAGGAACCTCTCTGCCTCGTGAAAGAACTCATCGAGATCCTGTGGGGGATCTCTTGTCAAAGATACCTTGAAATACGAATCCTCCCTGACTCCTGATACTGCTGCCATCAAAACCATCGATGGATCAGGCCAATCCACTGAAGCAACCGCCTCACTGAATCGAGTTAGAAAAGCTCTAAGCGATTCATCCATCCTTTGCTTTACCGATGTCAATGTTATCACATTCTTCGGCCTCTTGACGTGAACCCGAAACTGTCCCAAAAACTTTTCCACCAATTCCCCCAAGTCCTAATAGATCCTTCACCCAGCTGCCTAAACCACATTGCAGCTAAGTCCGTCAAGTACAAAGGAAAGCATCATGCCATTACTTCCGGCGATGCCCCCAGCACCTCCATGTGTCTGGTGTACCTCATCAAGTGATCGGTTGGGTCTGCCTTACCATCATACACATCCACACTAGGTAGCTTGAACTTAGGTGGATTCTGAGCCATCCTTATTTCCCGAGCGAATGGACTCCTGTTCACTCCTTCCAAGTCTCTGTTGGTCAAACCACCTCGCACAGTTTTTCTAATGATCTCTACTAATCCAGTATTGTCTGTTGGGGGTTGTCCCCTATGCCCTCGAGGGAATTCCGGCACATATTCCTCATGTGGCTCAGCAACGTTGGTCCTAGCCCGTTGAACTCCTTCCAGAGGTCCTCCTGTGTTGGATCCCATGGGCCTGCCCCCAAGCCCTTGTTGATTGCCTTCTGGCTCCGCATCCCGTCCTCCATTGGGTTCCACAACCCTAGTTCCTTGTCCTGCATCCACCGTGGCTGTAGCAATTCCTAAGTTCTGCATCCCTGCAGCGCTCATTTGCTCAAAGAAAGTCTGCATCATTTCCTGTTGAATTTTCAATAGTCTCTCCTGCAATGAATTTTCCATAGCTTCCTTTTCATCCCGGGTTATGTAGATTGAAGCCTGTCCTTCCCCAGCTCCGGAGGATTCTTGTTGACTTCCTTCCTGTTGGCTTCTCTCAGCCCTTTGCCTTCTACTATTTTGCCTAGTCATTGTCTTCAAATCCAAACTTCAAATCCAATGTAGCGGGTGCTAGTTGTTCTCAGTGAAAGCACCAAAGGATTTGTGCCAAAATTGGTCACAAACCCCAAATACCGTGAAAGCACCAGTGTATGAATACAAATCAGCAATATTCAAACACAAATCACAGATCTAAGCAAATATCAAATAGTAATTCGCAAGTAATGAACAAAGAAACAAGTTTTATAGTGGTTTGGCTATCTCCGGCCTACGCCCACTCCAAAGTTTTATCCTTTTATTGATTATCCTTGCTGATTACAGATGATTATAGCAGTAAATATGAAGAATTTCGAGTACAATAGTTGTATTGAAGCAGAGAAATGAATCCGGCAGAGTCTGAACGTCCATTAGCCGAAAGATCCTTCTTCTGTAGGCTCTGGGGTTCTATTTATAGGCGTAGGAGGCTTAGATCACGCTGAAACTTCTGGAGAGTTCTTCTGGCATGTGAGTGGGCCCACGCGACCGGCCTCAGGAAATTTGGGCCCACTTTGGGATCGATTCGAACTCCATTCGAATCGATCATAAAATCATCCAATCAAGATGAAATTTGGTGTGGACATTTTTCAACATGTAAGCAAGCTCTTGTGAAAATTTCATTGCATTTGGATCATCAGCGTAGGAGATATGATCGATTCGAAATTGGGTTTTCCATTGGCTGTCGTCTTTGAACCCGCCAGTTCGAATCCATTACCTTCGACTCCATCTGAAGCATGCGGGCGCAATGACGTGGCGCTATCCTCCCGGGTCGATTCGAATTATGCGGCGTGTTGACTCCACTTGGTGCGCCGAGTTGAACGCTTCCTTCCTAGAGACGCGCACGTATACACGCTTCATGCTTGCACGTGTCCATCACTCCTTCATGTACTCAAACGTTCGCTCTCGTATCGATCGCAAGGGGAGTATTTCGTATCGATCCGATCGATACGAAAATGTTGAATGCTATCGATATGAATGGAAGGCAAACAGACGGGCACGAAACCATGCACGATGATGGATACGAACGAAGCCTTACCTTATGGATATGAGCGCGATTTTACCTGATGGATACGAAAATGTCGAAGTCCGTCTGCTATCGATACGAGAGTACCGATTCGAAGTACGCCACCCCTTCCCATCCTGACCGATACGAAACCATCGAGCCATGCCCATGCCTATCGATACGAACAGTATCGATTCGAAGTCCTTTATCCTGCTCGTCCTTGGGACCGATACGAACACTATCGAGCCGAGTCCACCACCTGACCGATGCGAACTTCACTAAGTCGAATCCATACCAATTGATACGAAGTGTATCGATTCGAACCATCATCTGATTGGTGCGAAGCCGATCGATACAAACTCCTAAGTGCCTGATCGATACGAACTGTATCGATTCGAACCATCCTTGCGTGCCGATAGGTTCGAACAGTATGTTCTTCCTACCTTGCATCGATCATATCTCCTTCATACGAACTCCGATTAACCTGAAATTTGAAACATAGCCTTTCCTAATCCTTATCATCATCTTCAATCAATTTCGTCCCGATCGGAGCTCAACCAAATTTTGACGTCACCTATTGTAGCCTTGCTTTCAATCGATCTCCAATCACGATGTCCATCATTCCTTGCCAATTCGCTGATATTCCAGTTTTGAGCAAAAAGTGGGATAGCAAATGCCTCTGCATTCTTGGGTAAAAAGGTGTCTAAAAATGTGCCTGTTCCTCTCTTCGTTGATTCAATAAAATCCGCTTTTAATCTAGCAGCTAGACCTAGTGGATTTTTATTTAAAGATGTTGAGCTAGAAACTAAGGCATTGACAAAACCTCTTCAAACCAATCAACTCATAAGATTTTTTTAAGACTTTTTGATCCAATATGTTGTTGGAAAACTTTTTGATCCACATCCAATTTGCCAAAATAGTATACCTAGGGATTGTTTGCATGAAAGTCATTATTTATTTTTTGGGACTTACGTTATTCAAGACAATACTTCATTTATATTTCTAGATTTTTTTAGGTTAAATTGTTTTTAATGTCCAATATTTGTTATCTAATTAAATTTTATTGTTAATTTCTATCATTGTTATACATGGTTGTTTAAATCTAAATTTTGAGTTTGTAAACTAGATTATATTTGTTAATTAAAGGGATAAACTCGTCTTCTATCGCATTTTGAAGGAAATTGATTTAAGCATAGAATTATTGGTTTTATGGATTCGAGTTGAATTAACATAGATAGAAAAAAGGAATTACTTTTATTTTATCAACACTAAAGTGAATCCTATTAAATTATTTTATTGACATTTAAGTGAATAAAATAACAGTGATTCATATATTTAAATAAACAATCAACCTGCAAGTTGTTGGACAATAACCAAAATTTATGTAATTAGTTTGAAATACTATGTTTCAATTAGAATAAAATAGTTATGATATAAACACTTCATTTTCATACGTCTTAAATAGCTAATCTTAAAAAATACGAAGATATCAAAAATGTATAACGAGGTCTATGTGTAAATTAAAACATGAAAAAATACAAATCAAAACTAAGTGAATTGAAAAAACCTTAGTTGAAAATGATTGCGTTCACAGTCAGTTAAATTTGTTTATTTAAAATCAAAGGTAGACATCCAGTTTTTGACATTTTGAAAAGTTGGTTTGGTTATGCAATTGGTATTTTCCATAAGGATCCACCGACCGATCCGCCATTATAAGTCCTACTTTGAATTCGATTTGAATCGACTTTTAAAGTGGATTAGTTTCGATCCAAATATTTGTAGATTGGATTAGGTACGATCCGTTGGATAATCAGTCCATGTGCCCTAAATTGCTTGTAAATATCATAAATGGACCCAATTATGTATAAGATTGCATCGTGCTTATACATTAAATGTTTTTAATTTGAAGTTTGAATTCATTTATGACATTTACACAAGCAACTTGGATGCACATTAGTGAATAGCAAACATTATCTTTGAACACTTAGATCCATTGTCATTTTGGCTTGGTCAAACGTTGAGCTTCGTCTTGTTGCAAATGTTGTGAATTATTCTAATGTTGATTGATTAATTATTACAAACTCCCAGTGTCCTTGTTGCAAATGCAGAGTAAAGCCAGTAAAGTTTGGTCTCAGCTACTTGTACTTGAGCAAACGAGAAGGTATTCACTTTTCCTGATTTTGCAAACTATTTTTCAAACCTTGTCTATGCAAAAATACATGGTGTTTCAAGAAATATGCATTTACTTTAGCAATGATAAGACAGTTTTGAATCTAAGATATATAAAAGTATTGCACACAAATATAAACCAAATTTGATCACTAAAGAGTGGTTTAAAGCTTAATTATTCTAGTTGCATTGATAACTTATATAAAAAATTGTAAATTCTTTGTTGAACCTGCCATACTATTTGTTACAAGTTTGACTGGCCTCTAATAGCATTGGAAGCTGTTTAATTCTAGTTATATATGCATACAGTGACTAGATTTTTTGCTCTCCCTCATTATAAATTTTTGGAAATAATTTTGCCGATCAATGGTCAACTTAAGGTTTTGCTTGAAGGTATATTTTTGTTCATTACTGGCGTGCTTTTTTTCTTTCTTCCTGAAACCCACAAAGAAATCAAGCTTAGATGTTAATGCCAGTGCTTTAAATTTTTGACTTGAAGATCCTCATCTTCTTTTTTAACCAAATTATCCCTCAAACCGGTGGGGCAGATATTTATTTATCCAGTAATAAAGGCTAGAATGTTCATAATGAAAGTCAAATAGGAGTAAATTTATTAAATCATCATTATTTATTCAAACCAAATTAGGTTTGAAGTCAAAAGGTCAGTTGGATGTGCTCATAATGAACTATTTGATACCTGAATAATTAATTATAAAGGGTTTGGAAAATTAGGCTATGCTTTTACTCATTTTGCACCAAGTTTTTTTGCAGTATCAAGTTCTGATGGCAGTTCCTTTTTGTTTTATGTGAAGAATGTCAGGACACGATTCTTCGTCTTTCGAAAATTCAACATCGATACTCACTTTATCGACTGCCGAGAAATCGAACGGCGGAAAACCGAACACTGAGGGGTTTTAAGAAAAAGAATTTAGGAAAAGAAAAGAGAAAAAAATAATAGAGGGAAGAGAAAACAGAAAATAGGAAATTTTAAAATAGAAGAAGAAGAGGAAAGAAAAATAATTTTAAAATAGAAGGCAAAGAGAATAGATAAGAGAAAATAGAGAAGAGATAGAAAAAAATAGAAAATGGAACGGAACAGAAAACAACAGAACAACAGAATCTCACAATTCGCAGCGGAACAACATATAATAGATAAATGAATAATCTTTAAACAAAGAACTATATCAGTTATTACATCTCATTATATTACATTACATCTTATCATCAGAGTGTACAACAATAACAAATAGTGCAGCGGAAAAAGAAATACTACATACTAGTAATACGTCATGCCATCCATCTTGCCTCCAGTAACTCCAGAATATCCAGAATATCCTGATGAACCTTAACTCTTGACTGCCCGTGTGAAAAATTGGTGGGCACCCAGAGTTTAGGAAGGAAAACAATAAACTCCAAGTCAGTCATGTGACTGGTGTGAGAACTCAAAACAGTTTATTTATCTTTAAAATCAAGATAGAGAGATATTTTTAAATTCAATTCGCAATGCTTTTAAAAATGAGACTACCATAAGGCCTCCCGCACACACACACAATGCAAACGCAGAATCGGAGGAGATTTCTCCTTATGATAGTCAAAGATGCTTGATACGCATTTAAAAGAAACATTTTGTATTATTACTAGTGCATAGTGTAGGAAAAATTCATTTCGAAAGTATAATATAAATCTTAGCCAACATACGACCATTATCGTATGCCTACTATAGCTACCATCCAAACAGTGTTGCGACACCATAAGTGAATGATAGGTTCTACAACTAATACCGTACAAGTTTCGTATTGTTTCTTTGGATTTCCAACAAATGGTCAGGCCAAGGAACTTCCCTTTGCCACATGAGAATGCCTCTGGAAAGACATCCCCGAGAACCAAACCGGAACTCTGCCAACACAAGGCCGGGTTACCCCTAACTGGGTAACTACTGACACGAGCACGCCATTCCCCGATCGTAAACGACCTTTCTCACGGGATCCCGAAAACCAACAACCACAAAGTAATAAATTCGTAGTAACCACATAGGTTAAATATCTGGGCTCCATACCATGATACCACCTCTATCCAGAAGGAAATGTACATACCCTAAAGGGTGCTACCCCTCATAACCTTGCCGCATCTTTCCTGTTTTGACCATTTCCGGGGTGTGAGGTTCGACGAATTCACGTCCACAAAAACATACTTTATACAAAAGCCATGCTTTGGGTCAACAAATGATCAACACAATGATCACTAAGATAGACGATCAAATAAACGATCCTATCACAATAATCAACACAATGATCATTTACAGCATCACTCAGCATATCACATTACCAAATTGGGAATATATCGCTGATAACTTCAACTATATAACCTCTGAGCTCGTACGTCTCAGAGAAGGGTGTTAAGCTAAAAGAATAAATTCTCCGCCACCAACAGAAATATATTTGAATGAAATCGGCTTTATATCTCAACTTGTAATGTCAGACATACAATCCATACAAGTTTGTTCCGGGATCGAACAAAACCGAAGGCACTTCTTACGAAGCCCTTGCAATCCGGGTATTCACAATCCCGATCGAATTTCCCATCACTTAAGGAATCTCTATACCAGGAGCTACCCAGTGCAGAGACAATCGATAGGTCATCCTATCGCTTTCACAAATACTCGGTCTTCAACACCGATCTTCAAATGCAATTCACAACGACGTATCACATATTCGGAATGGATTATACGACCCCATGGTCCTTTCCCGGTTAACCCGAATAGTGAGCGCTTATTCAAAAAGAAGTGTAGCATTAACATTCAACAAATCACATCAATTGCCCATTCAAAGGGAAATATTGATAGTCGGTCATTGAACTATCAATGGATATGCACACATCACCAGTTTCCAAAAAAATTTCCAAATTATTTATTTTCCAAAATATCTTTACAAGATATATAATTTCAATACTTCAAAAATAAATCAATATTTATTTTTAAACCAATTCTCTTTTTTTTCATTCATAAATTCCATAGTGAATTTATAATCCAAAATATCCATGGATATTCGATTTCAATTATTCATTTCAATTTATCTTCAAAAAGATAAATTCTCAAAATATTCATTTCACATTGGAAAACAATTCCATACTTATTTAATAAGTAATTCACAAATTTTATTTATTTTCAACACTTAGAAAATATTCAATATACCTAAATCGAAATTTAGTATATATTTCATTCTTTAAGGAAATCATTCACTTAAACATATTTATTTGGGCCAAAACGAATGTTGCGTAGAACATCGTTACGACAACCCAAAATCACTAGTATAGGGATTTGAAATTAAAATAGATATATAAATCCCAATACTATACAAAACATTTTCTTTCGGAAATCATTTACTATAACAACAGTGTTATAGTCCATCATCTCCTTCTATTTCTCGAAAACGTCTATTTCAACAATAAATGTTGAAATCTATGATTTCGAATCTCAATACCTTTTAAAAACATCGTTAGATAGTTTTAATTCTATTTAAAACATCATATCTAAAACAATTTCTTTAACATATTATTCACTATTCAAAAATGTGAATAAACTTCGTTAACAATTTCATCACTTCTATTCAATTTATTTTAAAGGATTATTCACTATTCAAAAATGTGAATAAACTTCGTTAACAATTTCATCACTTCTATTCAATTTATTTTAAAGGATTATTCACGATTCAAAAATGTGAATATAACTCCTTTAATAGGTTTCAACAATTTTCTTATCAAAATAAGTCATTTGCGAATTTATAAAACAACGTTTATAAATTCCATTTCTATTTATTTATAAAAACTTCCTTTTTATAAATCTCTTTATTAACTTATTCGATTTATAATTTTAATTATAAACCAAAAGTCCAAATTATAAGTCAAACACTTATAATTTATTTATTTGCAAAAATCGTTCCTTTGAACTTTACAAATTTTATAAACCTACTGTTTATAAAATTTCCATTTATAACTTCACCGTTATATAATTCTATAAATTTCATTCATTAATGAATTTCATTTTCACTTCATTCAAACACTTATAAAAACTCGTTTTATAATGTCTATATCTCTATTTATAAATTTCCATTTATAAATCTCTTAATATAAATCAATTTATATTATTATTCTAAAACGTCTTTAATTCCTTTATAATTTCACCATTTTGATTTATAAAATAATCAAATTTTATAAATCCTATATTTTAAACTTTTAATAATATATTCAAAAATCCAATTTAAACTATTTTATAAAATCATTAATCCATATTTCTTAAAAATCAGTTTTTAACTATATTTCACAAAAACCATAATTTTGATAACTTTAAAAATTATAGCGTTTAATTATTTAAAATGGATCAATTCTAAAAATATAGTATGTTTTCAAAAATCACTTTAAAAATCATTTTAAAATCCCAAAATCTGGGTCCAATGATGCTACACACCAAATAGTCAATCACGACAACAACGATATCACATATCGTATATGATAATCAACGAATATCAAAATATCCATAATCAAATAAATACTGTTGAGGAATCCAATTGGATTCCTCCAACCTGTTTTCCTGCATCCACAAACATTAGCACAATACCAATTTCGCTCCAGTACGAAATTATCGCGGTATATGTTTTTATTAAATATTATCCGCTTAATAACGGCGTAATAGGGTCTCATCCGCTAAACAAATAAATGCGGGAAATCAATCAACTGCAATATATACATATGCCAATATATATATATATTGATATTATTTATAATACCAATTTCACTGTTTATGAAATATTCGCGGTATATGTTTTTAATAAATAACATCCGCTTACTAACGGCGTATAATGTCTATTTTAACAATCAATAGATATCAATCAACATTCAAACATGCATTCAAATATTTTAAATCTAACTATTTAAAATAAAATCGAAGCTAATTCGATTGAGTGAGAAGTTCTCACCTTGATTTTAAATTCCGTTTTAGCGATTTATTTCGAATAAAATTAAACGGACGTTTAATTTTACCCAAAATTCTCACTAACTCCAAACGACTCCAAACCAACTCCATCGCGTAGTGCTCGTCCATACGATTCCAACGCAACTGATTTCGCATTTTTTCGACCTCGTATGAAAAAGTTACAATATTTTAAAGTTTACACGTATTTAAACTAATATAAATTTACAACTTTTAATTAAATTTTAAACCTACTCAAACATGGGCCGTTGGATCTAAACCCATCACCATCAGGCCGTGCGTAACACCCCTCCCCCCCTTTCTTCTTCTCTTACGTTTACAGCCGAACCCATCTTCAACTTCAAACCCTAATTCACGCGAGCAAGATACTCAACTTCACATCGATCAGCAGGTGCCAAATTGAAGCCCATAGCCTCACGAACCACCGCCCCCAGCCACGCCAAGCTCGGTCGAGCTATTCACACAGAAAACAAGGCCGAACGTATGGCCTTTGTGGTGAAATTCTGGTCGATCCAGCGCTTCGATTCAAATCACCACCGTTGAGATGCTAGTACTCGACACTCTCTACAATATTCATGTTGAAGCTTTCTCGAAATAATGTGTAGATTTGGAGTAAATGGAAGGGAAAGAGTGGAGCATTTTCGGCCGTGGGTTTTGACTGTGGCGGCTAGGGTTTAATTTTCCTTTTTTTTTTATAAATTATGAAGGCAAGGGTCTATTTATAAGGAACCGACGAACACTATTCATCCGGAAATTCCGAACTCCGATTTACGCCCCGTAACCAGCGTTTCTAGGGTTTACCCCGCGTTCCGGACACAATGGAACAGGTTTCGGAAGCTAATTCGGACATCTGTGCGAGTTATGGCTGTAAACGCTCAATTTGAATTAAACCGATTTAAGCGATTTTCTAGGCGTTTTAATTTGTACAGGACAAACGGTAAATCCAATCGACTTGAAATTTGAAACCTTACAATAATATCACATTACGGATCCGATGAAACTGGTTTCGTCGAAATCCGAGACTTTTTGAAAAATGGCTATTTTTACTCGCCAAATTTAAATTAAAAATAATTCGATGCGTTTCGAGCTGCCACGATCAAACGATAACTCCGATTGACACGAAAATTGAAATCCGGTAATAACTAACTATTACGGATCCAATGGAACTGGTTTCGTTCAATTCTGAGACTGTTCAAAAATTGGCTATTTTCACTAGTCGATTTAAATATTAAAATATTCAATTTTCACAAATTAACTTTTAATTCGATTTTAAAAGTTCTAAAATATCGTTCTAACTCCCATATGATAAAATAAAATTTTACAAAACATTTTTAATCATATTTAACCCTATTTTCAATTATTTCCATAATTTAACGTATTAAATTATAGATTTAATTATTCAATTAAATCCAATAATTCAAATTAAAATTTATTTGACTTATAAATTCACTTATTAATATTTAAAATTAATTAAATATTCAAATTTTAATTAATAAAAATCCTGGGTCGTTACAAAGAATATAACCAATAGTGCCTACCTCGAATTGAAGAACTATACACTTACACACTGGATTACTTCCTGAGTTTCATTTATTTAATTAATCATTAGAGTGCTTTTTGCAGGCGTGCCCAAAATATGATTCTCAATTCACTGGTAGGGCATGCAACCTTCAACTTTGTTAGTGTGTATCCTTATATTTATTTGGAGTTTACAAGTGCATTTCGTTTAGGATATTTAATATGAAACACTGTTTGATTTCTAAATTTTTATTTTTTTGATCTATCAGATGATTGTCCTTGAAAACAAACAAAATTTAGTATATGTAGATGTTTATAACATGCTGTTTTGAAATAATTAACTTTTCCATATAAAGAATTGTAACGACCTGATATTTTCAACCATTCGCATCCACACATGCCGGATTTGAATTGCTCAAAATATCAGATTGTCAATTATATTTGGCAAAAATCAACATATACAGTAAATACATAATCACAGAATCACAGACACAGAGTAATATACAATATGCAACATAAACAAAATGAATAGTAGTTCATGAAGCTGCTATATATATCAGAGTTAAATAAGTTACAATAGAAGTTTCAAATACAATAGTCAAATACAAGATCAGAATACATCACTAGAATCAACTGAATAACTCCAAGATGAAAAGATGTAGATGGATCTCCAAACGAAGCTCCAACTCCAAAGGCGAGTCTCAAAAGTTGTATCACTTAGTCTGACCCGAGCGTAAAGCAAAACACAAAACACTCGAGTCAGGATTAACATTCTTATATCAATAAATGCAACTCAAGTGAAATAACAACTGAAATACAAGTAACTCAAAGGATGTTTGGCATAACCATCCTCTAAATATCCATTAAACTACCTATTATGTAGTAATATACGCTATTATAATAATGTCTAAAGTAAAATAAACTTACTTAAAAACAGCGTTAAGGCTTTACATTTTCCACCTTAACATATATATAGTGCCAATAGTCTGTACAGTACCGTAGTCCCTCCTGATCGGGAAGCCACCAGAGGATATTCCATAGGTACGACACAAATCAAACTCATAGTAAAGCACGCTAGGGTAGGTGACACGGCACAACTTGGCAATGCCAGGGTAGATATACCAATTACACTTCCGAACCGGTGGTAACGCATAACCGCAGCTACCTCCCACCTCGAGCTACACTCCTAAAAAATCAAAAGGTGCACCCAATTAATCACAAAGTAATAGAATGGTATCGAAGGAGTGTGTCAAATCAGAGGAGGTACCTCATTAGCCCGTCAATTACTCCTATTTTAGCCACCTTATGCCAACTCACGGGAGTTGGGTACACGTATATACCTCATATAGGATCATCGCCACCATCCTACTTCATTCTATAATCTTCACCGCGTACACAGTCGTTAAAGTGGTTTTCGGAGTTGGCAGAGAGTATTATAACTTCCGATCCCAGTCTTTTTAACAACTAATCGTTATTGTAACACCGCGGTCATTTCAAAATATTTTATACTTCAAAACCAAATATCATTGCCATTTCAAAAACCATATCAATCCGATATCATTTCCATTTCAAAATCAAATACAATATCATTTCCATTTCAAATATATCCAATTTCAGAATCATAGCATTTTCAAAGTTATAACACTTTCGAAACCAAAACACTTTGAAATTATAACACTTTCGAAACGTAATTGTGATGACCCAGGATTTTGGCAATATTATTTTAATAAGCATTTAATCTAATTAAATAAAATACAAACTTATCATTTTAAAAATGAATAAGATTTTTGGACATTTACCATTTATTTAAATATATATTTAATGTGAAGGAAACTATGATTTGGAAATTTAAAATAAAGCCTTTCAAAAATATTCAAAATAAAAATCTATCTTATTCACATTGAATTAAATATAAAAGCTCTACCTTATTAACATTTAATCTAAATATATATATGGATGTAATTTAGATAAAAATGCTTAAAATGAAATTAATCTTATCAATATTAAATATAATTATAAAAATATATGAATATAAAATATGTGTTGATAGTTTAAGCTTAAAATAGAAACAAAAGTAAGGGTTTATGTTAAAATAAGTATATAAGTGGGTTTGTGTGTATGCAACATAAGATAAACATATACCAATAACTATAACAATTTTAAATTAATCACAAGGGTATAAAATAAAATCATGCAAGGGAATGTATGTTTGCTGTGAATTTAGATATGCAAGGAAAAAGTAAAAATCTATATACATACAAAGGAAATAGGATAGGTATGTAAGCTTGTAAGGAGACATGTATTAAATGATATTATCTCAAGCACAAAATATGGTCATTTTGAAATATTCATGAATCATTTCACTTCAAAGAAAAATCTGCTTGGTCAAAGAATAAAAAAAATCTGATCGAATACAAAACAAAGAAGAGAAAAACACTGTACCAGTTAACACCTACCCTGTAGAACCTTTCATCTATATATATGTATATTTTCTAGCGCCTGCTCATTCACAAAGAAAACATAGCAAACCAGAAAAAGAAAAGTAAGCATCATCAGTTTGCAAACGTAAATAACATTTCAGCTAAACAAAGCAAGAGGATCAAAGTTTAAGCTAACAGCTTTTCAAAACAGAATTGTTCTCTGTTCAAACTTCTTTCTACAGGTGAGCAAACATATCATTTTAAAAACTTAAATCTGTGCAACCGATTCATGAGTAATTTGTGCTTTGCCTGTATAATTTTAAGTAAATAATTCTGTATATATATGATTGTACTGTGAATTTTTGTATGGCCTGTTCTTCTTTATTTCTGGTTACAGAGTAAACATAAACTAGAAAAAACAATACATATTCATCCAAACATTGTTAGGCTTAGAGTTTAAAACAAAATAAGTTGTTTAAACATAAATCAAGATTTTAAAATTTGTTTTAAACATGTTGGTAAAGTATCACCACTGGGAAACTTGTTTTTTAGAGCAACGTGTAATATTATGATTAATTCGAGTGTTTTAAATTGCTATTTCAATTACATAACTTGAACCCACTCTTCAAAATAGGATTTTAAAACGAAAATGGTAATTTTTAGTTAAGAATACTAAGAGCGGTTCATAGTTGAACTGGAAATGGGTTTTAACCAATTTTTGGTGATCGAACAAATATTAGATGTTGAATTTTCAATCGAAGCTAGCTTGGCAATCGATGATATCGGGAAAATTGTTAAACAATTTTTTCATTGCAAGGGATGATGGAACGAGGCAAATTTAGGGTTTAACACATGGGTTTGGAGGTGATCGAAAACAAGGAGATTTCATCTCATCTGGTTGATCAAGTTGCATGAAATTCAAGGGGATGGTAGAATGGGGAATTGGTGAGGTGAGGCCGGAGTTGTAGCATCTCCGATGGCCAGAGCGATGGGGCGAAGCGTTTTGCTGTGTGGAGTCAAGTTTAGGATTTCGAACGAAAGACTAAATCTCAATCTGAAATTTTTCGCATCGAGTGGATCTTTGCTTTCGATTGTGGTGATGGTTCATGACTCGCCGGAGGTAGCGTAGTTCGCCAGAGCGTCGGCGAGGCATTGTGCACATGTACAACATCGATATGGTGTCAGGAGTTTTTGTTGTGAGCAACTCGAGTTGATACTCGGGTAAATAAAAGGATTGCATCAAGTTGGACCTGAGTGCGTGAGCGTGCTTCCTGGTATTAAAGTTTACTTAAACTTAAAAAAATATATGAGGAAGGTAGAAAGACTCGGAGGAAATGGATAGGAAACTCAAGTTGTAACTCGAGTGAACTGGGAATTTTCTCGGGTTGGTTTTCAAATGCTAAGTCTAATTAAATTTGAAGCTAATCATCTTAAACAATTTTAAGTACTGATGAAGTAATTAATGTTTGACAATTTTAAGTTAGAATTTATTTTAAGTTTAATTAATTAAGTGGATACTTAAGAATGTTTTAAATCTTAATTAATATTCTAATTAAGTAGTTAATGTAAGATAAGTGTTTAAATTTAATTAAGATCAAAGCTTTTTAAGTTAGTAATAATTTGATTTCTAGATTTTTAGGGAAGATTTTTAAATTGTTAAGTAGGAAGATAATTAAGATAAATGAATATTATTAACTAATTGTTTGAAAAGGTAATTAAGGATGGTAATTAATTTATAATTGTAACTAACTATGTGATTAGAGATTAATCAATTTGTAATTAAAGATTAGTTAATTAATAATTAAGTGATTAATTAATTCGTAATTAAGAATCGTAAATTAGCTAATTAAAGTTAATTAATAAATAATTAGTAGTTAGTTAATTAAATAATTAATTAAGGGTTAATGATTAATTAATTAGTAATTAATGATTAATTAATTAAGTAATGTATAATTAAGGAGTAATGAATTAAGTAATTAAGGTTTAAATAATTGATTTAAAAGGGTCATTAAGAAATGATTAATTGATTTAATAGTTTGTAATTAATTAATTAAACAGAATTAAGTGATAATTCTTAAGTAATTAATTTAATTTAAGATAATTAAATTGATTATACCATGGATTAATAATTCCTGTATGAATGTTTGTATAAGTAGAATATCTGGATTTGTGATATCTATTTGGTGATATTCTGTGATACTCTATGATATGCTTTGGATATGTCTATGATGTTGAGTATGATTTATTTGTGATAAATGCTCTGTGAATTCAAAGTGTTGAATTAAATTTTTTAAACTATTAAACAACTTGACCTTTAAAATGGCGTTTGGATTTCGATGAGATCGGGATTGGGTGTCAGTTATGATTATCCAAAAACCACCTCGATCCACATTAAACGATAGGTCGTGGCATCTCAAGTGAAGATTGAGATGGTGTTTCAGAGTGCAAGGGTTATTGTCTTAACTCTGAGGCTGATTCCAAAATGAGTGTAACGAGATAATGCCTTCGGTTTCGTTCGAACCCGGAACGAACTTGTATGGATTGAATGCTTTCGGAACATCGTCAGGTGGACGATGAGCATTCTAAGAGATGAGTTCTCTATAGGCAATCGTAGCCTCAAGCCTCATCAACCAGGAATGGCTAAAACAGGGGAGGTGCAGCAAGGTTAGGTGAGTAGCACCCAAGAAGGACGAGATATACCCCTGTCTAGATGTCCCTTTATTTCAGCTGTGTGGGCAGTTTTTGGCCACAATTGCGGGGTTATCTTGTTCGGGACTGTCCAGTAAGAGATGGTTCCGGCCTTGTGTTGTAGGGGGTCGGAAGTGATCCTCGGTACGGTGATCTAGGCCCCATACTGTGACGGCCGATACCCCAGTAGCCCTGCCATTGTATGGAATCCAATCTCCAATAAGTGCCGTACGTTTTGATTGTGCCCAATTATGTTGGAATGTGAGATGTAAGCATTTCAGCTATTTCTGTATTTTACTTGAAAACCCTAGACACTATCATAATATCATATGATTTCCTATAAAATGTTTTGGTTAGCATAAGGTAAAAACTTACCTGTGTTTATGTGTGGTAAGTCTTACGTGATACTTTTATTTTCAAATGGTTTTCAAAGTTAAACAACTTTAACCCGTTACTCAAACAAGACCCATGTCTGACCCGGAGTTTATTCTGTTTTTCTTAAACTCTTGGGTACTCAAATTTTTATGAGTAGCCAAGTGATAGGTCTTGTATTGTCGAAGTCAGGAGGAGCTTGGAGCAGGAGTCCAAACGTATCTATCTATCTAGTTCTATTGTGTTAGTTGATGTATGTTGCATTTTAGGATGTATGTAATGACAGATATATATGACTGTCTTATTACATGATGTTGTGTAACTCTGATATATGTAAAACTATGTAATAATTATGTGATGTATTATATTTTGTTCCGTTTCCGCTGTGAGATTCTGATGTTGTTATTCTTTCTTTCTATCTTTTCTATTTCTACTCTTTCTTTTCTTATTGATGATACGCCTTTCTGTGAATTGAAAGGCGGGTCGTCACAGTAATACTTTGAAATTCATAACTTTGAAAACATAAATTCCACCACTTAAACAGTTTAGATATTAAAATAGTATATAATAAAATAGTTATAAAGTAAAATAGTTTATATATAAAAGGGTCATAAATTAAAATAGTTTATACTAAAATAGTTAGTATATTAAAATAGTTTATATTAAAAATAATTTATAAGTAGAATATAAAATAGTTTTTAAATTTAAAATTACTTTATAAAATAAAATAATTTCCTCAAACTTCACAAATTGATTCAAATCAGCTTAAATCCAACAATTCAATTTAAATCAAATCTCAATTCATAAATTTCAACTCAATTCGGTTCTAAATAAACCATTTCAATTTATATGGATTTCAAATACAGATTTGAACCTCAAATAAACCATTTCAATTTCCGTATATTTCAAAGCTTTAAATATTCAAAAATTTCAAAACTAGATTTGATAATCCCATATATATATATATATATATATATCAAATTCACTTTACTATTATTTATTTTGAAATATTTACTTAATCATTCAAATAACAACATTTAAATAAACTTAGAATTTCAAATTTAAATAGATTAATATACCATTTCAATTTATGTAAATTTGAAATATTCATTTAAATCACTTTTAATCAAATCAAGTTATAAATTCAAATCTTTAAAATCCCTATTTCAATAAGTTTCAAATTGATTTAATTAAATAGAATTCTTAATTAAATACAATTTCAAATAAATTTAAAATCAAGAATTTAAAACTTTATAAAATACGTTTATATATATAATATCTTGAAATTAATATTTATTAGACCATATATTTCTTCCAAAACCAATAGAAATCATTTCAAAATATTTATATATATAGACCAACGGTGTCTGTATATAATTTTCTATCCTATAGTCAAGTTATACGGATATTTATCATTTCAATCCGCAATTTAAATGTACACGGGTATATATCATTTCAACCCGCAATCTCAAATTAAATTCAAATGAAAATCGCTTGGATTTACCATTTCAACCCATAACGATTTTCTCCTATTCTACAGATCGTTCGGGTATGTATCATTTCAACCTATATGGGATTCTATACTAACAGGGAACTTACAGAGTAATAACAGATATGATAAAAATATAACAGGTATATATCATCAAATTAAATAATAGATAATGTGTCAAATGTCACAGGTGAACAGATAACATATATACATCAATGTAAATAACTAACAACAGCATATTTCAATTGTCGTTCCAATTGAAATCAAATTTAATAAATATAAGAACATTAATCGTGAGTGATTGCTCACCTTTCGAGGCTAGAGAAGTTTGAAACAAAACCAGCTACGAAGTGGATTGCAATCTAGAAAATCGAACAATCCAAACAATAGTCTCAAAGTGAAGTAAGCTGAAAGCGGATTTTGATGGACAAAGCTGATGGATAAGAATCGATGAGAAACGAACTAAAATCAATTTGATAGAATAGCAATATTGTTATTATTATTATTTTCCATGAAATCAATATTAATTTAAACACATATTATCTGGAATATAAATAAAGACATATAAAACAAAGTATCCGCATAATATAAATTAAAATAATGAATATATATATATATACACACACACTTATAAACAATTACGTAAACAGCCTATATAACTATTCTATGAAATCAATATATAACCAAACCCAAAGATTATATAATTAGAAATACCTATATAAGATAACGCCTAAAAATATATACATATAATAACCAAACATATATATAATAAAACTCAGATCATAGCATCAATAATTAATTTCTTTTATAGATAAGAAGAAAACCAATATACATTTATATAGCAAACAACTCACCTTTATAACACACAGCAAATATCATACGAACATGTTATGATCCTTTACCGTAACAAATGAAATCTACCGTTTACATAAAGTATATTTTATATTATAAACAAACAGAACTTGCTATATATGAATACACTTGAGATATTACAAACTGATATATGTAAAATATCTATCTATATATATTGAAACTAACACATATGCAAACGTGTATACAGGAACTTATAATATATATATATATATATATATTAATAATATATGAAACTGGAAATTAACACACATAAAACAATATATGAATGAACAAGACTCTCATTCTACAATTTAATCTTTAAAAAGTGTATATACAAACATATTATATTATAGAACACATATACGATCAACACACATGCATAATACTTTAAAACATAATGACCAGCAAGCCTATATCCTGCACTATACATAATATATATAAACTTGGTATATATATAATATATACTCAACTAAATATATACAAGTAACCAATACTTATAAATTATAGTTTAAATCTATTGGAACAAATATACATACATACATACATACATACATACATACATACATACATACATACATACATATATATATACTGTAACCATCTAAAATATAATATACTGTAAACATGTTTTCATTTAAAATATATGTACATATACGAACAACAGCAATCTCAACTATGCAAAATAAACTTATATATATAAATCTATAACTATTTTATCACATAATATATGGTAATCAATTATATACAGCATCATGTATACTTTATATAAAGAACTAAATAACTTTATAAGCTTTGTAAACCGCATATATCAGCCAGTATACATACTATATATAACTAATATGAAGTGCATGCATACCTATGAATAAAGAGAGGCTCGGAGATGGATTGTCTCAGATGGACTAGGGTGGAAGCGTCAAAGGGAAAAAGTTGAGAAGAGAGGGATCGGGCTTCGAGGTGGAGGTGGTAGCAGCCCAGGTCTAGATGGAAGGACAAGAGATGGTGAATTTGTTTTTATATGCGGAGCTTAGTTGCAGGCGAGGCCGAGGAGGGGGTGCTCGTGTTGCCGGGGAAAGTTTTGGAGCAATAGTAATGGGCGAAGACAAGAGTAGGTGCGGCCATTTAGTAGGATGTGGAGGAGAGGCCTGTGAATGAGTTCAAATGCCAAAGGGAAATAGGTTGTGTGAGAGTGGAAATGAAGAGGAAGGGAACAACTTGAAAAACGTGAACAACCAAATAAATGTTGAAACTATGGAATGTTAAAGGTCGTGGAAAAATGGAACAGTAAAAAGTTGAATTTATTAATAGCTGATGGTTATTCGATTGCACATGGGACAATGGAAGGACGCATGTAACGACCTGATATTTTCAACCATTCGCATCCACTCATGTCGGACTTGAATTGCTCAAAATACCGAATTGTAAATATAAAATTGGCAAAACTCAGAATATGCAGTAAATAAATAAATCACAGATCACAGACACAGAGTAATATAATGCAGCGGAAGCAAAGAGATAGTAGTTCATGAAGCTACTATATAAATACACCAGAGTTATACAATATACAACAAAAGTAACAAGTTACAATAAATGTTTCAATATGATAAATAATACAAAGCTGAATGCATTACTGGAATCAATTGGATGCTGAAATGAAATAGATAGCTGGATCTTTAAGCAAAGCTCCAACTCTGAAGGTAAGTCTCTAATGCGGTATCACTCAGTCTCACCCGAGCATAAAGAAAAACACAAAACACTCGAGCCAGGACTTACATACGTATACAATGTAAACTAACTCAAGTGAACTGTAATATAAGGTACAATTAACTTAAAGGATGCTTGGGACCGCCCATCCTCTAAGGATCCATTAAACTATTTACTATGTAGTAATATTTCTCTATTATAATAATGTCTATAGTAAAATAAACTTACTTCTAAATAGCGTTAAGGAGTTACCCAATCTCCCCCTTAACACAATAATAGTCCCAGTAGTCCATCCAGTATCATAATACCTCCTGATCGGGAGGCTACTAGAGGATACTCCACGGGATATGGGAGAAAACCAAACTCGTACAAGGCGCAATAGGGTAGGTGACACGGCACAACTAGGCAATGCCAGGGTAGATATACCAATTACGCTTCCGGACCAGTGGTAACGCGTAGCAGCTACTACTGTCCACCTCGAGCCACACGCCCAAAATCAACAGGGGGCCCAATCATTCACAAAGTAATAGAATGTTATCGAAGGAGTGTGTTCAATAAGGTGCTACCTTCTTAGCCGTCGATCGCCCCTGTTTTAGCCACCTTATGCCAACTCATGGGAGTCGGATCACGTACATACCTCAATAGAACGCCGCCACCATCCTACTTCATTCTGGAATCTCCACCGCGTACACGGTTGTAAAGGTGGTTTTCGGAGTTGGCAGAGAGTATGACAACTTTCGATCCCGGTCTCTTTAGCAACCAACCGTTATTATTACCCATGGATATTTATTTCAAAATATTTATATTACAAAACCATTTAAATCAAATACCATTACTTTCCAAAATAATATCCATTTCAAAACTAAATACTATCTTATTTCATTTGAAAAACCAAAACTAGGTTATAAAATCATATTCTTAAATCATCAATTTCAATGAGTTTCAAATCACTATATTTAAAGACAATTCTTAATTAAATACAATTTCCAACTCGTAACGCCTTTAAATTGACCTTCATTTAAACAATTAAATATGAAGAAGTTATCCTTCCAAATCAAACATTCAGTTTCCAGAATTTCAGCAATTTCTTAATTCATTTGTTCAATTTCAACATTTTAAACATTGTAATTTTCAAAACAGCAGCACTTATAAAGTGTTGCGGTAGGTATATTTAGTATATATCAAAACATAATTCAAATTCAGAAACTACAACAATTCAGAAATGCTGTCAAAGTTCGATTTAGTAATTTCAGCACATAGTTGAAATTTTAGAAGTTACAGCACTTCAGAAATGCTGTTATAGGTCTCTTTAGTATATTTCAACATATACATCTTATTTTCAGGAATTACATCACTTCAGAAATGTTGTTACAGGTGTCTTTAGTATATTCAGCCATAGTGCATTTAAACCACAGCATTTTAGAAATGCTATAATTTCTGTTATACCCTTTAAAACAATATATCATCAATTTTTCCCATTTTTAACTTATCAAACTTATTCCACTTTTCAAAAAAAATTATTCGGATATTACTTAACTTATAAATTTAACAAAATAACATTTTATTAATAAATATCCAATTAAAATTAAAATTCATTTGTTAAGTCAATACTTTATAAATTTCTTAACTTTTATTTCAACCAATAACTTAATATTTTATTTAACATACCCATCTCCTAAATAAAATTAAATCTCCATTTATTTACTTAGCTTAAAATTTCCATTTAAAAACCAAATTCCCAATTTCAAGTTAAGTCATCTTTAAGTTACATTTTTTCCATTTTTAAATCATAATCATTTCTTTTTACAAAACATAACCCTAAATAAAATATTTTATCATAGTTAATATAATAATCCAATTCTCTTTATAATTCTATTCATTTAGGCATCAATTAACTATGGTTTCAAGTTTAATAAATTTTATTACCAAGTGCCCAATTAAAACTGTATTTCATTTTCTCAATTCAAAATACACTATTCACTATACAAAACATGTCTATTTTAGGGAATAACCTTAAATAAATCACTAGATTAGATTCAAGATTCCATATTAAATCATATTTAATTATTAAGTTATTTATCATAAACAAAGATCGTTACATTACAATATAAAACCAAATAAAGATTTTATAAAATTCCAGCTTATAGAAAACCAAATCTCTTTATATTTTAAATCATTAAACCGAATCTTTATGCTAAAATTTCATATATTCAAAATACTCAATAACTTTTAGGAAAATATTAACCATGGGCCTGTATAATATTTTCTGACCTAGGTCAAGTGATATGGATATATATCATTTCAATCCGTAATTTAAAAAGAAAAATCCGAGTTCTATCATTTCAAACCCACAATCCCAAGTAAAATAAATACAATAAAAATCACTCGAGCCTATCATTTCAGCTCATAATGATTTTTCCTTATTCTAATGTCAGTTCGGGTATGTATCATTTCAACCCATAGTGATAGGGAACTTGCAGTGTGATAAACAGGAATTAAAATAACGGTAAAGCATATAATATCATATCAGATGATATAACAGGTATATAAACAGCATTTAACATCATATAACATATCATAGGAAGGTATGAACGTAGCATATTATTTTATACAATTCAATTGTCATCATTTCACAATCATATAAGTATGTAAATGTCTAGAGTCAATAACTCACCCTTTTTTAAAGCTAGAATCAAATTCAAAACACGGGACTGAAACTCCGAAAGCACGACAAGGCACGATGATATTTTTGAGTGAATGAATAGTCCGATCCAAATCTTGTATGCAAAAAAATACAACATATATAAGAATATATTTCAACACAAAAGAATAGAAATTAAAACAATTGAAAATATGAGATAAAAGTGACACAACCTATGCTCTAACCCACAAGTGGGCTCGACCATGTCTCAATGGGAAAGACCACATCACACATAGGCTCGGTTATGAAGGTTAGAAGCAAGCTAGGCTCGATAAAAGGTCTTGTGTACATGGCTATGGCTTGGAATTTGAAGAGATGATAGGTTACAACCCAATGGAAGGCTAAACGGCATAGCTACAATTTGGGTTTGGCCATAGGTTTAAGGGCTCGGCCCTATATTGGATCTTGGTCCTAAGGCACGGCAAGGCATGTTGTGGTCAAGACAAAATAAGGAAGTAGTGGTGGAGTTTGTGGCCGAGGCGTAGAGAAAAGGAAGTGGTGAACTATGGTGATGTAGGTTATGCTTTCGACAAGTTTTGGTGGAGTTTTGCACATGGTGGCCACGGCTATTAGTTTTGTGGAGATGAGGAGGTGAAGTGGTCGGTTTAGGTGGTTGAGGAGTGGTGAAATCAGCTAGAGGAGGTAGAGGCCGAGCCTATTCATGAAGAAAACAAAGAAAGAAAAGAGAAAGAAAAGAGAAAGAAGAGGAAAAAGAAGCTATGTATTTAGATCTAGCATTTTTTCCTTCACGCAAATGAGAAATGAGATGTTTTGGGAAGTTTTTTATGTGAATTGATAAGAGAACTCATGGCTAAATTAGTGGAGAACGGTTATGGTAAGAAATAAAGAGGCTAGGCAATAAAAGGCTAGAGTTTGAATGGTAAGAAAACGAAAAGAATCTGGCGTATATTTTTCTTAAATGCAAACGAGAATGAGAGATGGGAAATAAATTTTCTTGTACATGATTTGTGAATGGCTAAAGAAAGAGAAAATGAAAAGGCAAGAAATTAAAACATGTAACGTATGTCCCCTTAATTTTCTCAAGCCTTTTATAAAAAGATATAAACAAATAAAAATACAATAAATGAGAAAATTGCAAACTAAAATAAAATAACATAACATAGAAAATAAAAACATAGAAATGAACATAGAAAAATAGAAATTGAAATACAGAAAATAACTACGTGTAAAACACAGTATTTTATCTAATTTAAAAAGTATAAATCAGATTTTAACGAAGCGAAAAGCAGAACAGATATCATAAATATATTTTGCTTCAAAGAAAAAGATTAAAATTTAAAAATTAAATTTTGTTTAAAATTTAAAACTGAAATTCAAATTTTGACAAAATATAAAATTTTCAGAAATTGTTTATTTATTGCATTTAGAAAATAAATTACAAACAAATTCCAAACTTGCGTTGGAAAAATTCTAAAAATACATTTTTAGATGATTTAAAAATCAAAGTTTCTAATTAAAAATAAATAAAATATTTACAATATTATGGGATGTTACACTCTTCCCCACTCAAAAAATTTCGTCCCCGAAAAGGAACGAGACAGGGAGAACAAGGAATAGAATTAAACAGGATGGAAATAGAAGATTGAAATTATACCTGATAATTATGGTTATAGGTAAATTCAACAAGTGGATATGATCTTTCCAGATCCTCCATAATCAAGAATACAAGCACAAAGAAGATCTTTGAAAAGTTTCTAAATAGATAGATAAAGATAAGTTCTTCCGGGAGGAAGAATTACAAGTTTGAACTTCAGGAATAAGATCAATTCAGAAGTCAATTTCCCGCTTAGGATGCAGGATAATAGGAACAATCCGAAAGAAAGATAGATTGGAAAACAAGATGAGATAACAAATTTAAAAACATGAAAGTTTCAACTTAAATTAATAATTAATTCCATCTAAGTTAAATAAATCTTATCTATTTCTGATTGCATTATCTTTTCATCCAATCATCTTGAATTAACAAATTTCTAAATCAAGCATTTGAAAATCTTTTATTATACTCATAATTTTTTCAATAAATTTAATCCTTCTTTATTCCAAATTATTATTAAATTTATTCCACTTAATATATCTAACCACATATATTAAGTGTACCTATATTTATTATAACTATTCCAATTTATTTAAAATTTCCTTCAACTCCATTTATATTATACTTTATTCCATTACTTTTTATTCTGTTTACCTCTATAAATCTCTTTATAACTAAAATTTAAGTGTATAGCTTTTATTATAACCACTCAAATTTTATTTATAAAAATCCTTTTATTGTATATTCTCCAATTACATTGTTAACTTCTAATAAGTAGGTAAGTTATATTGGAATGCAAAAGAATATTATACAAATAAAAAATTTCTTAATTCAATTATCCAAGCTTACATGTTTATTCATAATTTGATTTCCTTTTATGATTGAAATTTTCCTTTAAGATAAAATTTTAGAATTAATTTCCGATTAACTTCAAACAATTAGAGATAAATAAGTATACACAATATATATCAAATCACATATTTTAAATCATATATCACATATATTATAAATCCAGTCATATTTTTGAAATTCGAATCAATTTAATTCTCCAAAGCAAGACTTTAGCAAAGCTACAGAATGGTCTCTTCACTTTGAGTCTTGAAAATGAATGTCGATGATGCTGTAGTCATCACCGAAATTATTTTTCAGCGACAAAGAAAAAGAGCACTAATTTACAAATTTAAAATTCTTTGAAACAATTTCTACTTGAAATATTTTGAAAATATACCCTTTTAAACTTTAAACCCAAAGTTTGAATCCATTAGAAATTAAGTTCTCCGTTTCTTGTTTTAAATTCATTTAAATTTTCAAATTAATTTATAACAATGTTTTATAGTTCAATTATTTATATATGAAACAAAAGCCAATGGTTACAAGCTATTTACAAAGTCAATATTATTTCTTAATATCCAATTCAATTAACTTTCAAAATTCAGAAAATTATACTTATATATATAATATAATTATACAAATTTTATTCATCACTAAATTTGAAAACCATATTGTGTCGGTTTGCTCTGTTCAAGTGTTTGGAGATCTTATCGATAGCGTTGGTCAGACGAATCGATCGAAAACCCAAACCAACATCAACAACTCAAACAACACAATATATAAAACATTTTGAATATAGCTTTACAAAGCAAGAATAGGGGTTCAAATTTGATTAACTCCAAACAAAGAAAATTTTGATTTGTGGCCAAGTTGGAACAAAGTTAAGATGATTGACTAACAAAATAAGGAGATGGATAAGCTTATATAAATCACAAGCAACTTTAACCGGTTAACCATAACTTCAAGAATTAGGTCGATGCAGAATTCTGAGGCAAATCTTCAATCGATCTCAAGAGTCAGAATTCAAGACAACAAGAGATACACGCATCGAAACGGCAGATATAGAAATCTTTGGCGAATAAATGCCAATTGTAAAGAAGTTTCACCCCTTTACAAGTCATTCATTGGAGCTATGGGATGCCCCAAAACTTAGAAGAATACGAAGAGTCAGGGGCAAGAATGAATATCAGAACCGAGGGAACGTTCCAAAATTCAAAGGAAACAGAGTCACAGAGAAAGAGATTCACAGTCGAATGAAAGTGATTCGGTAAATACATTTACCATATATGCTAAGTTTTGTCTAGAGCCAAAGCTCTGATACCAAATGTAACGAGTCGATAACCATTCACATCCACTCATGTCGGACTTGAATTGCTCAAAATACGAATTGTAAATATAAATTTGGCGAAACTCAGAATATGCAGTAGATAAATCATAGATAACAGACAATGAGTAATACAATGCAGCGGAATCAAAGAGATAGTAGTTCATGAAGCTACTATATAAATACACCAGAGTTATACAATATACAACAGAAGTAACAAGTTACAACAGATGTTTCAATATGATAAATAACACAAAGCTGAATGCAGTAATGGAATCAACTAGATGTTGAAATGAAATAGATAGCTAGATCTTCAAACAAAGCTCCAACTCTAAAGGTGAGTCTTTAATGCGGTATCACTCAGTCTGACCTGAGCGCAAAGCAAAACACAAAACACTCGAGTTAGGACATACATACTTATATAATGTAAACCTACTCAAGTGAACTGTAATATAAGGTATAAGTAACTCAATGGATGATTGAGACCGACCATCCTCTAAGGATCCATTAAACTATTTACTATGTAGCAATATTTTGCTATTATAATAATGTCTATCGTAAAATAAACTTAGTAAATAGCATTAAGGAATTACCCAATCTCGCCCTTAACATAATAATAGTCCCAGTAGTCCATCCAATATCATAATACCTCCTGATCGGGAGGCTACTAGAGGATACTCCATGGGCTACGGGAGAAAAGCAAACTCGTACAAGGCGAGATAGGATAGGTGACAGGCACAGCTAGGCAATGCCAGGGTAGATATAACTATTACGCTTCCGGACCGGTGGTAACGCGTAGCAGCTACTACCACCCACCTCGAGCCACACCCCCGAAATCAACAGGGGCCCCAATCAATCACAAAGTAATAGAATGGTATCAAAGGAGTGTGTCCGATAAAAGGTGCTACCTTCATAGCCCATCGATCGCTCCTGTTTTAGCCACCTTATGTCAACTCACGGGAGTCGGGTCCATGTATATACCTCAATAGAACGCCGCCACCATCCTACTTCATTCTGGAATCTCCACTGCGTACACGGTTGTCAAAGTGGTTTTCGAAGTTGGTAAAGAGTATGACAACTTCCTATCCCGGTCTCTTTAACAACCACACGTTATTATTACCCATGGATATATATTTCAAAACATTTATATTACAAAACCATTTAAATCAAATACCATTACTTTCCAAAATAACATCCATTTCAAAACTAAATACTGTCTTATTTCATTTCAAAAACCAAAACCAGGATATAGAATCATATTCTTAAATCAATTTCAATGAGTTTCAAATCACTATATTTAAAGGCAATTCTTAATTAAATATAATTTCCAACTCATAACGTGTTACAACTCAGTATTTTGTGATTATTTTAATTGTTTATTTTAATTATTTAAATTGAAACTCCTTGTTTAAAAACTTTATTATATTTATTAAAATGAATAAATTTTGTTATTTTAAGAGTATATTTTGATCTTTGTGTGAATTATAATTTCAAACCTAAATAAATAGGATATTTCAGAAAATGTGGATTTTGGTCAATCTAGTCAAATTTTGACTTTAAAATTTAAAATTTAAAATATTTGAATATTTGAATTTTATCTTTTATTATGAAAATAGATTAAATTTTAAGAAAACTAATTTTTGTTTCGTTGAAATCTGATTTGTATTGTGAAAGTTATGCTTTTTACAATATTGTATGTGAATTGATTTATTTAATAAAATTGTCTATTTTAAATTATAGAAATAATATTTTATTTGTCCTATCATGTTCTAATATGTGTAATATGACATGTTAGATATATATTTTAATTTTAAAACATTTTAAATTAATATTTATTTATTTATTTATATTTTGTTTATTTGTTATATTTTCGTATTTTAATTGAATTTATATATACATTTCAGTTATAAAATTATAAAAAGAAATTAGAGAAATGTGAAAGGTTTTGTGACTTTTTATTTCTTAAGGCTCTTGTATTCTCACATTTCAACCATCACTTTTCATTCAATTGGCTACCTTAACTCATTCCTTCAGCCACCATCTCATTTTCATGAAATTTTTTACTTCTCATCTCACAAAAAATACGGCCACCATCATCTTTGCAAAAAATTTTGGTAAAACTTCCTTTTCTTTTCACTTTTACACTTGTTTTTATATTTGAATCATGTAATTTGCACTTGCTTCTTCCTCTTCAGGTTTGGACACCACTCCAGCTATATTGTCGCCTCCACCACCACCTGAACCAGCCACCACCACCTCCTCTCCAACCCCGTAGCCAAGCCGAGCCATCCCGTGATGTAGATCCACACATAAATGCACCAAACTCCACTTGTATATGCATTGCCGATCACATCTAGATTCCACCACCTCTAACTCCACCTTGGCCGCCACTTGCACCACCATCTCCAGCCCCTACCTGACCTGACACCACTGACACATCATCCATTGACCCTACCTGAACCTGGTCGTGCCCATGGTTGCTTTGGCCGAGCCCACATGTTGCATGAATCCACTTGTGTTGCCTTAGCTTGTTTTGTTCATGCACTCATACTTTGCACCATCATCAAACCCATGTTGACCGACCCATTTGAACCCAAAGACCAGATCCTAACCCAGGCTTAGCCGTGTGTTTCTGACCCTAGACTGAAGCACAAGTGGTTGAAGCAAGTGCAAATACTTTGGTGATGTTTTGTGCATTCATTTCTAACATTGTTTTATTATATTCGGGTTGAAAACTTATGTTATTTGTATTGTTTTGTTTGAATGTGTACAAGGCAATTAATCTTTGGCTCTCTCACACTCGAATCTTTGTCGTGCTATCGTGCCTTCGAAGATCTCAGTTTGTGCATTTGAGTTGTTGTCTTCAGTTTATACCTTTGAGTTATTCTCACTAGACAGTTTTATACTTATATAACTAGTAAATCGATCACATTTGAATCTGTAAAATGCATCACCATGTTATATCTGCTATGCTATGATTATATGATGTTCATCCATGCTTAAACACCTGTTATATCATATGTTACTGTTATACTATTCTGTTCTGTTGCTTATATCAGTTTATCACACTGCAAGTTCCTTTTAGATTAGAATCAATATGGGTTGAAATGATATACCCAAACAGACTTTAGAATAGGGGAAAATCGTTATGGGCTGAAATGATAGGCCTGAATGATTTTCAGTTATTTCATTTACTTGGGACCGCGGGTTTGAAATGATAAAACCCGGGTTCTTTGTAAATTACGGATTGAAATGATATATTACCCGTATCACTTTTCCTAGTGTAGAAAATGATATACAGACCCGTGGTTAAAATATATTTTTCTAAAAATTTTAAAATACTTTAGAAATGTAAATATTATAATATTTTTATTTAAACTTAATTAAAAATGATTTTTTGTAAAGTATTTTGATTTTTCTGAGAATTTATAAGTGAAATAAATTAATGATAAAGTGGAAATTTGAAATAAAAGTTATTTTGGAAATTTGATTTAAATATAAATGGAATTTAAATTAAATATGAAAATATGATAAATTTATGATATTTTGAATTAAATGAATTTAAAATGATTTTTTATAATATACTAATGGATTTTGAATAAGTTAAATGTGAAATAAATGAATATTTAGTTGAATTTTGAAATATAACTTAAATTGGAAAATTGTGAATTTTGTTTAAAAGTGAATTTTGAAGTTAAGTAAATAAAATGTAAAATAAGTTATATTTTGAAATTTAAACTTAAGTGTTAAGTTAAAAATTTAATTATATGAATTGAAATTGAATATTGGAATTTAATAAGTGAATTATTATTAAATATTATTTTTTGAATTGAAATTTAACTTTATAAAATCATGAATATAAGGGTATTTGAATGATTGTTTTAAAAATGAAAATATGCGATTTTATAAGTTAAAAATGATTTAAATAAAAATATAATTGTTTGTGAAATTATATTGAATATTTGAAGTTAATTAACTGCATTTTTGAAATGCTATTATTTCTAATGTAAGTGATAATACAACATTTGTAAATGCTGTAGTTAATATAAATGAACTAAAGGGCTAAATTGAATTAAAGGCTATTATAGCACTTTGTAAGTGCTATAATTGTTGTATTTAACTATGGTTTTATTTGAATTAATGTAACCCTATTACAACATTTTTGAACGTTGTCTTTTGTTAAAATGAACTGTTTTGAATGTAACTTTTTGTAGCATTTTCTAAATACTGCGAAAGTTGAATTTTCATCTTTTTAATAAATTTAAGCGAATAAATGAGTTTTGAAAAATTAAAATTTTGGAAATTTAATAATTTAATTATTAAATATAATAACTTCATTTTATGATTTAAAATGAAGTAATTTGTTTTGAACTATAAACTATTTGAAATGTGTGTTGAAATGGTATTTTAAATAAATGAATGTGGTTTGGAAGATATGATATTTGATATTTTGAAATGGATTTTTGAATGATATTGAAATTTTGAAATGATATTTGATTTCGAAGTATAAAATACCATTTTGAAATTTTAACCATGGGATGTATTTAATTTATAGTTTAACCGATCCTTAAAGGATGGGCGACCCTAAGCATCCTTTAAGTTATTGTACGTTACTACTACAGTTCACTTAAGTTGGTTTACATTATATAAGTATATATGTCCTGACTCGATGGTTTTGTGTTTTACTTTACTCTCGGGTCAGCCTGAGTATTCAGAGCTTTGGATTCTCTTTCTAGAGCTGGTCTTTGCTGGAGTTTCTGCTTATCTACATTTATATCTACTTCTGTGAATACCCATTTCAAAATACCCATCTCCTAAATAAAATCAACTTTCACCGATGGCCTGAGTATTTCAACAATTAGCCTGAGTATTTCAACCAATAACTTAATATTTTATTTAAAATATCCATCTCCTAAATAAAATCAAATCTCCATTTGTTTACTTAACTTAAAATTTCCATTTAAAAACCAAATTCCCAATTTCAGGTTAAGTCATCTTTAAGTTACATTTTTCCATTTTTAAATCATAATCATTTCCTTTCACAAAACATAACCCTAAATAAAATATTTTATCATAGTTAATATAGAAATCTAATTCTCTTTATAAATCTATTCATTTAAACATCAATTAACTATTATTTCAAGTTAAATAAATTTTATTACCAAATGCCCAATTGAAACTGTATTTCATTTTCTCAATTCAAAATACATTATTCATTATACAAAACATATCTATTTCAGGGAATAACCTTAAATAAATCACTAGATTAGACTGAAGATTGCATATTATATCAAATTTAATTATTAAGTTATTTATCATAAACAAAGATCCTTACATTACAATTTAAAACCAAATAAAGATTTTATAAAATTCCAGCTTAAAGAAAACCAAATCTCTTTATATTTTAAATCATTAAACCGAATCTTTATGCTAAAATTTCATATATTCAAAATACTTAATAACTTTTAGGAAAAATATTACTTTAAAATATTAACCATGAGCCTGTATAATATTTTCTAACCTAGGTCAAGTGATATGGATATGTATCATTTCAATCCGTAATTTAAAAAGAAAAATCCTGATTCTATCATTTCAAACCCGCAATCCCAGGTAAAATAAATGCAATAAAAATCACTCGAGCCTATCACTTCAGCTCATAATGATTTTTCCTTATTCTAATGTCAGTTCGGGTATGTGTCATTTCAACCCATAGTGATAGGGAACTTGCAGTGTGATAAACAGGAATTAAAATAATGGTAAAGCATATAATATCATATCAGATGATATAACAGGTATATAAACAGCATTTAACATCGTATAACATATCATAGGCACGTGTGAACATATCATAATATTTTATACAATTCACTTGTCATCATTTCACAATCATATAAGTACGTAAATGTCTTGAGTGAATAACTCACCCTTTTTTAAAGCTAGAATCAAATTCAAAACATAGGACTGAAACTCCGAAAGCATGACAAGGCACGACGATATTTTTGAGTGAATGAAGAGTCAGATCCAAATCTTGTATGCAAACAAATACAACATATATAAGAATATATTTCAAAACAAAAGAATAGAAATTAAAACAATTGAAAATATGAGATAAAGTGACACAACCTTTGCTTTAACCCACAAGTGGGCTTGGCCATGTCTCAGTGGGCAAGACCACATCACACATAGGCTCGGTTATGAAGGTTAGAAGCAAGGTAGGCTCAGCCAAAGGTCTTGTGTACATGGCTATGGCTTGGAATTTGAAGAGATGATAGGTTACAACCCAATGGAAGGCTAAAAGGCAAAAGTTTGCTACAATTTGGGTTCGGCCATAGGTTTAAGGGCTCGGCCCTATGTTAGATCTTGGTCCTAAGGCACGGCAAGGCATGTTGTGGTCAAGACAAAATAAGAAAGTGGTGGTGGAGTTTGTGGCCGAGGCATAGGGAAAAGGTAGTGGTGAACTATGGTGATGTAGTCTATGTTTTCAAAAAGTTTTGGTGGAGTTTTGCACATGGTGGTCACGGCTTTTGGTTTTGTGGAGATGAGGAGGTGATGTGGTCGGTCAGGTGGTTATCGAGTGGTGAATTCGGCTAGAGGAGGTAGAGGTCGAGCCTATTCATGAAGAAAACAAAGAAAGAAAAGAGTAAAAGAAAAAGAAAATGAAGAGGAAGAAGTAGCCATGGATTTAGATCTAGCATTTTTTTCCTTCACGTAAGTGAGAAATGAGATGTTTTGGGAATTTTTGTACGTGAATTGATAAGAGAAATCACGGCTAAATTAGTGGAGAATGGTTAGGGTAAGAAATAAAGAGGCTAGGCAATAAAAGGCAAGAGTTTGAATGGTAAAAAAAGGAAAAGAATCTTGCATATATTTTTCTTAAATGCAAATGAGAATGAGAGGTGGGAAATAAATTTTCTTGTACGTGACTTGTGAATGAATGCATGGCTAAGAAGGGGGGAGAGTTAGTGTCCGGCTAAAGAAAGAGAAAATGAAAAGGCAAGAAATTAAAACATGTAACGTATGTCCCCTTGATTTTCTCAAGTCGTTTGTAAAAATATATAAACAAATAAAAATCCATTAAATGATCAATGTGCAAACTAAAATAAAATAACATAACATAGAAAATAAAAATATAGAAATGAACATTTAAAAATAGAAATTGAAATACAGAAAATAACTACGTGTAAAATGCTGTATTTTATCTAATTTAAAAAGTATAAACCAGATTTTAACGAAACGAAAAGCAGAACGGATATCGTAAATATATTTTGCTTCAAAGAAAATGATTAAAATTTAAAAATTCAATTTTTCTTAAAATTTAAAACTGAAATTCAAATTTTGACAAAATATAAAATTTTCAGAAATTTTTTATTTATTGCATTTAGAAACAAAATTACAAACAAATTCCAAACTTGCATTGGACACATTCTAAAAATTCACTTTTAAATGATTTAAAAATCAAAGTTTCTAAATAAAAATAAATAAAATATTTACAATATTATGGGATGTTACAGCACATCAAACCAAAATGTTCAAATACGGTACCGATACAGTCAACCATTTTACGGATTCCATGTATACCGGACTTCAAAACAAAGAATGGAATATACCATAGAGATCAGCCCTACAAGACGATCAAAATAGTATACAAATATCAGTGGTACGATCGTCCGATCAAAAGTTGATAATCGGTACCGGAAAATGCTGCTAATTTGTCAGAAATAAGATGAACGGAGCAATAGAAGTTCAAATTTGGAAAAACAAAGTATGACGTCTCACTCAGAAGATGATTTACAAATTTTCTATATAAAAATATTCAGGTTTTGAAAACATTTTATTACCATCAATTTTAACTGATTTGAATTGAAATATAATTACACAAGAAAATAAACTTCCATATTATCTGGTGAAAATTTTCCATTTTCTATGTTTAACTAAACGTATTTCAAATAATAAATTTTTTATTTCAAAATATTAATATTTTATTTTTCACAAAATTCATTTAATTAAATAAATGAACCACAAAAAATTTCAGGTCGTTACAAGAATGAAGATAGTGGACCTCATTTCTTAGCTGGAGTGAGGTTAACATGGTTCCATTTTCGTTGATTAATTAATGCAAGCTATGATGAAATTATTGTTTGCTATCTAAAAATTAAATTTCATTGGTGTTTTATTCATATTCGTTCCTAATGTAAATATTTATCTTATTTGCAGTGTGTGAAAGAAGAAGGATGCGAAAGTTTTGGTCTTCTTTTTAATGCAAACAACCAAATATGTACTTGTTTTTCGGTTAAACTTTGCTACTATTTTTTGGGGTGTGCTTAAAACATTTGCTTCTACTACATTTTGATTTATGTGGTTTACCTATAAGATATTATGTGTATGAATATTTGATATGTTTAATTTAATGTGTTACATCTCTATATTCATTATCTTTTATGGTTCTTGCGTTATTTAAATGATTTTATGTTTAAAATGATTATTATTATGCATTTTGATATTGGTATTTAATATCGTAATTTATGAATGTGATGTAAAAAAAATTTGAATTGTGAAATTAAACCACAGCACTTGAAAATTGCTATAAATATTTAATAGCGCCCAATGTCCTTTACCAAATCTATCAGTATTACGGATGCATAACAAAAAAAGCGCTATGGTATTATAAAAACCGCTATAAAAGAATATATCATAACAGAGTGTAAGCGCTATTGTAACTGAATCTTTAGAGCATCATATTGGTGTTGTGACAAGTCAACATCTACAAAAACGTGTCCATATACAGCGCTCATAATCCAATATAAATACTTTTTATAGTGCATTATTAGTGCTATCTTAGAAAAAAGAAGTATTTTGTGGCTAATAGCGAATTTCATAGCGGACAAATAGCGCTATTATAGTAATCAATAACACATAATTTTCCGCTATAAAAATGTTTAAAATAGCGGATTATTTGCGCTATTATATTAAAACTTTTTATAGCACTTATTATGCGCTATAAATTATTCATCGTTTTTAATATCATGTCGTTATACAACATTTATTAAATTGCTATTTTAGGCTTGAATAGCGTTTTTTGGTGCTATCGTAGGGTCTTTTTGTTGTAGTGTTCTAAGGGGTCCTAATCCATGAGTACTTTAATTTTCATAATACTAGTCTTTATATACTTAACTATTCATCATGCATCTACATTTTCTTTTTGAAGCTTGGTGTTCTATAAAGTTATTTGTGACGACCCACCTTTCTGACCCTTGGGAACGACACTAAATACATCCACAAGATTCATGTGTTGTTGCCTAAGCATCCGAAAGATGAATTGTCATAGGGTAAAATAAAGAACAGAACATAAAATCTCACAACAAAAACTGTTAAGTAGAACATAACAATAATATAGTACATAAGACTACTCCCTAACTTTGAGTTATCAGAGTTACACAAAAATACTACAATTAGCTTGGGAAGTTATAACAACCTACCTTTACATATGCTGAAAAAATACACTTACAGGAACTAAACAAACAGTGGAAACATACGACTAAATAGATAAAGGCCTCCTGCATGAATGCCATCTTCAAAAGAGCCCATAAAAGAATGATACTCTTAGACTACATAAATATAAATGAGTACCTAAGAGTTTAGGGAAAACAAACAACTCGAGTTAGATAATATGTCTATGAGTAAAACTTCAAACAATAAGTATAATTAAATAGCAACATGTGAGACAATCCGCCAAACAAGGAACGGGTTTCTTCTCATAAGAAAAGCATCCAAATGTAAGAATGGATACAAATAATTAACATCAGAAGAGTGCTATACTCGTCCCGATGTAATTAAGTAAACAAATTTAAAGGTTTGAATAAATAAGGGAAGGGAAATTTACCAACAATGACTAAGAGGGTGCACCCCCCTTACCGAAATATACCTCTAGAATATATGCTTGAAAACTCCGATGGCTCTTGGACACGTCCAAGTCGGACCCCACTGAGGGTTACCTAGAATCCGAGTAATTCACAACTTGGTGCATAAATATCCAAACTGATTCTAAAGTAGATGTGATAATACCCTAATGGGAGTAACCACACATAGCTTGGCTTGCACTCGCTCTTTTAGTTTAGTCATTTCCAAAAAAGGATAATAAAGCTCAAGTGAGCAACATAACATCTTAGAATGACAAAATAAAAAGAAGGCCGAGGTAATTGATAGTCGACAAACTAACCATCAAAGATAAAAAAAATGATCGTATATGGACAGTAAACCTCATATTCTGATCACTACTAGTCGATTTCAAACTTGTACTATTTCCTGGTTAAAAATGAAGTGGGGCAAGTGAATGTAGTATTACCTCTAGGCATTGCCTTGATGACATTTTAACTTTAGAGATATTGACAAGTTTCCATACCTCGACGTTTAGTGCCAAGAGTATGACTAAATTCTTTCCATATAGGTGATATCGTTTACGGAAATTTCTTTTCCATAACTGAATCAAACTTTTACCTTTTTAAAACCAAACTCGTGCTTGGGTTTCTCATTACAAGCTTTTAACTTTAAACAACATTGTAAAAATGGTTCATTAACTTTAAAACACCATTATCAAAAACATTTAATCACTTAAAACATCCTTATTAAATAGGTTAATTTTCTTTAATTAACATTTATAAGAATGATTAATCATCTTTAAACTTCGTTAATTAATTTGATTAATCTACTTTAAATTCCCATAATTAAAAAGGGTTGATCATTTTAAAACATCACTAATTAAATTAATTAATTAATTTTAATTCTCATTAATTAAGTCGATTACTTAATTTTAAAACATCATTTACTAAAAAGGATTAACTAATTTAAAATATCATTGATGGAATAGATTAGTTAAATCTAATTAATATTCTTTAAAAGTAATTAATTAAAAACGATTATTTAATTTTAAACACCATTAACTAAATGATTAATTAACTTTAATAAATAGTTATTTAAGAGATTAACTAAACTTAATAATCATTAGATAAATTGGTTAATTAATTTTAGATATCATTAACAAAGTAATTATTAACTTTAAACACATCTTTAAGATAATTAATTACCCTTAATCCTCATTAACTAAAAATTGATTATATTTAAAATCATTATTGAATTAGTAAATTAATTTTGAATCCATCCTTATTCAAAAACTTAATTAACTTTGTAAAGTAAAACCCAAGCTCGAAAGTAAAATAAAAGATGTCGAAGAGATTGTGTTTTTCGAAAGTGCCGATATAGCGATAGTCACTACACGGACATTTGAGAACTACTTTCATGTCATAATGAATTTCATCCAAGCCTCACATCACATAACATAACCATGGAATATAAACAAAGTAAACATTATTTATGAACATAATGAAGGCATCACTTATACAAATTTACTTCGAACTACAAAACTATTTTTGATTACTTACTAACTACTCAAGGTGTCTACTTTTTAACAAGCAACCAAGTAACAAACATTACAAAAAGCATGCAAAATCAAGCGACTTAAATAGTTACAATAATGTGAAGGAAATAAAGTCCAAAACTTTAGATAAAAAGGAGAGCTTTACTCACCTAAAAGCTAACCAAACAGCCTAGAATTCAGTCATCTTCTCATGAATTTTTGGCGATGTTTCTCTCGGAATTTGGAGAAGTCATCAAAAAGAAAGTTCTTGGAAATTATTTTCTCTATGATTTTAAAAATAATAATTACTTAATTCGGATTTATTTTGGGAGAGATATGGTTAGAAGAAGAAGAGGTATTTTCGAACATGAAAATCTGGGTCCGAAAATGCTCCGCAAGAAATGGATTTTTTGCCAAATAATACTTAGAAATTGAAGAAATGATGTAAATAAAAATTGTAGTCAACTAGTGTAACAATTTCGGATTTTTACTAAGTTTAAATTGATAATTAATTTAATTTTTGAATAAACATTGTGAAATTAATTGGTAAATTGATTTGAGTTTCTTCAAATTCGAATAAAAATATGTGTTTTATAAGTTGATTGGGAATAGAATTTTGGGTATATCTGAATACCTCAAATTTAAATAAGATATATGTTCATTTAGTTATACAAATGAATTATAATTGAGAAATTAATTGAGAAATGTATTTGAATTGAATTTGAATTGGGATTTATAAATAATGTAAAGATATTTGAATTTAATCTTATGAAATGGATTTTAAAAGTTGTGTAAATAGAATGAACAAATACAAAGCAATAAGACTTGAAGGAATATATATATATATATATATATATATATATATATATCTGTGTGTGTGTGGATTAGCTTGCAAAAGAAGATATATATTCAAGTATGTACTCATGGAAATAAAGGCAACAACAATTAATGCAAGGTATCTTTAGCACACAATGTATATCATATCAGCCACCAAAGCAAGTAGAAAAATCAACATAGTCAAATGAACAAAAGAAAATATCTCTGACCATTGTACAAAAATCTAATCATACCTGATTATACAAGATAAGATCATCCTGTAACTCATTTTATATATATCAACTTCATCTAAGTTTCGTTCATTTAAAGCCGAGCAAATCTGAAATAAATAATATTTCAAACTTAAACAAAGATTCAACCTAAACAATAAAACTTCATTAAAACCAGAGATCAAGAGTAAGGTTCTCAGCTAGAAAATTCAAGTCTGTGTCAAAGAGGAAGAAGCTCTGTTCATTTCTTAATCAATGTGAGTAACATTTTTTTAAAACTCAAATAAATAAAAAGCTTAAATAACTGGATTGGTTGCATATATTTATCTGGAAAATGTTTATGTTGTGTATATAGAAATTTGTTTATGTGTTTATATGTGAAAGTGTGAATGTATGCATGCCTGTACAAATATGGGATATCTCTATTTTGTTTTCTCAGACCAGATTTGCAAAACAAATTCTTATCTTTTGTTCTAATCACTGTTAGCACTTGGAATATAAACAAAAGTTTATTGTTTGATTTTGATCTAAGTTTTAAAAATTTATTTAAGCAATAACAACTTAGTACTGGCTCTGGAACTCAAGAAAACTGAGCAAACCATAACTTAGTCAAAATTCAAACATTTTAATTTACGATTTCAGGTATATAAACTGAATTCGTATACTCAAACATTATTTTTAAAGCTTAAATCATAATTTTTAAGTGAAGGAGGGAAGGGCAGTTTGGGGTTGTTCCAATTTCTTTATTTTGGGAATTTCTGGTGATCCACTGATTTGTTGAGGACGGGGTTCTTTGGGGTGGTAGTGGAGTGAACAGTGGTTGTAGGAAAAATACTAGGATGGTGTGTAGTTGGTCGTGGTGGCGGCGACGAGCATTTGAAATCTGGAAACCTAGTTTAGTTGAGGCTATGTGTTTTGTTGAGTTCGTCGTCGATAGTCGACCGAGTGCGACGTGGCTCTGGGAGATGATAGAGGGGATGTTGTCGAGTGTTTGGCCGAAGTTGCTAACCTTCTGGTGGTCGAGTTTCCGGAGGAGACGCATTTCCAGGGTTGATGGCGAAACCTGATGATGTTTCCAGGTTTGGAGGAGTTTCAGCTGTTTTTTTTCTCGATTCAATTTCAAGAGGATGGCGACGTTTTGGCGATCAGGAAATGGTGCATGGGTGGTCGTTGACTTGCTCGGCAATGTGATGACGACCGGAGATGCTCGGCGGCGGCGTACACGTGCACGGAGCATTGGCGTCTGGTGATCTGATGTTGTGTAGTTTTGGGTGTATCAGGGTTGTACTCGAGATTTTGCCCGAGTAACTCGAGTGATTCACTCGAAGTTTTTGGGTGCTGGACTCGAAGCAGGGAGTGGTTATAGCTCGGGTCGAATGTTTGTCCAGGTTTTAAAACAAAGCCTGTTCTGTTTTGAAAAGTTTTAATTAAATTCAAGTTTTAAACTGAGTTTATAAATCAAAGATTAATTATAAACTCCAGTTCAGTTTGGAAAAATTAGTTTAGGAATAAATAAAGTTTTTAAAATTCAAACTTGTTTAAAAACTCTAAAGTGTTGAAATGATTAAAAGAACTTGAATTTAAAATGTATTTTGAATTGTAAAGAAAGAATTTAAAAAAAGTCAAATTAAATTCGAAATCTGGATCTTAAATCTAAATTTGAATTCTAGATTTTGAAATTAAATAAATTTATATAACTTTAAATATTTAAATAAGTTTAAATGTAAGAGTATTCTTTTAATATGTAAATTTAAAAAGGATTTTGATTTAAACTCTTCAAATTTCTTTTATAATGAAATTATTACTTAAACATGAAAATTTAAGGGTTTTTAAAATTAGTTTATAACTTTATATAAGATAAATTGGTATTCATTTTAAAACTTGAAATTAAAATGAAATTTAAGTAGTAAATTTGAAATAAATGTTTTCAAACATATTTGTAAGTGATAAAGGAAATCATTAATAAGAATAAGGTTTCTTTAAAGTTAATGAAACTTATTGATTTGTAATTCATAAATTATTAAGTTAATTAGAATGGATAATTAATGTTTTATATCAATTTAATTAGTAAATATAAGGTTTAAATTTATTGATTAAGGTTTAAGTTAATTAATGATTAGGAATTAATTAATTTGTAATTAAGAACTAATTAAGTTAAATTAACACTAAATTAATTAAATAATTAGGATTAATTAATGAGTTATTAATGGTTAATCAATTTTAATTAATGAGGATTAATGTAAGTAATTTCTTTAGCAAAGTAATTAAAGAATTGTTATTAGTTAATGAAGGTCATTGACTAAGATTATTTAAATAATTAATTAATGTGATTAATTTTAACAATTAATTAAATTTATTAATTAATGATAACCATTTATGAAATTGTGTAAGTGTAATTACTTTATGAAAGTAATTAAGAAATTAATTGCTAAGTCTAATTAATTGAGTTTAATTTGATTAATTTAAGTTAATTGTCAAATATTGTGTACTGGATGGATATTTCTGATATGTGATTGTGATGCTATGTAAGGTGAATTGCTTTGTGCTGAACTGTGATTTGTGATTTGTTTCTATGTGAAAACCCTTTTTGCCCGTAAAACACATTTAAATTTCGATGCGACAGGGAGTCGGATTCCAGTTGGTTATCCGAAATCCACATCGAATCATAATGGTGAATCTTTGCGATTGATAAATTTACTTTATCTGCGAATCTTTGTATATAGATAAGCATTATAGGATATACCGCTTATCGATATTGTTATTGAATCCATGATGATTGATATTGTTGCACTACTGTGTAAAACCCTTGGACTACACCATACACACACGAATATGGTTTGCACAATAAAATCGGCTAAGTCACAGATTTTTTAACAATTTTAAAGATTGAATTCTTCAATCCAAAATAGTTTTGGAATTGGAATTGAAACCTTTAGAAAATGAGTTTTCAAAAATAAAGGTTACTTTAAATAACTTAATATAACTTAAAATTTAAATAATTTGATTTAAATTTGAATTCAATATTTGAAATTGAATTCATTGATTTGGAAATTTTGGTCTAAAAAGATTATACAAGTTATAAAGGTGTTTATATGGGTTTTTAACCATTTAAAAAGCATTGTTTTGGGAATATAAATTTAAATACAAGTTTTATACTTGAATGGCTTTAACTTATGTAAACTGTAATCAGTTTTTCCCAAAACGAAAACTATTTGTTTCAAATATTAGTAGCTTTCATAAAAAGAAAGGATTTCCAAATTGTATCTAAAGATTTCAAGTTTGAAATGAAATTATAAATAGTTTGGAAAAATTATGAATTAACCTTTGTGAAGACGATTAAATCTTGTTTTGAAATCAAAGAGGGTTTTAAATAGTGTATCATTTATATAAAAGATTTGAATTTGGAAAGGGTTCGAAAGTTATGAATTAAATCTTAAACTAAAAAATTGGATAGGTAATCCTATTTGAAATGGAATTTTTTGGAAAGCCGTAAATAAATCTTTGTGAAAGATTGGTAAACTTTATGAAATAAATCTTTTATATAAAAAGATTTGAAATGGTAATTTGTTTAAACCATTTGAAAGAAAAGTTTTGGATATTAAGTTGGTACTAGTAAAGAAGGCTAATGGGAAGTGGCGAACATGCATTGACTTCTCCAACTTAAATGACGCTTGCTCGAAGGATTGCTTCCCCACTCCCCCGAATCGATCAGCCTGTGGACAGCACAGCCGGGCACGAACTCTTATCTTTTATGGAAGCATACTCAGGATATAACCAAATTCCTATGCACGCCCCCAATCAAGACCACACTAGTTTCATCACTGACCGGGGATTACTGCTATAGAGTAATGCCTTTCGGACTTAAAAACGCCGGAGCTACCTATCAGTGCCTCGTCAACAAGATGTTTGCGGAGCTAATAGGACGAAATATGGAGGTTTATGTGGATGACATGCTAGTAAAATCGAGGAAAGCCAACGATCACGTAAGCCACCTGAGCGAGATGTTTCACGTACTTCGCCAATATGGAATGAAGCTGAATCCTCTAAAGTGCTCATTCGAGTGTCATCAGGAAAATTCTTGGGATTCATCGTCCATGCCAGGGGGATTGAAGCAAGCCCCGAACAAGTCCGAGCCCTGAAAGACATCAGGATACCTTCCACTCGAAGAGAAATGAAAAGCCTAAATGGGAAGGTGGCCGCCCTAAGCAGATTCATCTCTAAAGCGACTGACAAGTGCGTCCCCTTCTTCGAGGCTCTAAAGAAAGACAAAGGAAAGTTCGAGTGGACTAACGAATGCTTACTAGCCTTTCTTAACCTAATCGAACACCTCCAGAGACCACCAGTTCTCTCAACTCCAAGTAAAGGCGAAGAGCTATACCTATACCTTGTTGTGTCATCTCATGCTCTAAGCGCCGCTTTGGTGAGAGAAGACAATCGCGCGCAACGGCCAGTGTACTTTGTAAGCAAGAGGGTAACAGGGGGCAGAAGCCAGATATCCTAAACTTGAGAAGCTAGCATATTGTTTACTAATCACGTCACGGAAATTGCGACACTATTTCCAATCTCATTCCATCAGAGTTCTAACTGATCAACTGCTAAGGCATGTACTCCATTGTCCCGACACTTCTGGACGACTACTTAAATGGTGCATTGAACTGAGTCAATATGATATCACCTACCATCCTCGCACCGCCATCAAGGGACAAGCCATGGCCGATTTCATTGCCGAATTCACTACCAACGAAGGTAAGGAGCAATATGAAATAGCAAGAGACATTAAGTGGAATCTCTTTCTGAATGGAGCATCAAACGAACAAGGCTCGGGGGCAAGTATTGTAATAAACACTCCCAGGGGAAAGAAGCTACGCTATGCTCTAAGGTTGGAATTCGCTGCCACCAACAACGACGCAGAACACGAAGCAGTAATAGCTGGAATTGAACTTGCCTTTGAGATTGGAGTCAGTTCTTTATGTCTTCATAGTGATTCTCAACTTATTGTAAACCAAATACTAGGAGAATTTCAGACTCGAGGAGAACGACTCATAGCTTATCTAAAGAAGACCAAGCTGCTACTCGATCAATTGGATCACTATTTAATCAAACACATCCCTCGAGAAGAGAACCAAGAGGCCGATGAGCTAGCAAAGCAAGCTAGCATGAATGACGGTACCATTTCCGGAACAGTAGCCATCTCAAAGCAACTAACCCCGAGTTTCGAGCAAGTGAATCTGGTAGCTGCAATCGAAGAGGAAACTTGGATGACTCCCATCTGAAAATTCTTACAAGATGGCACACTGCCTGCGAGCGTAACGAAGTCAGGAAAATCTTGAGGAAAGCTTCCCGCTACACAATACAAGAAGGCATCCTCTATCGGCGTGGCTTCTCTAACCCCTTATTAAGGTGTGTCGCTGGAAGAGAAGCTAAGGAAATATTATCCAACATCCATCAAGGAAGCTGCGAAGATCACATTGGAGGACAGACTCTGGCAAAGAAAATACTCCGATATGGATATTTCTGGCCCGCCTTAAACAAAGACGCCTTAGACTTCGTTAAAAAATGTGACAGATGTCAGAAATTTGCCAAGATTCCTCGACTACCAACAAATGAGATTACTCAAATGACCAGCCCTTGGCCCTTTATAGTATGGGGAATTGACCTGATTGGCGAATTGCCGGTGGACCGAGGCGGAGCCAAATATGCTATAGTGGCAATCGACTATTTCACCAAACGTGTGGAAGTGGAACCTCTAAATAAAAAATCCTCAGCAAAAGTTATTAACTTCTTGATCAAAAATGTTCTATGCAGGTACGGGGTTCCACTCAAAATCAAATCGGACAATGGACTTCAGTTTGACAGCAAAGAGTTTGCCGACTGGTGCCAAAAGCACGGAATTCACAAAAGCTTCTCATCTGTGGCTTACCCCCAGGCAAACGGACAAGTCGAAGCTGTCAACAAAATTCTCAAAACTCTAATAAAAAGAAGCTTGAAAAATCAAAAGGCGCTTGGGTGGATGAACTTCCTACGACACTTTAGGCCTACTGCACATCTTTCAGAACATCAACGGGGCATACTCCTTTCTCTTTGGCATACGGATCGGAGGCCATGCTCCCAGTCGAAACTGTAGTACATTCCCACCGCAGGATCCACTATAACCCAGAAGAGAACGAAGAACTCCTTCACATGTCTTTGGATCTAATTAAAGAGAGGAGAAACGATGCAATGCTTAAAGCAGCAGCTCACAAGCAAAACGTGGCGACGCAATACAACTCCAAAGTCAAGCATCGTAGCTTACAAGAAGGAGATCTTGTCCTCAAACGAATCTTCCCGCGCCCCGGTGCACTGGATCCAATCTGGGACGGACCATATGTAATCATAAAGATCTCCACAACGGAGCTTATATTTTGTCAACAGTGGACGGAGAGGTGTTCCAGAGGGCATGGAACATCCAACACCTTCGTCGATACTTTTCTTAACTTGTACTGCCCATATGAAGTGAATTAACAAAGAGAATCAGTGGACGTAGGCATTTTCTTGCCGAACCACTTTAAAAACTTGTCTCTTTTTAACTCGTTCCTTTATATCTTGGCTGCTTGTTAACTTTATCCTTTTCCGTTGAACAAAATCCTGTGTAATGGCATTTCCATTCAAGACGCATCACGGCGCAACCTCCTCTCGACAAGACCTAACAGGTACTATACGAATCTATGCCCTCGCCAATGAGACACTTTTGCTTCAGCATCCCTCTGCTGCGGGTTAACTCATTGCTCGCGATTGGCCCTTAAAGCCAAATGTAATGAGCCGATTATAAGCCACCGAGAAGGCTGACTATAGCTGAGGCAGCTCATTACGGCGTTTGGCTCGCCGACAACTGTGAACCTACTTTAAGCCCCAACATAAGGTGTGGCCAGCCAGGGGTAGTTCACGGTTGATGATCGGCACCCACGCTACCCGGACACGGTAAATCGAATAATACCCACGATTTTGGGCCATAATGGCCCGGGTAGTTACTGTGCGCGATCTCGGCTCCGATGTGTCTTAGGTACGGCTGTGGTAAAAAAGAAAACTCTCCGCGGAGGCGTAAGATGGGTGACAAATGTCTCCAAGACCCACAGCTAGGGAAAGTGACTATAAAACCCGTTTGCCACGAACTTAAGCACATCGAAGGCCTTCCGTGATTGGAAGTTTTACTATTTCTTATATTCTTATTTTATTTAAAAACTTTCCTCCTATCCTATATAACGATCCCTAAAGTACAGGGCACAAAATAGGAGACACCCGCAAATGGGGATAGGAACTCACAACCGGATGACAGGACACTCAGCTGCATTCCATACTCAGTCACACACGACATTCAAAGCAACCATCTACAACTAAAACACGATGGGCGGTACTCTCTTCCTTTTTCTATGAATGGCAGCTATAATTTATTCACACATCACAATAACATTACAGACGTATGATCATTACGCTTCAACCGGGTTATTCTATTCCACCTCTTATAGAGAAAAGAACTTAAAGCAAAATACTTAATAACACGGCGATACATTTATACAAAACTTGCAAGATATGAAATTATATTTTAAGCAAGAACTTGACATCAAACACAATTGAATCATAGACATATGCATGGCTGCATTTTTTATGCAACACACCAAAATAACGAAAGCATTTAAATATAACAGAATCGACTTAAGTTAAAAATTACATGCCAAGAATAAAGTCGTTCATTACAAATAATATAATTACAGTTACGTTAATGTTTTGGGACTAACATAGACAACAATATCAAGTAAACCAAAAGATGTCCCGGTCAAGTCAAGGAGCCGGCTACATCAGAGCTTCACCTCTATTCTACTGGCCCCCCGAGATCTACTTAACTGCCGGATCAGAACTCTCAACGTGTTGACCAGAGGTAGTTGGTGCTTCATAGGCCCCGCCTGTCCAATTCAGGAAAGAACCCATTAATAGTTATGAACAATAGGCAATCAAGTTACAAAAAGACTAAAAGGGAAGACTTACCACATACCCTCCTTTACCGCCACTTTCTCCTCCTTGGTGAACTGAGCCGTGACCATGTCCATCCTGAAGGCCACGCCACCCTCCTTATCTGCTTCGGCCTTAGCCTCCTCCAAGGCCCTGAGATAAATTCTGGCCATGACTCGGGGATAATCATCCATCCAGGATAAGTTGCCCTGTTTCCAAGTGCGAAAGTACATATCCTGAAGCATCTCATCCATTATCCCCTCGTTCTCCTCGAAGTCCCTTATTCGTTCCCCAGAAGCCAGCAGCTTTTCAATGGCAGCATCCCTCTCCGATCGGTATCGCGAACAGTCAGCCTGAAAGGATTTCCTCATCGCCTCCATCTCCTCCTTCAGCCTGGTTTGAGAAAGCTCTACGGCTTCAAGCTTCCCAGATAATTCCTGTACCCGCTCAAGATCCGCTTTCCGAACCTCATCCACCGTTGCAATGGCCATATCAATCCGTTCCTTACAAGCGGCCTCCATTTTCTGCAACTCTGCTCTGCTGGCCTCTTCCATGGTTCTCTTTAATTGCCTAGAGGCAGCCTCATGTTGAGAGATCTGGATGGCCTGATCAACGAATTGTTTGGCCTGGTCGGAAACCATTAACCGCAATCAAATATTGGCGCTCCCGATTTCTTCCCCAGCCTTGACCAGTCGGGCATGATGCCCCATCAGCTTCCTGGTCTCCTCAACAACTCGGTCGATGTTTGCCTTAGCTTCGTCCCCCAAAGTTACAACCTGAGTGGTAAGCAAATCAAGGTCCTAGGACTTAGCTTCATCGAGTACACTTACCATAGGATTGCGAGGGAGAAGGTGCTCACGGGTAGCCTAATCGAAGGTGACATCATGAAAACTTGGATCCAGATCCGGATGACCTACAAACGGATTACGGACTAAACCGGGATGATCTATCTAGGTAACGGTAGGATTTTCAGACGGATCCGGAGAAGGTATAAACCCATTACTCTCCTCCGTGGTATCCTGGGGAAGCTGAGCTGGAAGTTGAGGACCAAGTGAAGATTCAAGCAAGGAGCGACTCCTTTTCTTCGTTTGGATATCCTCTTCGATAACTCCAAGAAGAGGACGGTAGCCGACTACGTCTCAGGGGCGGTTAGTCGGAGGCTTTGGTTCAGTAGAAGCCTTGAGAAGTTTGTATTGTTCGAGACGGTGCCGAACGTCTGATGTCTTGGCCACCTTACCTGCTTCTGCGATATGAAACCAAGTGTTACAAGCATACATTGAACTATAACTCAAGAAATATATCAAGTTAAGAAGAGTAAAGAGGTGCTTTGTTATACAAACCCTGGGGAGGAGTAGGATACTGCAATAAGTCATGGATCTCACTCCAGGACGGAAGCCGATCATAAAATATTTCTAAATCCCTATCATAAATGGAGTCTGTAGGAGTGAAAAATTCACCTTAAATCGCAGGGGTTGCCTTAGCTGAAATGCTCTTAGAAGATGAATCGCCACCAGTCCCGGCCTTGTCAGCTCTCTTTGGCTTCTCCACCAAGGCCGATCCTTCCTTCAACCCCTCAAAAGCTAGGCGGAAAGCATCATCTGTCCACTCCTGGATCTCACCTACCTGCCCAGAAGACAAAGCCCTAGTGCCATCACCGCTTTGTCCTTCGCCACCATCATCACCGCGACCATCACCTTCTCCACGACTTCCACTCTCCGCCTCACCTCCTTCATCCTCGCCTCTTTCCTCCTCCGGAACATCTGGACATGTGCTGGGGGAGGGTCCATCGGACTTCTTAAGTTTCTTCCCCCCGGTGACTGGATGTTTCGAGAAGGGTTTCCTTTTGCTGCTCTTCGCCGTAGCCCCTCCTTTAGCTTTGGCAGCCTTCTCCTCAGCTGTGTCTCTTTGCTTGACCACAGACTGGCGGGGCAGAATCAAGTTAAACTCCAGAAAAGTTGCATTCCTGATCAAATAAGAGCCTGCCCTCTCCCTTCCCGGAATGGCTTCTATCTCCGCAGCCATCTGAACCAGGCGATCGCTCTCTACAACCGCAAAACCACCTACCGCTAGCAAGAAATAAAGCACATAAGGAGAAGCATTGTAGTTAGAACAGAAATTATAAATAAGATTCAACTTACAGCCAGAGGTGAAGCTTGTGGAAAGAAACAGAGTTGTGCTTGACAAAAAACCATTCCTTCTTGAACATGCTGAACTTTGAATATAAGTCCAGGACTGGCTTGAATGACACGGCCGATTCTAAGCTAATATATGGAGACCCCTTCTTGTAGCCTCTCAAGTTGTACAGATACCGGATCTCCTGGTTGGAGGGGGGCTCCCATATTTTCGCTGGAAAATGGTGAACAGACTCACCAAGATGGCATAGGAGTTGGGCTGAAGCTGGAAAGGGGCCACCTTCAAGTATGTGATGAAGCTCACTATCCAAGCGTTGATCGGAGGAATAGCCCCACACATGCAATGATACCTACTATAAGCAAAATATCCTTCAGGGGGGTTATACGACATCACTTCTTCCCCCGGCAACATCATGTGCGCTCTGTCAATCCCGAAGGATCTAGATATAATGTCAAGCTGCTCGTCTTTGAGGGAGCTGGGAAAGCAGTCAGGCGGTGAGTTCAAGAGCTCCTGAGGGCCGTACCCATCTACTAATGATCTCGGGGATGGCCCATGTCGTTCTGGCTCTGACCGGACTAGGGGCACTACGGAGGACTCTTCCTTGTCCTTGGATTTCTTCCTATCAGAACGGGTATCTACTTTATGAGACATTATCTGCAACACAAGAAAAACATACTGTTAGAACAAGGAGTATAGAGATATAAGCCAGCAAGTACATGCATCCTTCTCATTCATAATTCAAAACATGAAAGTTTCACTCGGTAGTTCATGTCTTGGAATCCATTCGGCACTCATTCCCCATGAGTGTCATTCGGTAACTCCGAGCCGTAGAGTTCATCCGGCACTCATTCCCCCTGAGTGTCATTCGATAACTTCGTGCCTTAGAGCTCATTCGGCACTCATAATCAACAAAGTTCATTCGGTAGTTCAAGCATAAAGCGTATTCGGCAGAAGAGAAACTCACCTGGTTCGGCAATCAAAGCTGGTTCGGTGATATGACTGATTCGGAAGGCAAGAATTTGGTTCGGCTATTTCAGGTAGTACGGAATAACGAAAGCGTAAGGCCCATACTTATAGGCAAATATGGACGACCGAACCAACTGGTTCGGCACTTGGGACCGAATAGCTAAAACAAAGCGCGACATATGCAGGCATATGCCCCGCTTTGGGGGGCAAGTGTTGGGCGTGCTTCCACCGGACCAATGCTACCGAACCAACATTGAAGGCGCCACCGATCCAGGATGAAGACCCACTACCGGACCACTCACCACCGAACCAACCTACGCCCCTCTCACTACCGAACCAACCTACGCCCCTCTCACTACCGAACCAACCTACGCCCCTCTCACCACCGAACCAACCTACGCTCCACATACTACCGGACCAAACACTACTCCAACCACCACCGAACCAAGGCATACCAAACCAACATTGCCAGGCCAGATTACATATTTCTGAGACCCCTACCCGCAGCCTCACTCTATAAATAGAGGGGCAGGGGTACAACAATGGGGGACAAGTTTGAGAGCCCAAGCACGGATAGAACTTTCAAACAACTTTCATATACTTGTAATCAAAGCTTTGTACTTGTAATCTGACCAGTAAAGGAGAATAACATATAAAAGTGGACGTAGGCACATTCTAGCCAAACCACTATAAACCTGTGTGTCTTTTACAGTTTAGTCCCTGATTTTTACATATTTGCATAAATCACCCAAATCACTAAGCACAACGTAAAATCGACTAAATTATATGACTTGGAGGTGTTTGCCCATTTTTTGTGCAAACAGAATCGACTTAGTACCCAATGCCTGTCCGGTCGTTCACGCAAGTCGTAGAATGGCACCCAGGGAAAGGGTTGAATTAGTCCAGCAAAACAATGATCTACTAGCAAAAGGGTCAATTCGATCCAGTGTTTCTGATGGGGATCAGCCGTCGTGTTTGTTGCTAAATCGGACGGATCTTTGAGATTGTGTGTGGATTACCGCGATCTCAATAAGCTGACTCTCAAGAATAAATTCCCTCTACCAAGAATTGATGATTTATATGATCAGTTGCACGACGCTCGTTTCTTTTCGAAGATGGATCTAGCCCATGGGTTCCATCAATTACGAATCATCGAAGATTGTGTTCATTTGACTGCTTTCAGGGGTCCTAATATGTTCTACGAATGGTTAGTCATGCCTTTCGGGCTAACCAATGCTCTAACATACTTCGTGGATCTTATGACTCGTGTGTTTCGAGAAGTTTTGAATAAATTTGTGCTTGTGTTTATTGATGATATTTTGGTCTATTCCAAGACCGAAAAGGAGCATGCCGAGCACCTTAGAATCATTTTGGAGATATTGAGGAGAAATATTCTATTCACCAAATTTTCCAAATGCCATTTCAGGGTCAAAGAAGTTAAATTTCTCGGCCATATTGTCAATGAAGAAGGGATTTCTGTTGATCCTAGCAAAATTTTCGGTATTCTTTATTGGAGAAAACCTACTACCCTAAAGGAAGTTCGAAGCTTTTTGGGTTTAGCAGGTTATTATCGGAAGTTTGTTTAGGACTTTTCAAAGTTAGCTAGCCCATTGACCAAGCTAACGATGAAGAATGCAAAATTCAATTGGACTCCAAAATGTGACGAAGCTTTTCAGGAGTTGAAGAAGAGATTAACCACCGCTCCTGTTCTCGCTATTATCAATGGAAACCAGGGTTTATCTGTTTATACCGATGCTTGTGGTGAAGGTAATTGCCTACGCGAGTAGACAGTTACGTTCTCATGAAAGAAACTACCCAACCCAAGATTTGGAGCTTTTAGTTGTTATCTTGGCTTTGAAAATATGGCGACATTATCTTCTGGGTGAGAATCTTTTCAGCTTTCTTAACAATTTTCGAATTTAACTTAACTTAACAATATACTTATCGAACTCTCTTTATTATAGGTGAAAATTCGAATTATTCACCGACCACAAATATTTGAAATATCTTTTCACCCAGAAAGATCTGAATCTGCGACCACAGCGTTGGTTGGAATTTCTGGCATCTCATGACCTAGACATTCTATATACGCCCGAAAAAGCCAATGTAGTTGCCGACGCCTTGAGTAGAAAGGATGCTATTCTTGCTTACCTTGTTATCGCTCCTACGCTTCTTAAGAGGATCGCGAGCAAGCGATATGAGGATGAGTTTCTTTGGGGAATTTATAAAATAATATGCCAAGTGGAAGACACTAGTTTTGAGATGGATAGTAGAGGAGTTATAAGATTAAAGGGCAGAATATGTGTCCCAGACTTTCCTGATCTGAAATGTGAAGTTCTAGATGAATGTCACAAATCTAAGCTTTGCATCCATCTAGGAGTCAATAAAATGTATCGTGACATCCAAAGAACTTTCTGGTGGTAGACGATGAAAAGGGACATACCAATATATGTGAGTTGCTGTGCTTCTTGCCAACAAATCAAAAACGATCAAAAGAAAATGGTGGGTTTACTTCAGCCTTTAGAGGTACGCAAGTGGAAATGGGACCAAGTATCGATGGATTTCATCGACGGTTCGCCTCGTACTTGGAAAGGCAATGAAGAAATTTGGGTCATTGTGGACCGTTTGACTAAGACAGCTCACTTCTTGCCAATGAAATCTACCCGCATGGCAACAAGTTTAGCGGAATTATATATGACAGAAATTGTCCGGCTCCACGGCATTCCTAGCAACATAGTGAGTGATCTTGATCCGATCTTCTCTAGTAGATTTTGGGAGGCGTTTCAAGACGCATTGGGAACAAAACTGAATTTCAACACTGCTTATAACCCACAGTCTGATGGGAAGACTAAGAGGATAAACCGAATCCTAAAAGACCTATTCTGAGCTTGTATACTTGATTTTGGTGGTTCTTGGGAGGACCATTTGCATCTGGTCGAGTTCTCTTATAACAATAGCTATCAGGCCAGTATAGAGATGGCTCCTTTTGAGGCTTTATATGGTCGTCCCTGTCGATCACCGGCATGCTGGATTGAGGCAGGCGATAGACTCGTCCTTGGACCAGATATGATTAAAGAAGGCACAGAGAAAGTTGATTCTATTCGAAAGAAATTGAGGACAGCTCAGAGTCGTCAAAAGAGTTATTATGATCATAGAAGAAGGGATTTGGAATTCCAGATTGGGGACTCTGTCTTTCTTAAAGTGTCTCCTATGCGAGGTGTATTGAGGTTTGGGAAGACCCATAAACTAGCACCACGATATATTGGTCCTTTTCCTATTCTGGAGAGGATTGGTTCTTTAGCCTATCGAGTGCAGTTGCTTAGCTGGTTATCTAGCGTGCATGATGTATTCCACATTTCTAACCTTCGGAAGTATATGCACGATCCAGATAGTATTATTGAAGAAGCTGCTCGACAGGATCTTGACATCACTCCTAATTTAACAGTCAAAAGAGAACCGATAAAGATTGTGGATCGTGAAGAAAAGCAATTGAGGAACAAAGTTGTTAAGCTAGTTATAGTTCAGTGGAGTAGCGATCCAAAGGAATACACTTGGCAAACTGAATATAATATGCATAAATCATATCCCAATTGCAGATTGGATATCTCGGCTTAAGCGGTAAACCATTTCCTTATTCTTTCTGAATTCGTATATTCTTTGTTTGTTTTTCGCTCTCTTTCAAATTTCGAGGACGAAATTTTCTTAAGGAGGGAATATCTGTAACATCCTAAAAATTTATCAATTAAAATAAACAATATACACTACACTAAAACAGGAAAATTCTAACATTTATAAGTGTTACTAATGGACGGTGAGAAATGGAGCGGTCAAATTTGTAACACTTATAAGTGTTACAAACGTACGTATTACTAACACTTATAAGTGTTGGTACCTAAATATACGGTAATGCTTATAAGTGTTGGTAACGAAATATATGGTAAAACTTATAAGTGTTGGTACAGAAATATACGGTAACGCTTGTAAGTGTTGGTAACAAAATATACGGTAACAATTATAAGTGTTGGTGCAGAAATATACGGTAACGCTTGTAAGTGTTGGAAAATGATTATTTAGTTACATGCACACACGCACACACACACACACACACACACACACATATATATATATATATATATACACCAAAACATAAATGCAAAGTTTAAACATAAACATTCTGCAAATAATGGTTTCCATATCACAAATAATTCATCATACATATTCAATGCAAAGTTTAAACGCTCTATAAATGTAGTGTAATATATCATAAACAATTATTTACATATCTAAAATACCACAATGTCATATATTCAGATATTATTACAACATAAGCTTCAATTTTTTTTTTCAAAATATACTTAAAGTTTAACTTACGGTTAACCTAAACATTCCTGATCATCCACTCTAAACTCTAATGGTTTTGAATATTCTTCAACGTCCAATACAACAATCCAAAGTCCTTCTTCAAGTTCATGCATTTAATATAAACACTCGATAAAAACTTATACCTTCAAAATCAAAAGGTTAAAGACTGAGTTACAACTCAGATTCTAATTTTTTTTTGTATTTATGAATTCACGAACTTAGTATGCAAAATACATGTTAATCAAACTCAATTTTCATTTGTTGCAAACCCAATTTGCATCGATTTTGCTACATGCTTAGTTTGTATGTTCAGTTTGCAAGCTCAGTTTGTGTGCTCAGTTTTGCAAACTAAGTTTGCATGCTTAGATTTGCAAATTGGTTGCATGCTTGGTTTGCAAACTCTGTTGCATGCTGGCAGCGTTCAATCGTTAAAAATAAACATGATGGTAAAGATTTACTAACGTGGAGTGTTGTAAATAAATTTTTTGTACTAATGGGAAAGTTTGCTGAGAAACTGAATTTTTTTAAATCAGTTGGATGCATAAACAAAATATCTTAAAAGATATTGTCTTAAAGTATAGGAATCGGGGTGCTATTTAAGGTTATAAAATTAACAAATTTGACATACTGTGATTTGCTTCTAAGACCAACAGAATTTTAATTTGACATACCGTCGTTTTCTAGTTCTAGATGCATTTGCATTAGCATATTTTTTAAAAAACATACATAATTTCATTCCAAAAAGAAAAAAAATTCCATTTCAAGTTTTGTGTTACATTTTCAATTTGCATTTACATTTTTTCCCCCATTTTCCATTTTCTATGTACATATACAAATAAATATGTTCCTCTTCTACTTTGCCTTGCATACAAACAATACACCCTGCTTATCATCAACCTTCCACTGTCTCCCTACTACTGCTACAACATTATCTACTGCCTCCCACAGACTCGCTTCAGCTAGAGCACTAAAACATCATCACCCAGTCCATACATATCAACTACTACAGCAATTCATCCCTCGCATCTCAACATTTCAATAATCTTTCATCACCTGTCAACCATCACTTCTTATAGCACTTCTATTTTAGTTCCATATCATCTGTTTCATCTACCACTATATCACTACGTCACCTTCAAACATTCCATACATCATTCCAAAAACTGCCACCAACATTACAAAATCAATCTCCCCTAAAAAACCTTTTCTGTAACGACCCAGAATTTCTGTCATTTGAAATTCGTATATTTAATTGATTTTTAATATTAACAAGTAAAATTTGTAAGTCGAATAAATTTTATTTCGAATATCTAGATTAATTGGATAATTAAATCGATAATTTAATATTTGAAATTACAGAAATAATTGGAAACTGGGTTTAATGTGATTAAAATTGATTTGTAAAGTTGTATTAGATCAGACTGGAGTTAGAATGATGTTGTAGAACTTTTAAAATTGAATTAAAAGTTAATTTGTGGAAATTGGATATTTTAATATTTAATTGACGAGTAAAAATAGTCATTTTTCAAACAGTCTCGGATTTTGACGAAACCAGTTTCATTGGATCCGTAATGTTAAATTATTGTAAGATTTCAAATTTTGTGTCAATCGGATTTACGGTTTGTCCGAAGCAAGCTAAAATGCGTAGAAATCGGTTTAAGTGAATTTTAAATTAAAAATAGTCGATTTGAAAACCTATCTTTCAAATATGATCGAATTGGCTCCAGATATATATTTTATTGCGTTCGGAATAGGGGTAAAACATTATAAACGTCAGGCAGCATGCTTCGTTTCGAGTACGAAAATTTTTGGGACGAATAGTGTCGTCAAATTTTCTATAAAAGGACATTAGAATTTCATATTTGCTAAAACCCTAGAGAACCTAGGTCAGCCGCCACCCTATCAATTAATGGCCAGAAAATCGCCTCCTTCCTCCTCGTTTTTCTTTAAATCTATGCATTAATTCGAAAAACTTCCAACTACAACTTTGTAGAGCGCGACAAGATCTATCTTTTCAACGGTTACGATCGTAAATAGCGCGACGGATCGACCCCAATTCTTGTTCAAAGGCACATCGTTCGTGCACGAATTCGGCGACATCCTGGCGACCGAGTTTGATGGTGTCACGGCCGATGGTGGCTCTCGCGTTGGGCTCCGAAACCCTTGTCGTTGATCGTCTTCAGGCGGCCTGTGGTGGTCGCGTTAATTCCGACAAAGGGAAGGCTATGGGTTATGATCGGCTCAAAATAACCTGGATTTGGAGAAGAAGGTCCGAACGACCATGATATTATGTTACAAAATCGTGCGGCCCGGGATCTATTTAGGTTAAAAATTAAAAATAAAAGTTGAAATTATTATTTATAAATTCGTTCAATTTTTAAAACTGTATAACTTTTTGATACGAGGTCCGTTTCACATGAAACGAGTTGCGTCGTGTTCGTATTGACGAGCACTACATTATGGAGCTGGTTTGGAATCGATTGGACCTAGTGATAATTTTACGTAAAATTAAACGCGTGTTTAATTTTATTCGGAACGAAACACTGCAACTGTTATTGGAAGCAAGGTGAGAACTTCTCATTCAATCGAATTTGTTTCGATTTAAATTTTAAATAGTTAAATTTAAAATAGCTTGATTGTGTGATTGAATGATGGTTGCTATTTGTTGTATTGAAATAGACCCTATACGCCGCATATTAAGCGGAGGTTATTATATTAAACACATATACCGCGATATTCCACCTTGAATTGGAATTGCTATTATATATGTACTTGGAGTTAATTTCCCGCATTATATAGCGAATGAGACCCTATTGGGCCGCATAATAGCAGATGATATTTTATATAAACCCATGTACCGCGATATCCCATCCTGAAATGGGATTGGTATTGTGCTAATATTTGTGAATGCAGGGAAACAGGTTGGAGGGATCCAACTGGATTCCTCATATAAATGTATTTTTTTCAATGTTGTGTGTTGATTATTTATAATCTCTGTGTGATTATCTTTGTGATTGAAATCGTCGAAGGCTAAAATTTAGCCGAATAAAATTTTGATATCGTTGGATACCGGAAATAAATAAAAAATTGATTTTTGAAAATTCAGGTTGAAAGTTTATATTAAAATTTATTTTGAGAATTGGATAAATTTAAAAGAAGGAATTCTAAAATAATAAAGTTTTATTTATAATCTTATTGAATAAAATTTCAAAATATGGGAAAAGCTTTAATAAATGGATTTCGGGTAATATTATTCGAAGGTTCAAGAATTTATTCAAAATACGGATTATAAAGAGTTTGAAAAATAAAAGAATTTGTTTTCTTTAAAAGGAATTTATTTTTAAAAGGAAATAAATTTAAAATAATCCATTTGGAAATTTATTTGGTGTTTTGAAAAGAATTTAGAATTAATTTGAAAATTGATTTGGGGTTTAGTAGAAATTGATTTCAATTTGAGATTTGAATGAAATTCACTTGGTGTTTAATTTCTTGGAAAAAAAATCAATATGGAATTTGATTTGGTTGTTTTTGAAATCAATTGAAAATTTAATTGTTTTTGAAAGTGAATATTTGAAATCAATTTGAAAATCGTATATCAGTGGATATTTGGAAATTTAAATTCACCATGGAATTTATAAAGGAAAGGGAAATTTGTTTAAAAATAAACATTTATTTATTTTTGAAATGTGGAAATAAATTTACGGATTTGGAACGTAAATTTAAAGTAAATCAGTAAGGATTTATTTAATTGGTTTAAATGAACCATTTTGAAATGAAAGCATGTTCTCCCTGGAAAGCCAAATAAAACTTCTGAATAGCTTTGAAAGATACATACATACATACATACATACATACATACATACATACATACATACATACATATATATATATATATAATTCTAGAATTGGTTTTGAAAAGGATACTTTGGAGAAATTAACTTCTTAAATTATTTAAAATCCTTTAAGTAAAGATTTGTTAAGTTGATATAGAAATAATTATTTCTAAGATTTAATCAATAACTGTTTTAGAAAATAGTTATTTAAATAGTTATACTCTATCTACTAATTTTATTTTGAAAATTAGCTTGGACTTAAGTTATATGTAATATTGGTATAATATTTTTATAACTAATATTTTAAGAAAAGTGTTTAAAGAAAAATAGTTTTATTTCAAAGTGCTTTCCCGGTATATGTAGGATAAGTGTTGTAAATAATTTTAAAGTATTTGAACTCGGCAGATTTCCAGTGAAAATGAATAAATATTTGGAAGTGTTTCCGCGTAAGGAAAATGATTTGAAATTTGTTTTCAAAAGTTTTAAAGGTGAAAAGTGATTCGAAATTTGTTTTCAAATGGTTGAAGTGTGGAAAAATATATCTCGTAAAGATATTTTTGAAAAGTAAATAATTTGGTAAATTATTTGAAATCCAGTGACTGTTGTTAATGACGATTGATAGTTAAATAGCCGACTATCAATATTGGCCTTAATCGGCAATTGAATTTCGATGCGACCGGAAGTCGAATTCCAAATGGATATTTGAAACCAACATCGAACCTTTGTGATTGTGATGGATCTTTTGTTTAAAAGATCAAAGTAGAATTGTTGTGATTTGTTTGAATCTGAATGTAACACTTATTTTAAAAATAAGCTCTCGTTATTCGGATTAGTCGTGAGAGGACTTTGTGTCATAAAACCCATTCCGAATAACGATACGAAGAAATGAGATTGCATTTGAAGATGGTGTTGAAGAACGGGTATTTTCGAAAGCGATAGGATTACCTGTCGAACGTCTCTGCACCGGGTATAAAGATTTTATCACCTTTTGTGATGGAAAGTCCGGACGTAATTAGTAAATATCCGGATTGCAAGGGCTTCTTTGGAAGTGCCTTCAGTTTCGTTCGATCCCAGAATGGACTTGTACGGATGTGTGTCTGACATTACAATTTGAGATGTAAAGCTGGTTTCTATCAAATACATTTCTGTTGGTGGCGGAGAATTTATTCTCTTAGCTTAACACCCTTCTCTGAGACGTACGAGCTCAGAGGTTATGTAGTTGATGGTTACTACTGATACATTACCAATTTGGTAATGTGGCATACGAAGTGCTGCTGATCATTTGTTGATCAAAGCGTGGATTTTGTGAAAAAGCATAGCTTGCGTACGAGACATCGTCGAACCTCATAACCCGGTAATGTTCAAAACAGGAAGAATGCAGCAAGGTTATTTGGGGATAGTGCCCCATAGGGTATGTACATTTCCTTCTGGATAGAGGTGGTATTATGGTGTGGAGCCCAGATACTTAACCTATGTGGTTGTTGAAAATTTATTTCTTTGTGGTTGTTAGTGAATCCCAGGATAAAGGTCGGTTACCACCGGGGGATGGCATACTCGTGTCAATAGTTACCAAGTTCAGAGGTAACCTGGCCTTGTGTTGGCAGAGATCCGGTTAGGTTCTCGGGGCGTCCTTCCAGAGGCGTACCCATGTGGCAATGGGAAGTTCCTTGGCCTGACCATTTGTTGGAAATCCAAACTCCAATATGCATCTTGTATGGTTTTAGTTGTAGAACCTGCCATTTACTTATGGTGGTCACCACTGTTTAGATGGTAGCTATAGTAGGCATAGTTAGGAATGTCAATGCTGGCTAAGATTTATATTATACTTTCGAAATGTATGTTTCCCTACACTTTGCACTTATAGTAATAATATCAAAGAAATTTGCGTATCAAGCATGTTTGACTATCATAAGGAGAAATCTCCTCCAATTCCGCATTTGCATTGTGTGTGTGGCGGGGGGCCTTATGGTAGTTACATTTTCTAAAAGCTTGCGGATCTATTTTAAATATATTTGTTTGTGTTAAAGATATAACTGTTTTAAGTTCTCACACCAGTCCCATGACTGACCTCGAGTTTATTGTTCCCTTCCTAAACTCTGGGTGCCCATCATTTTCTACACAGGCAGCCTAGAGTCAGGTTATTAGGTCATTCTGGAATTCAGGAAGTGCTGTGGAGCTCAAGAGGCGAGCTGGTTGGCGAAACGTATCACTTGTATATGATATTATCTTTTTCGCTGTGTACTCAGTTGTGAGGACAGGTTTATATAACTGTCCATTGTTGTATTGTGTTGTATATTGACTCTGATGATGTAATGTACAAAATGTACAATTCTTTTGATTTAAAGATTATTCATTTATCTATTATATGTTGTTCCGCTGCGACTGCGAGATTCTGATATCGTTTCTGTTGTTTTTCTTTCTTACTTACTTCTTCTATCTTTTTTTTCTTCTTAAACCCTAAGGGTTCGGTTTTCCGGCATTCGATTGTTCGGCAGGTTATACAGTGGACGTATTAATGCCGATTTTCGAAAGTCGAAAATCTTGAATCGTTACATTTGGTATCAGAGCATTTGGTTATGGGACAACCTTGGCTCTGTTGGGTCTTACTCATTAGAGATAGAGTCAGTAGTACTCTAGAATGAGTGTGAGTGTAATAATAGATATGAGCGCGTATTTGTTAGTGAATATAAAATTGTTTTGTATTATGTTGACTTATCGGTTGACTATTTATAGATTCTAGTCGGTGCAGTCTAGCTAACTATGTCGATAGGAGTTTCTAAACTTGTTAACGCTAAAATGTGAACGATAACACCCCGGTGTGTGAAGTGTAGTTGTGAAAGCACCACCCGATAGATCGGGAAAGAATTACAAGCAAGTAATAGCAGAAAAGCAGTAAACAACAACAATTTTATAGTGGTTCGGCTTAAGGGTATAGCCTACGTCCACTCTAAGTACTTTTATTAATAATCCCGTTACAAGCTGATACAATTCTTCTCAAGTACAATATACTTCAAGTTACAAGTGATTTGGAACAAGTCTTAAGCTTCAATGTCGATTAAAGTCCTTAAATCCATGTTGAAGATGTGTGGTTTCTTCGTGGAGTTCTTTGACGAATTCCTCTAATCTTGAAAGCTCTAAGTGTTGATGAAGTTCTCAATGCAGCAAGGTAACGGTGTATGAAGAGAATGTGCCAAAAGTCCTTTGAATGTTGGAGGTGGTTGCCTATTTATAGAGAGTTCTGATTCTGAAATTTTTGCCAAGTCCTAAACCGTGGCCGACTCAAGTTAAGCCGCAGCCGACTTAAGGTGAGTCGTGACCGGTCTAAGGTCGCCTCCGAGTCAACACCACCTCTTCTCAGTAACATGGCATCGGGCTTATATTAGGTCGTGGACGAGTTAACTTGGTAAGTCGCAAGTCACGGTCCAAATGATAAGTCCTGGATCGTGAACGAGATAACTGGGGAGCTGGATCGGTTGTGACTTGGGTCGGCAACTATTCTAGGTCGCCAGCTTGGTAGGGCATTAGATCGGTAACTCGGTCAAGTCACTGAGTCGGTATCTTCTGAGTCTTAGGCCAGTACCCACGTTAGGTCGGCAACTGTTTTAGCCTTAACTCGGTATTTCTCAAGTCGGTATGCCTCTCAATCCTACTAGGTCGGTAACCCTTTGAATCTTAAGTCGGTCTCCCTTGAGTCGCTGTCCCTTCTGAGTCATTAAGTCGGTAACCATTGAGTCGCCATTCATTTTAGGTCGGCAATGAGCTAAGGCTGTTGGGTCGGTATTTATGTTGAGTCGGTAGCCTCGTTGAAGTGTTAAGTCGGCATAACCCTTAGGCCTTAGGTCGGCACCCCCTGTTGAGCCTTAGGTCGGCATGCTTCTAACCGTTAGGTCGGAACCTCTTGATGCACTAGATCGGTGAGTCATGGTCAAGGCGGAGTTAACATTTGCCCCTCGAAGTATACGCCTAAATGTTAGATCGTGTGCTTCGATAGCCCTTAACCCGTCCCCTCTTAGGTCGGTAGGTCATATGCGACCTAACTGTTAGACCGTGTGTGTTGCTCCAAATTTTCCACTGCAGGGTATAAGTTAACTTTCTTCCTCTTTCTTCGTCACTTACTCTCTTGCCTGATTCCGCCATTAAAGTATTCTCAAATTCCTAGAAGCAATTTCCTTCCAACTAATCACCGATAACCTCTACCATCCATTCCGTAAGTGATTCTATTTCTCTTTCGATCGTAGATTACTTGTCGATTCATGAATCCTGTCGCTCAAACACGAATCGCCTCTTTGTGTGATGCTCCATCAAGAATACCATCGTTTTCGTAATTGGTGATCTTGAGATGATTGTTGATACAATGAAGGGGTTTATCGCCTCAGGCTCGATGGTCTTTGATGGCAAGACATCAGATCTGTGACAATTTCAAATTGTTTTAATGGGTTATTGGATTATGTGAATGAAGGCGGCTGCTGATGGAATGGTTATTGGGTTAACGGGTTGAATGTAGTGAGATGTTAGCTCGGAAGCGACTCAGTGAATTTGGGTAGCTTAACATTTGGCCGACCTTACCCTTAGATCGTAGCCAAATTAATTCTTGGGGAAAACCGCCGATTTAACCTTCTACTGATTTAACCTTGAACCGCAGCCAAGTTAATCCCTAAGTCGTGGCCGAGTTAAACCCTTAAACCGTGACCGAGTTGGCTCTTAAACCGCTGCCGAGTTAACACTTAAGCTTTGGGCATGCTGACTTTTTGAGAGCATAGATCCACTTTGAGTTTCTAACTTGAACTGCCAAACTAAGTTGCCTAAATTTTGAACTGCCCCAACTTTAAATTTGCTTGAATCTCATTGTATTATTTCACAGATCGCATTAACTTATAAGCCGCTAACCTGCTGAACATAACAAACAAAGAAAACCAAGGCGAAAATACTGCCATTGACTGCCCATGTCAGATGATAGATTAGTCAAGACAAGACAAGCAACTTAATTATATTGCATGAAATGTTTGTGAATCAATCAATTAAAGTTAAACATTAATGCAAAGTATCAATAATCTGAACTGATTTATCTGCATCAACATCTTACTTGCATATTTAGGCTTAAAACAATAGTCCCTGAATTTCATAACTAACAAATGCTTGCTAGTTTTCATTCCAGTTATATTTGTTCACTGCTTGATTGATTTTACACAACACTTCACACACTTTAGGAAACGTGCACCTTCATGTTTGAATACCCAGTTGTTTATGTAGAATGACTTCCCACCGAGAAGAAGAAGTGGTAACTCAAGAGGAAGAAACTTTTCTGATAGCTGTTCCCATAGAGAATCCTCCGGAGAGAACCTCGACTATTCTAACTTCGAGAGCGTTTATCCAGCTGCGCACTCAATTTGGCTTTGCTGAAAGTGATGTTCTTCTCCCTGGGCCAAGTGATACTGCTGACAATCCTCCCTATGGTTTTGTTGCAGTCAATCGCCAAATGTGCTTAAGTGGGGCGATTCCTCCTTTTAACGACTTCCTTCGAACTCTTCTCCTTCGGTTGACAATCTCTCCGTTTCAACTTCATCCCAATGGCTATGCCATCTTGACGGGGTTATGTGTTTTGTTTAGAAGAACTCTTGATCGCCTACCGAGTTTTGAAGAAATTCGTTATCTGTGCTCGTTTGCAAAGAGTAAAGATCATCCTTCCCTCATTATTGTGAGAAGTGCTAGAAACCGCAAGCTCATTTCCGATCTTACTGAAAGCGTTCATGGATTTTTGAACCAGTTTTTCTTTGCCCGCTGTCCCCCAGGGTTTTATGCCATCTGGAGAGTAGGAAGTAAGATTAGTGTTTCTATTTTTTCCGTTTTGAAACTTTTTCGAGATCCGAACTTTCAGTTGCTAATTTCATTCTTTGTTCCTTTCAGCACTTCCTCTCCCTTCTAGAGACCCAATTCATAAGCAAGTTTTTGAGAGGTTGAGTGCCGTGGCCACAAAAGAGAGGAGCATAAAATTTCTGTTGAGGGATGAATTTTTACATCAACATGGGCTTCTACACACTTCTCGCTCTATGCATGCTCATGAAGTTCCAACGGAAGTCCCCGATTCTCCGATAAAGACTCCTGAATCTTCGCTGGTGAAGTGCTCCACTTCTGTTGATGTTGCGGGGCCATCGGATAAACTTGCCCTGGTTATCGAGGAAGAAGAGCCTCAGGGATCCTCTCACCATTCACAAGAATCTGGTGAAAAGGCTAAGAAATCCAGTCCTGTCAAGCAAAGCAGGGACGATACCTTCGAAGGATCGAGCGACCTCTTCGCTACTTCACAAGAGATCTTCAAAGATGACCCTACTACTGCCGGGATTTCTTCTTCAGTAGTTGAAGCTACTTCTATTTTGCAACAGTCGTCGTCGACTCAAGAGTTGACGTTAACTATTACACCCACAACCACTCCCCAAATAAAGAGTGGTTCGTAGATTAATGCGCGTAGTTTGCACATCACACACACTTAGAATTTCTCACCACTTCTATGCACTTATCTTCTTGTACTTTAAAGATTTCTAAAGCTTATTATTTTAATTCCAGATTCTCCTATGGGGCGCAGCGGCTCGTACTATGATGATTTCCAGCGCTACGGGAGGCGTAGCCAGTATGATTACAGGCGTTACCTTCCTTCTTACAGAGAGTCGGATGAAGAGAGGGCCATCAGGAAAGCCGACGAGAGACGAGCATATGAAGAACGTCGCCGAAGGGAACAAGAAAGACATGATCTTCCCCACAGAGATGATGACACCCAAAAGAGAAAAGCTCATGATGAGAGAGGAAAGAGTCACATAGACGATTCTTCTAGCAAGCGGGCTAGACTTACTGAAGAAACAACTCCTTCAGCTTCTAAACATGTCCCTGCTCAATCTCCTGCTCCCGCTCGCTCCGACATTCAAGCAATCATCAACCGGCCCGCATACCAAGTCGAGCAAGGTCCTCCCACTCTTCAAAGTCGATTTCCTCAGTGGTGCCTGAGAGGGGTTCGATTTGATCTCGACTTGGTTCCCCTCGACAAACCGGCTATGCTGCGAAATCTTGATGCTGTCAGGACCGATATCGAAAGAATGTCGACTTGGCAAAAACTCATCGACGAACTTCAGAGGGTTAACCGAGCCAATCTCGAGGCCATGCTAACAATGGAGAATGATAAGGCTGAGTGGCAGAAGACTCTTGAACAGCATGACGCCGAAATGAGAAGTATTGCTTCCTACAATGAAAAGTTGGAAGCGGAAGTAGAAAAACTTAAGGAAGAATTAGCTACTTCATCTACTTTCCATTCACAAAAGGAGAGCATGCTTCAGCAACAAGTACGAGATGCGCATGCCAGTCAAAGAGCAGTCGATGAATAAGCTTGCACACAAGGAAAAGGTCATAGAAGAATATCGTGCTGAAACTGTACAACTGCGAGAACAGACCGGCTCTCAAAGCTTGGAGATAGAGTTGTTAAAAACTCGACTTGCTATGGCCGAAAAGGAGCGCGACGAAGCTGTTGCTGGTAAACTTGCGGCCGAAGAGGCTCATCAAGCAACCAAAGCTGACATTAGCTCCACATTATTCGATTTTTATCTGCACAGCATTTTGGGACGTGGCAGCCTTGCCTTTCTAGGCCCCAAGTATGAAATCACACTGGCTGAAGTTTGGGAGGCAGCACTTGATATGCTCGGTGGTAAAGGTGCTGGATATGCTGAGTCAGCCCTGGAAGAGCATTATCTTGATGATGAGGCCCGTGCCGCTCTTGCCAAGGGAAAGGAGCAGCTTGCCAGAGTGCGGGCCGGGATGGCGGAAGAGGAGCGTTCTGAAAAAGAAGTACCGCCTACTACCTCTGAACGTCCTCTAGTTTCTCCCGAGGTGGACATTACAGGCTCTAGTGCTCATTCGCCGCCTCCTACAAAAACCGGGGTAATTACCCCTACTGATGAAGAGGCTTTGGAGGACATTGGGGCTCAGAATTATGAGATTGAACTGACGAAGCCAATATCTTCAGGTAATTTCGACATTGGTCCGATTCAGGTGGATTGCCTGCTTATTTCTCAAAAATTTGATGAGCTTCTCGATTACCTCTTGAATCTCGATGAACCCACATCTCCCTTCTTTCGGGAAGATACTAACATTTTCAATTTTTCTTCTTCTACAGTTGAAACAACAAGTGCCGTGCAGACTTCGCCTTCTCTGGTTATTCCTCCTCCATCTCTTCAGGTGACTCCTCCTTCTGCTTCACAACCTGGGTCACAAGAGGAGAAAATTGAGGCTCTTCATGGTTTGGATGACCCTGTTGCCTCGCAGGAGCAAAAAGATGAGGGACTCGAAGGAGGTGAGATCTCTCCGGAGCGGACTCCTTCTGACGACGTAGTTTTGTCCGCTCTCGTTACTCCGGGGAGTGAGTCTTCTTCGCAGAGAAGAAAGAAGCATGGGACATCGAAGAGGAGGGGGAAGAAAATTATCACCACTGAAGAGGAACCGGAAATTGCGCCAGTTGCACCTCCCTCCCCTTCTTCCCTTATGCCTTCAGACCAACCTAAAAGACCCGAAAAGCTAACCACTCGGCCGGGTAAAGGGTCTAAAGGCGGCAAGAAGAAATGAAGAGTTGAGCTTTTTGATTCCTTTTTTGTGTAATGGTCGGATGTTGTGCAGGCACCGGCCCCTGCTTTTTATTTTGAAACCTGTATCTGCAATATCTGCAATTGAATAAAATGATTCTTTATTTGTACAGACTTTTGTTTGAATTTGAGAATGCATTTATTTTTGCACAAGTTTATTTATACGATGTTGCGGTGAGCTTGTGGTATGTTGTTTGAGCGTACTTTACCGACATAGTTATACCGCTTTGTATGTAACTATACCATGTTGCCCCTATACCATGAGCCTACTGCAATATCGTATACTTTGAGGGGACTTGCACTCTCGTTTTCTAAAGAATAATTACTTCATTCTCGAAGAGAATTTTCGTAGAGTGCAACTTCCTTCATATAAGCTTCTACGCTTTGTCCTTCGAAGAAATCACTTTTTCCTTTTGCGTATGTATATATTTTGCCAAGTGAATTCTTCTATGTGGTAAAGCGGACCTCTGAACGTACTTTAACTTTCTTTCCCCTTTTCTTTTTCTTTTTTTTTTAGAATAGGTAAAGTCATCAAGTACGCTCTTGATGAGGATTTTTCTTTTTTCTTTTAGTAAAAATTTGTGCCTCTGAGGAGAGATTTTTTCACGTTTCAACACTTGGAAGTTTTATTTCAATCTTGGTGAAACGTGTTCCTCAAAGAGTTGTGCCTTTGAAGAAAGCCTTTTCACGTTTCAGCACTTGGAAGTTTTATTTCAATCTCGGTGAAACGTGGGCTTCTGAAGAGGTCTTTCTTTTTGATTGTGTCCCCGGGAGGGGGTTGTACCTCTGAGGAGGGATTTCTCACGTTTCAACACTTGGAAGTTTTATTTCAATCTTGGTGAAACGTGTACCTCCAAAGAGTTGTGCCTTCGAAGAAAGCCTTTTCACGTTTCAACACTTGGAAGTTTTATTTCAATCTCGGTGAAACGTGGGCTTCCGGGAAGGTCTTTATCTTGTTTTGCATTTCAACTTTGGTGAAGTGAAATTCCGAAGAGCGGTTACGACACTTCAACTCTTGGTGAAATGGGCCTCCGAAGAGGGCTTTTATTTTGTTTACATTTCAACTCTGGTGAAGTGAAATTCCGAAGAGCGGTCATAACACTTCAACTCCTGGTGAAATGTGCCTCAGAGAGGGTTTTCATCGCCTGGAAGTTACTCTCTCATGGTTGGAGGGTCATGACTCCTCCAATCTTTTTTGTTGAGTAGAGAACTTTCTTTTTTGTGGCGTATGACCCATTAGAGGTCTTTATCCTCCGAAGAGTCGTGCCTCCGAAGAGGACTTGTGCTGCCGATGATAGCTTTTGGTTGTATTCTTGTCTTCTTGCTTATGCCTTTTCAGCGATCCTTTTTTTTTCTTTTCAAGTTTTCATTCCCCTTTTCTCGCAAGTAGCTTGTTTAATCCAAGGAAGCGTACTTCATTGTCAGGCAAGTTCGTGAGAACGGGCACTAGCTTCCTAATTGGATGTTTGTTCGTTCAAACAATCTCAATTTATTAGCAAGGGCTCGTTTCTATCGAAATCATAAGCCGTTCAATTGAAGTATTTCCTATCTAGGATTTGAATTCGGGGCCTTTATGACTTGAAATTTGTTTGTTGAATGATGGTGAGAATCACTCGGTCTTATTATGCGCAAGTTTTATTTCCATTGTCTGCAAAAATTTAAATCGATATTTCAGCAATACATTTTATGTACTTTTATATCGAAAATAAAGCAAACATGTAATAATAATAAAGAACACAAGATTTATAGTGGTTCGGCCAGAAATTTGGGCCTACATCCACTTTATATTCATTCATTATTCACTTGCATTAGTTTTACAATTGCTCTCAATTACAAGAATCATACATCCACAACTCTTTTACATTATTTTAACAAAATTTTCAAGTAAAATATGGACGCAAGTGATTGCTGTTCCATGCCCTTGGAATTTGAACTCCTTCAACAGTAGTGAGTTTGAATGTGCCGTCAAGAAGCTTCTGACCTATCACATATGGTCCTTCCCAATTGGGCCCAAACACACCTGTCGCGGTCATAATTCTTTTCAGGACTAGATCTCCAATTTCAAAGCTGCGTTGACGAACTTTGGAATTGAAATGTCTGGCTATCCTTTGCTGATGAGCTGCAACTCTGAGATTAGCTTCGTCTCTTTTTTCATCAAGGAGATCTAGCGCTTCAAGTTGTAGCTTTTCATTTTCTGCTTGATTGAAATGGATTCTTCTGTGTGAAGGGACCTCTGCTTCAACCGGAATCATTGCTTCCGATCCGTATGCTAACGAAAAAGGAGTATGCCCAGTCGCAGTTTTGTGAGTAGTTCTGTATGCCCATAGTGCAAGTGGTAGTTTATCGACCCAACCACCTTTTGCTCTTTCGAGTTGCTTTTTGATGGTTGATTTGATGATCTTGTTCACTGCTTCCACTTGCCCGTTTGCCTGCGGATGAGCTACTGCCGAAAAGCTTTTCTGGATTTTGAATCGTTTGCAAAAATCCTGGAATTCCTCGCTTTCAAATTGAGTACCATTGTCTGTGATTATTTTCTGAGGCACACCGTATCTGCAAATGATATTCTTGGTCACAAAGCTTATCATTTTCTTAGAAGTGATAGTAGCCAATGGTTCAGCTTCAGCCCATTTAGTAAAGTAATCAACTGCAACAATAGCATATTTAATCCCTGATTTGGCAGTTGGTAGCGGCCCAATGAGATCCATTCCCCAAATCGCAAACGGCCATGGACTGACCATCTGTGTGAGTTCGGTAGAAGGTGCTCTAGGAATTTTGGCAAATCTTTGGCATCTGTCACATTTTCGGGAGTAATCTGCAGCATCTCGATTAATTTCTGGCCAAAAATATCCGCATCGGAGAATTTTCTTTGCTAATGTTTGACCACCTGAATGATCACCACATTCTCCTCCATGCACCTCAGCTAGGATTGTTTTGGACTCTTCCCGGGATACACATCGAAGCAATGGCATTGAGAATCCCCGTGTGTACAATCGGCCATCCTGAATTACATAGTGAGAGGCTTTCCTTAGTAGCTTTCGTCTTTCTATCGAATTTTCTGGCAGAGAACCTCTGAGTAGGTAGTCCAGTATTGGAGTCATCCATGACTCTTGTTCTTGAGATACATTCATAATCCAGTCAATATCCATCTCGTCTATACTTGGTGCTGAAAGGACTTCTACAGGGACCAATCCCAATAGTTGAGCTTCAGCAGAACTTGAATACTTTGCGAGGGAATCTGCCTTCATATTCTCTTCCCGAGGAATGTGGCTTATTGAATAGTGATCGAGTTCACATAGGAGTTCCCAAGCCTTTGACAAGTAGGAGGGCAAGTTTCCACCTTTTGTTTGAAATTCCTTCTTGACTTGGCATACAATAAGCTGAGAATCACTGAAGATCTGTAATGCTCGAATGTTTAGCTCTTTAGCGATTTTCAGACCTGCAATAAGAGCTTCATATTCTGCTTCATTGTTTGTTGAAGGAAATTCCAATCTTAGTGCATAACATAATGATCGACCTTCAGGAGTTTCAAGTACCACTCCGGCTCCAGAACAGTAGTCATTTCTTGCGCCATCAACATACATCTTCCACTGGATTGGGGAATCATTGATCGTTTCTTCCTCACCATTATCTTTCTCTGTGAATTCTGCAATGAAATCAGCTAAAGCTTGTCCGTTGATTGCTTTTCGGGGTTGATAAGTGATGTCATATTGACTGAGTTCAATGTTCCATTTTAGAAGGCGACCCGAAGTTTCAGGGCGAAATAGGACTTGCTTTAGAGGTTGATCAGTAAGTACCCTGATAGGATGAGCTTGGAAATATTGCCTCAGTTTCCTTGATGCAACTAGTAGGCAATAGGCGAGTTTTTCCAACTTGGAGTAATTCAGCTCTGCCCCAGTGAGTCTTTTGCTGATATAGTAAACCGGATGTTGAATCCTTTTGTCTTCCCGTATCAGCGCTGCACTTAGAGCATGAGATGATACTGCCAAGTATATAAGAAGATCCTCACCATTGCCTGGCCTAGAAAGTATCGGAGGCGTTTCCATATGACGGATCAACTCATCGAAGGCTTTTTGGCATTCGGAAGTCCATTCAAAAGTCTTCTTTCCTTTCTTCAGGGCGTCAAAGAATGGGATGCATTTATCAGTGGCTTTGGAAATGAACCGACTCAGGGCGGCGACCTTTCCGTTGAGACTCTGCAATTTCTTCTTCGTTCTAGGAGCTTTAACTTCTTTTAAGGCAGTAATTTGAGCTGGACTAGCCTCAATGCCCCTAGCACTAACAATGAAACCTAAGAACTTTCCGGACTCGACCCCAAATGTACATTTCAGAGGGTTAAGCTTCATTCTGTATTTCCGGAGGGCTGCGAACATTTCTGCTAAGTGTTCAATGTGATCCGCTGCTTTCTTAGACTTCACTAACATGTCGTCGACGTAGACTTCCATAGTTTTGCCCAATTGCGGTTTGAACATAGCATTAACAAGTCTTTGGTAGGTTGCCCCTGCATTTTTCAATCCGAAGGGCATAACTCTGTAGCAATAAAGACCAACATCGGTGATAAAGCTCGTGTCCTCCTGATCAGGTTCATGCATCATGATCTGGTTGTATCCGGAGTAGGCATCCATGAAAGACAACAACTCATGCCCCGCTGTTCCATCTACCAGTTGGTCGATCCTGGGCAAAGGGAAGCAATCTTTGGGGCAAGCCTTGTTTAGATCAGAAAAATCGATGCACACTCTCCACTTTCCATTAGCTTTCTTGACCAGCACAGGATTTGAAACCCAATTCGGATATGTAGATTCTTTGATGAAGTTATTTTCCATGAGTCGATCAACTTCTTCTTTTAATGCTGCTGACCTTTCTGGACCTTGGGTTCTTCTTTTCTGTTTAACTGGCGTAAACTTCGGGTCAATATTCAGAGCGTGTACTGCAACTTCTGGAGATATTCCACACATATCGGCATGAGTCCAAGCAAAGACATCCAGATTTGCTTTCAGGAAAGATATCAAGATATTCTGAATTGACACATTAAGCTGTGAACCCACATTCAACACCTTATTTGGGTCCTTCGGGTCAACAGGTACCGGAACTGTCGTTTCCACCGGTACCACTCTATTCTCCCCTGCACTGGCTTTTCTGGGATCCATTTCTTTCCGTGCCCCGCTGTGCTCGCCAGTGCAGGGTCCGCCCCGTAATTGCTACAAGGCTGGTTCCTTGATGCGGACTGGGGTTGCCGCATCCTTTCCCATTTCTCTTTTTCTTGACTCTCGCAGTTCTGTCAAATAGCACTCTCGCGCAGCATTTTGATCCCCTTTTATAACTCCTACTCCATTGTCAGTAGGGAATTTAATAGTGAGGCACCACGGGGCTAGGATAGCTTTGAATGCTGCGAGTGTTGGACGGCCAAGAAAAGCATTATAAGCAGAAAACTCATCGACAATCACAAATGTTTGCTTGCGGACCACTTTCCTTTCTGCTTCCCCAAGTTCTACAAGCAGATCGATGGTCCCAATTGGTTGCTTTGGCTCCCCAGTGAAGCCAGCGATCTTCTGTGATGAGGCTTGTACATCGATCATAGGGATTTTCATCTGGTCAAATGTCTTCTTGAAGAGGATATTACATGATGCTCCGCAGTCAATGAGGACTCTTCTGACAATGGCCGGTCCAATACCAGCCGAGATGACCAAGGGATCTAGGGTAGGAGCTTCTATACCCGTGGAATCTCTGGCTCTGAAAACAATATCATCGCTGAAAGTTTTCTGTTGTTTCAGGGGCGTAGTGTCTTCTAAAACAAAGACGTCTTCTTCGGCTGGAGCATATTTCAAAGCCCTGGAATATCTCTCCATCTCACCCCAGCTCTTGCCAGCTGGGTGAGGCCCTCCTGTAATGACATTGATAACGGGCCTTCCAGATTCATGTCCCGTAGCTTTCTCACCTGTCCTAGGCTGATGAACAGGAACCTGTTGCCCCTGACTTGACGATGCAGGATTGTTGCTATTCTTCTTCACAAATTGCTGCAGTTTGTTTTCTCTTAGCAACTCTTCAATCAGATTTTTCAACTGGCGGCATTCATCAGTCTCATGACCGGGTTGATTGTGGAAGCGGCAGAATTTCCCACTCTGTATGGCTTTTTTCCCGGTTCTCAAAGGGATAGGTTTAGGGAAATCGACGGAATCTTTAGTGGCAAGGTAGATGTGCTCCGGCGTATGTGATAATGGAGTATATTCTGATGGCTTGAAGGATCGGGGCTTCTTCAGATTACCCTGTTTCTTCCCATTATTATTCTCCCTTTTTTGCCCCACCGATTCATTCTTGCGTGGAGCGACAGTGTTGTCTTCTGCTTTCCCCAACACTGTCTTTACTGGTAAAGGACGGCTTTCCAAGCGAATGAATTCATCTGCTTTTTTGTAGAACTTTTCGAGAGAGGTTGGCTCCTTCATATTTAACCATTTCCCAAATTCGCTTGATTTATCAATAGCCCTCATCAGATAAGTCAATATCATTTGTGGTTCAGCATTGTCCACCTCAGCCAGCGCTATATTAAAGCGGTTCAAGAAAGATCTGATAGACTCACCAGGATTCTGCTCTAAACTCGACAGTGACATGATGTCCTTGGCCTTCGAAGCATATAGTCTAAACTGCTCCTTGAATTTTCTGGTCAAGTCTGAAAACTGATTGATAGATCGGACTGGCAACTTGGTGAACCATAGTAGAGCCACACCTTCCAGGTATACGGGGAAATATTGACACTTTATTTCGTCAGAGGCTCTAGCACCTGTCATGTGCCAATCATATTTATACAAGAATTCATTCGGATCACTTGTCCCTTTGTAAGCTGGAATAATCGGAGGGACAAACTTCCTTGGAAATTCCGCCTTTAAGATTTTTTCAGTAAACGGAGTTTTACTTGGGGCGAAACCCCATTCCTTCTCATCTTCAACCCTTTGCATACTTTCTTTCATGATCTGCCGGACCATTCCAGAAAGATATTCCTCATCATGCCGAGTTCTAGATCCACCAGCCTCAGGAACTGCCTGCTCAAAGGGACTAGTAGCCCTTTCAGGAGCATTCCTTTCATTAACATCATGAACGTTGCCAGCTAGTTCCTTTCATTACCAGCCGGTTGATTGTTTGCCCCAAGTAAGTCGTTTAACTTATTCAGAATCAGAGCATTCTGGGCACTTTGAGCCTCTAATTGTGCATTTTGGGCGTTTATCTGCAGGTTTAGCCCTAGAATCACAGCATCCAACTCCGCTTTCGTAACTCCAACAGACGGAGTGGGTTGATTAGGTACAGGGGAAGCGGAGGTTCCCTCTTGAATGTTTCCAGATCTGACAGATCTACTTTTCCTTCCAGGAGCCATAATCTCAGATAGACTTCTGGTTTTTAAGGAAATTCTTTCTTCAAATCTCTGTGAAGCAATGATGACAGTTTTCCTGAGTTGGGTTCTCAGTGAAAGCACCAAAAATGTTAACGCTAAAATGTGAACGATAACACCCCGGTGTGTGAAGTGTAGTTGTGAAAGCACCACCCGATAGATCGGGAAAGAATTACAAGCAAGTTATAGCAGAAAAGCAGTAAACAACAACAATTTTATAGTGGTTCGGCTTAAGGGTATAGCCTACGTCCACTCTAAGTACTTTTATTAATAATCCCGTTACAAGCTGATACAATTCTTCTCAAGTACAATATACTTCAAGTTACAAGTGATTTGGAACAAGTCTTAAGCTTCAATGTCGATTAAAGTCCTTAAATCCATGTTGAAGATGTGTGGTTTCTTCGTGGAGTTCTTTGACGAATTCCTCTAATCTTGAAAGCTCTAAGTGTTGATGAAGTTCTCAATGCAGCAAGGTAACGGTGTATGAAGAGAATGTGCCAAAAGTCCTTTGAATGTTGGAGGTGGTTGCCTATTTATAGAGAGTTCTGATTCTGAAATTTTTGCCAAGTCCTAAACCGTGGCCGACTCAAGTTAAGCCGCAGCCGACTTAAGGTGAGTCGTGACCAGTCTAAGGTCGCCTCCGAGTCAACACCACCTCTTCTCAGTAACATGGCATCGGGCTTATATTAGGTCGTGGACGAGTTAACTTGGTAAGTCGCAAGTCACGGTCCAAATGATAAGTCCTGGATCGTGAACGAGATAACTGGGGAGCTGGATCGGTTGTGACTTGGGTCGGCAACTATTCTAGGTCGCCAGCTTGGTAGGGCATTAGATCGGTAACTCGGTCAAGTCACTGAGTCGGTATCTTCTGAGTCTTAGGCCAGTACCCACGTTAGGTCGGCAACTGTTTTAGCCTTAACTCGGTATTTCTCAAGTCGGTATGCCTCTCAATCCTACTAGGTCGGTAACCCTTTGAATCTTAAGTCGGTCTCCCTTGAGTCGCTGTCCCTTCTGAGTCATTAAGTCGGTAACCATTGAGTCGCCATTCATTTTAGGTCGGCAATGAGCTAAGGCTGTTGGGTCGGTATTTATGTTGAGTCGGTAGCCTCGTTGAAGTGTTAAGTCGGCATAACCCTTAGGCCTTAGGTCGGCACCCCCTGTTGAGCCTTAGGTCGGCATGCTTCTAACCGTTAGGTCGGAACCTCTTGATGCACTAGATCGGTGAGTCATGGTCAAGGCGGAGTTAACAAAACTCTTAAACAAGATAAACCGACACAGTATTGTTTTAGGGTAAATGTAATAATTTTTCCCAGACTATTTCGTAAATAAAAGGAATGATTTTTAGAAAATTATTATGGTTGCTTGGTTGTTAGGAAGTGATAATATTAAACTATTATCATTGATTATTGAATAAGAATTGAAATCATAACAAAGAACTAAGAAAATAAAAATCCATATACAAATGAAATTTGAGAATGTAAATTATAAATGTGAATTATAATTTGAAATGGAATTCCAGAGTAATATTTGAAAACAAATTTAAAGAATTTGAAAATTTGAGATTTGGGAATTTTAAATTCTTTGGAGTTTGAAAATGATTTTCAACGATTTTGGAAAATTGTTTTGAAGGGAAGAAAGCACTAAACTCTTTTCGGTTAGTGGAAAATAATTTCGACGATGATCGCGACATCATCGGTGTTCATTTTCGAGTTTCCATGAGAGGAATTGCTGCCGATTTATAATTAAATGGAAGTTGTTTGTGAAATTGAGTTTGGTTTTGGAAATTCAGAAGATAATTTGAATAGATTTCAAAAATAATTTTTGAAAGATTGAAAAGACTCTGGAATGTTATATAAAATGTTTATGGAATAATAAATAAGTTTGGATGACTTAGGAAATTCAGATTTAAACTGAAATTGACCCGAGTTAATTGGAATAAAGGTGAATTTTAGAAGTATGATGGACTAAATGATTGGAATACAATTATTAAGTTGGAAAATAAATTGTGAATGAATAAATAAAATTTGCAATTGCAAGTGCAAGAATATGAAATTGAACGATGAAATTCATTTCGGTTTTGTAAGTAAATAGAACTGGAATTGGAATTGAATTTGATTTGTGAAAAACAAAGTGAAGTATTAAACTAAAATTAGTAAGTGCAACTAATTGAAGAATGACTAAATGGATAAGGTTTAAAATGAATTGAATCCAATATTTTTTTTATGAAAGTAAATTGCATTCATATAGAATTGGAAATCCAGTGTAATATATGTAAGTGAAACCAAACGATAAAATGGTTAAACAATTTTTGTTAAGCAAAATGAGATATGAATTTGAATAAGTGATGAAATTTGACTTTGTTAAAAGTTAAATAGAATTTATTTTAGAATTGGAATCTGAATTGGATTTATAAGTGGAAATTTAAGTTAAGTTAAACAAATGATGTTTGAAATGGAATATAACTTAAGTAATGTTGAATGAAGTTGATTTTGGTATCGAAGTATATTGATAAAGTGAAGTGATGAATATGAACTTGAGTTATATCAACCTTATTTGTTAAATGAATTAGCAATTGAATTAATAAATGGATTGAATATTAATCAATCTAATATAAATGAATTGATATGGAATAAGGGATGTAAATGTTAATTCATTAAAAACTAGTAAATTGGAAATTGAATACTTGAATGGAAGTCAATTTAATATCAACCAATTGGAATTAAAAGTGTTAAACCAAATTGAATGTGAATTTTATAATTTGGTTATGTTGGTTATGATTTGGTTGTTATATGATTGTTAGTTGATTGTATATAATTCATTAGTGTTAATGAAATTGAATTGATAAATGGAAAGCTATGTAATTGAATTTGAATTGAAAGTGAACTAATGTAAATTAGTTGTAAGCAATTAAAATTTGTATCGAAACCTTATAAATTGCTTATGGGAATTATTTTGATTGAGTTGCTGGTGAAAACTATATGTTTTCTATTGACAATTAGTGAAATGTAAATGAATTTCCTATATATGTCACTTACATGTTTAAATTGAGTAAGTACTGGTACCGTGGCTGTAGTTGGCTGGATTTGGTCACGCTAAAATGCTAATAAATAACTGCTTTGCTTAAAAATGCTAAAACGGTAAGCCTACGCAGTAAAAATAGGAAATATGAACTGTTTTTCTGTTTTCCGACTGTGTGGGTCGATGTATATATATTTATATCTATTGTGATATTGCAAAAGCTCCTCCGTACAATGGAGACTCTGCCAAAAATTTTCGTAATTTTTGGGAGTTACAAAAATTTTGAAAATTTTTAGAAAATTATTGTTAACGAAAAGTCAATTTCTAAATTGAAATGAAAATGTAGGATTTGAAAACTTAGTAAAGTTATTGTAAGAAGTTTAACTATGGATTTTGGAAAAGTTAAAATGTTTAAATGAATTTGAAATTTAATTTAAACAAATGGTTTTGAAAAGTTAATGGATTATGTAACTTTTTCTTACTTGGCAATTTCGAGGACGAAATTCTTTTAAGTGGGGAAATTTGTAACGTCCCAGAATTTCTATCATTTGAAATTCGTATATTTAATTGATTTTTAATATTAACAAGTAAAATTTGTTAGTCGAATAAATTTTATTTCGAATATCTAGATTAATTGGATAGTTAAATCGATAATTTAATATTTGAAATTGCAGAAATAATTGGAAATTGGGTATAGTGTGATTATAATTGATTTTTAAAGTTGTATTAAATCATATTGGAGTTTGAATGATGTTATAGAACTTTTAAAATTGAATTCAAAGTTAATTTGTGGAAATTGAATATTTTAATATTTAATTGACGAGTAAAAATAGTTATTTTTCAAACAGTCTCGGATTTCAACGAAACCAATTTCATTGGATCCGTAATATTAAATTATTATAAGATTTCAAATTTCGTGTCAATCGGATTTACGGTTTGTCCGGGGCAAGCTAAAATGCGTAGAAATCAGTTTAAGTGAATTTTAAATTTAAAATAGTCGATTTGAAAACCTATCTTTCAAATATGATCGAATTGGCTCCCGATATATATTCCATTGCATTCGGAATATGGGTAAAACATTATAAACGCCAAGCGGCACGCTTCGTTTCGAGTTCGAAATTTTTTGGGATGAATAGTGTCGTCAAACTTTCTATAAAAGGACATTAGAATTTCACATTTGCTAAAAACCTAGAGAACCAAGGTCAGCTACCACCCTATCAATTAATGGCCAGAAAATCGCCTCCTTCCTCCTCGTTTTTCTTCATATCTACGCATTAATTCAAAAAACTTCCAACTACAACTTTGTAGAGCGCGACAAGATCTATCTTTTCAATGGCTACGATCGTAAATAGCGCGACGGATCGACCCCAATTCATGTTCAAAGGCACATCGTTCGTGAACGAATTCGACGACATCAGGGCGATCGAGTTTGATGGTGTTGCGGCCGATGGTGGCTCTTGCGTTGGGCTTCGAAACCCTTGTCGTCGATCGTCTTCAGGCGGCCTATTGGTCGCGTTAATTCCAGCAAAGGGGCAGCTATGGGTTATGATCGGCTCAAAATAACCTGGAGTTGGAGAAGAAGGGCCGAACGACCATGATCTGATGTTACAAAATCGTGCGGCCCAGGATCTACCTAGGTTAAAAATAAAAACTAAAAGTTGAAATTATTATTAATAAATTCGTTCAATCTTTAAAACTGTATAACTTTTTGATACGAGGTCCGTTTCGCACGAAACGAGTTGCGTCGGGTTCGTATTGACGGGCACTACATTATGGATCTGGTTTGGAATCGATTGGAGCTAGTGATAATTTTGGGTAAAATTAAACGTGTGTTTAATTTTATTCCGAACGAAACACTACAACTGTTATTGGAAGAAAGGTGAGAACTTCTCACTCAATCGAATTTATTTCGATTTAAATTATAAATAGTTAAATTTAAAATAGCTTGATTGTGTGATTAAATGATGGTTGCTATTTGTTGTATTGAGATAGACCCAATACGCTGCATATTAGGCGGAGGTTATTATATTAAACACATATACCGCGGTATTCCACCTTGAAGTGGAATTGGTATTATATATGTACTTGGAGTTGATTTCCCGCATTATATAGCGGATGAGACCCTATTGGGCCGCATAATAGCAGATGATATTTTATATAAACCCATGTACCGCGATATCCCGTCTTGAAATGGGATTGGTATTGTGCTAACATCTGTGGATGCAGGGAAACAGGTTGGAGGGATCCAACTGGATTCCTCAAATAATTGAATTTGTTTCAATGTTGTGTGTTTATTATTTATAATCTTTGTGTGATTATCTTTGTGATTGAAATCGTCGAATGCTAAAATTTAGCCAAATAAAATTTTGGTATCGTTGGATACCGGAAATAAATAAAAAATTGATTTTTGAAAATTCAAGTTGAAAGTTTATATTAAAATTTATTTTTGAGAATTGAATAAATTTAAAATAAGGAATTCTAAAATAATAAAGTTTTACTTATAATCTTATTGAATAAAATTTCAAAATATGGGAAAAGCTTTAATAAATGGATTTCGGGTAATAATATTCAAAGGTTGAAGAATTTATTCAAAATACGGTTTTTAAAGAGTTTGAAAAATAAAAGAATTTGTTTTCTTTAAAAGGAATTTATTTTTAAAAGGAAATAAATTTAAAAAAATCCATTTGGAAATTTATTTGGTGTTTTCAAAAGAATTTAGAATCAATTTGAAAATTGATTTGGGGTTTAGTAGAAATTGATTTCAATTTGAGATTTGAATGAAATTCACTTGGTGTATAATTTCTTGGAAAAAATCAATATGGAATTTGATTTGGTTGTTTTTGAAATCAAATGAAAATTTAATTGTTGTTGAAAGTGAATATTTGAAATCAGTTTTAAAATCGTCTATCAGTGGATATTTGGAAATTTAAATTCACCATGGAATTTATAAAGGGAAGGGAAATTTGTTTAAAAATAAACATTTATTTATTTTTGAATTATGGAAATAAATTTACAGATTTGGAATGTAAATTTAAAGTAAATTGGTAAGGATTTATTAAATTGGTTTAAATGAACCATTTTGAAATGAAAGTGTATTCTCCCTGGAATGCCGAATAAAACTTCTGAATAGCTTTGAAAGATATATACATATACATATATATATATATATATATATAATTCTAGAATGAGTTTTGAAAAGGATACTTTGGAGAAATTAACTTCTTAAATTATTTTAAATCCTTTAAGTAAAGATTTGTTAAGTTGATATAGAAATGATTATTTCTAAGATTTAATCAATAATTGTTTTAGAAAATAGTTATTTAAATAGTTATACTCTATCTACTAATTTTATTTTGAAAATTAGTTTGGACTTAAGTTATATGTAATATTGTTATAATATTTTAATAGCTAATATTTTTAGTAAAGTGTTTAAAGAAAAATAGTTTTATTTCAAAGTTTTTTCGCGGTATATTTTGGATAAGTGTTATAAATTATTTTAAAGTAGTTTGAACTCAGCAGATTTCCAGTGAAAATGAATAAATATTTGGAAGTGTTTCCGCATAAGGAAAATGATTTGAAATTTGTTTTCAAAAGTTGTAAAGGTGAAAAGTGATTTGAAATTTGTTTTCAAATGGTTGAAGTGTGAAAAAATATATCTTGTAAAGATATTTTTGAAAATTAAATAATTTGGTAAATTATTTGAAATCCAGTGACTGTTGTGAATGACGATTGATAGTTAAATAACCGACTATCAATATTGGCCTTAATCGACAATTGAATTTCGATGCGACCGGGAGTCGAATTCCAACAGGATATTTGAAACCCACATCGAACCTTTGTGATTGTGACGGATCTTTTGTTTAAAATATCAAAGTGGAATTGTTGTGATTTGTTTGAATCTGAATGTAATACTTACTTTAAAAATAAGCGCTCGTTATTCGGATTAGCCTGGGAGAGGACCTTATGTCAAACTCATTCCGAATAACGATACGATGAAATGGGATTGCATTTGAAGATGGTGTTGAAGACCGGGTATTTTCGGAAGCGAAAGGATTACCTGTCGAATGTCTCTGCACCGGGTTGCTCCAGTATAGAGATTTTATCACCCTTTGCGATGGGAAGTCCGGACGTGATTAGTGAATATCCGGATTGCAAGGGTTTCTTTGGAAGTGCCTTCAGTTCCGTTCGATCCCAGAACGGACTTGTATAGATGTGTATCTGACATTACAATTTGAGATGTAAAGCTGGTTTCTATCAAATACATTTCTGTTGGTGGCGGAGAATTTATTCTCTTAGCTTAACACCCTTCTCTGAGACGTACGAGCTCAGAGGTTATGTAGTTGATGGTTACTAGTGATACATTCCCAATTTGGTAATGTGGCATACGGAGTGCTGCTGATCATTTGTTGATCAAAGCATGGCTTTTGTGATAAGCGTAGCTTGCGGATGAGACTTCATCGAACCTCACAACCCGATAATGGTCAAAACAGGAAGAATGTAGCAAGGTTATTTGGGGATAGCGCCCCCACAGGATATGTGCATTTCCTTCTGGATAGAGGTGGTATTATGGTATGGAACCCAGATACTTAAACTCTGTGGTTGCTGCAAATTTATTTCTTTGTGGTTGTTGGTGAATCCCGGGATAAAGGTCGGTTACGACCGGGGGATGGCATACTCGTGTCAGTGGTTACCTAGTTCAGAGGTTACCCGGCCTTGTGTTGGCAGAGATCCGGTTAGGTTCTCGGGGCGTCCTTCCAGAGGCGTAACCATGTCGCAATGGGAAGTTCCTTGGCCTGACCATTTGTTGAAAATCCAAACTCCAATACGCACCTTGTACGGTTTTAGTTGTAGAACCTTCCATTTACTTATGGTGGTCACCACTGTTTAGATGGTAGCTATGGTAGGCATAGTTAGGAATGTCTATGCTGGCTAAGATTTATATTATACTTTCGAAATGTTTTCCTACACTTAGCACTTATAGTAATAATATCAAAGAAATTTGCGTATCAAGCATGTTTGACTATCATAAGGAGAAATCTCCTCCAATTATGCGTTTGCATTGTGTGTGTGGCGAGAGGCCTTATGGTAGTTACATTTTCTAAAAGAATTGCGGATCTATATTAAAATATTTCTTTGTTTGTTTTAAATATATAACTGTTTTAAGTTCTCACACCCGTCCCATGACTGACGTTGAGTTTATTGTTCCCTTCCTAAACTCTGGGTGCCCATCATTTTCAACATGGGCAGCCTAGAGTTAGGTTATTAGGTCATTCTAGAATTCAGGAGGTGCTGTGGAGCTCAGGAGGCGAGCTGGTTGGCGAAATGTATCACTTGTATATGATATTATCTTTTCCGTTGTGTACTAAGTTGTGAGGACAAGTTTATATAACTGGCCATTATTGTGTTGTGTTGTATATTGACTCTGGTGATGTAATGTATAAAATGTATAGTTCTTTTGATTTAAAGATTATTCATTTATCTATTATATGTTGTTCCATTGCGACTGTGAGAATCTGATATCGTTTCTGTTGTTTTTCTTTCTTTCTTACTTCTTCTATCTTTTCCTTCTTCTTAAACCCTAAGGGTTCGGTTTTCCGGCATTCAATTGTTCGGCCGTTGATACAGTGGACGTATTAATGTCGATTTTGGAAAGTCGAAAATCTTGAATCGTTACATCTTCACTTCTAGTTTGATACTTGCCTAACAATATACAGTTAACCGCCAAACAATAATATCACTTCCAACCCCTTCATATTGCCTCTGCGCATCAACATTATCACCCGTGAATCTATCACAGCAATACATATCATCATCATATACCACCATTGTCATTACTTGCAACTTCCGTACAATCTTCCATCCTTTATTGACTTACAACCTCCAACTACCATCTGCCAATACTTCCACCATTTCGACCATTCACTCCTTCACATTGCTTTTGTTATATCCAATACCATCAACATTCACTGACATTCACAACACTTTCCTCCCTCTGACAATACCCAAAACCATACCACTTTCAAACATCACATCACCTACAGCCACATTCCCCTCCCTCTGACAATCACCATCACAATCCACAGAATCACAACCCAAATCACTTCACACAGACCCTCCCCCTTATCCTCTCCTCAATCCATACATCAACAATCTTCACCATATCCTTACCACAAAAACAATCGCAATACAACAGCGATATCTATAAATATCATCCTACCACATTCACTTCCTGTCAGTGAACCAACCCAAAACCTCATCCAACTCACAAAACTGCAGTTCCAGTTACATACAACCTGACCCAAACTTTTTCACAATAACAAATTGCCACTGGCCATAACCCACTGCCATATAATTTATGCATACCATATTACAACTACTTCGACTGCAGCAACTACCCTTCTACAATTGTATATGCACGGTGCTTCACAACTTCTTACAACATCTATCCACTGACCACCACCACGAAAATCAAACTTCAATTTCAACATTCACATCCCCACCAGCAAGCCCCTGTACAAAAATCACATAGCTGCCACACTGACCACACTACACAACATACATACCCACTGCCTCCCTACGGCAGCTGCCTTTATACCGTCTCAGATACCCTCTCACTACTCATCGAATCAACCAAGTTCTAGCCTTATAACCACTGCAACTACAAACCATTTCTCTGCTTATCCACTTCATAATGACTAACCCTGACTGAGAAATCAACTCCTGAACAACACCACCACATTGCTTTCCAACAACTTGACCATTGTCTTAACTTCATCTACTCACAGTACAATATAACAAGTTCACCAATCAACAGTTGCTAACCCAGCATACACAACTCCTCCACTTCACATTTTAGTTATGAATCAAATTTTAATAAGTGTGGGCAACTGAGAATTCATTTGTTTTTTTTATCAGAAACATGATTGTGGGTCTGAGTTTCATATTTGGGCCGGTTTGGGGTTTATTTTTATTATTTTTATTTTTTTTGTTTTTATTTTCTTTTATGTTTATTTGTTAACAATCAAATATACATGCACCTAACTAGAAAGGCAATGGAATATATAAGACATAAAAGAAATGGACATAGGTTACCTGGTCCATGAATCTTTTTTTCAGCTATTGAGAAAGAACAACTGCATCTATTTGAAATGCAAAGATCCTTATTAGAATAACCCACGTAAGAATACAATTAAATCATTTACTCGTACAAAAGAAACTCGCTTCTTTAGTTTTGTTACCCTTTGCTTTTACAAGATCTAACTCCAATGTAAGTATCACCAGGTCAAAGTTATCCGGTGGGACAAACCTAATATTACATATAATAATGCATAATAAGAAGAATGGATACTATAAAGTAATTTAAGAATAAATTCATATTATAAATTAATCAACTAAAGATTTACATTACTCAAATTTGTAGCTAGGTCCAGTGATTCTATACTTCACGTACAGTACTGATCCTTCCAGATTCAGGACACAAGATTTTATTCAAAATCCAAATAAAATGAGCAAAAAAAAATATATCGCATTTTGGATTTTGAATAAAATCTTGTATCCTAAAGATCCAATAAAATAAGCAAATAAAATAAGCACTGTCCAAAAAAAAAAAAAAATCTTCTTGCACTATTTTATTCAAAATCCAAAATACTATCCAAATAAAATAAGCAAACAACCTTACAGCATAAGCACTATCGGATCCACGGCCAGAAAATCTACTCAGGTCAGTGAATGAGATAAACGTGCAATTAGTTAAATCCAGGTCGCTGCTTGGCGCGTTCTCCACGGTCAACAACATTCTGGACCAGCGGCCAAGGTGTAAGGGGAAGACGAAAATAGAGTAGAAGAAGAACCTACAGCAAAGCGAAGAGATGAAAAAAATAGAGAGGATGAAGAACCTACGCAAAGAAAATTGAAGTCGGCATCGTTGAAGTAGTTGTAGTCGGCATTCGATAATGGGAAGTGGATGAAAAGCCATTGGTTTTAAGAAGTGGTTGAATCGACATTGATTTTGGGAGGAAGAGAAAACTCTAAATTAAATTTTATGCGACCGAAATATGTCTAGAAATGGATGGGTAAGCGTGAGAAGAGAATGCACGTCTAAATTATAGAAGACTTCTCTTATTAATAAACTATTTACATTTTTACCAACTACGGTAACACTTATTTGTGTTGCAAAGTTTATTCAGAAAAGTATTTATTTTCACCAACACTTTTTTACCATTAGGAGTTTGCAGCATTTATAAGTGTTAGCAATTAACAAATATAAACTGTTGCAAAATCACTGATTTGGTGTAGTGATATTTTAAACCCTTGGAATTTAATTTGAAAATAAATTGGAAAAAAATCTTAAACAAATAAAATAATTGAAAATTTTATATATGAATAAATTCCAATTTCTTTTGAGTTTAAAATTTTGAAATAATGAATGTTTTAAAAAGTCATTTAGAATTTAAAATTTTATATATATATATATGTATATTGCATATATGAGTAGACTGAATACATATTGAAATTTAATTTAAAATTTTCAAGATATGTGTGAAAATATAGATGGACATGAATGGTTATATTTCAAGTTTGAATTGAAATTTGAATTAAAATTTAAAATAAATGTTTTTAAAAATAAGTGGCATTCAAAATCATTAAGATGTAATGTATATAATGTAAATATTGGTTAAAAATAATTCTTTTAACATTGTATACATATACATACAAATGAATAAAGGGGTACATTCATTTATAAAGTGAATAGGATATAAAAATTTATTAAAAAAAAATTCTTTTGTCTTGTAAAAATCACAGATGCTAAATATACACATGGGGGATGGAGTAAAGAAATTAACATAATTGAGATCTCATGATTATTGTTTACAAATGGCATTCAACATCATGGCTTGAATAAAATAATCAAATTAAAAATTATAGAAAACTTTTCAGCTTCCAATTTCAAATTTATTAAGCCTCCAAATCTCTGAAAATACAGTAACCAAAAGATTTAGCATTCCAAACTCCAACACCGAAGAAAAAAATCAGAAAGAAAAAAAAGGAAACTGCCAACCTTCTCCAATTCAGAAGTAAAAATTAAAATCTGAAAATCATCTTAAAGCATCAAGCTGTAGTTTATGATTCCATCTCTCTGGTAGATTTTTAACTTTATAGTTTAATGAATTTGTAGTTTCAAAAATCAAGTTTCTAACACAAACAAAATTCAAAACTACAGATTAGCTTTAAACAGGGAGCTTCAGGTTTGCCAGTGCAGTAATTTCTGAAATAATTTAAAGGCAAGTAACTTTCCTTTTAAAAATTTGAATTTGAAGTTATGATCGGTAATGAAGAAAGAATCTAAAACAATAATATTCAATCAGTTGCAGGGAAAATCAAGATCAAAGATTATATCTATTTCTGGTTTCAACTGTAGAAAGGCTTCTCTGTTATATAAAAAAATTTAACTGTAAGTAAATTTAAAAAATTGTTATTGATTAATTAAGTGAATAAATACAACCAAGAATAACAAAAGATTCTTATTTACAACTTCCAGATCTAAAATTAAAAAAATTAAAGTAGGAAAGGAAAGAAGAAAAGTTTGCAGGCCTTCATCCCTATCTTGGAAACTGTCAGGAACTTTTTATCTTCAGGCAAAGGTGAGTAAACCCCTATTTTATTCAATCATTTGCTGCTGCTTGAATGCCTGAATGAATGTTGAAAGACACTTACATGTGAACAATTTGTTGTTCTTGTGTTTTCTTTTTGCCTGGGAATGTATTCCTTCCCTGTTCCTCTAAGTTCTGTTTTACAGAGTTAACATGCCAAACTAAAAACCTCCCTCTATTTCTATTGAATCTGAATGATAAACTATGGCTTGGACATGCATTATGTTTCAGTAACTAATCAAAGTGAAGCAATATGTTTTGTTTTTTTGGAAACTATGAAAAAAGACAGTCACATCTAAATTCTGGTTTACAGAGTAAATCATAGCAAATCCAAATCTCTCTCTCCCTCATTTCTTTTGAAAATGGATTGTAAACAAGTTGGAGTTTTGTTCTAAACTTGCATTATGTTTTCAGAAATAAATCAAAGCAAGTTTTGTAGTTTTCTTTTTACTGGAAACTATGAAAACATAGTTACATTTAAGTATCGGGTTTATAGAGCAAACCATGCTAAATTCAAGATATCTCTCTTTATCCTTCTCTGAAATTAAAGTATAAACAAATTAAAGTGATGTTGGACATGGATTTTGTTTAGTAACAGATCAAAAGCAAAGCAACATGTTTTATTCTTTCCTGGAAAATGTAAAACACAGTCACAATCCAAATAAGCAAGAAATTCGAACATCACAGATTTTTATTTCAGTGATATTATTTGAATCCCCTTCAAAAATGATGATTTTAGAAACAAAAATTTAAATTTTTCATTAACTTTTCACTGAGATATTGGGGTTGATCAGAAAATGCATTTTTGTCAAAAACAGATGATCCAAACGATGGTGGGCCTCGAGTTCGTTGTCATAGTTAGATTAGATGTTCGAGATTACTAGAAAAATACGAGTAGAATTTATAAATCCTTAAATTTCTAATTCGCGATCAAATTTGGCTTTAAGAACCCATTTCGGTTCATGTTCGATATGACGGTGCTGCGCCATCATAGGGTGATCGGACTTCGTGCCTCCGGTGCCAATCGCGGCGTCACACGTTAATGGAGCTTGGGTCAAATTTTGGTGACCGCTGACGGTCAGAGGAGGTGGGGCGAGACCTTTTTCTGGTGATGGTCTGCTAGGTTGTTTGGGTCGAGACGACTCGATTCTTGTTTTCGAAACAAATTCAAGTTCTGTGTGTTTGTGGGGATTTGGGGGATGGTCGTCGACTCGATGGTGGCTACAGCTTCGACCAACGGTGATGATTCTGACCGTGCACGTGCACGTGGTGGTTGTGGTATCAGTTCTGATGGGTTGGGAAGAAGAAAGGAGTAACTCGAAGCACTACGCGAGGATTTGGGGAGAAGGCTCGAAGCCAAGCTCGTGTCATTTAAACGTTGCACCGGGTTGTTTTAAAAACTTAAAAAAAAAATTTGTAAAAAATGTTGCTCGGATTCATTTGGGGTTAAAACTCGAAGCGGGGGTGTTTTTCTGGAGGAAAACTCGAGGCAGCCTCGGGTTGGTCATGCAAACAGCAAAAATCCAGTTTTAACTAAATTTTGAAAACACAAGCTAAATAATTTTTCTGAATCCATTCTTTAGAAATTAATGTTAGTTGTTAATGGAATATAAGGTAAATGGTATTGAAACAATTATTTGAAATTTATGAAGTTCAAACATATTTTAAATCTTATATTTTCCTTTTAAATTAAAGTTGTTGTAAAATTTAACTTAAAAAAAATTTAGAAGTAAATCAAATATTCAAATGTTAACTTAAAACCAAATTTATTTATAATGATGAAATAATAATTAACAATTAATGTTTTGTAATGATTTTATAATTAATAATTAATTAATTAAAGAATAGTCAATTAATAAAAGTAATTAAACTTAATTAGTTAACAATTAAGAATTAATAAATTAAAATAATTAATTAAAGGATAATTAGTTAATAAAGCCAATGAAGATTAAATTAGTTCATAGTTAAGCAAAATTAAACATTGATTTAAAATAATTATTAAAGACAATTATATGGTTAGTTCACTTTAATCACATTCATCTTAATTGAAGATGATTGACTATCATCAATTATTCTGTACTGGATTGATATTTCTGTTGTGATACTGTGATTGCTTTGTGCTGAACTGTGATTTGTGATTTGTTTCTATATGTATGTGAAAACCCTTTTTTTCCCATAAAACGACAATTAAACTTTGATGCGATAGCGAGTCGGATTTTAGTTAGTTATCCAAAACCCACATCGAACCTTGAATGTGAATCCTTGTAATTGATACACCCACGTGTTTTAAAATTGAGCGCTCACTATTCAGATTAGCCGGGATAGGACCTTTATGTCATATTACCCATTCCAAATAGTGATTCGACGAAATGGATAACATTTGAAGATGGTGTTGAAGACCGGATGTCTTCGAAAACGATAGGATAACTTATCGATTGTCTCTGCACTAAGTTGCTCCGTTAAAGAGATCTCCACATGTGATGGGGATTCTGATCGGAATTGTGGATACCCGGATTTGCAAGGGCTTCTTCCTTTATTGGAGGAAGTGCCTTCGGTTCTGTTCGAACCCGGAACAAACTTGTATGGTTGTGTGTCTGATAATACACATTGAGATATAGAGCCGATTTCTTTCAAATACTTATTTGTTGGTGGTGGAGAATTTATTCTCTTAGCTTAACACCCTTCTCTAAGATGTACGAGATCAGAGGTTATGTAGTTGAAGGTTATCAGCGATATACTCCCAATTTGGTAGCGTGGCATGCTAAGTGCTGTTGTGTGTTGGTGATATTTGTGATCAAAGCATGGCTTTCGTGTAAAGCGTAGCTTTATGGACGAGGCCTCATCGGACCTCACACCTCGGAATTGGTCGAAACAGGAAAGATGCGGCAAGGTTATGAGGGTCGCGCCCTTTAGGGTATGTCATTTCCTTCTTGAAAAAGGTGGTATCTTGGTATGGAGCCCAGATACTTCACCTATGTGGTTGCTGCAATCTCATTTACTGTGTGGTTGTTGTTTTGTGATGGAGGGCCCTCGGATAAAGGTCGCAAATGATCGGGGAATTGCATAGTCGTGTAGTAGTTACCTAGTTACAGAGGTAACCCGGCCTTGTGTTGGTAGAGAAATGGTTAAGTTCTTGGGACGTCCCGCCAGAGGCATACCCATGTGGCATAGGAAGTTCCTTTGCCTGACCTTTGTTGGAAATCCAATTCCCAATACGAACCCAGTATGGGTTTAGCTGTATAACCTGCCATTTGCTTATGGTGGTCACCAATGTTTAGATGGTAGCTATAGTAGGCTAGTTCAAAATGTCTATGCTGGCTATGATTAATATTATACTTTCGAAATGGCTTTCTTCACTATGCACTAGTAATAATATCAAAGAATTTTTCCCGTATCAAGCATATTTGACTATCATAAGAAGAAATCTCCTCCAATTCTGCGATTGCATTGTGTGTGTGGCGGGAGGTCTTATGGTAGTTTCATTTTCCAAAAGCATACCGATTTTTCTCGTATAAATCTGTTTTATTTGAAAGCAACTGTTTTTGTTTACTCATAACAGTCCCATGACCGACCCAGAGTATATTGTTTCCTTTCTAAACTTTGGGTGCCCATTATTTCTACACGGGCAGCCTAGTAGCAGGTTTTTCGTATTTTGGCATTAGCTGTATTTTGGAGACTTTTGGTTCGGAGATTATCGGTTTTTGGAGGCTTTTACCTTAGGCATATTTTGAAAGCTTTTGGATCTCAAGATGCTTAGTTTGGAAGTTCACTATCATTCTATTTCCTTAAATACTTTTTTGTCATATGATCACTAGTTGTTCTACTATGATGTTCTATTTGGAGTTGTGATATATGTATTATGATACTCTGATGTTGTAACATATATTATGATGATGTTGTATCTGTGATGTAATACATGATATTCATTTTGTTTCCACTATTTTATATTCATCTAATGTTGTTATAAGCTCCATCGGATTGGAGTTCGATGTTTGAATCTTTGGCAGTCAAGTACAAGTGAGGTATTTGATGTCAATTTTCGAACATTGGATTTTGGGTCGTGATAGTAAATTAATAAGACAAGTGTAAATTTGTTTAAAGTTGATTAATTGAGGGTGTTGTGTATATAATTGTACTTCACTGAGCGGTATGGGACGTCCGCGTAGAGTATATTAATTTACTCCACACTAGTCTAATGTCGAGTAATACGTTGAAAACCAATTATTTACTACTTGGATATCAGTGAATTAATTTATATTATACACTTCTATTAATCGGCACTACTTAGATTTTTGACTTAACATGTGAGGTGTACAATATTATTTTCTTATTTTATTTTAAGTGAGAATATGATTATCTCTTCTTTTGAGTGGATCAATGCATGCGACGTGGAATTCCTTACATAGATGTGATGGAAAAAAATTTTGATAGCCCTATCCTAGCTTAACTGGTCGTGGTGTCACTCCCCGATGGTTGTGATGATTTGGCCCCACTGTCTCATGGTCGTGGTCTACTTCACGGGACAACGGTACGAGGATACAGAACAAGGTCAGGTGGTTGACGATAGGATGGGAGGTATAAAGAAGTGACAAGCATTTATTGTGTAACTAAAGACTAGCGAGGGCATTCGCATAAATTTACGAACAGGGTCTCCCTTTGCATTTGGGAAGTGGAAATGCTTCGAATGTAGACTTAGCTTTTGGCAGTAACATTAATTATGGCAGTAGTGATAATAGTGGCAGTAGTAGTAAGGAAAATGAAACTAATGAATAAAATGAATAAATTAAATATTGTTAAATAGATATGTATGATTGATGTGTAACGTGTGCAACGTTATGATGTGTGTGGTGTGTCTGATGTATGCAATGAGTGCAATGTGTGTGATATGTGCAGTGATGTGCGATATGTGTGGTGATGTGCGATGTGTGTGGCGTGTAATGTGTGCGATGAATGTTCGACGTATGTGGTGTGATGTGTGTGATAGATGCTTGATGTATGTTGTGTGATGTGTGAGATGGTGTTTGATGTCTTATGGATATTTTGATGTATGATGTGTGTAATAATGCTTGATGTGTTTTGAATGATTTAATATTCTATAGGTTGGATTTTTTTCTTATGATGTTGTGTATATGTTTGTAACGATCTCAATTTTGAATCAAATTTAAATTAATAATTAATGTAAATTTTGGAATAAAATTTGAAATAATTTGAATTTGACCTTAGAATTTGAATTTGAATACTGAATTTGTATTTAATATTTAAATAAATGACTTGGAAAATGTTTGATAGTTCAACTTTAATACTTTAATTGTAATGGTCTAGGCTTTTCTACTTTAATTTCTAAAAAATCCAATTTCATATTTCTGGTATCCTACAATACCAAAAATATATTCGGCTAAATTACAGCCTTCAACGGTTTCAATCACAAATAATCACACACAGATTATAAATAATCATTACACAACATACGAAACAAATTAAATATTTGAGGAATCTAGTTGGATCCCTCCAACCTGTTTCCCTGCATCTATAGATATTAGCACAACAAATTAAATGCCAATTCCACTTCGAGGTGGAAATATCGCGGTATATGGGATTTATTAAATATTATCCGCTATTATGCGGCACAATAGGGTCTCATCCGCTATATAATGCGATAAATCAACTCCAAATACATATATAATACCAATTCCATTTCGAGGTGGAATATCGCGGTATATGGGTTTAATATAATAACCTCCGCTATTATGCGGCGTATAAGGTCTATTTCAATACAATTGATAATAATTATCATCCAAACAAACAATTAACACAATCAAAAATTTTAAATTTAACTATTTAAAATTAAACAAAACCCTTTGTTTGAGTGAGAAGATCTCACCTTTGATTTGCAATCAATTTCAATTCCGACTTGATTTCTCCATTTTAGACCTTGAATAAAAATTTATATGATTTATTAATATTCGAATTAATCAAATAATAAAATTTTCGTTTGGTAATTTCAATTATTCAATAACTTTATTTTAAATCAGTTCCTTTTAAAAGATCTTTTACTCACAAAGATAATTAATAAGCTAGTTAAGCATTTTTTTAAAATAGTTAAAACAAATTTAATTTTAAAACTTTATTTATTTTTGAAACTAAGATTCAATCTAACTTAATCAGATTAAACTGGGATTTAAATTTGTTTAAATCCTGCTTTACAATTTAAAAATCCTGTTTAAATTTAAAAGAAATGCTACAGGTATGAAGCCTGGAACCACACATATGACTCGACCACCCAAATCCTACTTCGAGTTCAAAACCAGATAACTTCGAGTCTAAGACTCGGATTACCCGAGATTGTCTCGAGATCCAAAACTTTGCAACCAAACCCAAACAAACTTCACTAGAACAACACATCGTGCACATGCACAACAACCTCAGCCGATTTCGACCACCTGAAGGTCTGCAACTCCGGCCTCGACTTTGTCTACAACTCGACTACCATCAACCAGAAACTCGTTGCACTCGATCCACTATACACGTCGTGGTGATCGATAATCAAACCCAGTAAAAATTAGGGTTCCAGACGAAATATCATCACCGCTGCCTTCTCAATGATCCACACCACGATCAAGAATTTTCCTAGATAGTACGATCGCTCCACCATCAACAGGAAGCACCCCGACCCCTCCAGTCACATAGATCACCAGAAAACCCAAGATTTCATATTTTGATGAATCTAAAACTGCACTCTAACCTCTTTACTAAAATTCATAATTTTTTAAAAAAAAATCATGTTTTGATTTTTGTATTCAATTTATATTCATGAATCCAGAGAACAGGATGATTAAATTTCATTTGAATTTGAGGTTGCATAGTTGCTTTGATTTTTTTCAGAGCCAAATTCAAGTTTATATAACTTAATTAAATTCTAAAACATACTTTATAACTAAACAAACAACTTTGTTTATAACTAAATCCCAACAGAAATTTAACCAAAAAGAACATGAATTTTAAACAACAGGGAAACTGGAAACTATGAACAGAGGACATTCTTATAACTTGCATACAGCAGTTTACATTTACATACATATACACACCACAATATTGTATCACAGAGATAGCAGGCAACCAGATAAAATTTTCGTTTCGGGGAAATCCGATTACAATTGCTCAAGTTAAAACCCTTCAATGATAAAACTTGGGTTGAATTCAAATTCTTGAAACAATATGTTTTAAAAGGGTTTTAAATCCATATAAACACATTTATAACTTGTATAACATTTTTTAAAACCATAATCTCCAAATACAGATTTCAATTTCAAATCTTGAATTCAAATTTAATTTAAGTTACATAAATTCCAAAACTTTATCAAGTTATTCAAAATAACTTTTATCCTCGGATACACCTTTTCAAAAGCTTTTCCCATTTAACCTAATTCCGAATAGTGATACGACGTATATGGATGGCATTGAAGACCGATGGTGAAGACCGGGTATTTGCGAGAATGATGGGATGACCTGTTGATTTTCTCTGCATCATTGCTCCGGTATAGAGATTCCCTAAGTGATGGGAAGTCCGATCGGGATAGTGAATACCTGGATTGCAAGGCTTCTTTGGAAGTGCCTTCGGTTCTGTTCGAACCCGGAACATACTTGTATGGATCGTATGTCTAACATGACATTTTGAGATATAAAGCAGATTTCTTTCAAAGACATTTCTGTTGGTGGAGGAAAATTTATTCTCTTAGCTTAACACCCTTCTCTGAGACACACGAGCTCAGAGGTTATGTAGTTGAAGGTTATCAGCAATATACTTCCAATTTGGTAGTGTGGCATACGAAGTGCTGCTGATCATTTGTTGATCGAAGCATGGCTTTTGCGAAAAGCGTAGCTTTGTGGACGAGACTTCGTCGAACCTCACAACCCGGTAATGGTCGAAACAGGAATCGTGGCAGCAAGGTTTCAGGGGTAGCTCCCCTAGGGTATGACCATTCCTTTTGGAAAAGGGTAGCATCATGATATGGAGCCCAGATACTTACTCATGTGCACACTGTAGTATATTTATTACTGTGTGATGTTGTTGGAGGGCCCTCGGATAAAGGTCCCAAAGGACCAGAGGTGGCATATCTGAGGTTTTATTCCCCAGGAATGGGGTAGCCGGCCTTGTGTAGCAAAGATCCGGGTAGGTTCTCGGGGGCGTCCCTCCAGAGGCGTTCCATTTTATTCGGGAAGTTTCTTTGCCCGACCATTTGTTGGAAATCCAAACAAAACAATATGCGCCCTGTACGGTTTTAGTTGCAGAACCTGCCATTTAAAATGGTAGCTATAGCTGGCATAATATAATGGTACCTATGCTGGCTAAGATTAATATTATATTTTCGAAAGTTTTTCTGCACTATGCACTAATAATAATATCAAATGATTTTTTCGCGTATCAAGCATTTTTGACTATCATAAGGAGAAATCTCCTCCAAGTTTGCGCTTGCATTGTGTGTGTGGTGGGATGCCTTATGGTAGTTTCATTTTCCAAAGAGCATATCAGATTCTCTTTTATAAATCTTTTTTTGTTTAAGAGCAACTGTTTTTGTTACTCACACCAGTCTCATGACTGAACTGGAGTTTATTGTTCCTTTCCTAAACTCTGGGTGCCCATAATTTTTCCACACGGGCAGTCTAGAGTTGGGTTTTTCAGATAGTTAGGTTCAGTAGATTATCTGGAGCTAGTTCAGTGTTTGGGTATGGACTACACTTTCTTATCTTTGTGCATCATTACTGGGAGTTCGAGATAATTCTGGATTGGTGCCTTGGAGTTGGAGTTTCGGAGTTCTCTTTTGAAGACCATCTTGGAGAGATTATCCGCTGCTGGTGTTATCTATTTTCTTTTCCGCTGCTATTTCTTGTATCTTATCTATGATGTATATCGATATTCATTATATCATCTGTTGTGTCATATTATATAAGATATTGTATCTGTCATTGTATCAATGTTATATATGTTGATATATTCATTTTTTCTTCCGCTATGTTGTTTACTTAATTGTGTTATAAGCTTCGACGAACCAGATTTGACGTTTGAATCAGCGGAATTTGAATATGAGTGTCGTATTCGGTGCCGATTTTCGAAGGTCGAGTCAGGATCGTTATAAGTGGTATCAAAGCATTTGGTTAAGCGACAACCTTGGCTCTGTTGGGTGTTACTCATTAGAGATAGAGTCAGTAGTACTCTAGAATGAGTGTGAGTGTAATAATAGATATGAGCGCGTATTTGTTAGTGAATATAAAATTATTTTATATTGTGTTGACTTATCAGTTGATTGTTTATAGATTCTGGTCGGTGCAGTTTGGCCAACTGTATCGATAGGGGTTTCTAAACTCTTAAACAAGATAATTTGACACAGTATTGTTTTAAAATAGGGTAAATGAAATAATTTTACCCAAAACTATTTTCGTATATAAAAGAAATAAATTTTCAATGAATTATTATAATATATGGTTGCTTGGTTGTTAGGAAGCGATAATATTAAATTATTATCAGAGTTGTATGAGGAATTGAAGTCAAAACCAAAAGCTAAGAAATATAAAAATCCAACTGGGATTTGCCAATGTAAATTGTAAATGAGATTTATAATTTGAAATAGAATTCCAGAGAAATATTTAAAATTCGGGAAGTTTGGAAATTAAAGTCATTTTGGGATTGGAAGAAGTTTTCAAGGGTTTGGAAAAATGTTTTGGAAGGGATAAAAGCTCTAAACTCTTTTCGGTCGCTGGAAAATAACTTTGATGATGATCGCGACATCTTCGGCGTTCATTTTCGAGTTTCCAAAAGAGGAATTACGGCCGAATGATTTTAAATTGAAAATTGTTTGCTAAAGTTGGGTTTGTTTTGAAAATACAAAGGGTTTTGGATATAAAATTGACTTCAAAATGATTTGAGCAATTGTTTAAAACTCTAGAATCCTATTTAAAAATAGTTATGGAATAATAAATAAATTTGAAAACTTAGAAAATGGTGAATGAATGAATAAATTTACAATTGCAATTAAATGAAAGTGAAATTGAAGTTGAGATTCATTTCGAATTTGTAAGCAAATATAATTGAATTGGAATTGAATTTGATTTGTTATAAGCAAAGCGAAGTATTGAAATAAAAAAGATAAAAAAAGATAAAAAATAAAAAAATCAGTAAGAGAAACTAATTGAAGAAAAGACCAAATAAATATGGTTGGAAATGGAAATTGTTTTGAAATCCATGAATGGATCTTTGTGAATGGGGTGAACTTTGTGAATTGTATCTTTTTGTATAAAAGATTAAAAGTGTGGAAATTTGTCTAAACCATTGAAGGTTGTTAAAATGAATTTTTTTGATTAAAAGATCGAAAATGGTAATTTTTAACTATTCGAATGAAAGGATTTGGGCTTTAAGCTGTGATTTAACTGAGACCCTAGTATCCATATGATTTATAATATTGCGCTCGTTATTCGGTTTAGCCGGGGGAGGACCTTTGTGTCATATAACCCATTCCGAATAGTGATACGACGTATATGGATAGCATTAAAGACCGGTGGTGAAGACCGGGTATTTGCGAGAATGATGGGATGACCTGTCGATTTTCTCTACATCATGGCTCCGGTATAGAGATTCCCTAAGTGATGGGAAGTCCGATCGGGATTGTGAATACACGGATTGCAAGGGCTTCTTTGGAAGTGCCTTCGATTCTGTTCGAACCTGGAACAGACTTGTATGGATTGTATGTCTGACATTACATTTTGAGGTATAAAGCAGATTTCTTTCAAAGACATTTCTGTTGGCGGCGGAGAATTTATTCTCTTAGCTTAACACCCTTCTCTGAGACGTACGAGCTCAGAGGTTATGTAGTTGAAGGTTATCAGCGATATACTCCCAATTTGGTGGTTTGGCATACGAAGTGCTGCTGATCATTTATTGGTTGAAGCATGGCTTTTGTGAAATGCGTAGCTTTGTGGACGAGACTTCATCGAACCTCACAACTCGGTAATGGTCGAACAGGAATCGTTGCAGCAAGGTTTTAGGGGTAGCTCCCCTAGGATATGACCATTCCTTCCGGAAAAGGGTAGTATCATGGTATGGAGCCCAGATACTTACTCATATGGACACCGTAGTATATTTATTACTGTGTGATGTTGTTGGAAGGCCCTCGGATAAAGGTCCCAAAGGACCGGGGGTGGCATATCTGAGGTTTTATTCCCCGGGAAGGGGGTAGCCGGCCTTGTGTAGCAGAGATCCGGGTAGGTTCTCTGGGGCGTCCCTCCAGAGGCGTTCCATTTTATTGGGGAAGTTCCTTTGCCCGGCCATTTGTTGGAAATCCAAACAAAACAATACGCGCCCTGTACGGTTTTAGTTGTAGAACCTACCATTTAAAATGGTAGCTATAGCCGGCATAATATAATGGTACCTATGCTGGCTAAGATTAATATTATATTTTCGAAAGTTTTTCTGCACTATGCACTAATAATAATATCAAATGATTTTTTCGCGTATCAAGCATTTTTGACTATCATAAGGAGAAATCTCCTCCAAGTTTGTGCTTGCATTATGTGTGTGGCGGAAGGCCTTATGGTAGTTTCATTTTCCAAAAAGCTTATTGGATTCTCTTTTATAAATCTTGTTTTTCTTAAGAGCAACTGTTTTTGTAACTCACACCAGTCCCATGACTGACCTGGGGTTTATTGTTCCTTTCCTAAACTCTGGGTGCCCATAATTTTTCCACACAGGCAGTTTAGAGTTGGGTTTTTCAGATAGTTAGGTTCAGTAGATTATCTGGAGCTAGTTAAGTGTTTGGGTATGGACTGCACTTGCTTATCTTTGTGCATCATTATTGGGAGTTCGAGATAATTCTAGATTGGTGCCTTGGAGTTGGAGTTTTGGAGTTCTCTTTTAAAGGCCATCTTGGAGAGATTATCCGTTGCTGGTGTTATCTATTTTCTTTTCCACTGCTATTTCTTGTATCTTATCTCTGGTGTATACCGATATTCATTATATCATCTGTTGTGTCATATTATATCAGATATTGTATCTGTCATTGTATCAATGTTATATGTGTTGATATATTCATTTTTTCTTCCGCTGTGTTGTTTAATTAATTATGTTATAAGCTCCGACGAACCAGATTTGACGTTTGAATCTGTGGCATTTGAATATGAGTGTCGTATTCGGTGTCGATTTTCGAAGGTCGAGTCAGGATCGTTATAAGTGGTATCAAAGCATTTGGTTAAGCGACAACCTTGGCTCTGTTGGGTGTTACTCATTAGAGATAGAGTCAGTAGTACTCTAGAATGAGTGTGAGTGTAATAATAGATATGAGCGCGTATTTGTTAGTGAATATAAAATTGTTTTATATTGTGTTGACTTATCGGTTGATTGTTTATAGATTCTGGTCGGTGCAGTTTGGCCAACTGTATCGGTAGGGGTTTCTAAACTCTTAAACAAGATAAATTGACACGGTATTGTTTTAAAATAGGGTAAATGAAATAATTTTACCCAAAACTACTTTCGTATATAAAAGAAATAAATTTTCTATGAATTATTATAATATATGGTTGCTTGGTTGTTAGGAAGCGATAATATTAAATTATTATCATCGTTGTATGAGGAATTGAAATCAAAACCAAAAGCTAAGAAATATAAAAAAATCCAAATGGGATTTGCCAATGTAAATTGTAAATGAGATTTATAATTTGAAAAAGAATTCAAGAGAAATATTTAAAATTCGGGAAGTTTGGAAACTAAAGTCCTCTTGGGATTGGAAGAAGTTTTCAAAGGTTTGGAAAAATGTATTGGAAGGGATAAAAGCTCTAAACTCTTTTCGGTCGCTGGAAAATAATTCCGATGATGATCGCGACATCATCGGTGTTCATTTTTGAGTTTCCAAAAGAGGAATTGCTGCCGAATGATTTTAAATTGAAGATTGTTTGCTAAAGTTGGGTTTGTTTTGGAAATACAAAGGGTTTTGGATATAAACTTGACTTCAAAATGATTTGAGCAATTGTTTCAAACTCTGGAATCCTATTTAAAAATAGTTATGGAATAATAAATAAATTTGAAAACTTAGAAAATGGTGAATGAATGGATAAATTTACAATTGCAATTAAATGAAAGTGAATTTGAAGTTGAGATTCATTTCGAATTTGTAAGCAAATAGAATTGAATTGGAATTGAATTTGATTTGTTATAAGCAAAGCGAAGTATTGAAATAAAAAAATAAAAAAATAAAAAAATAGTAAGCGAAACTAATTGAAGAAAAGAGCAAATAGATATGGTTGGAAATGGAAATTGTTTTGAAATCCATGAATGGATCTTTGTGAATGGGGTGAACTTTGTGAATTGTATCTTTTTGTTTAAAAGATTAAAAGTGTGGAAATTTGTTTAAACCATTGAAGGTTGTTAAAATAAATCTTTTTGATTAAAAGATCGAAAATGGTAATTTTTAACCATTCGAATGAAAGGTTTTGGGCTTTAAGCTGTGATTTAACTGAGACCCCATTATCCATATGATTTTTAATATTACGCTCGTTATTCGGTTTAGCCGGGGGAGGACCTTTGTGTCATATAAACCATTCTGAATAGTGATACGACGTATATGGATAGCATTGAAGACCGGTGGTGAAGACCGGGTATTTGCGAGAATGATGGGATGACCTGTCGATTTTCTCTGCATCATGGCTCCGGTATAGAGATTCCCTAAGTGATGGGAAGTCCGATCGGGATTGTGAATACCCGGATTATATGGGCTTCTTTGGAAGTGCCTTCGGTTCTTTTCGTACCTGGAACAGACTTGTATGGATTGTATGCCTGACATTACATTTTGTGATATAAAATAGATTTCTTTCAAAGACATTTCTGTTGGTGGCGGAGAATTTATTCTCTTAGCTTAACACCCTTCTCTGAGACGTACGAGCTTAGAGATTATGTAGTTGAAGGTTATCAGCGATATACTCCCAATTTGGTAGTGTGGCATACGAAGTGCTGCTGATCATTTATTAATCGAAGCATGGGTTTTGTGAAAAGCGTAGCTTTGTGGATGAGACTTCGTCGAACCTCACAACTCGGTAATGGTCGAAACAGGAATCGTGGCAGCAAAGTTTCAGGGGTAGCTCCCCTAGGGTATAACCATTCCTTTTGGAAAAGGTAGTATAATGGTATGGAGCCCAGATACTTACTCATGTGGACACTGTAGTATATTTATTATTGTGTGATGTTGTTGAAAGGCCGTCGAATAAAGGTCCCAAAGGTCCGGGGGTGGCATATCTGTTTTATTCCCCGGGAAGGGGTTAGCCAGCCTTGTGTAGCAGAGATCCGGGTAGGTTCTCCGGGGCATCCCTCAAGTGGCGCTCCATTTTATTCGGGAAGTTCCTTTGCCCGGCCATTTGTTGGCAATCCAAACAAAATAGTACGCGCCCTGTACGGTTTTAGTTGTAGAACCTACCATTTAAAATGGTAGCTCTAGTTGGCATATTATAATGGTACCTATGCTGGCTAAGATTAATATTATATTTTCGAAAGTTTTTCTGCACTATGCACTAATAATAATATCAAATGATTTTTTCGCGTATCAAGCATTTTTGACTATCTTAAGGAGAAATCTCCTCCAAGTTTGCACTTGCATTGTGTGTGTGGCGGGAGGCCTTATGGTAGTTTCATTTTCCAAAAAGCATATCGGATTCTCTTTTATAAATCTTATTTTGGTTAAGAGCAACTATTTTTGTTATTCACACCAGTCGCATGACTGACCTGGAGTTTATTGTTCCTTTTCTAAACTCTGGATGCCCACAATTTTTTCACATGGGCAGTCTAGAGTTGGGTTTTTCAGATAGTTAGGTTCAGTAGATTATCTGGAGCTAGTTCAGTGTTTGGGTATGGACTGCACTTGCTTATCCTTGTGCATCATTTTGGGAGTTCGAGATAATTCTGGATTGGTGCCTTGGAGTTGGAGTTTTGGAGTTCTCTTTTGAAGACCATCTTGGAGAGATTATCCGCTGCTGGTGTTATCTATTTTCTTTTCCGCTGCTATTTCTTGTATCTTATCTCTGATGTATATCGATATTCATTATATCATCTGTTGTTTCATATTATATCAGATATTGTATCTGTCATTGTATCAATGTTATATATGTTGATATATTCATTTTTTTCTTCCGTTGTGTTGTTTACTTAATTGTGTTATAAGCTCCGGAGAACCAGATTTGACGTTTGAATCTGCGGCATTTGAATATGAGTGACGTATTCTGTGCCGATTTTGAAAGGTCGAGTCAGGGTCGTTATAAGGTTATTCCTTGATGCATAGTTTGTGTACTCATCCTCTAATTTAGACATAACCCGACTCATTTATTATATATATAATACTTTGTTCAGTCCGAGAGATTTTAGTTAGGTACAAGATGACCATTTTTTGGATATTGGGCATATATGAAAGATAGAGTATTATTGTATATCATTGCATACTATGATATTTCTGTATGTATTATATTGTGTTGTGTACTAAACATAAATTGTATATTTTTGAGATAGTGGGAGTTTGACGTATTTTATATCCCACTCAAACTTGTGCATATTTCATATTAAATGTTATCGCTGCGTTGATGACTCTATGGTCTCTATTCTTTTAAATTATGTATTGTTTTATCCTTAGAACCATGCATGTTATTGCTTTGTATCGAGGCTGTTTACATCGAGGTGAGTGATTTTTATATTAGGTGGTGTATTCGTTAGTCCAAGGGAATATTCACATGTGTATCACCAACATTGCCTCTTTCCTTATATTACTTGACGATGTTACTAAATAATACTCTTGGGTAATATGGATATAAAGGCGGGGTGTTAAAGTATGTCTATGATACGTCCGTATAATTTACAATGGAAGTAGAAAACTTAACATGAAAAGGAAATAAAAGAATTCTATTCAAAAGTCCTCCTTTCTATGATACGTAATGATGTATCTATAAGGAGTAACCGATAAGGTATAATTGATGATGAGCGAAGTTGAGTTAACTTCTTTCTATAGGGACATATACTTAAGAGTAAGCACATAAGGTTGAATTAAATTTCATCTAACACAAAGTCTACAAAATCATACAAGATAAGTTTTGATGAAAAAACCCAATGTAGATCAAGGATTTGATAGGTTATGTGAGTCGAGAGACTACATGTAATACTTTCTCCTAAGGGATCTTATATGGACCAACCCAACCGAGTTTGGATGACCAATATTGATTGACCAATTTATATTATGAACATATGTTTCATGAACTTAAAACTTAATCGGTTGTATATATTTTGTAGGAAATTAATAAAAATGTTTATCAATACCCATTCCATTGCATTAAGAAACAACTGTAGTCTCAAAAATCAAATTTAAGACGAAGGAATTTTTTTTGGAAATTATTGGTAGTAAAATGGTGGATGTGATCCAAAGACAAAATTAGTCACGAAGGATGAAGTACGATTAACCAACCCAAAAGGACACAACATATTAGAATGTGTAATAAAAACTATGATTTTCTTATCAATGTTGAGAAAATAATTTCTTCAATTATCAATAAGCCATGAAGAGTATTGACTCCACCATATGGCATGAAGCATAGATCCATGATGAATTTGAAGTACATTATTAAAATATGATTTCAATAGTTATCGAGAAGGAATATGATCTGTTGGCTGCAAAAGTGTTTCCAAGAAGAAGACCAATGCATTTGGAATGTGGTAAGCTATGTTGATAGAATAATATCAAAAATTTCAATTGTTGTAATAACATATTCATCATTTAATATACTTAGGTTAATTCAGATATTTCTTCTCTCGTAAAATTATTGTTCAATATGATTTTGAGTTTTGGTATATGTATGTTGAAACAAATAATCTTAATAATGATTCAGAATATGTATTTGTGCTCAATAACCATAATGCCTGGAGACAATGGAAGCGATAACTATAATATGAGTATTTTTCGGGATCCAATAAATGATAAGGAAGTATTATTGAAAAAGCATCAAAGTTTAGTAGGATTTTTGGCAGAGAAACCAAATTATTTAAATATGGTTAAAAGTGCAGAGGAAGCATGTATCTAAAAGAACAAATATTAATATGTACAAAATTATTTCTAAATTACAAGTAAACGACAAACTTATGTTTCTTAACGATGTATTTATATCAAAATCATTTTAGTTTGGTGTTTAATTCTCGGTACGGGGTTTGAATAGACATCCTTTATAACCGGTATAAAATATTGGGATGTCCCAAATGACATATACAAACATCATATTAAAATGTTTAATATGGAGCATGTAAGATGAATTCTTTATGCATTAACAACAGGAATTATCATATGTGCTATATTTCTTCGGTGTCACAATTCACTTATGTATTTGATACATAGAGCAAGCATTAAGTCCAAATTAAGATCACTAATAGAATGTTTAAGTGTTCTCAAGTATGCAAAATTCTAGAGGATTATGTGTATAAACAACGAACTCCTTGTGAAGGAGTACGAGGACTCAAACTTCATAAGCGATATTGGGTATAGTATGGTAATCTTAATGTTAATCCTTAAGTAAAGAACTTTAAAGATGGAAATCCAAATAATAAGTAGTAGCTAATTCAATCAAAGGCTAAGTACATTGTCTTGAATAGAATTGCAACAAAAGAAGTATAATTAAATGCATAAATTTTTAACTGAGCCGGGGATTATTCCAAACGTAATCCCATAACATTATTATATGATAACAATAATGTGATGCAATTCGAAAAAGAACCTAGCACTCATGGGAAGTCGAAAAACATACTCCGACGAGTTCCACATGATCAAGGAAGTTTATCACCGTCAGAGAGAATTATTCGACAATGTAAACAACTAAAACAATGTATAGCATACCCATTCACTAAAGGACTAGCGATTTGTTTTTGAGAAAGCAAATTGAAGGAGTTGGAATAAGATTCCATATTTGATCTCAAGTGCAAGCGGAAGATTGATAGAGTTAGGGGTATGCCTTAGGGGTAATTATGTAATTTGTCACATATATCTACCTCGATAAACAATCTTATTTAAAAAAAAAATGTGTTTTCTTTCTATTATTTGCTTGTTATATCATGATATAATTAATTTAAAGTATATCAAATTCAAAATTATTAAATGACATGTTTTGTGACGGTTATTACAATATGTTGTAACCATGAGGAATTTATCACATTAAATATAATGTATTATTTTTAATATACTTAGTCAAAAAATTTCGAGATGGGATATCGATACATCTATTAAAACTGAGTGTGTAACACTCACTAAATGTTGGATAGTGTATTTCTTTTAATGGCTGGGGGCACCAAGGGATTACCTATTGATTGTTATTAGGTAACTATGAAATGACTCACTCAAGAGTTTTATGTTGGTTAATATAACTATGGTCAAACAATGAATTTTAAAGTGACGATATAACACAATTCTCTCGACTTAATAATACTATTGAACTTTAATATGGACACTCCATTTTGATTATAGTCATATCATGGAATGACTTTCATTCAATGACCATAGTTGGGTCTCAATTGAAGCAATGGAAGTGAACCGATATTCAGTCAAGAATTCGTCCCCTACATTATATGAGATTAGTATCATGGTCAACTGTATTAAATCAAAGTCAAAGTCTCTAGCCATTGCAGTGTGACTATTATTAAACCAAGGAATTTTTTGTTTGGACTAATCATGTTGAATATGGCAATGTCGAAATTTTGACCAAACCCAATTTCCATAAGTTCTAATATGGTATAGGGTTGATAAAGAGAATTTGTGTAAATAGTCATTACTACCAAGTACCATTTATAATAAAATTAGATTTTCTAAAAAGGAGGGTAAGAAATAAATTTAGTTAAAATGTCACACCATTAGCTAAGATGACACGTGAACGTTAATATCCGAATTGTTTGATAATCGTTGACTAAATTTATATCTTTGAGTCATACAACCTAATGATGAATACTCTGAAAAATCAAATGATTTAGTTAATTTATAATCATTATGAATTATTTAAATTAATTAATATTTATGAAATATTAATTATTAAAATTTATTTGACTTGTTTGAAAACAATCGGTATTTAATAAAGTGTGTATATAAAAGTTATACACATGCGCATCGGTATACGATATCAATAGAATATTTAAATAGGATTTTAATAGATTTATTCCTAGGAAGTTTTAGAAAATTTTGAGCCCACATACTTGTTTTTTGGAAGGTCATGCATGATGAAGTTGGGGAGAGGTTTGAATTTGATTTAAAAATATAAAGCAATTAAAGGAAGGAAATAAATCTTTATCATGTACTCCTCTTTATGACTCACTTAAAACTCATTTATGAAATGATTTTTCCCATTTTCTCTTTGTTCTAATATTGCTACTAAAAATATGAAGAAAGGAGAGTATTTAATGATATTTAATGTGGGCATGGTTCTAAACAAGGGAATTGACAGATTTCGATGTTTCATTTAAGACAAATTCTTTTATTCATTCCAGAATATTCCCGACAATTATGTTTCTTTCTATCTTCTCTCCACTATCTCATAGCCAAAATTCCATAGCACCATGGAAGATGAGTAACTCAAAATCAAAATAAAATCAAATATAAAAGGTGGTAGTTGTCTCTTGATTCTAGCAAAACCCAAAGGTCGACTCATTGAATCAAGGTGGTTCGTTCATCATTCAAGGTGCTACTTTTTGGGTACATCCTAAGGTACTATTTTGATTTGATTCAATTATATGTTTCTCTTGTTCATATTTATTAGATTTTTTATGCTTCATTGCATCTATTTGATTTTTCATCTCACAATATATAATGCACATACCTTTTTTACACCTTTATTTGATTGTATGTTAATCTTGTTGATTTAATTCAGATCTTTTTTTACATCTCAGTTTAATGATCCTCTATCTCAGTTGACTATTTGTTGTCATTCTTTATTTAATTTAGATCTAAATGCTTTTACAAAGTTAAATGTGCCTAAGTTAAATGTTTTGTAAACTTTTTTAAATCAAGAAAAAACAAATTTTTATTGAAAAACTATTTTATAATTTTATAATACATAAACATAACTAAACCATGTAAGTTGATTATTTAAAATAACTTTAAAAATTGGTTTCTTATGTTATATAGCTGATGTTTTAAATATAATTCCTTTTGGTTATTGTTTAAAAAAGAAAAAAAATTAATCCAGAATTCACAGACAGACTTTTATGTTGAATCATGAGTTTTGATTCATGATAAGCTTCAACAATCAACGATGAGATTAGACGATCAAAGAGACAAAAAAGAGTAAGCTATACGCATGTGGTGAACTATAAAGGAAACTTGACTTCAAACTCGAATACGCTATAAAAATCATTATTGTTTTAGTCGTAGTTATAGTTTATAATTATTAAAATCACTCCTCATGTAGTTTAACACACTATACAAAAGTTTTAAATATATATACACAAAATAATGTGCACAAGTGCTCACTGTGCAAAAAACACACATCAGTCGACTGGACTGAATTCACCAGTCGACTGAATCTGTGTTCTTTGCACAGACATGCACATATGCACACCAATTTGAATATTCAGTCATCTAGATTATTTTGACCAATCGACTGACCGTACGCAACTACCATATTTTATGAAGGGTTGCTTCTATTTGCGAAGAGTAAAGATCCAATTCGAAGAGTTACAGATGCAACCCTTGATTGAAACTCTTCATGAACAGTAGCAACCTTATATACTATATATATAGATCTAAATCCATGATTTTAATCATCCAATTTACTTCCATCTATTCTATTTTCTAATCTTTATTTCTTGAATATATTTCTGCATTCTAAAAGCTTTCTAAACAAAAATATATTGCTTGAATCTCGGAATTAATATATACTTCGATTCAAAGCAATATCTTTCTTTTAATCTTCATACATAATATATACTTGAGGATTTGATCATAGGAAGGTTGTACTATCAAAGACCAATAAGTGTTATCAAGAACACAAAGAGTTAACAACTTTATCAAAATTGTAGAAGTCCTGTTAGTTTGTATCAGGCGGAAAAGTCCTCTTCGGTTGTTGAGGAAGAAAAATCCTGTTCGGCTGCTCAGGTGTTGTATTCCTATTCCTCCAGGTTAAGTGAGTGGTTATTGAGTGAAATCCAGAGGGAAGTCTGGGACTGGATGTAGCACGGAAAGTTTGAACCAGTATAAAAACTCCTGGTGTGCTATTCTTATTTACTTTACTATTATTATCTGTTTCTGCATTTTGATTATAATACATTCCATATTACACGATCCTAAGTGTTAGCTATACAGCATACGAAATTTCAATTGGTATCAGAGCATGGTCATCTAATAACCGTTACACAGTTATTTGATATATTCTACTAATATGGAAAATTACACTTACAATAAATTTATAGAAGGCCAATCCACTACACGACCACCACTATTCAATGACATGAATTAAACTTATTGGTCTACACATATAAGAATTTATATGCAAGCAAGTGATTTTGATTCATGAAATATCACACAATTTGAATATCATATACCCACAAGTGAATTTTCTACATGGTCAAACACATAAAAATTAGATGCTACTGCAAATTCTAAAGCTATGAGTATATTGTTTTGCACCTTGGATAAGAATGAGTTTAATTGTGTTAGCGTGTGCAATACTGCATATGAAATATAGAGAACACTGAAAATAACTCATGAAGGTACTAACTAGGTTAAACAAAGCAAGATATATATGCTTAAGAATCAATTTCAAAATTTTAGAATGAAAGAAAATGAGTTCATAAATGATATGTATTCCAGAGTCCAAGATATTTATCTCTCATTATTAGGACTAGGAGAAAAATTCTCTGATTTCAATGTAGTATCAAAAATCATAGACTCTTTAACGAATGAATAGGAAAGAAAGGTCTTAGCTATTGAAGATGCAAACGATCTTTCCACTATGAAACCAGAAGAGTTAATAGGAAATCTAATGTCATATGAAGTGAATTTGCAGGCAAAGAAAGTTCAAGCACAGGATAAGAAGAATCTAGCATTTCAAGCAGAAAAAGATGATTCAAATTCAGATGACGAGGATATGGCATTATTGCAAAAACTTTCAAAAAGTTTTTGAAATTCAAAAAGAATAACAAATTCAGGAAAAACAAGGTAACTCCAATAACAACACTGATAGCGTTAAACCATCATCTTCAGTAATGGAATGCTATGAATGTCATAAGAAGGGCCATATGAAGAGAGATTGTCCAGAATGTAAAAAGAACAAATTCAAGAAGGAAAAATTCAGAAAGAAAGCTTTTTTAGTCACTTGGGATGAATCAGACCCATCAGATAGTGATAGTGACAGCGACAGCGACAATGAACAAGCTAATGTATGCTTCATGGCCACAATAGATGATGTAAGTGATTTAAGTTTTGATGATTTAGTAGAAATTAATTTAGAATTAATAGATTTAGTAAAACAGATAAAAAAGAAGAACAAGGAATTAATAGAAAAACTGAATACATCGGAACTAGAAGTGAGTATGCTAAAAGACGAGAAGAAAATTCTAGAAGAGGAACTTAAGAATACTCAAGAATCTGATTCTAATTTAACTTCCCAAATATCTATGCTTACTCAAGAATTAGAATTTCAGAAAAATAAGAATGATGGTCTATCAGTAGATATTAAAGGTTTAAAATCTGGCTATAAAGTGTTAGAATTAGAAAATTCTAGTCTCAAGGAAAACTAGAAAATATTTCTAAAAATATTTCTAATTTGAATAAAGGAAGAGAGAATCTTTCCAAAATTATAGAAAATTCTCAATCTACCTCAAATAAATCAGGACTAGGATATAAAAATTATTTAAACCAGAATTTGGAAAAGGTTTGAATAACATTAAAAATAGGTTTGAAAAGGATATTAAATCAATAGTTTTCAAGGAAATTAAAACTATAAAAATATGGATTCCTAAAACAAATAATAATTTGATTAAGAATAAATAAATTAAAGGGGCATTTCACTAAAAGGACAAACATTGCAGTCCAGTTAGTTTCTAGGACGTACATCCACATAATTTAATTTCAATGCCAAAGTCAGCAGAATAATTACTTTTAAGGACAAAGTCAGCAGTCCAATTACTTTCAAGAACATAATTTCATAGGTTTTTAGACCTTAGAAACTAATTATTTTTTATTTTATCCTTATAAGTAATTATTTCAGTTGTGTGTCTTAGAAACTAGTTGCACTTGCTAAAGAGGCCCTTATGGCTAATTTCCACTAAATTAAATCATTCATGAAAAATGTTCATTACCATGATAATTATATTTTTAATGGGAACTCTGAACCCTATCGGGCTTGGTTTCCTAAGATTTAACCCTTAGGACCCTAATGAAGGTAGTGGGTACCAATATTATTCTTTTTTTTTTGCAGGTACCACTTAAAAAAGAGGAAAATGGATATTGGACAGCGGCTGCTCTAAGCACATGATTGGCAATAAAGATATGCTGACCAACATTATCTACTCGAATGGAGGATCAGTCACATTTGGAGATAACTCTAAAGGATATATCATCGGCAAAGGCGATGTCAACAGAAACTGTACCTCTAATTTACCTCTCATTACTGAAGTTTTATTAGTTAAAAAAATAAAACATAATTTATTAAGTATAAGTCAATTATGCGATAAAGGTTTTAATATATCGTTTTCAGAAAATAAATGCAATATTACTAAAAAAATCAAGAGTTAATCTTTGAAGGTACGAGATGGAAATATTTATATTTTAAAAATGAATATAAATAATAACTCTAATACGTATCTGGTAGCAAAATAAAATGATTCTTGGCTATGGCACAAACGATTTTGTTATATAAATATTAAAACTATGAATAAATTAGCCAAAAATAAACTAGTAAACGGTTTACCTGTTATAAAATTCAAAATTGACAACATCTATGATGCATGTCAATTAGGAAAAATGACAAAATCTTTTTTTAAATCTAAAAAAGTAATATCTACAGAATAAACGCTTGAACTATTACATATGGATCTTTTTGGACCTACTTAGATTCAATCAATCAATCATAATAGATATGTGTTTGTTACTGTAAATGATTTTTCTAGATATACATGGACTATATTCATGAAAATAATAGTGATAATTTTTAAAACTTTAAAATACTTGTCAAAAGAATTGAAAATATTAAAGATCTAAAAATTAAAAATATTAGAAGTGATCATGGAGGAGAAGTCCAAAACGAAGCTTTTAAACATTTTTGTAATAAGAAAGGAATTAATCACAATTTTTCTTTTCCTAGAACACCACAACAAAATGGAGTTGTAGAAAGGAAAAATAGAACATTACAGGAATGCGCAAGAACTTTATTAAATGGAACAACTTTAGCAACATATTTTTGGGTAGAAGCTGTAGCAACCGCTTGTTATTTTTTGAATCGTGTTTCTATACGACCACTAACTAAAAATACTCCATATGAAATATTAAATGGAAGAAAACAAAATATTTCATATCTTAAGGTTTTGATTAAAAATGTTTTATTTTAAACACTAAAGATCGAATCGGTAAATTCGATCCAAAATCCGATGAAGGAATATTTATAGGTCATTCACAACGAAATAAAGTTTATCAATTAAAATTATTGAAGAAACTCTTCATGTTTCTTTTGATATAAACTTTATTAATGAAAATTTAAATAATATCAAAAATAAGTTGGATGATGATGATATTATTCAAAAATTTAATGATAATAATAATAATATTGGAGAAAATGAAAACATTATTCATAATGAAGAAAATAAAATATCTCCACCTAGAATTTTACGGGATCACCTTGTTCAAAATATAATTGGAGGAGTAAATTAAAAAGTTAGAAATAGACACCAATTAAATCAAATGAGTCATATAGCATTTCTGTCAACTATAGAACTTAAAAATATAAAAGAAGCCTCAACAGATGACTATTGGATTCTTGCTATGGAAGAAGAACTAAATCAATTCGAAAGAAATGAAGTTTGGGAACTTGTCCCTAGACCAAGTGATCAATCAGTCATTAGTACTAAATGGGTGTTAAAAAATAAAGCCGATGAATTAGTAATATAACTAGAAATAAAGCTAGACTAGTAGCGCAAGGATATAACCAAAAAGAAGGTACTGATTATGAAGAAACCTTTGCTCCAATCGCTAGATTAGAAGCCATATGCATTTTATTAACCTTCACTTGTTTTCACAATTTTAAATTATTTCAAGTGGACGTAAAAAGTGTTTTTCTAAATGGATATATTAAAGAAAATGTTTATGTTAAGTAACCTCCTCTTTTCATTCACAAAAATTTTCCAAATCACGTCTATAAACTTAAGAAAGCTTTATATGGTTTAAAACAAGCATCACGTGCTTGGTACGATCTTCTTAAGAAATATTTAATAGAGTTTGATTTTGAAATTGGAATGGTTATTCAAACCTTATTTATTAAAAAGACTAAAAATGATATTTTAATTATTCAAATATATGTAGATGATATTATTTTTGGGTCAGCTAATGAAAAATTATGTCAGGAATTTTCAACTATAATGACTAATGAATTTGGAATGTCACATATGGGAGAATTATCATATTTTCTTGGTTCACAAATAAAACAATTAGAAAATGGAATTTTGTTAATCAAGAAAAATATTGTAATAATCTAATTAAACGATTTGGTATGGAAAACACTGCAGCCAAACCAACTCTGATGAATACAACAATACATCTCGATAAAGATGAAGACAGCAAAAGTGTCGACCAAATATTATATCGAAGTATGATTGGATCGTTACTATACTTAATTGCTAGTAGACCTGATATAATGATGAGTGTTTGTTTATGTGCTCGATTTCAAGCAGATCCTAAAGAATCACATATGCGATAGGTAAAACGCATTATTTGTTACTTAAGCAAAACTTAAAATTTCGGACTATTTTATCTGAAAGAATGTCCTTTCGAAATGGTATCATATAGTGATGCTGATTTTGGAGGAAGTGGATGGATAGAAAGAGTACGAGTGGGACGTATCACTTTGTTGGACGTTCCTTAGTCTTATGGTTTAGCAAGAAACAAAAAAGCATTTCCTTATCGACGTGTGAAGCAGAATATATATCTGCCGCTTTAGCTTGTTCTCAAGTTGTATATATGCAACAAACACTAAAAGATTTCGATATACATTAAATAAATCAAGAATATATTGTGATAATACTAGTGCAAGAAGTCTTCCTAAAAACCCAATAAATCACTCACGAACCAAACATATTGATATACGACATCATTTTCTTCATGATTTTATTGAAAAGGATTTTGTAAATTTAGAATTTGTAAATTTGAAAAATCTACTAGCTGATATTTTCACTAAAACATTAAACGAAAATATATTTATAAATTAAGAAGAGAATTTGGAATAATGTCAATAAAAGAGTTATAATAATATTTATTAAATAAAAAGGTAAAAACGTGAAAAATATAATATATGATTTCTAACCATGACAGGATTCGAACTCCATCCATTCCTAAATTTCTAATGTCTATAGCCACTTGGGCTATGGGTGTTTCTTGTCACAACATATAATCCACTTTTGTTAAAATAAAATTTTCGAAATTCAAAATTATTGAACCTGACAGGGATTGAACTATGGTTTCTCTGCTGGAAGTCTCATGTATCTACCAGTTTGATAGTTAATGTTTCTTGTTCTGTAATAATGATCAGCTCACCTTACATTAAATTAGCTCGAAATTCTGTTAACCATGCATTTTCAAATCATTTTCCTACCTTAAATCATTAACTTATTTATATATGGTCTAAAACTAATCTCATATTCTGACCATAATAAATACAGGTTTCTACTCCTATACATACATGAATTTTTGAAATGTTGCATACACTTTTTAAATACAGTTGAAATACAAATTTTTATATTTTATTATCACATTGTAATGGTGTCTCAATCGTCAGATAACTCACACCTCTCCTACGCAACACCTTCCTCGGATAGCTCTGACCATCTATCACATACTCCAACACAGGAATATAAACCGGTACGTAAGTGGGAAAGCTATCATACCGGTTATACACCAAATAATAAGAAGGGAGAACAAGCTACGTTTATCTCACCATCGACTAAATAGACGATTGGCAATATTCATCACTACCAACAACAACAAATGGACCTACAACGTGAATTACATTTCAAACGAAAAGTGAAGGCACGACGCTTAAATTTTTTGGAACAAATTACAGTCAAATTTTGCAACTCTAAACCGATAGATGGATATGAACCTTTACCAAAACCTTGTTCTTCGCTCGACCCATTAGCTGGATATTGAGATCCATGGGATCCTTCTCCACGATACTCTCCTCGAACTCCAAACACATGGTATCGCAAATTATCACCAGCGATCTCGTCATCAAAGAAGGATGATAAGGAGAAATCTAAGACTCCAAAGAAATCACCTTCATAATAAATCATATTTGTTGATGATCGATTTGTTTCTGAAATTTTATTATTAATGCATATCTTCGTGAAATCATCAATAAATATATAAATAATTTTTTTAATTGGTATTGTTTTTTGTAAAATTATTGTTATATTACATGAAATCATCGTATAAAATTAGTTGCATTGTAAAGCAAGCATAAGTCACTGATAGAAGTCAGTCGATTTATAACGATCCTGACTTGACCTTCGAAAATCGGCACCGAATATGACACTCGTATTCAAATGCCGCAGATCCAAATGCCGAATCTAGTTCGCCGGAGCATATAACACATTAAGTACAACACAGCGGAAGAAATGAAATGAATATCAATATATACAACATTGATACAATATCCAGATGCAATGATGATACAATAGAATGATACATATCAATACTATCAGAGATACAAGACACAGCGGAGAGAATATCTTCAATAGAACGTATCTCCAAATCAAATTCTCCAATCCAAAGCTAGCTCGAACTTCAGATCAAGTTGCACAAAGCTAAGCAAGGTCATTCGTCCAAGACTGAAGAAGATCGCAAAGACTGAAAGCTACCAATCCAAAGACTTTGAAGGCTATCGAATCTACACCTATTACTTGACTATCTTAAAACCCAACTCTAGACTGCTCATGTGGAAATAGTGGGCATCCAGAGTTTAGGAAAGGAAAAATAAACTCCAGGTCAGCAGTGGGACTGGTGTGAGCAAACAAAACAGTTTTATCTTTAAACAAACAAATAATTTAGATTGAAATCCGCAATGCTTTTTGGAAAATGAAACCACCATAAGGCCTCCCGGCACACACACAATGCAATCGCACACATGAGGGACATTTCTCCTTATGATAGTCAAACATGCTTACTACGTGAAAATCCTTTTTGATATATTATTAGTGCATAGTGGAAAACATTTCGAAAGTATAATATAAATCCTAGCCAGCATAGGTACCATTATACTATGCCTACTATAGTTGCCACCTGAGGTGGCAGGTAATACAACTGCAATCGTAAAAGGCTCGTATTGGATGAATGGATTTCCAACAAATGGTTAGGCTAAGGAACTTCCTATTGCCACATGGGAACGCCTCTGGAGGGACGCCCCAAGAGCCTACTTGGCTCTCTGCTAAGACAAGGCCGGCTACCCCCTTCCTGGGGAGTAAAACCTAAGATATGCCACCCCCGGTCCTTTGGGACCTTTATCCGAAGGCCCTCTACAACAACAACATCACACCGTAATAAATATAATACAGTGTCCACATGAGCAAGTATTTGGGCTCCATACCATGATACCACCCTTTCCAGAAGGAATGGCCATACCCTAGGGGAGCTACCCTTGAAACCTTGCCGCATCTTTCCTGTTTCGACCATTACCTGTTTGTGAGGCTCGATGAGGTCTCATCCACAAAGCTACGCTTTTTCACAAAGCCATGATTTGGTCAACAAATGATCAACAAATAATCATTAACATACAGCAGCACTTAGCGTCCCACACTACCAAATTGGGAGTATATCGCTGATAACCTTCAACTACATAACCTCTGAGCTCGTACGTTTCAGAGAAGGGTGTTAGGCTAAGAGAATAAATTCTCCGCCACCAACATATATGTATTTGAAAGGAATCGTCTTTACATCTCAAAGTGTAGTGTCAGATACACAACCATACAAGTCTGGTCCGGGTTCGAACAGAACCGAAGGCACTTGGTCCAATAAAGGAAGAAGCCCTTGTAAATCAGGGTATTCACAATCCCGATCGGACTTCCCATCACATAGGGAATCTCTATACCGTAGCTACTCAGTGCAGAGACAATCGATAGGTCATCCCATCGTTATCGCAAATACCCGGTCTTCACCACCGGTCTTCAAATGCTATCCATAACGACGTATCATTATTCGGAATGGGTTATATGACAAAAGGTCATCTCCTGGCTAAACCGAACAATGAGCGCAATATTTAAAAACATATAGATATAGGATTTTAGTTAAGTCACAACTTTAAAATTCAAAACTTTCTTTCAAATGGTTTAACCCAATTACCATTTCAAATCTTTAAAAAACAGATTTATTTCACAAAGTTCACCCAGTTCCACAAAGATCTATTTGCTGATTTCAAACAATTTTCATTTTAATTGCATTAATTCATTAAATCCGTAAATCCATGATTTTACTCATAGCTTTCAAAACCGTTTCCAAAGATTCATTCGTAACTTCGAAAACCATTTCAATTCAAACTTGAAATTCCTTTTATACAAATTGGAAATTCATTTCTTATATGAAAGCCTTTATTATTTGAAAACAAACAGTTTTCATTTTGGAAAAATCGGATTTCAATTATACAAGTTAAACTCTTTGGGTTAAATTTAATTCCCAAAACAACACTTTAAAAAAATGGTTTAAAAACCCATTTAAACTTGTGTGACCTTTTACATCATAAATTCTCAAAATAGAATTCAAATTCAAATATTGAATTCAAATTTAAATCAAAATTCAAAACGAAATTAAGTTATTCAAAAATAACTTTTATATATGAAATCCCTTTTCAAAAGCTTTTTCCACTTTAAATCTGATCCATTTCCAAAACAATTTAGACTTAAAAATTCAATTTTAAAATTATTTCAAAAATATGTGACTTAACCGAATTCCACGTGCAATCCATATTTGTGTGTGTATAAGTGTAGTCCAGGGGGTTTTACACAATAGTGCACAACATCAATTATCATAGATTCAATCATATCAATATTGATTAGCGGTATAGCTCATAACGCTTATCTTCATTCACAGCTTCATAGATAAAGTAAATTTATCAATCACAAAGACTCATCATTACGATTCGATGTGGGTTTCGGATAACCAACTGGAATCCGACTCCCTGTCGCATCGAAATTCAAATGTCGTTTTACGGGCAAAAAGGGGTTTTCGCATACATATAGGTACAAATCACAAATCATAGTTCAGCACAAAGCAATTCACATCACACATTATCACAATCACCACAGAAATATCAATCCAGTACACAACATTTGATAATAGTTAATCATATTCAATTAAGGTGAATGTGATTTAAATGAATTAACCACATAATTATTTTTATTAATTATTATTACTCTATTTTTAAATCGATGATTAATTTTCTTAATTATAAGTTAATTCATAAAGAGAAAATTCAGAAATTCCATGAATTACAAATCATTATATCTTCATTAACTTTAAGATAAACTCATTCTTATAGATGATTTAATTATCAGTCACAAATATGTTAGAAAACATTTCTTCCAAATTTATTGCTTAAATTTCATTTTCATTTCAAAATATAAAATAAATACCAATTTATCTTCTATAAATTAAAAAGAACTAATTTTGAAAACCTTCAAATTCATATGTTTAAGTAATATTTTTGTTATAAAAGAAATCTTAAAGAGTTAAATTAAATTCCTTTTTAAGTTCACCTATTTAAAGTATACCTTTACATTTAAACTTATTTAAACATTTAAAGTTATAAAACTTTATTTAATTTCAAAATCTAGAATTCAAATTTAGATTTAAGATCCAGGTTTCAAAATTTTGATTTAAAATTTCACATTCCATTTAAATTCAAATTTAGATTTAAGATCCAGGTTTCAAAATTTTGATTTAAAATTTCACATTCCATTTAAATTCAAATTCTTTATAAAATCACTTAAATGCTTAGCCGCTTTTAAGTTATTAACAATTTGAATTTAAAGAACTTTATTTCCAAACTAAGCTTCAACTAAACTTGAATTTATAGTTAAAACTTGATTTAAAACTCAATTTAAACTTTGTTTTGAAATTAAAAATTCAGTTTTAAATTGCCAAAAACAAAACAGATTTCAGTTTTTTTTTAAAACCTGGACAATCATCTACTCGAGCCACTGAAATCCTGGTTCGAGCCAATACAGGAAAACCTTCGAGTGAAACACTTGAGTTACATGTGAAAATCTTGTGTACTACCCTGCTTCCATTCCCAAACAAAAAAAAAATACTCCAGATCACCAGACAAATGCTCCGAGCACGTGCACGTCGCCACAGATCACCTCCAGACGACACCACATCGTCGAGCAAGTCGACGATCATCCACGCCCCAATCCTCGGTCATCTGAATTCACCCATCCCCTCGAAATCGAATTCGAGCTCAAAATTGCAACATGGAACAACTGGAACAACTTCAACCAAAACTTGGAAACGCGTCATTCTCGACATCCCGATCATCAAAAAACTTGAAACTCCGGTCAACTACTCGTCGATGCTCCCCCTACCATCACCCAAAACCACGTAGCACTTGATCAAACGTGGAAAACGAACAAGTCAAAACATTCACACTCGACAAAACTAGGTTTACCAATTTCAAAAGCTCGCCGCCGCCGCCACGACCGACTACACACCATCACACTTTTTTTCCCTGAACCGTCGTTCGTCCATCCATCACCAAATGAGATCCCGACCCTTACAACTCAGAGGATCACCAGAATTGGTCAAAAGTTCACTTTCTGTTCAACTTCCATTTCCTAGAGAAATGTTCAATGAAAAAAATAAAATTTTTGTTTCTAAAATCATCATTTTTGAAGGGGATTTAGATGATATTATTGAAATTAAAATTTGTGAAGTTTGAAATTCTACAAAATTTGAATTGTGACTGTGTTTCATAATTTTCCAGGAAGAAAACTATATAAAATTTGCTTTAATTCATTACTGAAATAAAATACAGGTTTAAACAATATTTTTAACTTGTTTACAATCTCTTCAGAAGCAAAGAGGATGAGAGTGATTTAGATTTTCGATGTGGGTTACTCTGTAAACCAAAGTTCAGATGTTACTGTGTTTTTTTTTTCTTTTTAGTTTCCAGTAAAAACTATAAACTAGCTTTGATTTGTTTCTGAAACATGGTGCAAGTTTAAACATAAAACTCCAACTTGTTTATTGAAACATAATGCAGGACCAACCATAGTTTATCATTCAGATCAAATAGAGACAGGGGGAAAGAAGGGGTTTGACAGGTTTTAGTTTTCCTGAAGCTAAATAGGGATTAGCTTGTCTTTTGTGCAATCAACATGCACAGGCCAAAATTCAATCATATACTCAAGATTCTTGCATGCACCAAAAATTAAACTTTCCTACATCATTCAAGCATTCACATAGCAACCAATGATTAAAAGAAAACAAGGGTTTACTCACCTTTTTTTTCCAGAAGTTGGGAATGTTTCCTGACTGTTTTCAAAACAGAGATGAAGGCCTGTAACTATTCTTCTTTCTTACTTTTAGAATTTGAAGTTTTAGATCTGCAAATTATAGTTACAGACCTGCGATTATTCTTGGTTGTATTTGTGCACTTAATTAATCAATGACAACAATTTTAATTTACTTACAGTTAAAAAAAAATTATAACAGAAAAAGCCTCTTTTTTATCTGCAACCTTAAAACCAGAAGTAGATTGATTCTTTGATCTTGATTTCCCTGCAAATGATTGATTATTATTGTATTACATTCTTCCTTCATTAGAGATTTAAATTTCAAGTTCAAATTTCAAAAAGAAGGTTACTTGCCTTTAAATTATCTCAGAAATTACTGCCCTTGCACTGTCAAAAACCTGAAGCACTTGTTTCTTTTACAAATCTGCAGTTTTAAACTTTGTTTCGGTTAAAACTTGGTTTTAAAATCATAATTTCATTAACTATAAAGTTTTAAAAACTTATCTGAGAGATATAGTATATCACTACAGTTTGATGCTAAAAAATGATCCTTAGATTTTTTTTCTCTCTTTTGTATTGAATTGAAGATAGGTAGTTTCTTTTTTTTCCTTCTGATTTTTACTTTTCTTAAGTTTTGGAGTTGGAGATTGATAAATTTTTTGATTACTGAACTTTTCAGAGATTTGGAGGTTTAATAAATTTGGATTTGGAAGTTGAAAGGTTTTTGAAATTTTTAATTTGATTATCTTATTAAGGTAATGATGTTTCATGCCATTTGTTAAAAGCTAATCATAAGCTCTAGATTTTGTTAATCACCTTACTCCATCTCCCATGTGAATGTATGATTACATTTGTGATTTGTTACAAGGCAAAAGAATTTTAGAAACTTAAATTTTTATATTATATACACTTATAAATAAATGTATTCCTTTATTCATTTGTGTATATATGTATAGAATTGTTAAAGAAATTGTTTTTAACCAATATTTATATATATACATTACATCTTAATTCTTTTTAAATGCTACTTGTTTGATAAAAACAATTATTCTAAATTTAAATTTCAATTTCGATTTTAAACTTGAAATATAAACTTTCATGCCCATTTATATATTCACACTCACCTTGAATAAATTTAAATTAAATTTTAATATGTATTCAATTTTACTCATATTTGTAATATACATATTTATAATCTTTAAATTTAAATGACTTTTTAAAACATTCATTATTTCAATATTTTAAAATCAAAATAAAATTGGAATTTATTTATATATATTATTTTCACTTATTTTTATTTGTTTTTAGATTTTTCTTCCAATTTATTTTCAAATTAAATTCCAAAGGTTTAAAATATATTATTAGTTTATATTGATAAACTTTGGGATGTTACAGATATCCCTTCCTTAAGAAAATTTCGTCCTCGAAATTTGCCATGGTGACAACAAGGATTGGATAGATCCGCAAAGATAGAGAATCGACTCACAAATCAAGCTGATTATCTATTCTGAATTTGGCTCACCAAATCGGAATATCAATAATAGATACATGAATGAATCTATTTAACTTTTTACAAGATACTCGGGGCCATCCAGATCTAGAAATATACATGGGCATTGGTTAGTTTGAAGGGATAACTAATCGTTCGTAGACTATATCTAGACCCAACAGAACAAAAAATAGATACTCAATCCAGGTTGGAATATCTCAAAGTAAACACCAACCGGTCCCTCTTTGGACTTTTATACTCACAAGCAATTACAGTAAAACTTCAAATTTGGTTTTAATCGAAATCGTTTTATCGATACAAATTATTTAACTTTATATATTTTAGTTAACCAATGTATCAAATTTCAATTTCGCTAAAGTTGAGAGCGAAAAGCTGATAGAAATTTGACCAAGAGAACACAAAATAGAGACTTATCTACACGGTTCGTAGGGCCACCTTCACACTGAAGCTTCTTCCTCGAGCTGCCACGAAGCAATCAAAGAATTGAAAAGACTAATCAAAGGAGGTTGATAGAGAAAGATATTTCCGTTGTTGCAGGGAATTGACCACTTGTACTGGTATCTCTCTGTCCCCTATCTCGTTCCCTTCTTGCACTCATACTCACTATCAGTGGATAGTATGAGAATTTACTGAGGCATTCGAACAAATATCTTAGGGATTACTCATTCTAGGGTACACTTCACCCTATCTCTAATGAGTCACTTAATGTGTTATACTCCTAAGCTAAAGTTTTAACCTTCAGCTCTGATACCAATTATAACGATCCTGACTCGACCTTAGTCGGCACCGAACACGACACTCGTATTCAAATGCCGCAGATCCAAACGCCGAATCTGGTTCGTTGGAGCTTATAACACATTAAGTACAACACAGCGGAAGAAATGAAATGAATATCAATATATACAACATTGATACAATATCCAGATACAATGATAATACAATAGAATGATACATATTAATACTATCAGAGATACAAGACACAACGGAGAGAATATCTTCAATAGAACGTATATCCAAATCAAATGCTCCAATCCAAAGCTAGCTCGAACTTCAGATCAAGTTGCACAAAGCTAAGCAAGGTCAGTCGTCCAAGACTGAAGAAGATCCCAAATACTGAAAGCTACCAATCCAAAGACTTCGAAGGCTATCGAATCTACACCAATTACTTAATTATCTGAAAACCCAACTCTAGACTGCCCGTGAGGAAATAGTGGGAACCCAGAGTTTAGGAAAGGAACAATAAACTTCAGGTCAGTCGTGGGACTGGTGTGAGCAAACAAAACAGTTTTATCTTTAAATAAACAAAGAATTTAGATTGAAATCCGCAATGCTTTTTGGAAAATGAAACTACCATAAGGCCTCTCGGCACACACACAATACAATCGCACACATGGGGGAGATTTCTCCTTATGATAGTCAAACATGCTTGTTACGCAAAAATCCTTTTTGATATTATTATTAGTGCATAGTGGAAAACATTTCGAAAGTATAATATAAATCCTAGCTAGCATAGGTACCATTATACTATGCCTACTATAGTTGCCACCTGAGGTGGCAGGTAATACAACTGCAATCGTAAAAGGCTCGTATTGGATGAATGGATTTCCAACAAATGGTTAGGCTAAGGAACTTCCTATTTCCACAAGAGAACGCCTCTGGAGGGATACCCCGAGAACCTACCCGGCTCTCTGCTAACACAAGGCCGGTCACCCCCTTCCTGGGGAGTAAAACTAAAGATATGCCACCCCCGGTCCTTTGGGACCTTTATCCTAGGGCCCTCTACACTAAAAACATCACACAGTAATAAATATACTACAGTGTCCACATGAGTAAGTATTTGGGATCCTTACCATGATACCACCCTTTTCCAGAAGGATGGCCATACACTAGGGGAGCTACCCCTGAAACTTTGCCGCATCTTTCCTATTTTGATCATTACCGGTTTGTGAGACTCGATGAGGTCTCGTTCACAAAGCTATGCTTTTTCACAAATCCATGATTTGATCAACAAATGATCAACAAATGATCATTAACATACAGCAGCACTTAGCATGCCACACTACGAAATTGGGAGTATATCGTTGATAACCTTCAACTAGATAACCTCTGAGCTCGTACGTCGCAGAGAAGGGTGTTAAGCTAAGAGAATAAATTCTTCACCACCAACATATATGTATTTGAAAGAAATCGGCTTTACATCTCAAAGTGTAGTGTCAGACACACAACCATACAAGTCTGGTCCGGGTTCGAATAGAACCGAAGGCACTTCGTCCAATAAAGGAAGAAGCCCTTGCAAGTCTGGTATTCACACTCCCGATCGGACTTTCCATTACTTAGGGAATCTCTATATCGTAGCTACTCAGTGCAGAGACAATCGATAGGTCATCCCATCATTCTCGCAAATACCCGGTCTTCACCACCGGTCTTCAAATGTTATCCATAATGACGTATCATTATTCGAAATGGATTATATGATACAAGGTCCTCTCCCGGCTAAACCGAATAATGAGCGCGGTATTTAAAAACATATGGATATGGGATTTTAGTTAAGTCATAACTTAAAATTCAAAACTTTCTTTCAAATGGTTTAACCCAATTACCATTTCAAATCTTTAACAAACAGATTTTTTCACAAAGTTCACCCAGTTCCACAAAGATCTATTTACTGATGTCAAACAATTTCCATTCTAATTGGATTAATTCATTAAATCTGTAAATACAAGATTTTACTCATAGCTTTCAAAACCGTTTCCAAAGATTCATTCATAACTTGGAAAATCATTTCAATTCAAACTTGAAATTCCTTTTATACAAATTGGAAATTCATTTCTTATATGAAAGCCTTTATTATTTGAAAACAAGCAGTTTTCATTTTGGAAAAATCTGATTTCAATTATACAAGTTAAAATCTTTGGGTTAAATTTAATTCCCAAAACAACACTTTAAAAAGATGTTTAAAAACCCGTATAAACTTGTGTGACCTTTTACATCATAAATTCTCAAAATAGAATTCAATTTCAAATATTGAATTCAAATTCAAATCAAAATTCAAAACTAAATTAAGTTATTCAAAAAATAACTTTTATCTGTGAAATCCCTTTTCAAAAGCTTTTTCCACTTTAAATCCGATCCATTTCCAAAACCATTTAGATTTAAAAATTCAATTTTAAAATTATTTCAAAAATCTGTGACTTAACCGATTTCCACGTGCAATCCATATTTGTGTGTGTATAAGTGTAGTCCAGAGGGTTTTACACAATACTGAACAACATCAATTGTCACAGATTCAATCATATCAATATTGATAAGTGGTATAACCCATAACGCTTATCTTCGTTCACAGATTCATAGATAAAGTAAATTTATCAATCACTAAGATTCATCATTACGATTCGATGTGGGTTTCGGATAACCAACTGGAATCCGACTCCCTGTCACCTCAAAATTCAAATGTCGTTTTACGGCAAAAGGGTTTTTCACATACGTATAGGAATAAATCACAAATCACAGTTCAGCACAAAGCAATTCACATCACACAGTATCACAATCACCACAGAAATATCATTCCAGTACACAACATTTGATAATTGTTAATCATCTTCAATTAAGGTGAATGTGATTTAAATGAATTAACCACATAATTATTTTTATTAATTATTATTACTCTATTTTTAAATCAATGATTAATTTTCTTAATTATAAGTTAATTCATAAAGAGAAAATTCAGAAATTCCATGAATTACAAATCATTATATCTTCATTAACTTTAAGATAAACTCATTCTTATAAATGATTTAGTTATCACTCACAAATATGTTAGAAAACATTTCTTTCAAATTTACTGCTTAAATTTCATTTTCATTTCAAAATATAAAATAAATACCAATTTATCTTCTATAAATTAAAAAAAACTAATTTTGAAAACCTTCAAATTCATATGTTTAAGTAATATTTTTGTTATAAAAGAAATTTTAAAGAGTTAAATTAAGTTCCTTCTTAAGTTCACCTATTTAAAGTATACCTTTACATTTAAACTTATTTAAACATTTAAAGTTATTAAACTTTATTTAATTTAAAAATCTAAAATTCAAATTTAGATTTAAGAACCAGGTTTCAAAATTTTGATTTAAAATTTCACATTCCATTTAAATTCAAATTCTTTATAAAATCACTTAAATGCTTAGCCGCTTTTAAGTTATTAAACAATTTGAATTTAAAGAACTTTATTTCCAAACTAAGCTTCAACTAAACTTGAATTTATAGTTAAACCTTGATTTGAAACTCAATTTAAACTTTGTTTTGAAATTAAAAATTCAGTTTTAAATTGCCAAAAACAGAACAGGTTTCAGTTTTTCTTAAAACCTGCACAATCATCTACTCGAGCCACTGAAATCCTGCTTTGAGCCAATACAGGAAAACCTTCGAGTGAAACACTCGAGTTACATGAGACAATCTCGTGTACTACCCTGCTTCCATTCCCAAACAAAACAAAACAAATACTCCAGATCACCAAACAAATGCCCCGTGCAAGTGCACGTCGCCGCAGATCACCTCCAGACGACACCACATCGTCGAGCAAGTCGACGATCATCCATGCCCCAATCCCCGGTCATCAGAATTCACCCATCCCCTCGAAATCGAATTCGAGCTCAAAATCGCAACCTGGAATAACTAGAACAACTTCAACCAAAACCTGGAAATGCTTCGTTCTCGACATCCCGATCATCAGAAAACTTGAAACTCCGATCAACTACTCGTCGACGCTCCCCCTACCATCACCCAAAACCACGTATCACTCGATCAAACGTGGACGACGAACAAATCAAAACATTCACACTCGACAAAACTAGGTTTAGCAATTTCAAAAGCTCGTTGCCGCCACGACGACCAACTACACACCATCACACTTTTTTCCTTGAACCGTCGTTCGTCCTTCAAATCACCAGACGAGATCCCGACCCTTACAACTCAGAGGATCACCAGAATTGGTCAAAAGTTCACTTTTTGTTCAACTTCCATTTCCCAGAGAAATGTTCAATGAAAAATTTAAATTTTTGTTTCTAAAATCATCATTTGTGAAGGGGATTCAAATGATATTACTGAAATTAAAATTCATGAAGTTCGAAATTCTGCAAAATTTGAATTGTGACTATGTTTCATAATTTTCCAGGAAGAAAACTATATAAAATTTTCTTTAATTCATTACTGAAATAAAATTCAGGTTTAAAAAATATTTTTATCTTGTTTACAATCTCTTCAGAAGCAAAGAGGAAGAGAGTGATTTTGATTTTTGATGTGGATTACTTTGTAAACCAAAGTTTAGATGTTACTGTGTTTTTTTTCTTTTTAGTTTCCAATAAAAACTACAAACTTACTTTGATTTGTTTCTAAAACATGGTGCAAGTTTAAACAAAAAACTCCAACTTGTTTATTGAAACATAATGCACGACCAACCATAGTTTATCATTCAGATCAAATAGAGACAGAGGAAAGAAGGGGTTTGATAGGTTTTTGTTTTCCTGAAGCTAAACAGGGATTAGCTTTTTTCGTACAATCAACATGCACAGACCAAAATTCAATAATATACTCAATATTCTTGCATGCACCAAAAATTAAACTTTCCTACATCATTCAAGAATTCACATAGTAACCAATGATTAAAAGAAAACAAGGGTTTACTCAACTTTTTTTTCCAGAAGTTAGGAATGTTTCCTGACAGTTTTCAAAACAGAGATGAAGGCCTGTAACTATCTTCTTTCCTACTTTTAGAATTTGGAGTTTTGATCTGCACATTATAGTTACAGACCTGTGATTATTCTTGGTTGTATTTATGCACTTAATTAATCAATAACAACAATTTTAATTTACTTACAGTTAAAAAAAATTATAACAGAGAAAGCCTCTTTTTTTTCTACAACCTTAAAACCAGAAGTAGATTGATTCTTTGATCTTGATTTCCCTGCAAATGATTGATTATTATTGTATTACATTCTTCCTTCATTAGAGATTTAAATTTCAAGTTCAAATTTCGAAAAGAAGGTTACTTGCCTTTAAATTATCTCAGAAATTACTGCCCTTGCACTGTCAAAAACCTGAAGCACTTGTTTCTTTTACAAATCTGCAGTTTTAAACTTTGTTTGTGTTAAAACTTGGTTTTAAAATCATAATTTCATTTACTATAAAGTTTAAAAACATACCTGAGAGATGTAGTATATCACTATAGTTTGATGCTTGAAAATGATCCTCAGATTTTTTTTCTCTCTTCTGTATTGAATTGAAGATAGGCAGTTTCTTTTTTTCTTCTGATTTTTACTTTTCTTGAGTGTTGGAGTTGGAGATTGATAGATCTTTTGATTACCGAACTTCTCAGAGATTTGGAGGTTTAATAAATTTAAATTTGGAAGTTGAAAGGTTTCTGAAATTTTTAATTTGATTATTTTATTAAGGTAATGATGTTTCAGGCCATTTGTTAAAAGATAATCATAAGCTCTAGATTTTGTTATGAATGTATGTTTACATTTGTGATTTGTTACAAGGCAAAAGAATTTTATAAACTTAAATTTTTATATTATATACACTTATAAATAAATGTATTCCTTTATTCATTTGTGTATATATGTATACAATTGTTAAAGAAATTGTTTTCAACCAATATTTATATATATACATTACACTTTTTAAATGCTACTTATTTTCTAAAAACATTTACTCTAAATTTCAATTCAAATTTCAATTTTAAACTTAAAATATAAACTTTCATGTCCATTTATATATTCACACTCACCTTGAATAAATTTTAAATTAAATTTTAATATGTATTCAATTTTACTCATATTTGTAATATACATATATATAAGATTTCAAATTTAAATGACTTTTAAAACATTCATTATTTTAATATTTTAAACTCAAATAAAATTGGAATTTATTTATATATTATTTTCACTTATTTTTATTTGCTTTTAGATTTTTCTTCCAATTTATTTTCAAATTAGATTCCAAAGGTTTAAAATATATTATTAATTTATATTGATAAACTTTGGGATGTTACACGATTGGCCAAAATTTCCAGTCGACTAAAGTCATTTCCAGAGCAAATAGCTTCAGGAAAAGGGTTCAGTCGATTAAACTTTTTAGTTCAGTCGACTGAACGACGTAACAGAGACAAAAGAAAACCCTATTTTATAAACCAATCACGTTCATTTTCTCTCATAATCTCTTCCATACCCAAAATTTTCAAAACCCTAAAAGATTCGAAAGCATTCCTAAGTCAAAAATTATCTAAATCATTCAACATCATGGATCCTAGACCTCAGAAAAGACAATGAAGAACAACCTCAATCTCTTTAGAACTAATTGATACTCAAATTGGTCAATGACTTTACAATCATGTAGCGGTTGAACGGTGGAACAAAATGAAGGAATCAAGATTTCTAGATGGATCATTTATGGTTACCCGACTTCAACGCATATGGAATTCAAGATTTGGCAAGGAGAAGACGTTTGGAATCGCTATTAGACTACAATCAGAACAAGGTAAAAATTAATCACACAATGGTGACATTATTTCTTGCTAATTTCAACCTAGATCACCAAACTCCATGGAATAGAGATAATTGTGTTTGGAGTCTAGTTTGTGGACGACAAATATTTTTTCTTTAGCAAAAATAGGACACATACTTCACGCTCCGTAGATGGAATGCCATTGGAAGACTTGAATTGCGATATCAATATTCAAGACAAAATAAGCCATCTTTTCCTTGAAGATAATATGAGAGAATTTAAATCTATTTCACTACGACCAACTGCAAGAATTTTGCATCACGCCTTAATGAAAACAATATTTTCAAGAACCTGATCATATGAATTGGTATACCCTGAGAACTATATAGCATTGTACGCTATATATGGAAATGTTCAAATAATTTGGCCGAAACTTATTTTTAATGAATTGCTAGTCTTCAATCAACGGAAATAAAATATAATCTACTAGGCAGAATACATTATGAGATTGTTTATGGACCTTAAAGTGCCAATACCCGACTTGGACACTTCAATTTAAAAACTCTTAATAGTTGGATGATAAGCCTCATGAAATTACCCCCAAGGCCCCTCCGTATAATGTCGTTCCAAGAGTGGCAAAACCATCCCCAAGAACATCAATAAGAAACACCACCGCAAAGACAAGGCGATGAAATTCGAACCACTAGACCTTTTCAAGGAACACGTGAAGCAATCGATCTTATAGCTCGCAATCAAGTGATATTAGATTCACGTGTCAGACTCCTCGACAAGAAAATTGATAAGAAGTTCAATGAGATAAAGAGCTTGTTTGGCATATTACAGGAAGCTATCTCTTGCACCGCTAGTTCATCTACCTCATCCGAAAAGCCACCAGCACCGAAATTCACGTGGACAACATCGGATGAGGAAACATAAAGTGATATCGACAAAGATAAGGGGAAGAGGCCAATGATTCTTGGAGACAAGAAGAAGAAGACTCTAATGAATGATAGGGAAATTAGAAGTAAAATTTGATTTTTTGGTAAGTTTTCTTTTGTGAAAAACCATGATATGCTTTATGATGTTATGTCTGTGATGTTGTGACCAAACGTTTGTGCTTTTATGATGTTTGTATTCGTAAAACAATGTCAGTGACATAATATGTTCGTGAATTTTTATATGATGATGTTTATGTTCATATTTGTAATGATTCGTAATGTCTCATTTCACAAATATTCATTAGTACTCTGTGATCATTGAATTAAGTATTCCTTTTTTTCGATGACAAATGGGGAGAAATTTGTGTATAAACTTTTTATGAAGAAATAGAAAAGTCGCCCACACATTCAATGGGAGGAATATATAATCTAAGTTATATATTTTCATATATGAAGAACCATCAAAATTGATTGTCATCAATCAAAAAGAGGGAGAATGTTGAATCATGAGTTTTGATTCATGACAAGCTTCAATGATCAACAACGAGATTAGATGATCAAAGCAACAAAAAATAGAAAGATATACATATGTGGTGAACTACAAAGGAAACTTGATTTCAAACTCAAGTGCACTTTAAAAATATTTATTGTTTGAGTCGTAATTATAGTTTATAATAAAATCACTCCTCAAATAGTTTACACACAATATACAAAATTTACAAATATATATATGTACAAAATAGTGTGCAAAAGTGCTCACTGTGCAAAAAAGCATAGTTCAGTCGACTAGACTGAATTCACCAGTCGACTGAATCTGTGTTCTTTGCACAAACATGCACACATGCACACCACTTTGAATATTCAGTCAACTAGATATTTTTGACCAGTCGAATGACCGTACACAACTGCCATATTTCCTGAAGGGTTGCTTCACTTTGTGAAAAGTAATGATACAATTCGAAGAGTTACAGATGCAACTCTTGATTGAAACTCTTCGTGAACAGTGGCAACCTTATATAGATCTCAATCCATGATTTTAATCATCCAATTTACTTCAATCTATTCTATTTTCTGATCTATATTTCTTGACTATATTTATGCATTCTAAAAGCTTTCTAATTAAAGATATATTGCTTGAATCTCAGAGTTAATTATTATATACTTCGATTCAAAGCAATATCTTCCTTTCTAATCTTCACACATAATATGTACTTGAGGATTTGATTATAGGAAGGGTGTACTATCAAAGACAAATCAGTGTTATCAAGAACACAAAGAGTCAACAACTTTATCAAAATTGTAGAAGTCCTGTTAGTTTGTATCAAGCGGAAAATTCCTTTTCGGCTGCTGAGGCGGAAAAATCCTGTTCGGATGCTCAGGTGTTGTACATCTATTCCTCTAGGTTAAGTGAGGGGTTATTGAGTGAAATTCCAGAAGGAAGTCTGAGACTAGACATAGAACATGAAGTTCGAACCAGTATAAAAACTCCTAGTATGCTTATTCTTATTTACTTTACTATTATTATCTGTTTTCGCATTTAGATTATAATATATTCCATATTACACGATCCTAAGTGTTAGCTATACAACATACGAACTTTCATTTTATACATAATCCTAAATATTTTGTTTCTTTAAATTTAGATTTAAATGTTAACTATAAATTTAACTACATATATACAATGCATAATAAATTACAAATGTTACATACATAAGTTATTTTAGATTTAGAACATTATTTGCAATTGTTTATAAATGAGAACATATATCTGTATGTTATTTCAACTCAAATTCATTAAACGGACTTCTACGTAAAACTATAAAAATTCAATGTTAAACTCTTCCTTAATTGAAACTAAATTCATAATTCCTAATTTTGGATTTTAAAACATATAAAATGATCAAACTTAATTTCAATAAAAACAGAGATATTAGTACGTCTGTTATTATATAAAAAAATTAATCAAATTTCGGATAACAAAGGCATATGTAATGTGGCAAATGGGTATGTTGTGATTTAAATCCCAACACCTATATGCTTCATATCTGTAGCACACGCACTTTACACAAACAAGTGTATTTGAAAACGCATGTAAATCAAAACCTAATAAGAAAAAAATTAGGTAATTCAAATAAAAATAAGCACTTTTATTTAAAATTTATTAAATTGGATCTATTAACCCTTTAGACTTCATGGACCAAACAGATCAAGATATGATATTTTTGAAATCCACCTATTTCATCTACTTTTGAATTGCCCTGGTTCCTTTATGTAACCAGTACGAGCTTCTCCTTAAATCGAGCCTTGAATTGTTCCTAAGTGAACTAGCTCTCGAGAGTACAATCTTAAGGGCATCCACTAGCCCATGGCCCTTCCTTGAAGTTTCCTAGCATCCAACTTCCTCTTCGCCGCATTTTTAACCCAGGATCATCAAAGATGTATTTATAAGTATCAAGCCAATCCTTCTCCTCTACAGTAGATTTCATCCTCTTGAGCGGTTTTCCGCAAGAATCGTAAATCCTTATCAGCTTGTCCATGTCATCCCTTTATGCTTGTACTAAAGCACCACCACATGTGTAGCATTAAAAACTACTCCTTCGGTTGTTTGCACCATGTTTCTCACCATTGTTGTGAATATGGCCTACAAATCGAGGTTAGCTGCTGCCCTGAGCTTGCTCCTTCCTCGACTCTAGAAACAATGTTGCTTACTACATTCTTAGTATGTCTACTCACTCTTACAATTTGTAATAAGAATGATTAGTCTCTCATAGAAGAAAAAGTGGTATCATTTATGCAGTTTGGCTTACTATATATATATATATATATATATATATATATATATATATATATATATATATATATATATATTATAATTTTGGAAACCATAATATATTACAAGTATGCTCACACATATATCTCTTGATCCATTTTAGAGTGATGTCTCTTACTCTATATACATTGGATCCCAATATCAACTTAGGCTAATCATGCACCCTAAGCTCTAATACCAAATGTGATGACCACCCTACATCTTTGATACAAAAATCAAAAATATAGTGTGTTGTACTGTTACCAAAGTAGAACCTGTTGTGTATATCATATCAAAGAGCATAGGATCAAACATAATAACTAATATTTAGATATATAACATACGAGATAGTAATGTAACTAAATAAACCAAAATAAATTAGAGTAAATCGGTTCATCATAGTTATATAAAACAAGCGAAAATAGAGTTTATACAACTAAATAAAAAACTTCAAATAGAAACCTATCCCTAATGATAAATAAATACTGAAATAGCTTTACAGTAATGCACAATGGAAATTGCGATAACAGCTTTAAAGTAAGGTATATGAAAGCACTTGCCATCTACTCTTCCTCTACACAACTCCATACGCTATCTTATGCCAACTATCTCAAACTGCTCATTTAAAAGTACCTATGATGATAAGAAGCAAAGAAAATAAATTTGATTTGTAAGAATAGTAATCTATAATTTCAAAATAGATACAAAAACCATAACGCCATAAATAAGTATTATGTACAATCATACCTACCTTATCCCTGCATCCAACAAATTAGCACGTAACATTGATATATGCTAATTCATTATCATCACATAGTTGTACTACTACATTAATTACGGTCTAGGGTGTCTAGATATATAACTTGATGAAACCTATATCATGTGACAACCTAATCAAACACAAAAAGTATACCAAATATTGCAAAAATGTAATAACCCGCATCTTCTGACACACCAATTCAAAACCGAGGGTGACTTTCAGACTCGCGACAGTGTCAAGAAGTACAAGCTATGGAGCTTTTATACCTTATAGAGTTTAAGAATATAAGGATAATATAAGGCATTTTACACTTTTAGAGGTCACAGCGGAAGGAATAAAATATAAGTATTGAAAATAGACATTTCGAAAAAATAACATTTAAAATGCTCAATTTATATACATTGTTTCCAAAGTACACATATAAGTTTAATAGACATTTAACATAATAAATAGCTATATGAGGAACAACTAAGAGTAGTGGAACTCCAAGGCCTATCTCCTTTCTTCATGTTTTGTACCAAATCAACTATTGTCCCGTTATCCTGTGGCGGGGGAAAGAAGGGAAGGAGTGGGTCAGACAAAAGTGTGGTGAATGAGTACATCAGTAAAATATGGTGATCATATACAGTTGACTTTAATAATACTCTATATGACCTAGGGTTTTCTACAAGTGTCCATAAATTATTAGATTTCTTTACTTGAGAGGTTTTAACTTAATACAAACTAATAATAACTAGTCGTACAGGCTCATATGAGTATCAAAGAACTAATCAAACCTCCAACAACTAATGAACAGCCACTATACCGAAAATTATTTTTGGTTGCAGAAATTCATGGCATTGATATGTAAGTAAAACTAATAATTTCACCCTATATTATAAACCTAACAAAGAATGTTTCACCATCCCTCCATAAGCAAAAATTTCCGCAAATGTAACCAAATATACGCCCTTTCATTATTCCCCTGTCAATTAGAAAATTTTCTCTCTACCTCTCACAACCTAAGAAACGTAACAAAAAATTCTCCTTTTATTTCAACAAAATCCACCTTGCCTTTCATTTTTGATTCAACCATTCCTCCATTTTCATAATCATTGTAGCACTCCCTCATTCTTGTAACGATCCGGAATTTTGGTCGTTAGATTTTGAACATTTAATTCATTTTAAGTGTCTAATGTGGATTTTGATTTGATTTTGAATAAGAAGTATTTGGTTAAATTAACGAAATTAGTTAAATTTCAAATATGATAATTCGGTTGAATTGAATAATAATAACTAAATAATTGAAATTGAGAAAATTTGCGAATCTGGAGGTCAATAGATACGAAGTTGGTTTCTAAAATTTATTTTAACTCTATTTGGATTTAAATAATTTATTGGACTTTTAGATGAAATCAAAAGCAAATAAGTCAAATTTGGAATTTTATATTAATTTAATAATGAAATTTAATATTATGATAATGCAAATAATCAGATTTGATTCGAAATGAATCATAATGATTTCTAATGTGAATGTAAATTCTATATGATTTATAATTAAGTTAGTAAAATTTTAAAAGTGAAATTTTAAATGATTTTAACAATTTCGAAAATCGCTCGATTTAATCGACGAGTTAAAATAGCCTTCCAGGGCATAGTCACGGAATTCGACGAAACTAGTTCCCTTGGATCCATAATAGTTAGTTATTATCAGATTTTAATTTTCGTAGTAATCGGAGTTGTCGTTTGACCGTGGCAGCTCAAAATGCGTAGAAACTATTTTAATCGATTTAATTTAAAATTTGATTGATTATTCCCGTAACTTGGTACGTTTGCGCATGAAATATGAGGGGCAGAGGCCGTCGAGTTTGACTGGTTTTGGGCTGTAGGTGGAGGAGAGTGAGGGCACTCGAATGGCGGTGGTCGATCGGGTGCATGATGGCCGAGGAGAAGCGGCGACTTAGCCCTAATGGCGGCAACGTGGGTTCGATGTTGCCTGTGTCGAGCGCGATGAAGAAGAGAGGGATGGCCTAGATTTGTTTAAGAATTTGAATCGCGGATCAGAGGTTAACGAAATAAAATGAAAAGAATTGTTTTATAAATTATAATTCAAGCTTTAAAAAATTCGTATCTTGTGCATACTTGGTCAGATTTCGACGAATTTGGTGGCGCCTGAATCGCAGCGATGAGCACACAGCTGTGGTGTAGATCTTGAGTCATTCTGAGCCAGTGAAAATTTTGCATTAAATTGAACATGTTCGATTTAATGCAAAATTTAAAACGCTTGACGTTTCGAAACTCTAGGTGAGTAAATCTCACTCATATTAGGAATTTCAGCTGTTTAAATAATTAATATTTAAAAGAATGATTGATTGGTTGAATGTGAATATTATTATCAATTTGGATATGATATTTTATCTGTTGTGCTAACATCTGTGGATGCAGGGAAACAGGTTGGAGGGATCCAACTGGATTCCTCACAATATAGAAAGTATTTTCATAATTGATGATGTGTTTTATTTATACACTGTGATAAATTAATTCGAAAATTAAATTGTGTTGTGCTATGACTAGATAAATACAAATCTGGGAATTTAAAATATAAAAGAAATAAATTGGGTTTAAAGGGAAATAAAAGAAATTCTTAAGTAAAGAATTTAAAAGGAAACGTGAAATGAAAATTTATAAACTGGGTTTATAAGTAAAGTGAAATATTTATCGGGGATAAATATTGAAAGTTTAGGATTCCGGTGGGAATTTCCATAAGAAGTGCAAATTGCTTAAAAATAATAGTGATGGTAAGTGTACTTTTTCCTGGAAATCTAGTATGTTTTAAAGAAATGATTTCAAATATAAATGGGCAGTTTAAAATGTGTTTAGAATGTTTTAAAGAGAAAATATTATTTTAATTGTTTAAAGTGTAAGTAAATATTTATTTAAGGGATTATGGTATTTAATGATATTAAAGGTAAAGTAGTATTAAGTTTGAAAAGGAAATTATAATATAAATATTTGATTAATAACTTTATTTTAAAAGGAAATTTTGTTTTAAATTACTTAGAAACTCCTCTATATTCTCTTAAGTATTATTTTTCGTTTAAGAAATTTCTAGTAACCTTATTCCAAAATATTTCAAGCATATATTTTGAAAGTGATTTTCAGGAAATGGGAATGTTTTTAAGAATAAAAAGGGAGTTTTATTTTTAAAGTGTGGAAAGGAATTTATGGGATTTAAACGTAAATTCGAATTGAGATAAGTCAAGCAGGATTTATGAAAGGAATTCTTTGGATTATTATGGAATGGAAGTGTATTTCCTTGAAAAGCCAAGTATGTTTAAAAGCAGTTTTGAAGTAAAAGTCAGAAGTTTTAAATTTGATTTTAAAAGAATGTTTTTAAGAAAACTCTTATTTAAGTTGTAAAGATTTCAAAAGTAAATATTTACTAAATTAGTTATAGTAATAATTATTTAAGGGGTTAATCGGCATTACGTTTTAAAGGAATATTATTAATATTTATATTTATAAAATGGATTTATTTTAAAGATAGTTTGGTTAAAGTTTTATTTAAAACTTGTATAGGATTTCATAAGTTTATTTTAAAATTTAGTATGACTTTAACTTTTATTTTGGAGAAAAATGGTTTATATTTTATAAAGCAGTTTTATTTGAAACATCTAAAAAGTATGTATATATTTTAAATAAAGTATGTCAATAGCATTAATTTAAATTATTTTAAATCTAAAGTAATTGGACTTGGTTATTTCCAGTGGAAACAGAAAATGTTTGGGAAATTTATTCCGTAAAGGGAAGATGGTTTGAAATTGTTTCAAAGGGGTTTGAAAATGGAAATATATCTTGCAAAGATATTTTAAGGATGATAAATAATTTGGGGAAATTATTTATGTTTGATGGATGTTTGTGAATGTTAATTGATAGTTAAATCACTGACTATCAATATTGGACAATGTGTTAATCGTCTCGAAGAGACCAGGATCGGGTTTGCTATATTACAGCATGATAGGGGGTTCTCGCTTTGCGTTAGGTGGCGAACGGGAGACTCTTACCCCTACATGTCCCCGGGGGTAGTATAAGGCCTTTTGGGGTTGGTTGCGAGTCGAGAGGCTGGCCGTAAAAGCAAACCCGAGGTACTAGTGAATGCCACGGTGGGGCTGGGATGGTTGAAAAGCCTACCAGTTGTGGCCGCTGTCGATGGTTGAAAAGCCTAGACCGTTTCACATGTGGCATTAGAGCTTAGGTTGGCGATAACCTTGGCTCTAGTGGGGAAATTACTCATTAAACAGAGTCAATTGAACTCTACAATGAGTTGAGTGTATTAATAGATATGAGAGCGTACTTGTTAGTGAATATAAAATTGTTTTTATACTGTGTTGACTTATTGGTTGAGTGTTAATGAATTCTGGTCGGTACGGGAAGTACAACCGCATCGATAGGGGTTTCTAGACTCTTAGACAAGATAAACTGACGTAGTATTGTTTTTAAAGCGGGTAAATAGAATAATTTTACCCAAAATTATATTTTGATATAAAATGAATAATTTTCTGGAATTATTATTATATATTTGGATGTTTGGTTGTTAATATTATAATCAAATATAAGAATCTAAAATTTGAAATGGTTTATAACCAAATAGAATTATCTAAGTTTGGTTTAAATAAAAAGGAGTAAAATTTGATTTAAACCATAATTTAAATCCTGGAAATTTTGAAAAGTGTTTAAAATGAATTTAAACAAAAAGTTTAGGAATACAAAACCATGGAAATGGTGGAAATGTTTTCCAAAAATTTGAAGGAAATGATGGAGTATTTTTCTGGGAAATATTTTTGAATGGAAATTGTTTTGAAATGAATTTATGGAAATAAGGAAGCACTAAACTCGCTTCAGTCACTAGAAAATAATCCTGATGATGATGGCCACATCATCAGAATTCATTTTCAAGTTTCTAAAGTGATGGATTGCTTCCATAGTAATTGGGTATGATATCTGTTTAGACTTGTTTGATATATAAGTAGTTTTAGAAATTTCAAAAGGGAAATTTGTTTTGGTAAAAACAGATTGTTTTGGAATCCGGAGATTTGATTTGATATACAATGTGGGTATGTGTTCATTATTATTTCAAAATGGTTTTGGAATAAAACCGGGCAATTGAATTCTGGGAATTCTATTTAAAAATATAAATGTGAAGGTCAAAATGAATCAACTTTTGAACCTATAAGTGGAGTTGATTTAAATAAGAAAGGAAAAATGAAAATTTAGTCCTGGAATTGGAATTAAATTATTTGGGTTAAGTTGAAACGTAAAATGGTTATAACTGTGGGTTATAATGGCGAAATGAAAATTTATATCCTTAAGCAATTAAATGTTATATATAATCTAGAATTGGGATTATAAGATGACGTTCGACTCGAATGAGCAATATAAGCTTTAAATAAACAAGTTGGTGAAATTAAGAATAGGAAATGAAATAGTAAAACCAAAATAAAATGGTTGAATGGTATGGTAAATTCATAATTTAAATCCTAAATGGATGTTAAATGTGATAAGGCAAAGAACAATATAAGATGTGAAGGGACAAGTTAGTAAATAAGTTTTAAAACTTAAATATTAGAAGGTAGAAATTTAAATTGAATGGAGAAATAAAATTGGATCGAATTGGATTTGACTTCGATTAAATGGAATTGAGATGGATTTGGATTTAATTAAAATCAAAATTTGGTTGTGTTATAAATGATACTGAAAGAAATTCAACACTTACTTAAAATATTAAAGGGAATGGCAAGAATTTAAGTTGGCTGAATAAATTTAGTTGAACTTGAATTAGAATTGGAAAAGAATTAAATTGAAAAAAAAATTAATTAAGTTGAAAGGTGTAACGTCCCGCCTTTTCGCACGTTTTAAATCGACGCACATGCCAATTCAAACCACGCGGAAGGGCGGATTGTTATGGGGTAAATAAGAAAAAACGAGAAAGAAATAAGAATAAACAGAATCTCACAGCGGAAGGATAAAATATAATAATCAATATATAGTTCATAAAACTCTTTACAAAACATTTACTTCTTCTTTATACAATAAATATCAGAGTTCACATACCAATAATATCAATGCAGCGGAACAGTATGAGTGTAATGCAATATAATAAATAATAATAATAGAAATCTCCGTCTTCGTCCTCCAGAGCTAAAGTCTTCGATCGTAAAAGGCTCAGTTTGACCCGAGCGTATTGAAAAACAAAACACTCGAGTCAGAACTAAAAGATCTTATGTGAGTTAAATCAACAGAAATAAATATGAGTGCAGTAACTCAAGAGATTCTCAGGATTTACATCTCTTAAGGATCCGTTAAACTATTTACTACGTAGTATATTTCTCTATTATAATAGTGTCTAATTGTAAAGCAAACTTACTTTAAAATAGCGTTAAGGCTTTACATTTTCCACCTTAACACGTAATAGTGCCAATAGTCTATACAATGCTTGCATATCTCCTAATCAGGAGACTACGAGAAGTGTAACGACCCGTAAATTTCGTGGATTTAATTTGGTTGAATTAATGAGTTTTGTAATTAAACTTAGTAGAAATAAAAACTTTATAAACAAATATTGAAATGAACGCTAAATTAAAATATATAAATGGTGACTTAAAACCTATTTACTAGCAATTTGAATAAATTTCAATAAATGAAATGGGGTAAGTATTATACCTGTATATAAATTTCATTTGAAGGGAATTTATTTAATATGTTAATGTAAAGTTAGAAAATACTGGAATAAATGATAATTCCATTCATACTTGTAAGCAGTTATTATAAGTTGCATGTTTAAAGGGTTGATTGAATTGGAATTTATATTTAATTTAAATGAAAATCTTAAAGGTTTACAATAACGGAAATTTAGGTAATAAGGTTAGAACAAGTTGGTAAATAATAACCAAAATAAGGGAATAGCATTAATATAAATAAAGTTGGAACAAATTGGATATAGAGAAATAAATGTAAGCATTTAATATACTAATTAATGTTGGTTTGATGATAACGTTACTTGATGATTAATTATAGAGTAACGGAAGTGTGAACGTAAAGTAATAAAAGCGTATATTTATGTTAAGTAATAATTTGTGGATTTGGGGAATAAGTTGAAATTTTGATAATTAAGAAATTAATACGAAAAAGTATGTAAAGTAAGTTATAGAATGTAGAGTAAGTTATAGAATGTAAAGTATTTGAAGACCATAATTTATGTGCTCAATATATTGAAATACACATTTGAAAACATAATATTCCTTCAAATTTAAAATGTAAATAGGTGTATATTTAGGTAATGAAATAAAATTTGCATGGATGATGAAATTGAGTATATCAATGGAATGAAATGTGAGACAAGTGTTAATTGTGGTATAGAGTTATAATAGACTCAATTTAAGGGTTGGAATTAATCTAATCCGTTTAATTGGAAACTTATTAAAATAAATTGGATTCAATTTATAATAAAGGTGTTATTTTAATAAACTGAAATAAATTCTATAATGGATGAATTAAGCTACTATAAATTGAGATGGAATTGGGTTTAAAGAATTATAAATTTATATGTAAATCATGATATAAATTTATGAATTTTAGAATTTGAATTTTAATAGTGAGTAAATTTATTTAATTTATAATAGTTGGATTTGTTGCAAATGAATGAAATCAAATTTGAAGTACAAATGGTTAGGGATTGTCAAATTTGGTAAAAAGGGATTTGACTTAGGAAATTTTGTTAATTGAGTTTAAAACCTTAATTAATACGCGTAATTGACAAGATTCACATTTTTAAGTATAACCGTTGATACCAATCTAAGATGTATATAGAAATATTAATGTAATGAAATATAAAACAATGTTAACTATGTTAGTTGAGTAATAATTGATTGAACATTTAGTTGTAATCGAATAAAATCAAATTTATTGGAATTAATTGGCAATTAATTGGATTAATTGCAGTTGACATTTGAACACTGTATTTACTGGAATAATTGACACTAAATTGATATGTGTATTTGGTTTTAGTTATTATAAATATCTAAAGGATTAAAAATTAAAAAAATCTACTAGTTTGTAAATTTGTGCAGTTATGGTAGATGTGATTGGTCATTTGAAATGATTAATTCTATAAGATGAAATGTTAATTTTAATTATAAAATGGAAATTGGTAGATTTAAGGAGTGAAAACCAAGCTTTGTTATTTATTTGAAATATTAAATTTAATAAGACTCGAATAACAATGGTAAGAATTTAAATATGGATTTTGGAGTTTTATTTATTTTATTTCTGAATTTAATGAAATTGAAATTTAATATTAAATTGTAGATTTATGTAACAACCCGATATTCGTGTCGAAATATAATCGACAATTTAAACGATTAATATTGACACAAATTTCCAATTGAAGTTTTTTAAATTTGGATTTAAAATTCTTTTACAAATTTTAAGTAAAATTTTATCGGGCTTTAAAATAAATTCTCGGCCCACATTTAAATGTTTGAAGCGTGGAAAATAATTTGCAAAAAAATAAAGGAAACCCGTTCCCCTTTCCCCTTTTTATTTTCACTTTTCATTCGTCTCCAAATTAGGGCTTCGAGAGAGAGCCGGCTTCGTCATCTCATTCGAGTTCAACTTCGTCACTTCGAACCGCGATTCAGGGTTTCGGCCACTTCGACAAAGCAAAGGTGAGTAATTTACATTACTCACATCTATTTCGAACTGGTCGAAGTCGTTTGTTGTTTTCGTTTCTTTGGCTTTGATCTGATTTTGTTTGTTGTCGATGCTTTTCTGCCTTGAATTGATTTTTGGGGCTGTTGATTCTGAGTATGGCTTGACTCGTTCGAATTTCTGGAAATTTATTTTAGGTTGACCTTGACATTCTTTGACTTCGGCATTGACATTGGTCGTGGTTATTTTGGCCCTTTTGATTTTACTGCCGGGTATTGATCGAATAGTATACTGGATTTCGTGACGAGAAAAACTTTGGGCTTGATCGACTTTTGTCACGCATTTCACTGTGGCATTTGTCTATTCATTTGGTTTCTTCGTTTTACATGTACACGATTTTTGGGTTGTTCTGTGTTACTGCATATTACTTGAGTCATTCACTGATGTAATGTGTGTTGCCATTCACTTAAATTCAGTTGCATTCCTCGGATTCATTTCACGTTTGAGACCATGTGATAGTTGTTTCGAGCACGGTTCATGCCTTTACTTTAGTAGCTTGTCTTCATTAAGGCTTGGTCTTTAGTCTCTGTTCGACCTGAGTTTGCATTGGGGTTGTTCTCCTGTAGCGTATTTCTGAAAGAACCATTGCATTGTTGTGTAAGCACTCGAACCAAATACTTTTAGATGTTTGTTCCGTCCAGCTTCATGTTGTTTTTCGAGTATCCCTGCATACTATGTGCCACTCCGGCAGTTGCAGTTTATTTACATGTGCTGGATTGCTTCAATGTGCTGTTCACTGCTGCCTATCACCGCATTTTTATCACTGCACTGTTTTCCTGCAAGTAAACTTGTGTTCTTTGTATACTTACCCTTGTTCAAGTCTGATATTTTGAAGTTCCCATCTGTAGTTAGTGGTTCATGTGTTGGTATTGATTTCCTTCACATTGATTATGTGCTTTGTACATGTTACTCCTTTGGTATGGTTGCAGACCACCTAACTATTGTTCATGTTGCCTTGTCCTGTTTCATATAGTTGTTTATGGACCACTGCATTATTCATTTGCAATTGGTCTTGATGTTTTACATCACTGTGCATTCTTCCACTTGAAGTTATAGCCTTTGTGCATTGTTCACTTTGATTGCTATTACATAAAAATGCTGTCAGTGTCTTGTGGTCAGACCTGCATATACTCGAACCATTTTGTTGCTTATTTCTGAACATCACAGTTATACTTGTTGATGCCTCGAGTATGCTATGGGTTTTGGCCATATCTTTGTTTGCCTTCACTTTACCATATTGTCACTGTATATTGCTGCGAGTCCATTTCACTGTGTTGGCTTGTTATATGCTGTTACATTTCCTCACTCATGTATGTATAGAGGTGTATTTCGTCTTGAGTCTTGTCTGAGGCCATTCTTTGGTCTCTGACATTGTTAATTCACTATTTGGTTGTTCTGGTCATTTTGTAGCTTTCTTGCAGTTATGTTGTGACTGCACTTGAGCCTTGTTGTACTTCATATAGGTACTGGGTATTAGTTGCATCCATGTTTTTTTTACTTTGAGCATTGCAGTTTTACTTGCTGTCTTCGTATTGCGACTGTTTTGAGTTGGTTATGTACATTCACTTGTGTACATTCTTACATTCACTTGTGTACATCATCACTGTAGTGGCACGGCAGTGCACGCAAGCGTGAACTGCAGCCACACGGTATTCATTGGGTACATCGTCACTATAGTGGCAGGGCAGTGCACGCAAGCGTGAACTGCAGCCACACGGTATGGTTTTATGATATCTAACTTGTTTTGATTAATTGACCTTTTGCATATTCCTTATGCTGTAGTGGCGAGGTAGTACACGCGTGCGTGTACTGCAGCCCTACTCATCTTAATATTTTAATTGATATTTCAATGGTTTGAACTGTTCTGTTCGTTTCAATTCAATATTATGAATTGCATACTGATTTGGTTTAATTACTGTCGTCTATTCAGTATTTAATTATTATTGCTTCTGTGCACTAATAACTGAGTTTGAATTAGACTAACCCGAGTATTATTTTCTTTTGAATTTAATACTCGGGTCAGACCGAGTATTTCAGGTTGTAGATATTCTGCTTTGGGTTGCTGCTAGAGCTATGAAGTTCTTTCATATCTTTTGGAGTAGTCGTCTTTTGTAGTAGTCTATATTATTGTATAGGAAGATATGTATTCATGTATATCATATACGTTAATGTACTTGTATATGTAACTTCCTGAGTCGACTGTTGTAGTTGTATCATATGTACCGTGTGAATGTATTGTAACTGACATCAGTTATTATATATATATGAGACTTTCTGTTTCATCTGTGTTCCGCATTTATATTATCTGTGTTGTTATTTTATATTTACTGTTCTAAACTATTACGAACCATCGTAGTTCGTTTTATACTGGAATTGGGGTATGTCGATGGGAGAAAATAAACCAGAGATGAAAAATGAAAGAATATATATATCACTCCTATCGAGATAACCAATACTAGTGTAAGGCCAACTATTGATGGCCGCTCCTCAACAGCCTTATTCTCCGTGCTAGTTGACAGCACTACACCGTAGTGTTCTTGGCTAGCGTGGGTATAGAGGTGGGGCGTCACAGCTTGGTATCAGAGCCTGGGGTTTAGAACAAATATAAAACATAACTTAGATAGTACATGTGTTACAACTATTTGTCGATGTTTTATTTCACATCTTTGTCTTAAGATCATCTTTGATTGTTAGGAATGAATTCCTAACGCTTATTCGTGAGCATTGCTGCTATTCTCTATCGCACTTGCTCACTTGAGTTTACACTTCTAAGTATCAGTGTATATATGCTCTACCAAGTGCATATTGCTGCAACTAGTACCCACTTCGATTTGAACTCGCATTGTTTATTCGAACTGCTATATATATGCATTCTTATCTCTGATTCGTGTACTTAATGCAGTTTCCATACAATTGGGTTTTGGGTATCAATCTTTGAGACAAATTGCATTCCAATTGTCGACTCTGTCTGTTTATCCATGGTTTGTTGGTTTTCATGTGCCTCTCTCTGATAGTTTTAAAATTTCTTTGGTATAAAAGAAATTGTCTTGGTCTTTCCCTTGTCGATATCGTCGTTGACTTGACTTTTACTTTTGCTAAAGTCATTCAAGCATTTATACTCGTTCTGCTTTGTTTTTCCAATTGTTGATCGGTTCTTCTTTTCCGGTTAGTTGTTATCACCTTTGTCGACTTTGATAACTTCTATTTCAGGAATTTTGGGTATTCCTACTTTGATGGATTTGGAATCGAATTCTTTGTATTTTATTCACGTCTTCGAATGTGAATCTTAGTGAATTGATTTGGTTTTCGAATTTAATCGATTCTTGATTATTTCCCGATTTGTTGCTATCATTTATTAGCAACTTTGATGACCTTTTCTTCGGGATTTTTGTGAACATACCTTTCGATGAATTCGGTATCGATTTCTTTGGATTCTATTCACGTCTTCGTATGTGAATTCTTGTGATTGATTGTTTCTACAATCATTTTTGTGATTTGTCACTTTAAAAATATAAAGGTTTCAATACTAGTAGTAAATATCAAAAACTCTTTTATCAAAATGTTTTCAACTCTATTTTCAATACCAAACTCGTTTTTGAAACTGTTTTTCAATCTATTAGTATATACAAATCTTTATTTCACTCGTATGAGAAATCTAATTAAACGGCTTAGTAAAACAAGTGGTATGAAACGCTTGCGTTTACTTCGTCGGTTAATTGTTGGACTTGTTCGATTGAACCTCTAGTGACAAATTTTATTAGTGAAGATTTACAGTTTGTTCGTAAATATTTAAGTTAAGTAAGTGGTTATGGGACATGATGCTAAACTTTTACATTTACTGACTTAGTGTAATTGACACTTCTCGTTGATCATGACGATCATTTTTACGGTTAGACTAGGCCTCATCGGTGTGATTTCGTCTCACACATATCTCTTGGGCTTTGAGGATTGTCTAGACACCACTTGTGTGATTTCATTCACACATACTTTTCTTTTGATTGTGAGGTTAGACTAGACACCACTTGTGTGATTCCACTCACACATACCTCTTTTGATTTTTTGGCTAGTCTGGACCTCAATCTGTGTGATTTCGACTCACACATGTGGGGTAGCCCCCCACGGTCTTCGGGCCATTCGTGTGTCAAAATTAATGGCTTGCAACCATGAGATAGCGTCTCGTTATGCGTTGCACGTGTTGATGATTTTTCATGCTCGCGGGTAGGTGAGATTCCGTGCTCCCGTTCTCGCTTTGCGTTGCACGTGTTGATGATTTTTCATGCTCGCGTGTAGGTGAGATTCCGTGCTCCCGTTCTCGCTTTGCGTTGCCCGTGTTGGTGATTTTCATGCTCACGTGTAGGTGAGATTCCATGCTCCCGTTCTCGCTTTGCGTTGCACGTGTTGATGATTTTTCATGCTCGCGGGTAGGTGAGATTCCGTGCTCCCGTTCTCGCTTTGCGTTGCACGTGTTGATGATTTTTCATGCTCGCGTGTAGGTGAGATTCCGTGCTCCCGTTCTCGCTTTGCGTTGCCCGTGTTGGTGATTTTCATGCTTACGTGTAGGTGAGATTCTGTGCTCCCGTTCTCGCTTTGCATTGCACGTGTTGGTGAGTTTTCATGCTCGCATGTAGGTGAGTTTTCGTGCTCCCGTTCTCGTTATGCGTTACATGTGTTGATGAATTTTCATGCTCGCGTGTTGGTGAATTTCCATACTCTCCTTTGAGTTTTCATACTCCGTTCGAGTTTTCATACTCCGTTTGAGTTTTCATACTCTGTTCGAGTTTTCATACTCCGTTTGAGTTTTCATACTCCGTTCGAGTTTTCATACTCCGTTTGAGTTTTCATACTCCGTTCGAGTTTTCATACTCCGTTTGAGTTTTCATACTCTGTTCGAGTTTTCATACTCCGTTTGAGTTTTCATACTCTGTTCGAGTTTTCATACTCCGTTTGAGTTTTCATACTCTGTTCGAGTTTTCATACTCCGTTTGAGTTTTCATACTCTGTTCGAGTTTTCATACTCTGTTCGAGTTTTCATACTCCGTTTGAGTTTTCATACTCCGTTTGAGTTTCCATACTCTCCTTCGAGTTTTCATACTCCGTTCGAGTTTTCATACTCGCGTTCGAGTTTTCATACTCCGGTTCGAGTTTTCATACTCGCGTTCGAGTTTTCATACTCCGGTTCGAGTTTTCATACTCGCGTTCGAGTTCTCATACTCTTAGCTTGTGTTTTCTGGATTTCTTGTGAGGATTTCTAGAATTTGTGCTTCACCAATTTTCGTGATTTCTATTGATAAGTTTTATCAATTCTTGTGCATTGGTGAATTCGTGTGTTATTGACTTGTTATGAATACAAGTTTAGGGTATGATACCCCTTTCTATCTTTGAGAAGATTCTTGTGACATTTTTGATGAACGAAAATTCATTGGTATTATATTTTGATGCCAATTATTTCGATGAAATTTTGACGTATGTCGAAGTTGCTACTGACATTGCCATTTTAATCACGTGTTTTAAAAAAAAAATTATTCTTCAAAATATTTCAAAATATAAATCAAAATTGTTTTCAAAATTTTTACGATTTGCGCTTTCAAAAGAATGAGGAAGCGAATTAAACGTTTCAGAAAAATCGAGGACTATGACCCCTTTCTTTTACTGATTCGCTTAATTCCGGACTTGTCCGTTTGAGAACGTAAAATGTTATTTATTTAAAATACACAATTTAACACTTTCAAGGAAACGATGAAGTGAATTAAACGATTTAGTAAAACTCGTGGTCATGAGTCATGTGCGTTTCCTATTTCGGTTAATTTCGGACTCGTTAATTGAAAAATTTGTAATTTGAAATTTGATTACCGTTGTGGTAATTTCTGATTATCGTTTTGATAATTGGATGTTTATGATTTCTGATTTATCGTTTTTGATAATCAGATATTTATTGTTTCTGATTATCGCTTGTGATAATCAGATATTTGAGATCTAATTATCGTTTGTGATAATTAGATATTTGTGATTTGATTATCAATTGTGATAATTAAATAATCGTTGATTCGTGATTTCTGATTTATCGTTTTTGATAATCAGATATTTATTGTTTCTAATTATCTATTGATAATTAGATATTTGAGATTTAATTGTCGTTTGTGATAATTAAATATTTGTGATTTAAGATTGATTTTCGATTTTGATAATCGAATACTTGTTGATTTGATTATCGTTTTTGATAATCGAATATTTGTGATTTGAGATCTCTGAATTATCTATTGATAATTAGATTTTGTTGATAATTTATGAATTTCCTTTATGAAATTAAAAGATTTCTTTGGCGTTTATATTGTACTACGCCAGTGTACCGGCTCAATTTTCTGCTATTCATGACGTTTTCCACGTCTTCCAATTACGGAAATGCCTTCGGGATTTCCGATCTTTATTCTTGAGCCCGGTATTATTGAAGAAATTGAAGTTTCACTAGATTTGACTTTGAGCAAACACGTTCTGGCTTGCTCCTTCATGCTCTTTATGGTGAACTTCATATTTCGAATTTCTTCATCTTGTGATGATATGCTCTTTTGGTTGTTACCTTTTGTCCATATATTCCTTAAGATTGCGAGGACGCAATTTCTTTAAGGAGGGGAGTCTGTAACAACCCGATATTCGTGTCGAAATATAATCGACAATTTAAACGATTAATATTGACACAAATTTCCAATTGAAGTTTTTTAAATTTGGATTTAAAATTCTTTTACAAATTTTAAGTAAAATTTTATCGGGCTTTAAAATAAATTCTCGGCCCGCATTTAAATGTTTGAAGCGTGGAAAATAATTTGCAAAAAAATAAAGGAAACCCGTTCCCCTTTCCCCTTTTTATTTTCACTTTTCATTCGTCTCCAAATTAGGGCTTCGAGAGAGAGCCGTCTTCGTCATCTCATTCGAGTTCAACTTCGTCACTTCGAACGGCGATTCAGGGTTTCGGCCACTTCGACAAAGCAAAGGTGAGTAATTTACATTACTCACATCTATTTCGAACTGGTCGAAGTCGTTTGTTGTTTTCGTTTCTTTGGCTTTGATCTGATTTTGTTTGTTGTCGATGCTTTTCTGCCTTGAATTGATTTTTGGGGCTGTTGATTCTGAGTATGGCTTGACTCGTTCGAATTTCTGGAAATTTATTTTAGGTTGACCTTGACATTCTTTGACTTCGGCATTGACATTGGTCGTGGTTATTTTGGCCCTTTTGATTTTACTACCGGGTATTGATCGAATAGTATACTGGATTTCGTGACGAGAAAAACTTTGGGCTTGATCGACTTTTGTCACGCATTTCACTGTGGCATTTGTCTATTCATTTGGTTTCTTCATTTTACATGTACACGATTTTTGGGTTGTTCTGTGTTACTGCATATTACTTGAGTCATTCACTGATGTAATGTGTGTTGCCATTCACTTAAATTCAGTTGCATTCCTCGGATTCATTTCACGTTTGAGACCATGTGATAGTTGTCTCGAGCACGGTTCATGCCTTTACTTTAGTAGCTTGTCTTCATTAAGGCTTGGTCTTTAGTCTCTGTTCGACCTGAGTTTGCATTGGGGTTATTCTCCTGTAGCGTATTTCTGAAAGAACCATTGCATTGTTGTGTAAGCACTCGAACCAAATACTTTTAGATGTTTGTTCCGTCCAGCTTCATGTTGTTTTTCGAGTATCCCTGCATACTATGTGCCACTCCGGCAGTTGCAGTTTATTTACATGTGCTGGATTGCTTCAATGTGCTGTTCACTGCTGCCTATCACCGCATTTTTATCACTGCACTGTTTTCCTACAAGTAAACTTGTGTTCTTTGTATACTTACCCTTGTTCAAGTCTGATATTTTGAAGTTCCCATCTGTAGTTAGTGGTTCATGTGTTGGTATTGATTTCCTTCACATTGATTATGTGCTTTGTACATGTTACTCCTTTGGTATGGTTGCAGACCACCTAACTATTGTTCATGTTGCCTTGTCCTGTTTCATATAGTTGTTTATGGACCACTGCATTATTCATTTGCAATTGGTCTTGATGTTTTACATCACTGTGCATTCTTCCACTTGAAGTTGTAGCCTTTGTGCATTGTTCACTTTGATTGCTATTACATAAAAATGCTGTCAGTGTCTTGTGGTCAGACCTGCATATACTCGAACCATTTTGTTGCTTATTTCTGAACATCACAGTTATACTTGTTGATGCCTCGAGTATGCTATGGGTTTTGGCCATATCTTTGTTTGCCTTCACTTTACCATATTGTCACTGTATATTGCTGCGAGTCCATTTCACTATGTTGGCTTGTTATATGCTGTTACATTTCCTCACTCATGTATGTATAGAGGTGTATTTCGTCTTGAGTCTTGTCTCAGGCCATTCTTTGGTCTCTGACATTGTTAATTCACTATTTGGTTGTTCTGGTCATTTTGTAGCTTTCTTGCAGTTATGTTGTGACTGCACTTGAGCCTTGTTGTACTTCATATAGGTACTGGGTATTAGTTGCATCCATGTTTTTTTTACTTTGAGCGTTGCAGTTTTACTTGCTGTCTTCGTATTGCGACTGTTTTGAGTTGGTTATGTACATTCACTTGTGTACATTCTTACATTCACTTGTGTACATCATCACTGTAGTGGCACGGCAGTGTACGCAAGCGTGAACTGCAGCCACACGGTATTCATTGGGTACATCGTCACTATAGTGGCAGGGCAGTGCACGCAAGCGTGAACTGCAGCCACACGGTATGGTTTTATGATATCTAACTTGTTTTGATTAATTGACCTTTTGCATATTCCTTATGCTGTAGTGGCGAGGCAGTACACGCGTGCGTGTACTGCAGCCCTACTCATCTTAATATTTTAATTGATATTTCAATGGTTTGAACTGTTCTGTTCGTTTCAATTCAATATTATGAATTGCATACTGATTTGGTTTAATTACTGTCGTCTATTCAGTATTTAATTATTATTGCTTCTGTGCACTAATAACTGAGTTTGAATTAGACTGACCCGAGTATTATTTTCTTTTGAATTTAATACTCGGGTCAGACCGAGTATTTCAGGTTGTAGATATTCTGCTTTGGGTTGCTGCTAGAGCTATGAAGTTCTTTCATATCTTTTGGAGTAGTCGTCTTTTGTAGTAGTCTATATTATTGTATAGGAAGATATGTATTCATGTATATCATATACGTTAATGTACTTGTATATGTAACTTCCTGAGTCGACTGTTGTAGTTGTATCATATGTACCGTGTGAATGTATTGTAACTGACATCAGTTATTATATATATATGAGACTTTCTGTTTCATCTGTGTTCCGCATTTATATTATCTGTGTTGTTATTTTATATTTACTGTTCTAAACTATTACGAACCATCGTAGTTCGTTTTATACTGGAATTGGGGTATGTCGATGGGAGAAAATAAACCAGAGATGAAAAATGAAAGAATATATATATCACTCCTATCGAGATAACCAATACTAGTGTAAGGCCAACTATTGATGGCCGCTCCTCAACAGCCTTATTCTCCGTGCTAGTTGACAGCACTACACCGTAGTGTTCTTGGCTAGCGTGGGTATAGAGGTGGGGCGTCACAATTTACATTGGAAATGATAAATAAACCAACTATTATTGACATTTAAATTTTGTTCGAAGCCTTGTAAATGGTTAAGAATTTTAAAATGTTGAAATTGGAAATTTTAAGATTGGAATTTAAAGTTGGATTTAATTAATTTAATTTTTAATTTATTTAATTAATGGAAAAATTGCCATTTTGGCCACTGACTCGGATTTCGACGAAACAAGTTTCATCGGATCCGTAACGGTGAATTATAATAGTGTTTCAAGTTTCGTAGCGATCGGACTTGTCGTTTGACCGTACGGACTCGAAATGCCTTGAAATTTATGCAATTTAGATCAGTTGAAATCAATTTGGAAAATTTGAATTTAGCATAACTTCTTCGTACGATGGAATTTGGACGTGAAACTTTTTTCATCGTGTTTAAAATATTTTTAAACATATATTTTGATATATGGGTTGACCCTTTTCCGTTCCGGAATCGAAACGGGCTTTTCGGGTCAATTATCGTTCAAAACCCAAATCCAACCTAGCCCATTCTTTCTATTCTGTTTGCCTATATATATGTGGTTATAAACCCTAGGTCATTGCTTTTTTCCTCATTCTGAATGTATGCTCTTCCTCAGTCCACCTCAAACCCTAATCTTCCCAATCCAATTTCAATTTCAAAAAAAAAAAAAAAAAAAATGCGGATCTGCAGAAACTTCTTGTCGCGCTTCGAGTTTCGGAGGCAAAAACGTTGCATCTACTTCGGGTTAGGAAGAAAGTTACTTAGGTCGCTCCGGGTTGTTTTAGCAAAAACTCCACAAAAGCACCGGGGAATTGAGGCGGTGGATTGAAGTTGAACCCGAAGTCGACTCAGGGCCAGAATTTTCCATTCCTCTAATTTTCCTAACTTTTTCATACGAGCTCCGTTTCACGCGCGATTTTTTTTGTTAGGACCATAATAAAATTCTGGACCCTTTGATGCTGGTTTGGACAAATTTGGAGACCGTCCAAATTTTGGGTTTAAATTGGATTTAAATTCAATTTAAATCCCAAAGGTGAGTGTTTTAACCCACTCACAACTTCTAAGGTTTCTTATGTTTGTTAAATTGATTTAAGATATGAGTAGAAATTTAACTATTTGGCATGTTTTATTCATCAACTCAGTTACATCGCATTTTTTTAATTTAACTGTCAATTAATTTTATTATTGCATATAAATTTGACAGTTAAAATTTATTTATTTGCATATAAACTGCTAGTTAAACAGTTATTAAATTTATTATTGAATATAAACTGTTAGTTAATACCTGTTATTTATTACCTGTTATATTTTATATGCTCTATATTGATGTCTGTTTAAATTGGATGATGGTTTGTAATAAATGGTTGATGATTGATATTTGGATGAATGGATGTTTATTTATATTAACTGCAAGTTGTTATGCATTCCATTTCATTCGGGATTGCGGTTTGAAATGATATACAACCGCATTTTATTATTAAATTGCGGATTGAAATGATAAATATCCGTATCACTTGACCATAAGATAGAAAATTGTATATAAGCACCGTAGTATATATATAAAATTATTTTTGAAAGGATTTTATGGTTTTGGATAGGATACGGTTTAATAAATATTAATTTTTGATCTTATATAAAATCTTATTTTATGTACATATATAGTTAAATTATTGAATTTAAGCTGTGTATAAATTTGTTAAATAAAATAAATAAGATGAATAATGGAGTTTGATTATTTTATATTATATGGTTAAGTACATGTTAAGATATTGAGAATATATAGAGTTTTAAATGATTTAAACCAATTAATATTGGGAGTTAAATTGAAAATTTTATTTGGAATCGAGCTTAATTAAGAATTTAACTTCATAAGTTGATGTAGAATTTATTAACTTGGAATTTTAAAAAAATGTATGATATTTATAACTGAATTTTATTTCAAGATGAATTAAATGAATATTTCTAGTATAAATAAATTGAAGGAATCTTTTTTTAGATAAAAGTAATTTGAGTTTTACTTAAATGGTTACGGGTTTATTATGCAAATATTTCAAACTAAATAATAGGACTTTAAATTGTTGAATAGAAATTTCCAACCTTAGTTCCAATTGTTTAATATTCAAAGTTTGAAATATATTGAAACTGAAGTGGTTATTGAAACTTAAAGCGATTTTGAAATTTATGGATTTTGACTTAATTTTAAATGAAATAAATTGTAAGTCGCGGAAATTATTTTATTTTATAAAGAAATTTTAATTACGAACTATTTTATTCTATATACCGTTTGAATATCCAAACCATCCAAGCTTTAGAAGTTATTGTTTTAAAGCTATGAATTTTCGAAGTATTATGGTTTGAAAGTTATAATTCAAATGTTTTATTTCCAATTATTATAAATCTAAAGCAATATGATTTTGGAAAAGAAATATATTTGAAATAAATTGATATTATATTAATTTGGGGTTTATAAAAATAATATCAAATGAGTTTGTTTTGGAATGGAAAGGATATCGTATTTATACGGTTTTGAAATAGATATTTTATTCTGGTTTTGAAAGTAAAATTATTTTTAAATGACCGTGGTGTTATAATAACGTTTGGTTGTTAAAGAGACTGGGATCGAAAGTTGTCATACTCTCTGCCAACTCCGAAAACCACTTTAACAACCGTATACGTGGTGGAGATTCCAGAATAAAGTAGGTTGTTGGCGGCATTTCCTGTAAGGTAAATACGTGGACCCAACTCCCGTGAGTTGGCGTAAGGTGGCTAAAACATGAGCGATTGACGGGTTAATAAGGTAGCACCTTTGATCGGACACTTCCCTTTGATACTATGCTCTGACTTTGGATTGATTCGGTGGCCACCTTCATTTTTGATTTCTTTGATTTGGCGGAGTGTGTTCGAGGTGGGCGGTAGCTGCGCGCTACGCGTTACCACCGGCCCCGAAGCGTAATTGGTATATCTATCCTGGCATTGCCTAGTTGTACTGTGTCACCTACCCTATCGCGCCTTGTACGAGTTTGGATTTCTCCCGTAGCCTGTGTGGTATCCTCTGGTGGCTTCCCGATCAGGAGGGACTATGATATTGGATGGACTGCTGGGACTATTATTGTGTTAATGGGGAGATTGGGTAACTCCTTAACGCTATTTAAAAGTGAGTTTATTTTACAATTAGACACTATTATAATAGCGAAATATACTACATAGTAAATAGTTTAACGGATCCTTAAGAGATGTGAATCCCAAGCATCTTTTAAGTTACTGCACTCATATTTATCCCTGTTGATTTAAATTATATAAGATCTTTTAGTTCTGACTCAAGTGTTTTGTCTTTTCAATTCGCTCGGATCAGTCCGAGCGTTTCAGGATTTGAAGATTTAGCTCTGGAGGGCGAAGACGAAGATTTGTGTTATTATCATTTATGTTATTGCACTACACTCATACTGTTCCGCTGCATTCTTATTGGTATGTGTAACTCTGATATGTATTATATAAATAAAATCAAATGTTTTGTAAACAGATTTATAAACTGTATATTTGATTATTATATTTTATCCTTCCGCTGTGAGATTCTGTTTTCTTTTTATTCCTTTCTTGTTTTTTTGATTTAACCCATAACAATCCGCCCTTTCGTATGGTTTGAATTGGCACGTGTGTCGATTTAAAGCGTGTGAAAAGGCGGGATGTTACAGTTGGTATCAGAGCTTTGGTTTAGCGATAAATCTTAGCTTTGTGGGGTTTGACTCTTTATTAATAGGGTAGTAATACCCTATGGGAGTCGCTGAGATTATATATATGAGAGAGCGTATTTGTTAGTGTTATAAAAAGGTTTTTATATTGTGTTAATCTGTTCCGTTTTGTATTTATAAATTCTGGTTGATGCATGGGACGCTACGACATCAATAGGGATTTCTAAATACTTAATAGGACAGACCGACATAATATTTTTTTAATATAGGTGAATGAAATAATTTTGCCTATTATATTTTCTATATATAAAATAAATTTTTTCAAATGATATCTATATTTGGCCGCAATAGATTGGTTGTTAGGTAATAAAGTGTATAAATAATAATAGAAATAAGATTGAAAAATAAAATAATTAGAAATTTAGAACTTAAGATCCGGGGTTTTGAAATTTCTTTCGAATAAATTTTGGAATATAATAATATTGTTTATAAGTACTTTCTGATATAAATATTTATTATATTTGGAAGAATTGTTTTAAAGAAGATTTTGGAGAAATAAGTTTGTACTTTCCTCTTTGTCGCTGGAAAATAATTTCGGTGATGGCGGCCGCATCATCGACTTTCATTTTCGAGTTTCGAAGGGGAAAGGCCGCTGTAGTAGTTTTACTGCAGATTCATTTTTGAAAAAATGTATAAATTTTTAATTGTTTTAAATATAATTAGAGATATATAAGTTGTAAGAATATATTTATCGATTATTTTAAAATAATTTAAAATTTAACCCGGTATAAATTCTTAAATTTCCATTAATTAATTGTTCAATTATTGTAGTGAAATGAAAGGTAAGTGATTAATAATTGAAGCCTCTAATGTAGGTAAGAGATTTAAGACTAAGTTATAAAGGAAATAAAAAGGAAGTTGAAATTGTAACTTATAAGGCAAAGGTAAAAATTTATTGAACAATGAATTAATTAAGAAAGAAATGGGAAAACTTGTATAACTTTCAATTACATTCTTAAAGGCATATATATAACTTACCAAAAGATATAAAAGGTTGAAAATGTTAATAAGAAAATGTAATAGATATTATACAAGTAATTAACTTGAGGTAATGAAAATAATTAATGGAATTCCTTAATAAATCAGAATTGATGTGTAGTGTATAAACTTAAGTATAATTGAACGCTACTAATTGAATATAATGGGAAGTAGGTATTGTAAGTAAGCAATTATAAACTTAAGTGAATAGGTTGAGGTTAATTCTGAATAAAATAAGAAAATTTTGACTATAAACTTAGGTTAATGAATTTGCCTACTAAGAATTCAATTGAATAGGAATAAAATAAATAAATGAATAAAAGAAGAAACATACATGACATTAAAATGAAAAAAAATTTAATATTGTAAGTGATAAATGAAAATTTTATGTAATCACTGAATGAATGAAAAGGAAATCAAACAACTAATGTATAAAATAAAATTAATAATAGTTAATTTGATTGTTAGTAGGAATTGTTGCTGTTTGGTTATGGTTGTTTGGGTAAGATACTTTAATTTGGATTTGGGTGAATGAATAATCTATTTAGTTTATCTAAGACTGTTGAGTAAATGATGTGCTAGTAGTTTATTCTCCATTCCGTACAATTTAAAAGTTTTAAACCCGAACAACTATTTGTTTGTTTGATTGAATTATTGTTTGTATTTGTTGTGTATGATGTTTGTTGAAATTGATGGTTGTTGTATTGATTTGTTGTTAGTAATTGAAACCACTTAAATATTTCACTTTACATAAATTGTTAACCCTTTGGATTTTATAAGTGAAATGCAGGATATGGAAACAATTGCTACTGCCTTTGGTACCATAAATTAAGCGTAAATTGCCCGACAAATAGGTACTGTAACAGCCCAAATTTTAGCAATATTTTATTCTTTATTTATAACTTGGGGTTTTATTTTTCGAAAATTTGATTGTCTAAATTTAATTATAAATAATCACCCAAGATTTTGATTAGTGTGAAAATTCTAAAATTCTTATTTTGGTTAAAACTTAACATTGTTTTTTAAAGTTATAAATCTTTAAATTTTTAATTTTTAATCTTTTGGTTTAATTTAATATATTCATAACAACGTTTATTTCACCTTTTGTTCTTTAAAAAAAATTGATTTTATACTTTTATAAATTTAATATTTTATATTTTACTTCATACATTTTTGAATATAAAATTCTTATTAAATGTGTAAACAAATCATATTTTTATATAAGTAATAAATTTCCAAAACTTTGTGTATAAATAAACTGTTTAATTTCATGTTTAAAAGGCGCGTTATTTGATGGAATAAATAATGTATATACATGTGACGAGACGGAATTTTGCCCGCTCGAAAATCGACATCCATACTTCAAATCGTATTCGAATGCCATAGATTCGACCGTTCAAATCCGATTCGCCGGAGCTTATAACAATCATTAAGTAAACAACACAGCGGAATAAAAGAATAATACATTGATATACACCTTAATACAATATCTGATACAACAGATGATCCAGTAGATATCAACATACATCAGAGACATGATACAATAAATAGCAGCGGAAAGAAAATAGATAACAACATCTAGCAGCGGAACAATATAACTCTAAGATAGTCTTCAAAAGAGAACTCCGAGAACTGCAAATCCATCTCCAAGAATCAATCCAGCAAAAGCTCGAACTCCCAATAACGGTGCACCAAGCTAAGCAAGAATGGTGTGATCCAAAGACTGAACTAGCTCCAAATAATCTACTAAACCTGACTATCTGAAAAACCCAACTCTAGACTGCTCGTGTAGAAAATAATGAGCACCCAGAGTTTAGGAAAGAAACAATAAACTCCGTATCAGTCGTGGGACTGGTGTGAGCAACAAAAACAGTTTATCTTTAAAAACATTCAACAAAACATTTTCAAAGTCAATTCGAAATGCTTTTTAAAAATGAGACTATCATAAGGCCTCCCGCACACACACACATGCAAACGCAGAATCGGAGGAGATTTCTCCTTATGATAGTCAAAGATGCTTGATACGCATTAAAAGAAACATTTGATATTATTACTAGTGCATAGTGTAGGAAAAATTCATTTCGAAAGTAGAATATAAATCTTAGCCAACGTAGACATTTCGAACTATGCCTACTATAGCTACCATCTAAACAGTGGTGACCACCATAAGTAAATGGCAGGTTCTACAACTAATACCGTACAAGGTTTCGTATTGGGAATTGGATTTCCAACGAATGATCAGGCCAAGGAACTTCCCATTGCCACATGAGAATGCCTCTGGATGGACATCCCCGAGAACCAAACCGGATCTCTACCAACACAAGGCCGGGTTACCCCTAACCGAGTAACAACTGACCGAATATGCCATCCCCCGGTCCTTTCCCGGTTAACCCGAATAATGAGCGAAAACATTTAAAAATATATGGATATTGGGATTTCAATTAAGTCACAACTTAATAATTCAAAACTTTCTTTCAAATGGTTTAATCCAATTACCATTTCAAATCTTTTAAACAAAAGATTTCATTTTCACAAACTTTAACGGTTTAAACAATTTTCACATTTTAATCTTTTAAACAAAAGATTCATTCACAGATTTTCCAAATCAATTTTCATTTCAATTTGATTAACTCGTTAAATATTTAAATCAAAGATTTAACTTATAGTCTTCAAAACAATTTCATTTCAATTTGATTTAAACAAATCATCAATTTAAATCTGTTAAAAATAAACAGATTTAATTCATAGCTTTCAAAAAGAATTCATTCATAACTTAGGAAAATCATTTCTCTATTCAATCTTGAAATTCCCCTAATTAACTGGAATCTCAGTTCTTATCTAAAAGTGTTTATCATTTGAAAACAACAGTTTTCATTTTGGAAATCTGATTCATTTATACGAGTTGAAATCCTTGGGTTAAATTCAAATTCCAAAAATAATACTTTAAAAATGATTTAACTCATAATGACTAGTATAATATCATTAATCCCTAGTTTCAAATTACAGAATTCAATTTGAATATTGAATTCAAATTTAAATCAAATTATTTAAATTCCAAACTTAATCAAGTAATTTGAAATAAATTTTTATTTTGAAATTCCATTCGAAAAGCTTTTCACATTTATTCTGATTCCATTTCCAAAACATTTGAATTTAAAAATTCAAATTTAACTATTTCAAAAATCTGCGACTTAATCGATTTCCTCGTGAAATCCATAATTGTGTGTGTATGGTGTGGTCCAGGGGTTATACACAGTAGTGCACATCATTCAGTCATGACAAATCAAATACAACAATATATCTGATAAGCGATATAAATTATAACGCTTATCTTCATTCATAGATCACAGATAATATATAGATGCAAATAAATATACACAGCTCAAAACAAAGCATCACATATCAGATAGGACAATCAATTCAAGGCATTTCATACAATATAATCATTCATAAGTAAGGTCAAGCATTCAATAATCATTTATAAACAGGATTGTTTAATCCTAATTAATTCAATTTATCTCTAATTAAATTAATTACTTGTGAATTTATTATCCAATTCTGATTTATTAATTCCAAATCATTTGATATAAATTAATTTATCAGACACTTTAATTTATTTAATTATCCTTAATTTATCACATTAATTAATTCAACTCTTAAACCAATTTCCTAATTAATTAACTCTAATTAATTAGTTAAAGAAATTTAACCTTTAATTACTTACCATAAAGTAATTATACTTACACCATTTATAATTGATTATCTAAACTAATCAATCCACTTTATGATTAAAATTAATCGCCTTAATTAATACTTAATAATCCTTAGTTAATTATCTAATTAACTAATAATATTTCTTAATTACTTTCTTAAGAAATTTTCTTAGATAAATTCATTATTAATCATTTCTGATTTTAAATTAATCTAAATTATTTATTTATAAATTAAATAAATCATTCTTTAATTACTTATTAATTAAATTAACCTTTAAACCAACTTCATAATTAATCATTCAAATTAACTTAATAATTTATGAATTACAAATCAATATGTTTCATTAACAATAAAGATGATTTATTTCTTATGAATGATTTTATTTATTAATTTCTTAAGTTTGAAAACATTCATTTTAAATTTACTTTTAAGATTTCATGTTAAAGTGATATTAATTAGCTGAAAGAAATTCAAAAGAGTTTAAACTTAATCATTTATTTCCAAAACATTTTATAGGATATACTTAAATATTTTTAAAGTTTAAACAGAAACAGGTTTTTGAAACCTGTACCACATTTTATACCCGAGCCCCATCATGTTTTCCCCGAGTTAAACCCTCACAAACTCGAGCTCTGCTTCGAGTTTTCCCAAATCTTTACCCAGGTACCCCAAAATTTCCATCAAAAAAACTTTCCAAGTGTTTTCATTTCGCATTTAAAATCTTGCTTCGAGTCGACTTCAGGAAAACGCGAGACCCACTTCGGGTCGAACCCGCAAAATCTCGAGTAATCATACGAGAAAACTGCGTCTTCCCCAAAGCTCCAAACCAGATACGAAGTGCACACGTGCATGCGCACCCACGTTCGCCAGCACTCCGACGTACCTCACCGCCTCCGGCAAGCCACAAATCGCCTCGACACTCGACTACGAACATCCAAACGCAAACATCTAACCCAAATTGAAAACGAGCCTTCAGCTCGAAACTGGAGTTCAACATCACCGGAAAGAACGTCTCACAACCACGCCCTCGACCACCAGAAAACGTGAGCCACCGGCCACGACCTCGTCATTCACCCAGCCATCACCTCCCAACGACTGGCAGCGCTCGATCCACCATAGATGTAGAGATGATCAAAATACCAGGCCGAGTAAAAACTAGGGTTAAAAACTTGAAACGATCACCGCCCCCACCACCGTCCATTGACCAACTTCCTGGAATTTTTCCCAAACTCCCCTATCACCCCACTACCACCAGCCTCGATCCCGGTCACCAGAACTTCGTAGATCATAAGAGATCGATGATAGAACGAATTTTAACCAAACTCGAACTGCTCTTAGCATCTAACTCTAAAAATTATGATTCAAGTTTTAAAAATCTAGTTTTCGAATAACAATTCCCAATATATACTTGAAGCACCGATTCATCATGTTCGAATTTTTCATATATTTGAGTTACTCTGTAAAAATCAATTTTTTTTCACTGTATATTTCTATTCTTCTTAAATCTATTTTTAGATTTTAGTTCATACTTCAATACGCAACTTTCTTTTGAAACCAAAGCCTGATGATAATTTGATAATATGAGTTTGAGTTTTGTTTCTTGTTTGATAGCAACCTGTAAGCTCGGAAAGGAAGAAAACAAAAGAACAGAGGAGAAAGGAACAACAACTCACAGATCAACTTCACAAAAAAAACAAACAGAGCTTCATACACCAAGTATTTATACTCAAACTTGATGATATTTAAGTATCAATATAAATTTGTTTACTCACAGTGATTTTTTTTTCCAGATTTAAAAGATTTTACTGTAATCTCTTGTTTCCAAAATATTCAGAGGATATATATATATATATAGCAACAGACACTTATATGAAATCAATTCAACTTTTAAATTTTAGAAACATAAGTTACTCACAGGATATTGAAGCAGAGAAACCTGTTAACATGCAAACCTATATATAAACAGATTAAGTTTAAAGATGGAAGTTTGCTCATATTGATATTTGAAAGCAGAGAACAAAAGTCTGAGAAAACTGAAATTGTTGAGCTATTGTTTACTTCTGATCTTTTCTCAGGATTTAAGAATGCATGCATGTTTTGGTTTGCTTAGTTGTGATAATGAACTGAAGTGAGGAGTTGATGCATATACAAAGGAAGCATGCAGTTTGAAGTTCTTTGCAAGTACAGGATGTAACTATTTGGAATGACTTGTGTATGGCTGAGGTGCATTAGTTATGGGCTAGAGATGATCTTATGTACTTGTTTTATAAGCTACAGCCTACATACTTATCTTTACTTTGTTTGTTTCATAGCTTTGCTTTTTGTTTGTTGATTATGCAGTTTGCTTTTACCTGTTTATACTTTAGTTTTGTTTTTAATTCCAACTTGATTGTGTTTCAGCCCTCTTGCATGTTTATTCTATAGGCAACATATTTTATTTTGTTTGTACTTATTTATGCATATGTTTATTTAGTTAGCTTTGTAACCTGCTTTGTATTCTATTTGATTTCTTTCTTTTGCAAGCTACATACTTGTATGTATTTTTGTTTTGGAATACTTCATTTATATGTTTACTTGTTTCTTGTCTTGCTTCTTCATTTTATTTGCTCACACATTTTGTTTTAATGTTTAAATATAGCTGGTTTGTTTTGCAAGTTAATTCATATATATGTTTTGTTCCACTGCTTTGTCTTATTACTTTATAGTATGAATAACTTCTATTTTAACATGTTGTTAAAATTTATTTATGAGTTACTATATATATATATATATATATTTTTCTTAATTTATTTTATAACTCAAATATTTATTAAACCATTCATCTAAGATTTAAATTCAAATCAAAATATATATATACACACAAGATTTTATAATTTCAAATTGACTCATATATACCCAAATATATATATATATATATATATATTCACATATATACATATATATACAATATTTAAAAATTTAAATGATTTATATAGAATATATTTGAACTCGGGGAAACTCACATCACTAAATCGATTATTTTCACCGTTTTCTTCAAAAATAGATTTTAATTATCATTTTAAATTTATATAAAAATCCGGGGTCGTTACAATACACATACAAGAAAACGTATAAAATTTAAATTCGTTATTTTCATTTTTTTTGGACAAAAATCACCGCGTCTATTGTACGCATTCTAATTTTATTCACTTTCCTTTTGCTCGCCTGATTTAATAGGAACGTTATTTACAAATTTTATAACCGTTCGCCTTTTTAATTTCTTGCCATTGTTCCCTTCAACGCGAGCTTTAAATTTTAAACGCATTCAATATTGTTTAAAAATCTTATTCCAAAATCTAATATTAGCTGACCCTTTCTTCTGCTTTTATTTCGAAACCCATTTTCTTAAAATTTGTTAAAAATCTAGTAACCGTGTATAACAAGAAAAATCAGTGCTCAATCAAAATCGTGGCTTTTTTTTTAAAATCAATATCCATTTCTTGCCTATAACTTCTCATTAAAAATCAACGCTAGTTTAATTTCCTTCCCATTTCAAAGCAAGTTGATTTATTGTCGTTCTTTCTTCTCTTTAAATCACGCTACCTCTCTGATCAAACCTATATAACTCACGCAAATGTTCATTTCTCAACAAAATTTTATTTTTCTGACCTTTCCTACGCTCCCTGTTTCCACTTCTTTCTTTATGACCATTCATTATATATATACACTACAGCTGGAAAGTTATAAACGTATAAACTTAGAAACGTTTGTATTTATAAAAAATTTAAAGCTTACCTTTAATTGTGACTTTTCTCTTTCCTTCCGTTCAAATTTAAACGCGCATCAATCAATTACTTTAATAAATATTACAGAATCAATGCAAAGACGTTATCAATTTCATTTTATGGTGGTACGTTTTTTTACGTTTCCTACCGTTTAAATAATTTGCTTTTATGAGTCAATTGATTCAAAGCAACGTGACCGTTGCTATTTATTTCTTTTATTAATTGCTACAATAATTTCACCAAATCAAGGGTTGACCGTTACAATCAGTTTTATTTATTTATTCACTTAAAATTTGGTTGCCTATTAATTTTCTTCCATTATATTTGCCAGAAAACATGCGGTTCATCCCTATTTATTTTCGCTTTCACTTCTCTTTTCTCAAGATCTGTTCGTTCCCCTCCCTACTTTTCTTTGAAAAAAAGGCAAACTGAAGCATGCGGCTGTCACCATTATTTGCATCCGCCACTTCACCTTTCTTCCAAACCTCCTCATCAAATGAAACCCATCACCTTGCCTTCCGGTTGATTCTGTTTGATCAGTGAGGTATGGGCGTGTAAGCACATATATGTTTTAATTTATATTCGTATTATATGTGTTTTTTTGTTTTGTTAGTTGTGATATACATACAATTTATATAAGTATTGAGTACTATTTTTTTCAAAAGTTTATTTTCGTAACATGACAGTGTATATTTATATATAGTTTCTATTTGATCTTCCTCACAGCTTATAAGTCATGTTAATATTTTGAATTATGTATGCGAAATTTTGAAGGGAACATACTATAAAATAAGTATCTTTCGTTTTTAATAAGAATATATATATATTTATATATATATTGTGTTTTATATTTTAATATGGGTCAGCTTCTATTTATTGATATCAGGTTTCCTATAATATGGTTATTCGCTAATGTAAGTCATAAATTTGTTTTGTTACAGTCTATATAAAATACTTTAATATATGTATATTATGCGGTTTGTTACCATATGGGTTTCTATGTGGTACCGACTTATTTAGTTGATGATTGTATATATTTTGTTACAGTGTTATATTTATACTATTTTGGATTTAAGATGATTTTATAAATACTCTACTTTATAAATTATTTTAATACACACATATAATTTGGAAATTTATATAGGTTGAATATAATATGTTATTGAATGTAAAAATATGGATGGATTTAAATCATATATATATATAATTTAATATATATAGAAATAGTTATATATAAAAAATGTTTTCTTTTAGGTATTCATATTTAAACATTTATTTTATCTGTTTGAGAATATATATATATATATATATACTAGTTATATAATTTTAGTATAAAGGTGATAGTATTTTTTTTAAGTGTATGTTGATTTTTAAAAAAAAAGTAAGCTTGATTTATTTATTTATTTATATGTTTGAAAAACATGTAAATTAAATTTGTGATATTTGAACTTAGAATATAAATTTTATATGTGTATATATAGTTATAGGTGGTTATAAATGTTCGCTTATACCATTTATCTTCATCGTTCCAGTTCTGATCTGATTCGTTTCATCAATTCGAGCCAATCAGCTTTGATCGTTGAATTCGTGCCGATTTTGCTTTGCTTGGATTTGAAATTTAATTTCAGTGTCTGTATCAGTGTGCATATCCGTGTCTCCTTCTATATTCTCTAGCCTCGAAAAGTGAGCAATCACTCACGATTAACATTTTTTTATTCATTAAATTTGATTTCAATTGAAATGACAATTGAAATATGCTGTTGTAGTTATTTAAATTTGTTATATATGCTATTATCTGTAACTGTTCACCTACGGGATATGACACCAATCCTGTTGTTTATATTATATTTTTATTGATGATATATGCCTGTTATTTTATTGTATTTTCTGTTATCACTCTGCAAGTTCCCTGTAGTTTAGAAATCACTATCGGTTGAAATGATACATACCCGAACAGACTTTAGAATAGGAGAAAATTGTTATGGGTTGAAATGATAAACCCAAGCGATTTTCATTTAATTGAATTTGGGATTACGGGTTGAAATGATATCCACCCGTATTGTGACGCCCCACCTCTATACCCACGCTACGCCAAGGACACTACAGTGTAATGCCATCAACTAGCACGGAGAATAAGGCTGTTGAGGAGCGACCATCTGTATAATTGCTTTGTGCGAGTACCGATATGCCAGATAAAATATAACTTGCATTCTTTTCAAGAGGAAGTCTGACATACCGACACAAACTCAGAGCTACAACACAGTGGCTATAATGTCTTCGGAAACAAATATAGAAATAAACATAACACAAATCAGTCACAGATAATTCATATCACAAAGGCGGAAATAGATATGAATATATATAACACATAAAAGTGTTCATCAGAGTAGTGGTCTAACAAGATCCACAATATCATAAAAGAATAGATACAAGCGCTAGACAAAAGAATATGTATACATCAAGGAGTCTATATCTCAAATTGTACACAACCAAAAACTACAAGCTAAGTAGTTAACCAAAAGATCAGATGATGGTCCGATAAGGTGGCAAGCAGAAGCACCTGTAAAATCTCAGTCTGACACGAGTATTATTTTAAGAAGAAAATAATAAACGATCAGTCTAGCTATAATTATCCGATAAAATGAGATATAAGATGAGACGTAATAAAAACGTATGATAACCAAAAAGCCATACTGCGACAAGTATACATTAGGAAATCAACAAAGAAAAATCACACAATTATCTCCTGAATCTCATAGCTCAAAAAGAATGTCATATTCTTTATTTAATTCACCAAGCCACAATAAATGACAGACATAACAATGCCAATTGTAAAAGTTGGTGAAACATAAATTCCAGAAATCATCATATAGAAATCCAGAAATCACAAGAAAAGGGTTGGCCAAGACATTGATGCAGTGCAAACGGTACATCCAATGAATCCAAAAGCAAAGACATTGATGTAGTACAAACGGTGCATCCAATGAATCCAAAGCAAAGACATTGATGCAGTGCAAACAGTACATCCAATGAATCAAAAGCAAGACATTGATGCAGTGCAAACGGTGCATCCAATGAATCAAAAGCAAGACATTGATGTAGTGCAAACGGTACATCCAATGAATCAAATGCAAAGTCATTGATGTAGTGCAAATGGTACATCCAATGAATCAAAACACATTAAAAGTACATGGGATGCCAGCCCACAAAGAAATGAGACGAAGTGTAACAACCCACATATTTATCGATTTTATATTTAAATATTTTATTTGAATATTTTGTCGTTAATCGGATATTGATCCGAAAAGCTACTTTTTGCAAACGGTCAAATTAGGACTCGAGACCACTTCCATTGAGTTCGAAATGCCGTTTACAACTTTTTTAAGTATAAACATCGATAGGTTTGGAGTTAGTGAAATTTCACTAAGTTTTCCCGCCTTGGACTTTGGGTTAGTTTAGCCTATTAAGCCCAAGTTCCAACCCCCTTCTCCTCACTCTTCATAAATTTCCTAACTAACTCAAGCTTTGGCATTAATGGTGAAGAGAATGGGAAATTAAAACTCCAAGCACAAATTCAATTGCAAATCCAACATTCAACTCCAAATTCAAGTAGAAGATATTGGATTCAGGCTTTGGATTGCTTCTCCTTGCTTTCAAGCTTCATCTTCATAAATTTTAGTGCAAAGGTGAGATTTTTATCTCACAATTCTAGCCTATAACTATATTGGACCGTTGGGAATGATTCCCTATCAATTTTGCATGCACATTTGCATTTGGTTTGGATTGGATTGGCGAAAAACTCCAATTTTTAGCGTTTTGGTGAATTTTCTGCATTTAGGTCGTTCTGGCCATTTTCGTGTGTTCGGAGTTAGGTCGTTCGCGATATAACCCTTAGGTCGCTCGCGTGTTAACGTGCTAGGTCGCACTGCATGTATTGTGATCTCGGAATTAGGTCGTTGGGCTTTAAGTCGTAGGTCGTTTGGCCCATAGGTCGTTAGGTCGCTAACACTTAGGTCGTTTCTGGCCTTAAACCCCCTCTGCAGTGTTAGGTCGCTCGCGAGTTGAGTCTTAAGCCGTAGGTCGTTCGCGAGTTAAGCTTTAGGTCGTTTGGCCTTTATAACGTTAGGTCGCTCGCGTGTTAAAACGTTAGGTCGCGTGATCTATATCCCGTAGGTCGTTGACCCCTTGAGTCGTAGAACTGATAGGTCGCTCACGAGTTAAAATCGATAGGTCGCTCGACCACTAGATCGTATGACCTGTTAGGTCGTTAGGTCGCGTGGGTTTTAAGCCGCGTATCAGTTAGGTCGTTCCACCTTATAACCCTTAAGTCGCTCACCTCTGTTAGGTCGCGAGTCCCTTAAGTCGCTCGCCTCCGTTAGGTCGTGCATCCCCCTAACTCGTTCGGCCTTGCCTTCGTTAAGTCGCGTGACACATTAGGTCACGCATCACCTTAACTCGCTCGACCTTGTTTAGGTCATTAGGTCGCGAAGACCCTTAGGTCGCAACCATTAGGTCGCTCGACCCAATTCCCTTTAGGTCGTTAGACCTCATTTTGTCTTCACTAGGTCGTACCGTTTTGGACGGGGCACTGCCCCCGGACCCCCGCGAACTGACCGGGCAGGTCGAACCCCGTAAGCAGTGGCGTTGCCCCCGCACCCCCACATTGGGGGGTTGCCACCCCCTTGGACCCCCCCTCTGTAGGGGCTCTTTGATGAAAGATGCATTTTGAGTTGATTTCCTTGGATTTGATTCACGTCTTTGAACGCGAAATTTTTGTGATTTGTCACTTTAATAAAATAAAGGTTTCAATACTAGTAGTAAATATCAAAACTCTTTCAGCAAAACGATTTCAACTCTATTTTTAATAACAAAGCTTTTTCCTTAAACCGTTTTCCAATCTATTAGTATATACAAACCTTTACCTCACTCGTATGAGAAATCTAATTAAACGACTTAGTAAAACAAGTGGTATGAAACGCTTGCGTTTACTTCGTCGGTTAATTCTTGGACTTGTTCGATTGAATCTCTTGTGACAATTTTCTAGTGGAGATCTACAGTTTGTTAGTAAATATTTGAGTTAAGCAAGTGGTTAGGGGTTAAACTTTTATATTTACTAACTTAGTGTAATTGACACTTCTTGATGATCATGACGATCATTTTTGTGTTTTAGACTAGCAACTGTGCGATGTCTCTTTGTCTGCGAGGGACACTAGACCCCGCTCTTGTGATGTTTCGCCATCTCATTTGTGTGATGTTTCGCCATCACATATGTGGGGTAGCGCCCTATAGTCTTCGGGCCATTCGTGTGTCAAAATTAATGGCTTGCAACCATGAGATAGCTTCTCGCTTTGTGTTACACGTGTAGGTGAGTTTTCATGCTCCCATTTTGTGAGTTTTCATGCTCCTATATTGTAATTTCTGGATTTCTTGTGTAGTCTTCTGGAATTTGTGCTTCACCTCTTTTCATGACTTTCATTGTTATGATTTTCCAACTTTTATGTTTAGGTGAATTTGGATCTTTTAGAAGATTCTTTTGATATTGTTTGATCTCTTGATGATCTTCATTTACATGCTTATCATAGTATGTCTTTATGGTTACTATATGTTCTTGCCATATCTATTGTTTATATCATGTTATCTGATATTTACAGCTAGACTGATCTGTTTATTATTTTCTTATAAATAATACTCGGTTCAGACCGAGATGTTACAGGTGCTTCTGCTTGACTTCTCCCCCAGGGATTTACTACTCTGACTTTTGGCTGACCTTTTAGATTAGCAGTTTTTGTCGTTTACACTTGAGATACAGACTCATAGATGTATTCTTTTGCATAGCACGTGTTGCTATTCTTTTGTATTATTGTGGATCTTTTTGACCACTACTCTGATGTACACTTTCATGTGTTAGTTATATATTCATATCTTCTTCCGCCTTTGTGATATGGATGTCTGTGACTGATTTGTGTTATGCATATTTCTATGTTTTTTTTCGAAGATTATTATAGCCACCGCGTGATAAGAAATCACGAGGATGGTCGCTCCTCAACAGCCTTATTCTCCATGCTAGTTGACAACTCTACATCGTAGTGTTCTTGGCTAGTGTGGGTATAGAGGTGGGGCGTCACACGAAGCTCAATGAATTGAGATACGGACCTCCACATGGACAAAGAGACATCGCACATTGCTAGTCTAAACCATAAAATGATCATCATCGATCATCAAGAAGTGTCAATTACAGTAAGCTAGTAAATATATGAGCTTAGCTTCATGTCCCATGACCACTAGCTTAACTTAAATATTTACGAACAAATTGTAGATCTCCACTAGAAAATTGTCACAAGAGATTCAATCGAACAAGTCCAAGAATTAACCGACGAAGTAAACGCAAGCGTTTCATACCACTTGTTTTACTAAGCCGTTTAATTAGATTTCTCATACGAGTGAGGTAAAGGTTTGTATATACCAATAGATTGGAAATCGGTTTGAGAAAACGAGCTTTGTAATAAAATTGTGTTGAAATCATTTGAAGAAAGAGTTTTGATATTTACTACTAGTATAGAAAACCTTTATATTTTTAAAGTGACAAATCATAGAAAGAATTGTAGAAACAATTACTCATCAAAATTCACATTCGAAGACGTGAATAAAATCCAAAGAAATCGATTGCGGAATCCATCGAATGGATATTCCCAAAATCATGAAGAAAATGTCATCAAAGTCGATAATAAGTGATAATAACAAAAGGGAATCAAAACGAATCGATTAAAGTTGGAAATTCAACAAAATAGACAAAGTAGGCAAAATAGCATCAGATCGGTCGGCCGGCTACAGAGCTCGGTCGACCGGACCCTGTTCTGAAAAAAATCTCGGGAAGCAGGTCGGTCGACTGTGCTCTGCTGTCGATCGACCAAACCCTGAGGCAGAGAAGTGCTTTGCACTTTGGAAGCAGGTCGATCGGCCGGCAGCAGAGCTCGGTCGGCCGGACCTGTTCCCAGTCCCTTCCTAACCCATCGAATACAATGGCCAATCACGACCAATTTGTAACCACTCGAGCATCGGCACTAAGGATTTATGCCTATCGGCTACCCGACCCTATGAGTTCTTCGTTGCATCATCAAAAACACATTTGAACATCAAAGCTATGATTTTTAAAGAATTGAACCCAAAACACTAAAAATTGGAATATTCACCAAATCAGTCCAAACCAAAAGCAATTGCACAAGAATAAGCGTTTGGAATTCATACCTAACAATCGAAGATAATTATATACTAAGATGTGAGATAAAAATCTCACCTTTGAACCCAAACAATTAAAGGAGAAGCTTTAAAAACAAGCTAAGATCAATTCCTCTTCAATAACAACTCAAGAAGCTTTAATCTAAGCTTACAAGTAAAATATTTCCTATGTTAGGTTTAGGAATTTCTGAAATGGAATGGAGAAAGAGTTGGAGAAGATGAAGAGGATGCTTAGCAATGGGTTCTCTTAGAATTTGGAGCTAGATCTTGGATTTTGCAAATGAACTAGGGTTTTGGATTTCTATTTCCCATTCTCTTCCACCATTTTTTCTTTAGAACTGAAAAGAGGAGGAAGTGAGAGTGAATGGGGAGAAGTGGTTCAGATTTGGGTATTAAGTTGGCTAGTGGGCTAAACCCAAACCCAAACCCAAAGTGAAAAAGGTCAAATTTTTAGCTAGCTCCAAACATATCAATGTTTATACTCAAAAAGGTTGCAAACGGCATTTTGAACTCAGTGGGAGGGGTCTCGAGTCCTAATTCGACTGTTTGCAAAAAGTAGCTTTTCGGACCAAAATCCGACGAACGATAAAATATTTAAATAAAATATTTAAATATACAATTGATAAATATGCGGGTTGTTAGACGTATATATTTAGTATACGGATTGAAATGATAAATATCCGTAGCACTTGACTATATGATAGGAAATATATACAGACACCGTTGGTCCATATAAATATTTTGAAAATAATTTCTATAATCTTGGAAAGAAATATATGGTTTAATAAATTTCATTCTTAAGATATTATATAAATGAAAATTGTATATATAGATTTAGTAGTAATATTTGATTTAAATTAGATTGATTTAATACATATAATATGGTTAAGTATTTACGTAAATCTATATTTCAAATAGATTCTCTTGTGATAAATTGAATAATTAAGATTGGGAGATAAATTTGGGTTTATAAAAATGGTATTTAAATAAGGATTTATTTAATTAAATCGATTTGAAATTTTTGAATGGGAAATTTAAAGGGTATGATTTTATAAATGGATTTTTGATTTAAGTGATTTAATGAATATTTCACGTTTAAATAAATTAAAGAAAATATTGAGTAAAATGTAATTTAAGGTTACTTAAATGATATTGAATCTAATAAGGGAGTATTTCAAGACTAAATAATAATGAGGTTAAATCGAGATCTATATGAGACTGTTATATAGAACATTTAAATATTAAAGCCTTAAACTATATTGGAATTTAAATGGTATATGTTGAGATTCGGATCTGTATTTGAAATCAACGTAGTTGAATTTGTTATTTAGCAACTAAATTTAATTAAAATGAAAATTTAGGTTGAACTAAATTTGAATTTATTATTTAGAAAACTAAATTGAATGAAAATTTAGATGAAACGTTGAATACTTAAAGTTTTGAAATATATGGAAATATAAAGGGTATTTGTGATTATAAATCCGAATTTGCGATCGATAAAATTTAAGTGGTTGTTTTAGAAATTGAGTTGAATTTAAATTGATAAATTGAGATTGAATTTAATTTGAATGGGAAGGTCGGGTTGATGTTGGAACGATTTGTCAAGTTGAGGAAATTGAAAATACTTTACTGTATAAATTATATAATATATATAAATACTATTTTGGGAAATATAGAGATATTTGAAGTGAAAATGAGATTTGGTTTTGATGTATAAATTAAGCTGAAATGACCACAGTGTTATAATGTATATTTCTACCTTGTAGAAAGTTCCATGGACCCTTAGAGGATGGTTATCCCTAACATCCTTTAAGTTATTTGTATTTCAATTGATATTTCACTTGAGTTGGATTTAGTGATACAAGAATGTTAATCCTTACTCGAGTGTTTTGTGTTTTGCTTTACGCTCGGGTTAGACTGAGTGATAAAGCATTTGAGACTCACCTTTGGAGTTCGGAGCTTCATTTCGAAATCCAACTATCGATTCAGATTCCAGCCTTTCCAGTTGATTGGTTCAGAGAAGTCATCTGTTGCATTGGAGACTTCACTGCTTTGAACTATTCGGTTGTATTTTTCTAACTCTGATGTATATAGTAGCTTCATGAACTATTATTCTTTATCTATTCCGCTGCATTATATTACTCTGTGATCTGTATTTGATTTATGTTAACGCTCAAATTTAAACGCTAACACCCTGGTGTATAGGATGTGATTGTGAAAGCACCACCCGTTCGTACGGGAAACAGAAATAAGCAGAAAGTATGCAGAAAAACAGTAAGAGACACAGTATTTATAGTGGTTCGGCTTATAATCCAGCCTACGTCCACTTTAATCTTTTTATCACTAGTTTGATTACAATCCTTTACAAAATCTTTCAATTACAACACACTTCAAGTGATGGGATATGTAAAACAAGTAGCTCAAGCTTTGATGTTAACAATCATCTTCAAATCCATGGTGAATGTAGATGATTTCTTCATGGAGTTCTTTTAGAAGTTTGTTGGATCCCAAAAGCTTTGAAGTAGTCTGGAATTCGGCAGAGTAATGGCGCCTGAAATTGATCAACCAAAAGTCCTTTGAATGTTGGAGGTAGGTTGGTATTTATAGGCAAAGATTTTGGACCTAAACTCGGTCTTAACTCCTCGCCGATCTAGTTAAGTCGCGGCCGACTTATAGGAGCTCTGATATGGTCAAGCTGTGTTGATCCTTCTTCGCTGAATTTGCACAAGTCCTAAGTCGTCTCCGACTTAGACTAAGTCGCCTCTGGTCTAACGCGCTACGCCTTAAATGGTTGAACCGCTTCTCCCTTCATCTCTCTGGATCGGTCGCGATTCATCGTAGTTAGGTCGGCACCATGTGAGGCATTGGGTCGGCAACCATGCTAAGTCGGACCCCTTTCTAATTAGCTAGGTCGGCCACCCTCTAATTAGTTAGGTCGGTTATTTCTTTAAGTCCTGAGCTATTTTAGGTCGGTCATTCTTGTTAACACATTAGGTCGGCATAGCCCTAGGTCGGCGTAGCCTTTAAAGCATTAGGTCGGTAAGCATGTTAAGTCCTTAAGTCGGATCGAATTAGGTCGGCAGCTTCATTAGGCAGTTAGGTCGGCGTCATCTCCACACACTAGACCTGCTGAGTCGTAACCGAGATAGGGTTAACATCTGCCCCTCGAAGTATACGCCTTAGACTTAAGTCGTGTGCTTCGAAATATCTTAGCTCGGCTTCTCTTAGGTCGGTAGATCGCGTACGACTTACCAGTTAGTGTTGTTTCGCATTTCTTCACCGTGGGATATAAACTGGCTCTCTTCCTTCTTCTTCTTCACTTAATTTCTTGCTCGATTCCGCCATTAAAGTGCTCCTGAGTTCCTTAAGGCGATTTCATCCCACCTGATCACCAGTAACTTCTAAACTTTAGTGCGTAAGTGATTCTTCTCCTCTTATGACTGCAAATTACCATCAATTCACGAATTATGTCGCTCAAATTCGAATTGCCTCCTTGCACGATGCTTCATCGCGAATCCTATCATGTTTACAGTTGATGAAACTTAGGTTGCCCGATTTCGGCTTCAGATGATCGTTAATACCATGAAGGCGGTTGATCGCTTCAGGCTCGATGATCTCCAATGGCTGGGCATTGAACTTGTGACAATCTCAGTTTGCTTTGTTGGATGATTGGTTGGTGTGAATGAAGGTGGCTGTTGATGGGAAGGTTATTGGGTTAACGGGTTGAATGCCGTGAGATGGTGGTTTTCAGGGAATTTGAGTGACTCAAATTTCTGCCGACTTAAACTTTAAAACTTGAATCGAAGCCGAGTTAATCGCTCGGTGGAACTTGCCGACCTAAGCCTTTGAACCGCGGCCGTGTTAATACTTGGAGAGATCCCTATCTGTCGCTTGCAACTTAGATGACTGCCGAGTTAGGGAACTAACAAACCGGCTTTAACTTGTAAGAGATCCTTAGGTCGTGACCGGGTTAACACTTGAGCATCTAACCTGAGTAGCCGAATCATATCGCTTAGTTAGGACTTAAGCATCTGATCTCTTACCGTCTTAGTTTTATCTCGTGGGATTTTTTAGACCGTAGCTGGGTTAGGACTTTAGCCCTGAACGTGCTGACACTTAGGAGCATTGGCCTTCCTCGAGCACCTGATTTGTACTTTGAACTGTTCCAACCTTGAATTTGCTTGAATCTCATTGCATTACTCCACAGATTGTGTTAACTTGCCAACCTGTCGAAAATAATAAACAAAGAAAACCAAGGCGAAAATTTTGCCATTGACTGCCCACATCAAATGACAGATTAGTTGAGACAAAGTAATTAACTTAAATGCATTGCATGAAATGCTTGTGGATCGATCAACTAAGGCCAAATATCAATGCAAAGTATGAACAATTTGAACTAATTCGTTTGCATCAATGTTGTGCCTACATATTCAGACTTAAAACAATGACCCCTGGATTTTCACAACTAACAAATGCTTGCCAGTTTTTTTTTTAATTCCAGTTATATTTGTTTATCGTCTTGTTGATCTTACACAACACCTCACACATTTTAGGAAACGTGCACCTTGATATTTGAATATATAGTTGTTTATGTAGAATGACTTCCCATCAAGGAGAAGAAGCAGCAAGTCAAGAAGAAGAAACTTTCCCGATAGCTGTTCCTATACAGAATCCTCCGGAAAGAACTTCGACTATTCTATCTTCGAGAACATTTATTCAGTTGCGTACTCAATTCGGCTTTGCTGAAGATGATGTCATATTTCCTGGACCGAATGATACTGCTGACAGACCTCCCTATGGTTTTGTCGCGGTTAATCGTCATATGTGCTTAAGTGGGGCGATCCCACCTTTCAATGACTTTCTTCGAATTCTTCTTCTTCGGATGTCAATTTCTCCGTTCCAACTTCATCCTAATGGTTACGCTATCTTGATGGGGTTGGGTGTTTTGTTCAGAAGAAATCTTGACCGACTGCCGAGCTTCGAAGAAATTCGCTACTTATGCTCGTTTGCAAAGAGCAAAGACCATCCTTCTCTTATCATTGTGAGAAGTGCAAGAAACCGCAAGCTCATTCTTGATCTTACTGAAAGTGTCCATGGATTTTTAAACCAATTTTTCTTTGCCCGCAGTCCCCCAGAGTTTTATGCTTCTTGGAGAGTAGGAAGTAAGATCATTTATTTCCGTCTTTCCACTTTCTTTTTTAACTCTTTTCGGGGTCCAAATTGCTGATCTCATTCTTTGCTTTTTTCAGCACTTCCCCTTCCCTCTAGAGATCCGATACATAGGCAGACTTTTGATAGACTGAGCGCTGTAGCCGCAGAAGAGAGAAGTATCAAGTTTCTACTAAGCGACGAATTTCTACATCAATACGGACTTCTCCACCCTTCTCGCTATACTCAGCTTTGTGAAGCTCCGACTGAAGTTCCCGATTCCCCGACTGAAGCATCGGATGCCCCCGTTACTATCGAACAACCCTCATCAAAAGAGTCTAACATCGAAGCTTCATTGGTGAAATGTTCCACCCCTACCGACATTATGGGGTCATCTAGTAAGGCGGCACTTGCCCCGATTGAGGAAGAAGAAGAACCTTCACAGCCTCTCGGGGGATTAGCTGATGTAGGAACTGAGAAAACAAGTCTCACCGAGCATGATGGTGACGATGTTTATGATGGGTTGAGCGACATAATAGTGACCTCACAGGAGCTTTTTAGAGATGACGTGTCTAAAACTATCTCTCCTATAGTTGAGGCGACGTCCCTTCTTCGACTAACACCAACACAAACACCAACTCCTCATACCCAAGCTATCATCACCTCTACACCAATGAGTGGTTTGTAGCTTAATGCGCGTAGCTTGCACATCACACAACACTTAGGATTTTTTGGCGTTTGTTCACATTTAACTTCTTTTCTCCGGAAGTTTCTAAGACTTGCCATTTTTGCCTTTTCAGATTCCTCTATGGGGCGCAGCGGCAGCGGTTCTTATTATAAAGACTTTCGACGCTATGGAGGGCGTGGCAGCTATGATTACAAGCAATACTATACCGATCCCAGAGAGACCAATGAGCAGAGAGCTGCGCGAAAAGCTGAAGAGAGGAGAAGGTATGAAGAACGTCATGAGGGAGCGGGCACACGACATGAATCCTTCCCAAGAGATGATGATTCCCATAAACGTAAAACGCACGATGATAGGGGGAAGAGCCATATTGAGGATTCGAGAAAGCGGACCAAACTTGGCGAGGAGCACGTGCCCGTGACATCTGAGAGACCTGGTGCCTCAGTTTCTATTGACATCCCTTCCAAATCTCCTGCTCTTGAAGGAAGTGCCATCCAAACACTTCTCAACAGGCCTTCATACCATGTTGAAAGGGGCCCCCCGACCTTGCAGAGCCGATTCCCGAATTGGTGTTTGAGGGGGGTACGCTTCGACCTCGATTTGGTCCCCATCGACAAAGAAGCTATGTACAGAAATCTCGATGCTGTCAAGCTTGATATCGATAGAATGTCTGGATGGCAAAAGCTGGTTGATGAACTTCAAAGAGTTAATCGGGCTAACATCGAAGCAATGCTGACCATGGAAAATGACAAATCAGAATGGCAGAAGATTCTTGATCAACACAACGCTGAGATGAAGGAGATAGCCGAATACAATGAAAAACTCGAAGCTGAAGTAAAGCAGCTCAAAGATGATCTTGCCTCTTCTACTAATACTTACACCCAAAGAGAAGAGGTATTGCAAAAACAAGTGCGAGATGCGCACGCCAGCCAGAGGGACGCTGAAGCTAAAGCTGAGAGGTTAGAACAAGCTGTAGAGAACCACCGCACTGATGTCACCCAGTTGCAGAATAAACTGAGCGCCCGGGACATGGAGATAGAAGCGCTAAAAGCCCAACTTGCTCAGACCGAAAAAGATCGAGATGAGGCCATGGCTGGCAAAATTGCAGCCGAAGAAACTGCTCAGACCATGGAAACCGATATCAATTCGACTTTATTCGATTTTTATTTACACTGTGTCTTGGGACGCGGCAGCCTCTCTTTTCTTGGTCCTAAGTATGAAATCACCCTGGCCGAGGTGTGGGAAGCTGCTCTTAACATGTTTAAAGACGCCGGGTATGGCGATGAAGATTTTGAGGCGCGTTACCTGGATGAGGGAGCTCGCGCTGCTCTTGCGAAGGGGCGAGAACAACTTGCCAGGATGAGAACTGGAATGGCGGAAGAGGAACGTTCTGGAAAGGAATTAACGCTTACTTCCTCTGTCCAACCTCCAGTTTCTCCAGTGGTTGACATCACGGGTTCTAGCTCCTCTACTCCGCCTACAACTAAGACAGTAACTGAAACTACAAGTGCACAAGGCGGGGATGAAGGTGGTGAAAGCAACGAAGCACAGCGATATGAAATCAGCCTCAGAGATCCAACTGCCCCAGGTAAACTTGACACCGGACCAGCCCAAGTGGTGAACTGCTCGTTCGCTCCTTGTGAACTTGACGATCTTCTTGATTATTTTTCAAATGTCAATGAATTCCCGACTTTTGATTATTCCTCAAATGTCAATGAATTCCCGGCTTCTGACGAGCCGTCATCCCCTCTCTTTTCGAAAGATACTGATATTTTAAGTTTTTTCTCCTTTGTAGAGAAAGCAACGAGTCAAACTCAAGCTTCTTCTCCCCCGGTGATCCTTCCTCCATCTCTTCAAGTGGCGCCTCCTTCTGCCTCGCAACCTGGGTCACAAGAAGAACAAATAGAGGCTCTCCATGGCCTGGATGATCCCATTGCTTCGCAAGAGCAAAAAGATGAGGGACTTGAGGGAGGTGACATATCTCCGGAGCGGACTCCTTCTGACGATATAACTTTATCTAAACTTGTCACTCCAGGAAGTGAGTCTTCCTCAAAGAGGAGAAGGAAGCAAGGAGCATCAAGGAGGAGAGGGAAGATAATCACTGCCACTGAAGAGGAGCCAGAAGTTGGGCCAGCTGCGCCTATTTCTCCTTCCTCCCTTATACCCACTGGCCGACCTGAAAAGCTGGTCATTCGGTCGGGTAAAGGGTCCAAAGGCAGTAAAAAGAAGTGAAGACTTTAGCTTTTTGTCTTTTGTATGAACTGGCCGAGAGTTGTGCGGGTATCGGCCCCCGCTTTTATTTTGAGAACTTGTATCTGCATTATAGTTGAATAAAATGATTCTTCGTTTGTACAAACTTCTGTTTGAATTTGAGAATGCATTTACTATTTATTTTATTTTTTGCACAAGTTTATTTACACGATATTGCAGCGGGCTTATGGTATGTTGTTTGAGTATTACTTTACTGATGCAACTATACTATTATACCATGTTGCCCCCATACCTTAAACTTGCTGCAATATTTTATACTTTGAGGGGACTTGCACTCTTATTTGTTAAAGAATAATTATTTTATTCTTTAAAGAAAATTTTGGTAGAGTACAACTCCCTTCGTATAAGTTTTTACGCTTTGTCGTTCGAAGAAATCACTTTTTTCGTTTGCTTATGTGCATATTTTATCAAGTGAATTCCTCTATGTGCTAAAGCGGACCTCTGAAGGGTACTTTAACTTCTTTTCCTCTTTTTTTTTTTTTTTTTTTTACAATCATTTTCCATAGTGGGCAAATTACTCTTCCTTTGAAAGTTAAAGTACGCTTTTGATGAGGATTTTTTTTTTATACAAAATTGTACCTCTGAGGAGGGATTTTTCACGTTTCAACACTTAGAAGTTTTATTTCAATCTCGGTGAAACGTGTACCCCCAAAGAGTTGTGCCTTCGAAGAAAGCCTTTTCACGTTTCAACACTTGGAAGTTTTATTTCAATCTCGGTGAAACGTGTGCTTCCAAAGAGGTCTTTTCTTTTTCTTGATTGTGCCTCCGAAGAGGTTCTTATTTTGCTTGTCTTTCAACTCCGGTGAAGTGAAATTCCGAAGAGCGGCTGTTACACTTCAACTCCTGGTGAAATATGCCCCCGAAGAGGTCTTTATTTTATTTGCATTTCAACCTTGGTGAAGTGAAACTCTGAAGAGTAACTACCCCAACTCTTGGTGAAATGTGCCTCCGAAGAGGGCTTTAGTTTTGTTTACATTTCAACTCTGGTGAAGTGAAATCCCGAAGAGCGGTCATAACACTTCAACTCCTGGTGAAATGGGCCTCCGAAGAGGGCTTTTATTTTGTTTACATTTCAACTCCGGTGAAGTGAAATCCCGAAGAGCGGTCATAACACTTCAACTCCTGGTGAAATGGGCCTCCGAAGAGGGCTTTTATTTTGTTTACATTTCAACTCCGGTGAAGTGAAATCCCGAAGAGCGGTCATAACACTTCAACTCCTGGTGAAATGGGCCTCCGAAGAGGGCTTTTATTTTGTTTACATTTCAACTCCGGTGAAGTGAAATCCCGAAGAGCGGTCATAACACTTCAACTCCTGGTGAAATGTGCCTCAGAGAGGGTTTTCATCGCCTGGAAGTTACTCTCTCATGGTTGGAGGGTCATGACTCCTCCAATCTTTTTTGTTGAGTAGAGAACTTTCTTTTTTGTGGCGTATGACCCATTAGAGGTCTTTTCTCCTCCGAAGAGTTGCGCCTCCGAAGAGGACTTGTGCTGCTGGTGGTAGCTTTGGTTGTTCCTCTGTTCACTTGCTTATGCCTTTTCAGCGATCCTCTTTTTTTTTTTTTTTCTTTTTTCAAGTTTTCATTCCCCTTTTCTCGCAAGTGGCTTGTTTAATCCAAGGAAGCGTACTTCATTGTCAGGTAAGTTCGTGAGAACGGGCACTAGCTTCCTAATTGGATGTTTGTTCGTTCAAACAATCTCAATTTATTAACAAGGGCTCGTTTCTATCGAAATCATAAGCCGTTCAATTGAAGCATTTCCTATCTAGGATTTGAATTCGGGGCCTTTATGACTTGAAATTTGTTTGCTGAATGATGGTGAGAATCACTCGGTCTTATTATGCGCAAGTTTCATTTCCATTGTCTGCAAAAATTTAAATTGACATTTCAGCAATACATTTTATGTATTTTTATATCGAAAACAAAGCAAACATATAATGATAATAAGGAACACAAGATTTATAGTGGTTCGGCCATGAAATTGGGCCTACATCCACTTTATATTCTTTCATTATTTACTTGCATCAGTTTCACAATTGCTTTCAATTACAAGAATCATACATTCATAATTCTTTTTACAATGTTTCAACAAAATTTTCAAGTAAAGTATGGACGCAAGTGGTTGCTGTTCCATGCCCTTGGAATTTGATCTCCATCAACAGTGGTGAGCTTGAATGTGCCGTCGAGAAGCTTCTGACCTATTACATATGGTCCTTCCCAATTTGGTCCAAACACACCTGTCGCGGTCATAATTCTTTTCAGGACTAGATCTCCAATTTCAAAGCTGCGTTGACGAACTTTGGAATTGAAATGTCTGGCTATCCTTTGCTGATGAGCTGCAACTCTGAGGTTAGCTTCATCTCTTTTTTCATCAAGGAGATCCAGCGCTTCAAGTTGCAGCTTTTCATTTTCTGCTTGATTGAAATGGATTCTTCTGTGTGAAGGGACCTCTGTTTCAACCGGGATCATTGCTTCCGATCCGTATGCTAACGAAAAAGGAGTATGCCCAGTTGCAGTTTTGTGAGTAGTTCTGTATGCCCATAGTGCAAGTGGTAGTTTATCGACCCAACCACCTTTTGCTCTTTCGAGTTGCTTTTTGATGGTTGATTTGATGATCTTGTTCACTGCTTCCACTTGCCCGTTTGCCTGCGGATGAGCTACTGCCGAAAAGCTTTTCTGGATTTTGAATCGTTTGCAAAAATCCTGGAATTCCTCACTTTCAAACTGAGTACCATTGTCTGTGATTATTTTCTGAGGCACACCGTATCTGCAAATGATATTCTTGGTCACAAAGCTTATCATTTTCTTAGAAGTGATAGTAGCCAATGGTTCAGCTTCAGCCCACTTAGTAAAATAATCAACCGCAACAATAGCATATTTAATCCCTGATTTAGCAGTTGGTAGCGGCCCAATGAGATCCATTCCCCAAATTGCAAATGGCCATGGACTGATCATCTGTGTGAGTTCGGTAGAAGGTGCTCTAGGAATTTTGGCATATCTTTGGCACTTGTCACATTTTCGGGAGTAATCTGCGGCATCCCGATTAATTTCTGGCCAAAAATATCCGTATCGGAGAATTTTCTTTGCTAATGTTTGACCACCTGAATGATCACCGCATTCTCCTCCATGCACTTCAGTTAGGATTGTTTTGGACTCTTCCCGGGATACACATCGAAGCAATGGCATTGAGAATCCTCGTCTGTATAATTGACCATCCTGGATTATATATCGAGAAGCTTTTCTCAGTAGCTTTTGTCGTTCTTTAGAGTTTCCTGGTAAAGAGCCATTGAGTAGATACTTTGTTATTGGAGTCATCCATGATTCTTGCTCTTGCGACATACTCATAACCCAATCGATATCCATTTCATCAATGCTTGGATTTGACAAAACTTCCACTGGAACTAACCCTAAGGATTGGGTTTCGCCAGAACTTGAGTATTTTGCGAGAGAATCTGCTTTCATGTTTTCTTCTCGTGGAATATGACTTATCGTGTAATGGTCGAATTCACATAAAAGTTCCCAAGCCTTTGACACATAAGCGGGCAGATTTCCTCCTTTCGTTTGAAACTCCTTCTTGACTTGGCATACTATAAGCTGAGAATCACTGAAGATCTGTAACGCTCGAATGTTTAGTTCTTTAGCAATTTTTAAACCAGCGATCAGAGCTTCATATTCTGCTTCATTGTTTGTTGAAGGAAATTCTAATCTCAGCGCATAGCATAATGACCGGCCTTCAGGAGTTTCAAGAACAATTCCAGCACCTGAACAGTAATCATTTCTTGCGCCATCTACAAATAACTTCCATTGGGTTGGGGAGTTCTCGATTGTTTCTTCCTCGCTGTTACCCCTGTCTGTAAATTCTGCAATAAAATCTGCCAAAGCTTGTCCGTTGATCGCTTTTCTAGGATGATAAGTGATGTCATATTGGCTCAATTCAATATTCCACTTTAAAAGGCGGCCCGAAGTCTCAGGGCGAAACAAGACTTGCTTTAAAGGTTGATCAGTGAGGACTTTGATAGGATGAGCCTGGAAATATTGCCTCAACTTTCTTGAGGCAATCAATAGACAATAGGCGAGTTTTTCCAACTTGGAGTAATTCATTTCTGCCCCAGTGAGTCTTTTGCTGATATAGTAAACTGGATGTTGAATCCTTTTGTCTTCCCGTACCAGCGCTGCACTTAAAGCATGAGATGAAACTGCCAAGTATATAAGAAGATCCTCGCCATCGCCGGGCCTAGAAAGTATTGGAGGCGTTTCCATATGTTGAATCAATTCTTCAAAGGCTTTCTGGCATTCGGGAGTCCAGTCAAAGTTTTTCTTTCCTTTCTTTAGAGCGTCGAAGAATGGAATGCATTTATCAGTAGCTTTGGATATGAACCGACTTAAGGCGGCAATTTTTCCATTGAGACTTTGCAATTCCCTCTTTGTTTTAGGAGCTTTGACTTCTTTTAAAGCAGTGATTTGAGCTGGACTAGCTTCAATGCCCCTAGCGCTCACGATGAAACCCAAGAACTTTCCAGATTCTACCCCGAAAGAACATTTTAAAGGGTTAAGCTTCATTCCGTAACTTCGGAGGATTGCGAACATTTCTGCTAAGTGTTCGATGTGATCCACTGCTTTCTTAGATTTTACTAGCATGTCATCAACGTAAACTTCCATAGTCTTTCCCAACTGCGGTTTGAACATAGCATTGACCAGTCTTTGGTATGTTGCCCCCGCATTCTTCAACCCAAAGGGCATAACTCTGTAACAGTAAAGACCGACATCGGTGATAAAGCTTGTGTCCTCCTGATCTGGCTCATGCATCATGATCTGATTATATCCGGAGTAGGCATCCATAAAAGACAACAATTCATGACCCGCTGTTCCATCTACCAGTTGATCGATCCTGGGTAATGGGAAGCTGTCTTTGGGACAGGCCTTGTTTAGATCTGAAAAGTCGATGCACACTCTCCATTTACCATTGGCCTTCTTAACCATTACTGGATTTGAAACCCAATTTGGATAGGTAGATTCTCTGATGAAATTATTCTCCATGAGCCGGTCAACTTCCTCTTTCAATGCCGTCGACCTTTCTGGACCTTGGATTCTTCTTTTCTGCTTTACTGGTGTGAACTTTGGGTCAATATTCAGAGCATGTACCGCAACTTCTGGGGATATTCCGCACATATCGGCATGGGTCCAAGCGAAAACATCCAGGTTTGCTTTCAAAAAAGATATCAAGGCATTCTGAACTGACACATTAAGTTGTGAACCCACATTCAGCATCTTGTTTGGGTCCTTCAGATCAACGGGCACCGGTATCGTTGTTTCTGCTGGTACCACCCTACTCTCCCCCGCACTGGCCTTTCTAGGATCCATCACTTTTCGTGCCCCGCTATGCTCGCCAGTGCAGGGTCCGCCCTGTAGTTGCTATAGGGTTGGTGTTTTGATGCGGATTGGGATTGCCGCATCTTTTCCCATTTCTCTCTTCCTTGTTTCTCGCAGTTCTGTCATATAGCATTCTCGTCCAGCATTCTGGTCTCCTTTAATAACTCCTACTCCATTGTCGGTAGGGAATTTAATAGTAAGACACCATGGGGCAAGGACAGCTTTGAATGCTGCAAGAGTAGGACGACCAAAGAAAGCATTATAAGCAGAAAATTCATCTACTATCACAAAAGTCTGCTTGCGAACTACTTTTCTTTCTCCTTCTCCGAGTTCCACTAGCAAGTCAATGGTTCCTACTGGTTGCTTTGGCTCCCCGGCGAAGCCAGCAATTTTTTGCGATGATGCCTGCACTTCAACCATAGGAATCTTCATCTGGTCGAAGGTTTTCTTAAAGAGGATATTACAGGATGCGCCGTTGTCGATAAGAATCCTTCTGACGATGGCTGGCCCAATGCCGGCCGAGATGACCAAAGGATCCAAGGTTGGGGCTTCAATACCGATGGAATCCCTGGCTTTGAATACAATGTCATCGTTGAATGTCTTTCGTTGCTTCAAAGGCGTAGTGTCCTCTAGAACAAAAACATTTTCTTCCTCCGGTGCATATTTCAGGGCCCGGGAATACCTTTCCATCTCACCCCAGCTTTTGCCCGCTGGGTGAGGTCCGCCTGTAATGATATTGATAACAGGCCTTCCAGACTCAAAACCTGCGTCTTTGCCATTAGTCCCAGATTGATGAGCAGGAGTTTGCTGCCCCTGGTTCGACGAAGCAGGATTATTATTATCATTCTTCTTCACAAATTGTTGTAGTTTATTTTCCCTTAACAATTCTTCAATTAGATTCTTCAATTGACGGCAGTCATCAGTATCATGACCGGGCTGATTATGGAAGCGACAGAACCTCCCGCTTTGCACAGCTTTTTTCCCGGTTCTCAAGACTGGGGGTTTAGGATGATTGACAGAATCTTTGGTAGCCAGGTAGATTCGTTCTGGAGTATCTGACAAAGGTGTGTACTCTGAAGGCTTGAAGGATCTATGCTTCTTCTGATTATTCTGTTGTTTTCCATTATTGTTCTCCCTCTTCTGTCCCACAGACTCATTTTTGCGTGGAGCATTGGCGTTAGCTTCAACCTTTTCCAATGCTGCTTTTGTCGATACAGGGCGACTCTCCAGACGCATGAACTCGTCTGCTTTCTTGTAGAATTTTTCGAGAGAGCTTGGTTCCTTCATATTCAACCATCTTCCAAACTCACTAGATTTATCTATGGCCCTCATCAAATAGGTCAAGACCATGCGAGGTTCCGCATTATCAACCTCAGCTAACGCTATATTGAAGCGATTTAAGAAAGACTTGATAGTTTCCCCCGGATTCTGCTCCAAACCGGATAACGACATGATGTCTTTTGCCTTTGAAGCATATAGCCTAAATTGCTCTTTAAATTTCCTGGTTAGGTCTGAAAACTGATCGATGGACCGGACAGGTAGCTTTGTGAACCAAAGCAGAGCTACGCCTTCCAAATATACGGGGAAGTATCTGCATTTTACTTCATCTGAGGCTCGGGCACCCGTCATATGCCAATCATATTTATACAGAAATTCGTTTGGATCACTTGTCCCCCTATAAGCTGGGATAGTTGGAGGAGCAAATTTTCGTGGGAATTCAGCCTTTAGAATTTTTTCAGTAAATGGAGTCTTGCTCGGAGCAAAGCCCCATTCTTTCTCATCTTCGACTCTTTGCATGCTCTCCTTCATAATTTGGCGAACCATTCCGGAGAGATATTCTTCATCATTACGAGCCCTAGATCCGCCTACCTCAGGAAGTATTTGCTCAGCGGGGTTAGTATCCCTTTCGGAAACATTCCTTTCTTCAGTTTCATGAATATTACCAGCGAAATTCCTTTCATTAGCTGTTGATTGACGGTTTGCCCCGAGCAAATCGTTCAACTTATTCAGGATTAAGGCATTTTGGGCATTCTGGGCTTCCATTTGCACATTTTGAGCATGTATCTGTCTGTTCAACCCCAAAATTGCGGCATCCAACTCTGCTTTCGTAACCCCGACAGTTGGAGTGGCTTGATTTGGTGTTGGGGAAGCGGAGGTTCCCTCTTGAATGTTTGCAGATCTCATAGATTTACTTTTCCTTCCAGGAGCCATGATTTCGGATAGACTTCTGGTTCTTAAAGAAACTTTTCCTACAAATCTTTCTGAAGCAATGATGATAGATGTCCTGAGTTCACTTCTCAGTGAAAGCACCAAAATGTTAACGCTCAAATTTAAACGCTAACACCCTGGTGTATAGGATGTGATTGTGAAAGCACCACCCGTTCGTACGGGAAACAGAAATAAGCAGAAAGTATGCAGAAAAACAGTAAGAGACACAGTATTTATAGTGGTTCGGCTTATAATCCAGCCTACGTCCACTTTAATCTTTTTATCACTAGTTTGATTACAATCCTTTACAAAATCTTTCAATTACAACACACTTCAAGTGATGGGATATGTAAAACAAGTAGCTCAAGCTTTGATGTTAACAATCATCTTCAAATCCATGGTGAATGTAGATGATTTCTTCATGGAGTTCTTTTAGAAGTTTGTTGGATCCCAAAAGCTTTGAAGTAGTCTGGAATTCGGCAGAGTAATGGCGCCTGAAATTGATCAACCAAAAGTCCTTTGAATGTTGGAGGTAGGTTGGTATTTATAGGCAAAGATTTTGGACCTAAACTCGGTCTTAACTCCTCGCCGATCTAGTTAAGTCGCGGCCGACTTATAGGAGCTCTGATATGGTCAAGCTGTGTTGATCCTTCTTCGCTGAATTTGCACAAGTCCTAAGTCGTCTCCGACTTAGACTAAGTCGCCTCTGGTCTAACGCGCTACGCCTTAAATGGTTGAACCGCTTCTCCCTTCATCTCTCTGGATCGGTCGCGATTCATCGTAGTTAGGTCGGCACCATGTGAGGCATTGGGTCGGCAACCATGCTAAGTCGGACCCCTTTCTAATTAGCTAGGTCGGCCACCCTCTAATTAGTTAGGTCGGTTATTTCTTTAAGTCCTGAGCTATTTTAGGTCGGTCATTCTTGTTAACACATTAGGTCGGCATAGCCCTAGGTCGGCGTAGCCTTTAAAGCATTAGGTCGGTAAGCATGTTAAGTCCTTAAGTCGGATCGAATTAGGTCGGCAGCTTCATTAGGCAGTTAGGTCGGCGTCATCTCCACACACTAGACCTGCTGAGTCGTAACCGAGATAGGGTTAACAATTTATTTACTATATATTTTAAGTTTTGCCAAATTTTAATTAACAATTCGGTATTTTGAATTATTCAAGTCGGATATGTATGGTTTTATTGTCGATTTGAATGGTCCAAAATAGCGGGTCGTTACAGTTGGTATCAGAGCTTTGGCTCTAGGCAAAACTTAGCATATATGGTAAATTTATTTACAGAATCACTTTCGCTCGAGTTGAATCTCTTCCTTTTGACTCGATTTCCTTTGAATTTTGGAATGTCCCTCGGTTCCGAAATTCATTCTGTCTGTCCCTATTTATATTCGTTTGATTCTGGAGTATCCCATAACTCCACTGAATGATTCGTAAAGGGGGTGAAAACTCCTTTTCAATTGGGATTGACTCACCGAAGATTTTTGTATCCTCGTTTTACGATGCTGCTATATTTTGTTACGCCGAATTCTATATCTCTGGCGATCGAATGTCGAATTGCCTCAGAATTCTACACCGATCTAATTTTGGAATCACGGTTGACCGGTAAAGTTTGTCCGCGATTTATAGAAGTATATCCGTCTTCTATTTTGTAATATAATTATCTCATCTCCGATCGAGTCTATCTTCGAATCAGGATTCTATTGGTTGGAGTTCCTCTAAATTAAATCGCTATCTTTGTTTTGAAATCCTTTCTTGAATCATCCTTTGAAAATCGGGTTTTGTTTGTATTTTTGAAATTGTTTATACTGAAATTTTATTTTGATAACTATGATTTTATATATATATATATATATATATAAAGGCGAAAATGTTTTCGATAAGGATTATATACCTATATATATAAAGCAAATAAGAAATGTTATTCTATATAAAAGGGTTTTGAAAGGATTTGAAATTTTGAAATTTTTTAAGAAATTGATTCATATAAAAATGATTTATAACTGAAGGGTTAAATTTGAAATTCGAGAATGGAATTCCGGTATTTTGAAATTGGTTTTAAGATTTTGGAGAATATATAATAATAATATAATTTAAAAGTATTCTCCAAATAAGAAATGTTTCAAATGAGTTCAAATGAATTCCAATAATTTTGAAGAAATTTCAAAGAAGTTTTCAAGAAAATAGAAGTCCAGAACTCACTTATGTCGCTGGAAAATAATTTCGGTGATGAGTGCACGCATCATCGACATTGATTTTCGAGTTTCAGAGTGGGGGAGAGGCCACTTTAATAGCTTAGTTATGCAAATGATTTTGTAAAACCGTTTTTGATTTCAAATTCCGAAGTATAATTTGATATTTTAGAAAGAAATAGGTATATATTTGAAACAATTTTAAATGAGACCGGTGTTCGGTCCTTGAGTTTCGGATTTAATAATTGATTTATTGATTTATTGTTAATTTTCAACTCTTGAATTGAAATTTTGATTTCCCTAACTATTTTGAATGTTCGAACACTTACAAATCGAGATTAAATTTTCAAAGCTAAGAAATTTCGAAGAGTATAAAATGTTTGATAAAGAATATAAATTTAGTTTTGAAATTTTTTGAAAAAAAGTAGTTGAATAATGGTTTTCAGAAAGGTAATTGGATATTTCACATAGAAATAGATAGTTTAAAAGTTGTAAAAAAAGGGATAATTATAAATTTGGAAACCATTTTGGGTATAATTGATTTTGGGAAAATATTTGGTTTTGAAATTAAATTGGAATTAAAAACCAGTACTTATATGGTAATTTTTGGAAATGAATTTGTTTGACTTGAATTATTTTAATTTGGAAAATGGGATAATTTTCTAAACCTATTATTTTGGGAACTTTGAAATTTAGATATTTAATTTGGAAGAAAATTTGGTGAAATCATATATGATTTTGAAACTGAATTGATATTGAAATGATTTGAAATTTGAGAACCTTATATTATTAAGCACTTGATTTGGGAGTGGTCGAACTTATATAAAATGGATTATATAAGTATGAAGTTGATTTGAAATCTACTGATTTGAAAGGCACTCAATTTGGAAAGAGATTTTATATAATCGAAGTCTATATAAGTATGATTTGATCTACTATTGATTTTGGAAAGTATTCGATTTAGGAAAAATGGAATCCTATATATATGGACTTTATATAAGTACGATATTTGAAAGTGATTTGAAAAGGTACTATATGATATATATTTTCGAAGTAAAGATATGGAAAGTGCCTTCTGCTTGATATCCTCTTTGTGGCCACATTGTGGATTCATTCTATCGATATTATTCTGTCTGATTTTTGGTTTTTCCGATGTAATACTCGAGTGTTCCCACCGTGGCGTAACCCATGGTTTTTTTTCTCTCGCGACTGCATAGCGCAATTGCCTGGCTGAGTCTGGCCTAGGGGTACGGATTGTTTCCTGGGGGATCCAGGCGTAACCATTGTGTATCCTGCAATCTGTGTAGGTCGCGAATACAAGCGAAACTGCCTGGCTGAGACAGCCTAGGGGTACAGATTGTTTCCTGGGGACCCAGGCGTAACCATTGTGTATCCTGCACTCTACTAGTCATCATGGCGTAACTCGCAGGGCTGAGAAAGCTTACGGATACAGATTGTTTCCTGGGGGATCCAGGCGTAACATTTTGTATCTGCGAACCATGGTCGGACAAAGGTTTTGGTTTGGTTGTTTTGTTTGGATTGTACTTTCCATATCCGTTTTAAAGGTTTTTCAAGTATTTTCACTGGGTGTTGAAACAAATCTACTAAGTACTTGAAAAATTCAAGCTTTGCGCCTGATCAACGCATGGTCAGAGTCTGCAAGAACGAGGATAAACTTGTTGAAACATCGAGTTACAAAAGTATTTTCGAAAGGAAAATTTATTTCGATATAATAGTATTTTATTATAAAAGTATTATAATAAAGGTATTTATTATAAAAGTATTTTTCCCACCAAAGAAATTTTGAATTAATATTTGAAATTTAAATTCTTATGGTTCTGGATTAATTATTCGTGCCCGATACTATTCCTTGCATCTACCTTATCTGCTAAGTTTAGTTATTCACCTTGATTCTGTTTTTCAAATCTACCTTCCTTCCTTGTTGGATATATCCTTTTTAAATATTGCTTATTTGTATACTACATTGTTTAATAGAAAATTTTAGTGTTATAAATATTTTGAAGTTATTAATTTAATAAAACATGTTTAAATAAAATGATTATTGATGTATCTATAATGTTGAAAGTATCTTAAGATTTCCAAGTGAAGTTTTCAAATGAATATTTCGAGTAAAATTTATATAATTTTAAAATTTATAGTTTATCTTGTCTTTCAATCTATTTTCTTTCTGGTTGTTTTAATTCTCCTACCTCCTTCCTTTTCGAGGACGAAAAGTTTTGAGTGAGGGAGAGTGTAAAAGCCCAAATTTTAGCAATATTTTATTCTTTATTTATAACACTGGGGTTTTATTTTTCGAAAATTTGATTTACTAAATTTAATTATAAATAGTCACCCAAGATTTTTATTAGTGTGAAAATTCTAAAATTCTTATTTTGGTTAAAACTTAACATTTTTTTTGAAGTTATAAATCTTTAAATTTTTAATTTTTAATCTTTTGGTTTAATTTAATATATTCGTAACAACGTTTATTTCACCTTTTGTTCTTTAAAAAAAACTGATTTTATACTTTTAAAAATTTAATATTTTATATTTTACTTATATACATTTTTGAATATAAATTTCTTACTAAATGTGTAAACAAATCATATTTTCATATAAGTAATAAATTTCCAAAACTTTGTGTATAAATAAACTGTTTAATTTCGCATTTAAAAGGCGCGTTATTTGATGGAATAAATAATGTATATACACATACAAGAAAACGTATAGAATTTAAATCCATTATTTTCATTTTTTGGGACAAAAATCACTGCATCTGTTGTACGCATTCTAATTTTATTCACTTTCCTTTTACTCTCCTGATTTAATAGGAACGTTATTTACAAATTTTATAACCGTTCGCCTTTTTAATTTTTTTCCATTGTTCCCATCAATGCGAGCTTTAATTTTAAACGCATTCAACATTGTTTAAAAATCTTATTCCAAAATCTAATCTTAGCTGACCGTTTCTTGTGCTTTAATTTCGAAACCCATTTGCTCAAAATTTGTTAAAAATCTAGTAACCGTGTATAACAAGAAAAATCAGTGCTCAATCAAAATCGTGGCCTTTTTTTTTAAATCAATATCTTATTTCTTGCCTATATCTGCTCATTAAAAATCAACGCTAGTTTAATTTCCTTTCCATTTCAAAGCAAGTTGATTTATTGTCGTTCTTTCTTCTCCTCAAATCACGCTACCGCTCCGATCAAACCTATATAACTCACGCAAATATTCATTTCTCAACAAAATTTTATTTTTCTAACCTTTCCTTTCCTACGCTTCCTGTTTCCACTTCTTTCTTTATCACCATTCATTATATATATACACTACAGCTGGAAAGTTATAAACGTATAAACTTAGAAACGTTTTGTATTTATTAATAATTTAAAGCTTACCTTTAATTGTGACTATTCTCTTTCCTTCCGTTCAAATTTAAACGCGCATCAATCAATTGCTTTAATAAATATTGCAGAATCAATGGAAAGACGTTATCAATTTCATTTTATGGTGGTACGTTTTTTTACGTTTCCTACCGTTTAAATTTTAAATAATTTGCTTTTATGGGTCAGCTGAATCAAAGCAACGTGACCGTTGCAATTTATTTTTTTTATTAATTGTTACAATTATTTTCACCAAATCAAGGGTTGACCGTTACAATCACTTTTATTTATTTATTCACTTAAAATTTGGTTGCCTATTCATTTTCTTCCGTTATATTTGCCTGAAAACATGCGGTTCATCCCTATTTATTTTCGCTTTCACTTCTCTTTTCTCTAGATCTTTTCGTTCCCCTCCCTACTTTTCTTTGGAAAAAAAAGGCAAACTGAAGCATGCAGCTGTCACCGTTATTTGCATCCGCCACTTCACCTTTCTTCCAAACCTCCTCATCAAATGAAACCCATCACATCGCCTTCTGATTGCTTCCGTTTGATCAGTGAGGTATGGGCGTGTAAGCACATATATGTTTTGATTTATATTCGTAATTATATGTTTTTTTTGTTTTGTTAGTTGTGATATACATACTATTTATATAAGTATCGAATACTACTTTTTTTCAAAAGTTTTTTTTCATAACATGACAGTGTATATTTATATATAGTTTCTATTTGATCGTCTTCACATCTTATAAGTCATGTTAATATTTTGAATTATGTATGCGACATTTTGAAGGGAACATACTATAAAATAAGTATCTTTCATTTTTAGTAAGAATATATATATATATATATATATATATATTGTGTTTTATGTTTTAATATAGGTCAGCTTCTATTTTTTGATAACAGGTTTCCTATAATATGGTTATTCGCTTATGTAAGTCATATATTTGTTTTGTTACAGTCTATATAAAATACTTTAATATATGTATATTATGCGGTTTGTTACCATATGGGTTTCTATATGGTACTGACTTATTTAGTTGATGATTGTATATATTTTGTTACAGTATTATATTTATACTATTTTGGATTTAAGATGATTTTATAAATACTCTACTTTATAAATTATTTTAATACACATATATAATTTGGAAATTTATATAGGTTGAATATAATATGTTGTTGAATGTAAAAATATGGATGGATTTAAATTATATATATATATAACATTTAATATATATAGAAATATTTATATATAAAAAAATGTTTTCTTTTAGGTATTCATATTTAAACATTTATTTTATCTGTTTGAGAATATATATATACACTAGTTATATAAGTTTAGTATAAAGGTGTTAGTATATATGTATATATTTTTAAGTGTATGTTGATTTAAAAAAAATAAATGTAAGCTTGATTTATTTATTTATTTATATGTTTGAAAAATATGTAAATTAAATTTGTGATGTTTGAACTAAGAATATAAATTTCATATGTGTATATATAGTTATAGGTGGTTATAAAAGTTTGCTTATAAAATTTATCTTCATCGTTCCAGTTCTGATCTGATCTGTTTCATCAATTCGAGCCAATCAGCTTTGATCGTTGAATTCGTGTCGAATTTGCTTTGCTTGGATTTTAAATTTAATTTCGGTGTCTGTATCAGTGTGCGTATCCGTGTCTCCTTCTATATTCTCTAGCCTCGAAAGGTGACAATCACTCACGATTAATATATTTTTATTCATTAAATTTGATTTCAATTGAAACGACAATTGAAATATGCTGCTGTAGTTATTTAAATTTGTTATATATGCTATTATCTGTAGCTGTTCACCTGCGGGATATGACACCATATCCTATTGTTTATATTATATTGTTATTGATGATATATGCCTGTTATTTTATTGTATTTTCTGTTATCACTCTGCAAGTTCCCTGTAGTTTAGAAATCACAATGGGTTGAAATGATACATACCCGAACAGACTTTAGAATAGGAGAAAATCGTTATGGGTTGAAATGATAAACCCAAGCGATTTTCATTTAATTGAATTTGGGATTACGGGTTGAAATGATATCCACCCGTATATATTTAGTATATGGATTGAAATGATAAATATCCATAGCACTTGACTATATGATAGGAAATATATACAGACACCGTTGGTCCATATAAATATTTTTTAAAATAATTTCTATAATTTTGGAAAGAAATATATGGTTTAATAAATTTGATTCTTAAGATATTATATAAATGAAAATTGTATATATAGATTTAGTAGTAATATTTGATTTAAATTAGATTGATATAATACATATAATATGGTTAAGTATTTATGTAAATCTATATTTCAAATAGATTCTCTTGTAATAAATTGAATAATTAAGATTGGGAGATAAATTTGGGTTTATAAAAAAGGTATTTAAATAAGGATTTATTTAATTAAATCGATTTGAAATTTTTGAATGGAAAATTTAAAGTGTATCATTTTATAACTAGATTTTTGATTTATGTGATTTAATGAATATTTCACGTTTAAATAAATTAAAGAAAATATCGAGTAAAATGTAATTTAAGGTTACTTAAATGATATTAAATCTAATAAGGGAGTATTTCAAGACTAAATAATAATGAGGTTAAATCGAGATCTATATGAAACTGTTATATAGAACATTTAAATATTAAAGCCTTGAACTATATTGGAATTTAAATGGTTTACGTTGAGATTCAGATCTGTATTTGAAATCAACGTAGTTGAATTTGTTATTTAGCAACTAAATTGAATAAAAATGAAAATTTAGGATGAACTAAATTTGAATTTATTATTTAGAAAACTAAATTGAATGAAAATTTAGATGAAATGGTGAATACTTAAAGTTTTGAAATATATGGAAATATAAAGGGGTATTTGTGATTATAAATCCGAATTTGAGATCGATAAAATTTAAGTGGTTATTTTAGAAATCGAGTTGAATTTAAAATAGATAAATTGAGATTGAATTTAATTTGAATGGGAAAGCCGGGTTGATGTTGGAACGATTTTTTAAGTTGAGGAAATTGAAAATACTTTACTGTATAAATTATTTAATATATATATATATATACTATTTTGGGAAATATAGAGATATTTGAAGTGAAAATGCGATTTGGTTTTGAAGTATAAATTAAGCTGAAATGACCACGGTGTTATAGTGTATATTTCTACCTTGTAGAAAGTTCCATGGACCCTTCGAGGATGGTTATCCCAAACATCCTTTAAGTTATTTGTATTTCAGTTGATATTTCACTTGAGTTGGATTTATTGATATAAGAATGTTAATCCTGACTTGAGTGTTTAATGTTTTGCTTTACGCTCGGGTCAGACTGAGTAATACAGCATTTGAGACTCACCTTTGGAGTTCAGAGCTTCATTTCAAAATCCAACTGTCGATTCGGATTCCAGCCTTTCCAGTTGATTGGTTCAGAGAAGTCATCTGTTGCATTGGAGACTTCACTGCATTTGAATTATTCGGTTGTATTTTTCTAACTCTGATGTATATAGTAGCTTCATGAACTGCTATTCTTTATCTATTCCGCTGCATTATATTACTCTGTGATAATGTGATTGATTTGTTTACTGTATATTTTAAGTTTTGCCAAATTTTAATTAACAATTCGGTATTTTGAATTATTCAAGCCGGATATGTATGGATTTGAATGGTCCAAAATAGCGGGTCGTTACAGGTACGTTTCGGATTACGGTTTATAGTGCTATTTTATATATTTTCCTAGTTTGGGATATAATATTTTGGATAATATATGTAATATAATTGTTATATTTTGATATTATATTTTCTCTCGAGCCTCTCCGTACAAAGGAGACTCTGCCAATTTTTTTTTTTTTTAAATTTTTGGACTTAGAAATTATTTTGAAATGTTTTTCCAAACTTTATTTATCTAAATATAAAAAGATATAATTATTATAAAATGGGTATATTTTATATAAAGTGATAAATTTTGTGAATTATGGTGTGTAAAGTTAATATTTTGAATAAGATGTATTATTTATTTGATTCTTCCATCTCCCTTCTTTTTCCTTTTCGGGGACGAAAAGTTTTGAGTGGGGGAGAGTGTAACGACCCGTAAATTTCGTGGATTTAATTTGGTTGAATTAATGAGTTTTGTAATTAAATTTAGTGGAAACAAAAACTTTATAAACAAATATTGAAATGAACGCTAAATTAAAATATATAAATGGTGACTTAAAACCTATTTACTAGCAATTTGAATAAATTTCAATAAATGAAATGGGGTAAGTATTATACCTGGATATAAATTTCATTTAAAGGGAATTTATTTAATATGTTAATGTAAAGTTAGAAAATACTAGAATAAATGATAATTCCATTCATATTTGTAAGCAGTTATTATAAGTTGCATGTTGAAAGGGTTGATTGAATTGGAATTTATATTTAATTTAAATGAAAATCTTAAAGGTTTACAATAACGGAAATTTTGGTAATAAGGTTAGAACAAGTTGATAAATAATAACCAAAATAAGGGAATAACATTAATATAAATAAAGTTGGAACAAATTGGATATAGAGAAATAAATATAAGCGTTTAATATATTAATTAATGTTGGTTTGATGATAACGTTACTTGGTGATTAATTATAGAGTAACGGAAGTGTGAACTTAAAGTAATAAAAGCGTAGATTTATGTTAAGTAATAATTTGTGGATTTGGAGAATAAGTTGAAATTTTGATAATTAAGAAATTAATACGAAAAAGTATGTAAAGTAAGTTATAGAATGTAGAGTAAGTTATAGAATGTAAAGTATTTGAAGACCGTAATTTATGTGTTCAATATATAGAAATACACATTTAAAAACATAATATTCCTTCAAATTTAAAATGTAAATAGGTGTATATTTAGGTAATGAAATAAAATTTGCATGGATGATGAAATTGAGTATATCAATGGAATGAAATGTGAGACAAGTGTTAATTGTGGTATAGAGTTATAATAGACTCAATTTAAGGGTTGGAATTAATCTAATCCGTTTAATTGGAAACTTATTAAAATAAATTGGATTCGATTTATAATAAAGGTGTTATTTTAAGAAACTGAAATAAATTCTATAATGGATGAATTAAGTTACTTTAAATTGAGATGGAATGGGTTTAAAGAATTATAAATTTATAAGTAAATCAAGATGATAAATTTATGAATTTTAGAATTTGAATTTTAATAGAGAGTTAATTTATTTAATTTATAATAGTTGGATTTATTGCAAATAAATGAAATCAAATTTGTAGTACAAATGGTTAGGGATTGTCAAATTTGGTAAAAAAGGGATTTGACTTAGGAAATTTTGTTAATTGAGTTTAAAACCTTAAATAATACGCGTAATTGACAAGATTCACATTTTTAAGTATAACCGTTGATACCAATCTAAGATGTATATAGAAATATTAATATAATGGAATATAAAACAATGTTAACTGTAACGCCCCGGAAATTTTCGACTTTCGAAAATTCAACATCGACACTCACTTTATCGACTGCCGAGAAATCGAAGGCCAAAAACCCGAAATGTTATGGTTTAAGAAAAAGAAAAAAAAACAGAAGAAGAGATAAGGAGAGAGAAGATAGAAAATATAGAGAAAAGAAAACAGAAAATAGAACGGAACAGAAAACAACAGAACAACATCAGAATCTCACAATTCGCAGCCGAACAATATATAATAAATAAATGAATAATCTTTAAACAAAGAACTACATCAGTTATTACATTACATTACATTACATTATTACATCATATCATCAGAGTGTACAACAAACAACAACAAACAGTGCAGCGGAAAAAGAAATACTATATACTAGTAATACGCCATGCCATCCAGCTTGCCTCCAGCAACTCCAGAATATCCAGAATATCCTGATAAACCTAACTCTTAACTGCCCGTGTGGAAATTGGTGGGCACCCAGAGTTTAGGAAGGAAAAAAATAAACTCCGAGTCAGTCATGTGACTGGTGTGAGAACTCAAAACAGTTTATTTATCTTTAAAATCAAAATAGAGGAATATTTTTAAAGTCAATTCGCAATGCTTTTAAAAATGAGACTACCATAAGGCCTCCCGCACACACACACAATGCAAATGCAGAATCGGAGGAGATTTCTCCTTATGATAGTCAAAGATGCTTGATACGCATTAAAAAGACATTTGATATTATTACTAGTGCATAGTGTAGGAAATATTTCAAAAATAAAGATATAAATCTTAGCCAACATAGACATTTCGAACTATGCCTACTATAGCTACCATCCAAACAGTGGGGCGCCACCATAAGTAGATGGCAGGTAATACAACTAATACCGTACAAGGCTCGTATTGGATGAATGGATTTTCCAACAAATGGTCAGGCCAAGGAACTTCCCATTGCCACATGGAAACGCCTCTGGAAGGACGCCCCGAGAACCAAACCGTTCTCTGCTAAACAAAGCCGGGAATCCCTTTTCCCAAGGAATATTACAAACCCTCAGATATGCCACCCCCGGTCCTTTGGGACCTTTAAACGAGAGCGCTCTCTAACCAACATCACACCATAATAATAAGTGTTTCAACATGAGTAAGTATCTGGGCTCCATACCATAATACTACCCTTTTCCAGAAGGAATGGTCATACCCTAGGGAAGTTATCCCTGAAAACCTTGCCGCACAATTCCTGTTTCGACCATTACCGGTTTGTGAGGCTCGACGAAGTCACGTCCACAAAAACACACTTTATACAAAAGCCGTGCTTTGGGTCAACAAATGATCATAGAAATGATCACCAAGATAGACGATCAAACAAATGATCCTATCACAAATAATCAACACAATGATCATTTCAACAACACTCAGCATGTCACATTACCAAATTGGGAATATATTGCTGATAACTTCAACTATATAACCTCTGAGCTCGTATGTCTTAGAGAAGGGTGTTAAGCTAAAAGAATAAATTCTCCGCCACCAACAGAAATATATTTGAATGAAATCGGCTTTATATCTCAATTTGTAACGTCAGACATACAATCCATACAAGTCTGTTCCGGGATCGAACAGAACCGAAGGCACTTACAAAGAAGTCCTTGCAATCCGGATAATCTCTAATCACGTCCGGACTTCCCATCACATAGGGAGTCTCTATACCATAGCTACTCGGTGCAAAGACAATCGACGAGTTGTCCTTTCGTTTTCAAAAAGATCCGGTCTTCAACACCGGTCTTCAAATGCAATTCATAACGACGTATCACATATTCGGAATGGGTTATACGACCCCATGGTCCTTTCCCGGTTAACCCGAATAGTGAGCGCTTATTCAAAAATAAGTGTGGCATTCAAATTCAAGCAAATCACATCAAATACCCATTCAAAGGGAAATATTGATAGTCGGTTATTGAACTATCAATTGATATGCACACATCACCAGATTCCAAATAATTTTCCAAATTATTTACTTTCCAAAATATCTTTACAAGATATATAATTTTCAACACTTCAAAAATAAATCAATATTTATTTTTTAAACAACTTCTCCTTTTCATTTATAAATTCCATAATGAATTTTCATTCTAAAATATTCATGAATATATGACCTCAATTATTCATTTCAATTTATCTTCAAAAAGATAAATTCTCAAAGTATTCACTTTATATTGGAAAATATTTCCATACTTATTTATTCATAAGTAATTCACAAATTTTATTTATTTTCAACACTTGGAAAATATTCAATATACTTAAATCGAAATTAAGTATATATTTCATCCTTTAAGGAAATCATTCTCTTAAACATATTTATTTGGGCATAAACGAATGTTGCGTAAAACATCGTTACGACAACCCAAAATCAACAGTATAGGGATTCGAAATTAAATAGATATATAAATCCCAATACTATACAAAACATTTCCTTTCGGAAATCATTTATTATAACAACAGTGTTATAATCCACCATTTCCTTTTATTTCTCGAAAACGTCTATTTCAACAATAAATGTTGAAATCTATGGTTTCGAATCTCAACACATTTTAAAACATCGTTAGATCATTTTAATTCTATTTAAAACATCACATCTAAAACATTCTCTTTAACATATTATTCACTATTCAAAAACGTGAATATACTATGTTAACAAATTTCATCCTTTTGTTCATTTTTATTTCAAAGGATTATTCACAGTCAAAAATGTGAATATAACTCCATTAATAGGTTTCAACAATTTGCTTATCAAAATAAGTCGTTTACGAATTTATAAAACAACGTTTATAAATTCCATTTCTATTTATTTTATAACTACTTCCCTTATAAATTCCTTTATTAACCTATTCGATTTTATAACTCAATTATGAACTAAAAGTCCATATTATAAGTTAAATGCTTATAAAATGATTATTTTACAAAATCGTTCTTTTAAACTTCATAATTATAAATCTTATAACTTATAAGATTCAATTATTTATCCAAAAATCCATTCTTTAATAATTTCACAAAATTTATAAATCTTACTATTTATAAATTTCATTTATAACTTCACCATTTATAATTTTATAAATTCCATTCACTTATGCAATCCATTTTCACTTCATTCAAACACTTATAAAAACTCGTGTTTATAATTCAAATGTTTTAATTTATAAATATCAATTTATAAATCCTTTATAAAATCAATTTATACTATTATTTTAAAACATCTTTAATCTCCTTTATAATTTCATCATTTTTATTTATAAAATAATCAAATTTTATAAATCCTATATTTAAACTTTTCACAATAAATTCAAAAATTCCGATTTAACTATTTTATAAAATCATTAGCATCACATTCTCAACAATCAGTTTTTAACTATATTTCTCAAAAATCATAATTTTTATAACATTAAAAATTATATCGTTTATTTATTTAAAATGAATCAATTTCCAAATATATTTTATAAACGTAAACTTTCAAAAATCACTTCTAAATCCTTTTAAAATTCCAAATTTGGTCCAATGATGCTACACACCAAATAGTCAATCACGACAACAACGATATCATATATCGATATGATAATCCATCAAATATCAAAATATCTGAAATCAAATAAATACTGTTGAGGAATCCAGTTGGATCCCTCCAACCTGTTTTCCTGCATCCACAAACATTAGCACAATACCAATTTCGCTCCAGTACGAAATTATCGCGGTATATGGGATTTAAAATATTATCCGCTTAATAGACGGCGCAATAGGGTCTCATCCGCTAAAAAATGCGGGAAATCAACAACTGCAATATATACATATGCCAATATATATATATTGATATTATATATAATACCAATTTCACTGTTTATGAAATATTTGCGGTATATGTTTTTAATAAATAACATCCGCTTACTAACGGCGCATAATGTCTATTTTAACAATCAATAGATAACAATCATCATTCAAACATGCATTCAAATATTTTAAATCTAACTATTTAAAATAAAATCGAAACTGATTCGATTGAGTGAGAAGTTCTCACCTTGATTTTATTTTCGTTTTAGCGATTTATTTCGAATAAAATTAAACGGACGTTTAATTTTACCCGAAATTCTCACTAACTCCAAATGACTCCAATCTAATTTCATCGCGTAGTGCTCGTCCATGCGATTCCAACGCAACTGGTTTCGCGCGTTTTCGACCTCGTATGAAAAAGTTATGATTTTTATAAGTTTTACACAAATTTATAACTTAATTTACAACATAATTTAAATTTTCTTAAACCTAAATAACATCAGGGCCGTGCGATATTTTGCTTGCAGATCTTGGTCGTGCATTGCCTCTTCTCCTTCACGCGCGCAATATCCAGATAACAACCGAAAGCCGAACCCATTAGCAACTAGAAACCCTAATTTTCGCAACCAATTCTTGTAGCTCGAAGACGATCAGATAGCGCCACCTTGTAGCTCGTCCCAAACTCCATGCTCGGCTCGAAGGGTTCGAAACTCGGCTGCCTATAACCATCGAAATTCGTGCCCAAAGCCGGCCACTTCAAACCCAAATTCGCGACAATCCAAAACTCCATTCCCCATCATAGCCGTTGATTAGATAGAACTCAAAGTGCTTAACATTTTTCTAGTTGAAAGTTTTTGGTAAATGTCGATGGATGAGGAGATAAACGAGGGGGAAGATCGAACGTTTCTGGCCATTCATAGCAATGGAGGCGGCGGCTGATGAATTAGGTTTAGGATTAGGTTTTTTTATTTTTTTTAATTTTGTGATGGGGCTATTTATATAGAAAAAAACGAACACTATTCATTTCGATTTTCCAAACTCCGATTTACGCGTCAAAACTGACGTTCCTAGGGTTTATCCCGCGTTCCGGACACAATGGAACAGGTTTCGAAAGCTAATTCGGACATCTGTGCGAGTTATGGCAACAAACGTTCAATTTGAATTAAACCGATTTAAACGATTTTCTAGGCGTTTTAATTTGTACAGGACAAACGGTAAATCCAATTGACACGAAATTTGAAACCTTACAATAATATCACATTACGGATCCGATGAAACTTGTTTCGTCGAAATCCGAGACTTTTTGAAAAATGGCTATTTTAACTCGCCAAATTAAAATTAAAAATAATTCGATGCGTTTCAAGCTGCCACGATCAAACGATAACTCCGATTGACATGAAAATTGAAATCCGGTAATAACTAACTATTACGGATCCAATGGAACTGGTTTCGTTCAATTCTGAGACTGTTCAAAAATTGACTAATTTCACTAGTCGGTTTTAATATTAAAATATTCAATTTTCACAAATTAACTTTTAATTCGATTTTAAAAGTTCTAAAATATCATTCTAACTTCAATATGATAAAATAAAATTTTACAAATCATTTTAAATCATATTTAACTCTATTTTCAATTATTTCCATAATTTAACATGTTAAATTATCGATTTAATTATCCAATTAAATCCAATTATTCACAATAAAATTTATTCGACTTATAAATTCACTTATTAATACTTAAAATTAATTAAATATTAAATTTTTAATTAATAAAAATTATGGGTCGTTACAATCTTCCCCCCTTAAAAGAATTTCGTCCTCGAAATTATTAAGTAAGAAAAGTTACAGAATCTATTAATTTTCCCAAAACAAATTTTAAACTTCTCACCATATTTTACTAAGTTTTCAAATCATACTTAGTTATCTTTTCAAAACAACTACTATAGTTTAACTTTCAATTCCAAAACAAAGTTAAAGTTTTCAAAATTTTCAAATTTTCTCAAATTTTTCTAACGCCTTAAATTTTCGAAAAAATTCACCATAGTCTCCTTTGCGCGGCTCGATCCGAAAAAAAAATGACAGTATATATATCACAAATATACATCTCATCATGTAATGAGGCATCCCGAAGGGAAAAAAGTATAAAAGTACGATATTTAATCCGAGATATGTACCCTATATTTTATTAGCAAGCATATACGGCTAATATAGCGCGAAAGCGAGCTCCAAATGCGAAGCAAACGCGATCCGCGCCTACTAATCACTCAACAAACAACATGAGAATCATGCATGTAGATAATAGTATCAATGTACAACATATAGCAACATAATAACTATATATGTCAACATAGCAATTGAAACAAAAGCAATATATTCAACCATCAACCAACTATCATTCAACTAACATCCATAACCAATGTATATTCATTCATATTCTCATTAATATTAATGAATTGGTTTTCAATTTAATCACATTCGATTCATTACAGTGGATGTTCTTACTAACATTCTTTTTCACTTAGTTTATATTCACGAATTCATATTCAAGTTGGTTCACTTCCAAATCAAATTCAAATCTATTTAAGATTCATTTAACTTCCAATTAAATTTCAATTACTTTAGCTTTCAATTGGTTTAATTAAATTGATTTTCATTCAATCTTTCAACTTCCAATAACATAAGATTTTAATAAATTAACACTTACATTCATTATTTCTTATCAACTTAATTTACACTCAATTGATTAATCATTCAATCCATTAATTCAATTCAATTCTATTTCTAAAGTTGAATTTCATTTATAAACTCAAGTTCACATTTATCACTTAACTTTATTAATTTACTTTGATACCCAAATCAACTTCATTCAACAACTCTTAAGTTATATTTCCATTTAACCTTATTTGGTTTTACATAACTTAAATTCCTACTTGTAAATAAATTCAGATTTCAATTCTAAAGTAAATTTTCATTTAACTTTAAATTCATTTTTATTCACAACTCATATTTATAAATATATTCATATAGTTTCACTTCTTATATATATAAGTTTATTTCACAATTGTAAATCACTTTGATTATAATTCAATTCTTATAATTCATTTGCTTATACAATTATTCTTTAATTTAGATTATTCAAACAACTAAACAATCAACTTATATACACTTTAATAATTTTGAAAAATTATTCTTTTATATATAAAAATATAATCAAGGTAAAATTATTTCATTTACCAAATTTTAAACAATATTATGTCGAATTGTTCTATTCAAATGTTTAGAAACCCCTTCGGCATAGTCTTGCGGACCACGCTGACGAAAGTTCATATGCCACTCAATAAACCAATCATCACAATATAAAACAATTTTATATATTCACTAACAAATACGCTCTCATAGCTATTATTACACTCAAAATCATTCTAGAGTACTACTGACTCTATCTGTAATGAGTAATACCCAACAGAACCATGGTTGTCGCTTAACCATATGCTCCGATACCAAATGTAACGCCCCGGAAATTTTCGACTTTCGAAAATTCAACATCGACACTCACTTTATCGACTGCCGAGAAATCGAAGGCCAAAAACCCGAAATGTTATGGTTTAAGAAAAAGAAAAAAAAACAGAAGAAGAGATAAGGAGAGAGAAGATAGAAAATATAGAGAAAAGAAAACAGAAAATAGAACGGAACAGAAAACAACAGAACAACATCAGAATCTCACAATTCGCAGCGGAACAACATATAATAAATAAATGAATAATCTTTAAACAAAGAACTATATCAGTTATTACATTACATTACATTATTACATCATATCATCAGAGTGTACAACAAACAACAACAAACAGTGCAGCGGAAAAAGAAATACTATATATTAGTAATACGCCATGCCATCCAGCTTGCCTCCAGCAACTCTAGAATATCCAGAATATCCTGATAAACCTAACTCTTAACTGCCCGTGTGGAAATTGGTGGGCACCCAGAGTTTAGGAAGGAAAACAATAAACTCCGAGTCAGTCATGTGACTGGTGTGAGAACTCAAAACAGTTTATTTATCTTTAAAATCAAAATAGAGGAATATTTTTAAAGTCAATTCGCAATGCTTTTAAAAATGAGACTACCATAAGGCCTCCCGCACACACACACAATGCAAACGCAGAATCGGAGGAGATTTCTCCTTATGATAGTCAAAGATGCTTGATACGCATTAAAAAGACATTTGATATTATTACTAGTGCATAGTGTAGGAAATATTTCAAAAATAAAGATATAAATCTTAGCCAACATAGACATTTCGAACTATGCCTACTATAGCTACCATCCAAACAGTGGGGCGCCACCATAAGTAGATGGCAGGTAATACAACTAATACCGTACAAGGCTCGTATTGGATGAATGGATTTTCCAACAAATGGTCAGGCCAAGGAACTTCCCATTGCCACATGGAAACGCCTCTGGAAGGACGCCCCGAGAACCAAACCGTTCTCTGCTAAACAAAGCCGGGAATCCCTTTTCCCAAGGAATATTACAAACCCTCAGATATGCCACCCCCGGTCCTTTGGGACCTTTAAACGAGAGCGCTCTCTAACCAACATCACACCATAATAATAAGTGTTTCAACATGAGTAAGTATCTGGGCTCCATACCATGATACTACCCTTTTCCAGAAGGAATGGTCATACCCTAGGGAAGTTATCCCTGAAAACCTTGCCGCACAATTCCTGTTTCGACCATTACCGGTTTGTGAGGCTCGACGAAGTCACGTCCACAAAAACACACTTTATACAAAAGCCGTGCTTTGGGTCAACAAATGATCATAGAAATGATCACCAAGATAGACGATCAAACAAATGATCCTATCACAAATAATCAACACAATGATCATTTCAGCAACACTCAGCATGTCACATTACCAAATTGGGAATATATTGCTGATAACTTCAACTATATAACCTCTGAGCTCGTACGTCTCAGAGAAGGGTGTTAAGCTAAAAGAATAAATTCTCCGCCACCAACAGAAATATATTTGAATGAAATCGGCTTTATATCTCAATTTGTAACGTCAGACATACAATCCATACAAGTCTGTTCCGGGATCGAACAGAACCGAAGGCACTTACAAAGAAGTCCTTGCAATCCGGATAATCTCTAATCACGTCCGGACTTCCCATCACATAGGGAGTCTTTATACCGTAGCTACTCGGTGCAAAGACAATCGACGAGTTGTCCTTTCGTTTTCAAAAAGATCCGGTCTTCAACACCGGTCTTCAAATGCAATTCATAACGACGTATCACATATTCGGAATGGGTTATACGACCCCATGGTCCTTTCCCGTTAACCCGAATAGTGAGCGCTTATTCAAAATTAAGTGTGGCATTCAAATTCAAGCAAATCACATCAAATACCCATTCAAAGGGAAATATTGATAGTCGGTTATTGAACTATCAATTGATATGCACACATCACCAGATTCCAAATAATTTTCCAAATTATTTACTTTCCAAAATATCTTTACAAGATATATAATTTTCAACACTTCAAAAATAAATCAATATTTATTTTTTAAACAACTTCTCCTTTTCATTTATAAATTCCATAATGAATTTTCATTCTAAAATATTCATGAATATATGACCTCAATTATTCATTTCAATTTATCTTCAAAAAGATAAATTCTCAAAGTATTCACTTTATATTGGAAAATATTTCCATACTTATTTATTCATAAGTAATTCACAAATTTTATTTATTTTCAACACTTGGAAAATATTCAATATACTTAAATCGAAATTACGTATATATTTCATTCTTTAAGGAAATCATTCTCTTAAACATATTTATTTGGGCAAAAATGAATGTTGCGTAAAACATCGTTACGACAACCCAAAATCAATAGTATAGGGATTCGAAATAAATAGATATATAAATCCCAATACTATACAAAACATTTCCTTTCGGAAATCATTTATTATAACAACAGTGTTATAATCCACCATTTCCTTTTATTTCTCGAAAACGTCTATTTCAACAATAAATGTTGAAATCTATGGTTTCGAATCTCAACACATTTTAAAACATCGTTAGATCGTTTTAATTCTATTTAAAACATCACATCTAAAACATTCTCTTTAACATATTATTCACTATTCAAAAACGTGAATATACTATGTTAACAAATTTCATCCTTTTATTCATTTTTATTTCAAAGGATTATTCACAGTCAAAAATGTGAATATAACTCCATTAATAGGTTTCAACAATTTACTTATCAAAATAAGTCGTTTACGAATTTATAAAACAACGTTTATAAATTCCACTTCTATTTATTTTATAACTACTTCCCTTATAAATTCCTTTATTAACCTATTCGATTTTTGTCAAGACCCGATTTTCACTCCCGGAAAATCGCGTCATGAATTAAGAAAGAAAGGGATAGAAGAAGAAAAGAAAGAAGAGAAGAAAGAAACAACACAAGAATCTCAACAGCGGAAACGAATAAATTATATTAATAACAAAGTATTACATAGTATACATCAATTATCAGAGTACACAGACATATACAACACATACTAGACAGTTATAAACACCTGTCTAGTTATTACAACTCAATACAAACAGAACACTCAGAGACCAAACACAGCGGAACTATATAACTATACGCAGAAGCCTCCTGCTCCATACGCTCCTCCACAATTCGTCAAAGCTAATCCTGAATCCTAACCTGAATTCCCTTGGCTACTCATAAAAATTTGAGTACCCAAGAGTTAAAGAAAAACAGAAATAACTCCGGGTCAGACATGGGTCTGGTGTGAGTAACAGGTTAAAGTTGCTTAACTTTAAAAAAACTTTGAAAAGAAAAGGTATCACGTAAGACTTCCCACACATAAACATGGAAAAGTTTTTACCTTACGCTAACCAAAACATTTGATAGGAAATCCGGTGATATTATAATAGTGTCTAGGGTTTTCAAATAAAATACAGAAATAGCTGAAATGCTTACATCTCACATTCCAACATAGTTGGGCACAACTAATACGTACGGCACTTATTGGATTTTGGATTCCATCAATGGCAGGGCTACTGGGGTACCGCCCGTCACAGTACGTGGCCTAGATCACCGTACCGAGGAGCCACCCTAACTCCCCTGCAACACAAAGCCGGACCCGTTCCTTACTGAACAGTTCCAAATAAGACAACCCCGACGGTTGTCATGATCAACCGTCCCACACAGCCGAAATATAAAGGGACCTCTAGACAGGGGTAAATCTTACTCTCAAGTGGGGGCTACCCACGAAGCTTTGCTGCACCTCCCCTGTTTTAGCCATTCCCGGTTGATGCGGCTTGAGGTTACGATTACCTTTATAGGACACAACACTTAGAATGCTCATCGTCCACCTGACGATGTTCTGAAAGCATTCAATCCATACAAGTTCGTTCCGGGTTCGAACGAAACCGAAGGCATTATCTCGTTACACTCATATTGGAATCACCCTCAGAGTTAACGACAATAACCCTTGCACTCTGATTCACCATCTCGAATCTATAAGATCTATTCCGTCAAACTCATTACGGAATCACCCACAGAGTTATACTGACGTATAGCCCTTACACCTCGAGTCTTCACTCGCTCCACTTGGATTAACAACCTAACGTTATTTGGAATCGATGTGGTTTTCGGATGTCCAAATATGGAAACCCGATCCCGGTCTCATCGAAAACCAAAGCGTGTCTTATTAAGGCCAAGTTGTTTTAAGTTTAAAACAATTTCAATCATTATCTAAATATACACAGATAGGTAATTCATAACACCACAGATAATCAACATTATCATTATCAACAGATAATCATATCATAATCAGATAATACATATTATCATCCAAAAGCAACCAATGCATCCATATCACATACTCTATTCATCTCATAACTGAGATTACAAACCATACTAACAACCAATACCAATCATCAAACATAAGCAAATGATCAAATGATCACACGTTCTATAATTAATTTAAAATGAATTAAATTAATTACTCAATCTCTAATTAATTTAAAATGAATTAAATTAATTACTTCATCATAAAGATTCTGCTTATCTTAACCATCAATTGATTTCAAATCAATTTATAAATCATCTTAATATTTATTTCAATTAATCATTATTGATTAATCATCTCTAATTACAATAAGTAATTAGCTTATAAGATTATTTACACAAGTTAATTATATTAAACTCCTACATTTATATTAATCACCCTTGATTAATAACCATTCAGTAATTAACTACATTAATTGCTCAACCCGTAAATTAATTATTCTTAATTAATTATTTAAATTAATCCCTTTGATTAATTTCAAAGTAATTTAAATCCAAATTAATTCTAAAATAAATATCCTTAATTACATTCTATAATTATTAATTAATTATTTCCTTAAGTAATTACAAATTCATTAATTACATAAGTAATTATCAACAATTCAACAAATGTTTAAATCAATTAAACTTAATTAATTAATCTAAACAAATCATATTAACCTTAATTAATTACATTAAGTAATTAATTCACTAATTACTCTCTTAAGTAATTTAATCTAACAATTGATTATTAATTAATTAATCTAATTAATTATCAAAAATTAATCACATTAATTAATTGTTAATTAATCTTGAGTTAATGACTTCATTAACATTCTTAATTAATTAATTAAGAGATTAACTTAAATTAATCATCATTAGTTATTAAGTAATTAATATTTAATTACTATTTAATTAATCTCCAATTATTAATTAACTAAGTGTTAATTAAAAACTTAATTACCATTAATCACTTGATTAAATAAATCTTAATCATAAATTAAAATTTAGTTAACCATCCTTAATTATAGATTAATTAAACTAATTAATTAATCTCAAATTAAATTAAATATCATTAATTATTTAATTAAACTTCCCATTATTTAATTAATTAAATAATTAATATTTATCTTAATTACCTTAATAATTAATGAATCCAATCATTAAACATTTATTTATCTTTTAAATAAATATTTCTTATTTAAATTAAGCATTTAAAAACAAAATGTTTTTAAATTTACATTAATTTCCATTTAACATTCTCTTTAAACTTAAGTCTCAAATTTGTTTAAAATAAGATTTTAAACAATACAACTTAATCTTATATGTTACAAGAAACATATACTTAATTAATAAGTTTAAAAAAAAAAAAAAATTAAATTCAATTCAAATCAAATTCAAATCAATTTAAAAAAAATTACTTTTAAATTTCAAAATTTAAAAATAACTTCCATACTCAATTTAGTTTTAACACTTTAAACTCTTTCTACAATTTACACCCTCAATTCAAATGCAAATCATTTAAAAGCAATTTAAATTTAAATACTTATTTTAAAACTGAAGCTTAAAAATTTAAATCCAGATTTTAAACTCAGTTTTGAATTCATTTTGAATTTCTAATTTAAATACTTAACTTTCTAGCTCAATTGCAAATCACATTTGCATTTATACTTGAGATTTTCAAATCAAATTTAAATTTAAAATCACAATAGGGTTTCAAATTTCAGACAATTGAAATTTGAATTCATATTCAAATTTCAAACTTAATCTCAGTTTTAAATCTCCACTTAAAAATTTAAACTTACCTTTTTTATTTAAAACAGAAACAGTTTTCTGTTTTATCAAGAAAGATCAAACTTTGAATTTTTCCCAGAATTTAAACTATTTTCAAAAACATAATTCAAACCTATTTGAATTCAACTAAAATTCAGTTTTCAAAATTCTAAGTCACAACTTAGTTTACACTTTAATTCTAACTTCATAAACTGGAAATAGTTTCTGTTTTTTTTCTTTCTTTAAAACCAAATTAAAATTCTGCATTTAAATTATTACAGAAAAATAATTCAAACAAGTTTGAATTCATCCTTAGGTTCAAATTTAAATCCTAAGCTAAAATCCAGATTTAAATTTAAACTTAACTTTTAAATTTTCTAAAAAAAACAGAACAGTTCTGTTTTATTAAACCTGAAACTAAAAGGTACTCGAGTCACCATAAATTTTGCTTCGAGTCAGAAGCTTATATGCTTCGAGTCATTTGCCAAAAATCCCGAGATCAACCCGAGTCACAGTTCCCTGCAACCCTGAAACACCAACCCCTTGCACAACAGACCAAACCCCACCCTTCAACCTGTCAACACCAGTATATCACAACTCCGGCCATCATCATCGACCAAACTCCGGCAGTAACTCCACCACTTCACCATCCATCAATACCCCAAACAACATGGAACTCGATCAACCCTTGAAGCCTCAGCACCCAAAACACTTATAACCCAGTAAACTATGGTTCTAACAGAAACTTTTCCAAATTTTAACACCAAACCCAACTTCAACTCAATTAAGTAATTTTTCCATGTTCACTGATAGATAAACTATCACCAGAATCAATTTCAAACAGTTTAAATGTAAGATTTAACTGAACTTGATAAAAGTGTAAATTACAGTTCATATAAAACTGCATTTACTCTTTACACTGTAAATTTAAATTTTGGTTTTAAAATTCCTGAATTTACTAAATGATTCTATTTGTAAACTTAAGCTATTCTAGAATATCATGATCTATTCAAAGCTAAGTAATAACAACAACAATAAAACAAGTCAAAGGGGAGAACTCAGAGATTAAACATGAGTTTGGAATTTAGAGGCTCATACATGAAACTTCTTCAACATGTATACTGGCATATATCACAGGTAAAAATTCACAGCCATTTCATATAAGTTCATATCAAATTTTAAAAAGAAAACATAAACAACTTTACCTACTAACTAAATTATAAGTGAGTTACTCACCTCTAAATGGTAACATGCAGAGCACACTGCAAGGTATCATTCCAATTGCAGGTTCCATATTGAAAATTAATGCATGCAGTAGCTTGAATTTAATGCTGATACAACTTGCAGGTTCCAGGCTTGAAAGTTATGAAATGCAGAGCCTTCTTTGTTTGAAAATGATGTACAGATTTCTGATGCTTGAAATTGCAGAGCTTCTTGAATGCTCTTTTAAAACTTGCATAATGCTTTTAAAACATGCAAGCTTGAATGCTTTTTGAAGAATGCAGATTTGAATTTTGAAAGAGGAGTTGCATGCACATTTAACAGGTTTGATTGTTTGATGCAGGTAGTAGTTTGGGATATGCAGACTTGAATATTTTGGGAAAGAGGAGTTTTGAATGTAAAGTTTTACAGTTTTAAGATATGCAGTTTTGGATTTTGGTGAAAAAGAGTTGAATGCAATGTATATGCAAACTTGAATATGGTTTGAGAATGAAGATTTTGGGTTTTCTTGATTAAGGAATGAGAAAAAAATAATGTAAATGAATGAAGACACAAATGATATGAATGTATTTTCAGAAAATGAAATAAAGAAAAAGAAAATAGAATTGACACATGTCATTTTAAATAGATGATAAGATTACATTTGTTAGCTTTAAGTCTTAATATATGTACACTTGTCTTCATAAAACATGTTTAATTAAAGTAAATAAGCATTAAGCCTAGTTAATGAATTCTTATGCAAAATTATGTATTAAATAATTCTAAAGAAATAAGCAAGTATTATTACAATATACAAGTAGTTCATTTGAAAAGATACTTTTAAAACAAATTTATAAAAGAGCTTGTAACATAATTTAATATACAACTTGAATTAAAAATGAATTTTAAACTAATTAAAACATTTATCTCATATTTAAAAACATATAATATTTAATTAAATATTTTTGAAAAGCTCAAATTAATAATAAATCACCATTTCTATTTTTAGAACATATTAAAAAGATGCTATACTAATTTAACTAAAACAACTTGTCTATTTAAAATATATACAAATACATATACATTATTAAATAGAAAACAATTTATTAACTCTTTAAAAATAATTTCACAAATTAAATATTTAAATAAAGAAGATAATTTAAATCAAATCAAATTTATTAATCAAAATTATTAATTCAATATAAATTTAAACCCAGATTATTAAATTTATATTGTCCAAAATTCCGGGTCGTTACAATCCTTCCCCCTTAAAAGAATTTCGTCCCCGAAATTTAAAACAAAGGCAATTTAATAATCTATTTACAGATTTTATTTTAAAACACAGCATATGTTAAACATATGCCAACAACCAAAACAATCAATTCACACAATCAGAACAAATCTAGTTATCCAAAAGAATTTTGGATAAAACCTTCACGAGTTTCCCCGGTATATATATATCGGGATACTCGCTCTATAGAATACAATCAGTCAATACTACTAAGCTATAGAGCTCCTAACAACCATTCTATACAGAATATCAGACTACAAACGAGTCTGACACAATAAACAAACCATCCTAAACTGCTAGTTCTAAAACCAGAAATATCAAACACGAACTCCCTCAGAGATACGTGAAACATACTGAATCCCAGTTATCCAAACTGACAATCCAGTTCAGGAAAATCAAACACTGATCTTACCAATCACAGAAGAAACCAAAACACTATGGAGCTAGCTTCCCACACTTATAGCTCCTTGGATTAGAGAAAAACTTATCCAAAATCAAATCTCCAATTCCAGAATCCAAATTCTCTGTCTCTTATCCATAAAAAAAAATTTCGGACGATCCTGGGCTACCAACATCCATCCTGATCAGCTCAACTCTTGCTGATTCCAAAAGAAACAGACCGAAGCAAAACAATCCAATGATCTCTTCAAGATTACCCAAAAACCAAGAACACAAACCCTGCTTCTCAACAACAGAAGACAGAACAAACTTCTCCTTATCCGGAAAAGAAAACAGAAACACCCCCAAACTGCTTCCGCTGCCAACTCTGATCCGAAACAGAAGAAGATGCTGACGAACAGCACAAGCACAGACCAGACAACCCAGCACAGAAATATGGTTCCATATATCCATAAAAAACTCAGATGTTCCTCCCAAACCTGAGTCGTTTCACCAACTTCTATCTCAAGGAACCATCCATCTACTAACTGAACCACCAGCTCCAATCCTGGAAAGAAAACTCGATCTCCAGATGCAGACAAACTCTGACTTCCAGAAGACATCCAGACAATCTCCAACAAATCCAAAAGAACACTCTATCGCAAGTCACTTTTGCGATCAACTCAGCCTAAATCCAAAGAAAACTGCTCTCTCTCAACCAAACAGAACAGCTTATGCTGACTTAGCCAACTTACCAGAGAAAAGATCCACCCTGCTGCTTCTGAACTCCACTTCAGAAAAACTACCCAGCCAGAAGACTCCTTATCAACCCAGAATACTTTGCTAAACTCAGCCACATCACCGAGCAGACTCACTTCTTAATCCTGTTCCAAAGAAAACATCTTCGGAAACATCCATAGTCACTGCATCTCATCACGCAGCTACTAATTCCTGAGATATCAAGATACCATCACTTGCTTGCTTCTGCTCAACCGACAGATCAAAACTCAATTCAACACTTCAAAGATGAACTCCGAACCTTAACAGGTTACCTTCAGAGATCGATGAAGTCCTTATACCAAACAAAACCCACTCGAGACGGTATTAGGTCTACAGTCTCGACAAATACACTTCCAACCTCATCCATCAAATTCCAACCAATGGTAGTCGTGTTACACACACTTCTACCTCATCTACCTTTATAACTTACATTGGAGAACCTGAACAGGTAATCCAACAAATAGGTAGAACCAATAAATATATATATATACATATAAAATTACAAATACGCTCTCTCAAGATAGACACCATTCCAGAGCCTAGGTATTCACTCAACCTAATGCTCTGATACCAAGCTGTCAAGACCCGATTTTCACTCCCGGAAAATCGCGTCATGAATTAAGAAAGAAAGGGATAGAAGAAGAAAAGAAAGAAGAGAAGAAAGAAACAACACAAGAATCTCAACAGCGGAAACGAATAAATTATATTAATAACAAAGTATTACATAGTATACATCAATTATCAGAGTACACAGACATATACAACACATACTAGACAGTTATAAACACCTGTCTAGTTATTACAACTCAATACAAACAGAACACTCAGAGACCAAACACAGCGGAACTATATAACTATACGCAGAAGCCTCCTGCTCCATACGCTCCTCCACAATTCGTCAAAGCTAATCCTGAATCCTAACCTGAATTCCCTTGGCTACTCATAAAAATTTGAGTACCCAAGAGTTAAAGAAAAACAGAAATAACTCCGGGTCAGACATGGGTCTGGTGTGAGTAACAGGTTAAAGTTGCTTAACTTTAAAAAAACTTTGAAAAGAAAAGGTATCACGTAAGACTTCCCACACATAAACATGGAAAAGTTTTTACCTTACGCTAACCAAAACATTTGATAGGAAATCCGGTGATATTATAATAGTGTCTAGGGTTTTCAAATAAAATACAGAAATAGCTGAAATGCTTACATCTCACATTCCAACATAGTTGGGCACAACTAATACGTACGGCACTTATTGGATTTTGGATTCCATCAATGGCAGGGCTACTGGGGTACCGCCCGTCACAGTACGTGGCCTAGATCACCGTACCGAGGAGCCACCCTAACTCCCCTGCAACACAAAGCCGGACCCGTTCCTTACTGAACAGTTCCAAATAAGACAACCCCGACGGTTGTCATGATCAACCGTCCCACACAGCCGAAATATAAAGGGACCTCTAGACAGGGGTAAATCTTACTCTCAAGTGGGGGCTACCCACGAAGCTTTGCTGCACCTCCCCTGTTTTAGCCATTCCCGGTTGATGCGGCTTGAGGTTACGATTACCTTTATAGGACACAACACTTAGAATGCTCATCGTCCACCTGACGATGTTCTGAAAGCATTCAATCCATACAAGTTCGTTCCGGGTTCGAACGAAACCGAAGGCATTATCTCGTTACACTCATATTGGAATCACCCTCAGAGTTAACGACAATAACCCTTGCACTCTGATTCACCATCTCGAATCTATAAGATCTATTCCGTCAAACTCATTACGGAATCACCCACAGAGTTATACTGACGTATAGCCCTTACACCTCGAGTCTTCACTCGCTCCACTTGGATTAACGACCTAACGTTATTTGGAATCGATGTGGTTTTCGGATGTCCAAATATGGAAACCCGATCCCGGTCTCATCGAAAACCAAAGCGTGTCTTATTAAGGCCAAGTTGTTTTAAGTTTAAAACAATTTCAATCATTATCTAAATATACACAGATAGGTAATTCATAACACCACAGATAATCAACATTATCATTATCAACAGATAATCATATCATAATCAGATAATACATATTATCATCCAAAAGCAACCAATGCATCCATATCACATACTCTATTCATCTCATAACTGAGATTACAAACCATACTAACAACCAATACCAATCATCAAACATAAGCAAATGATCAAATGATCACACATTCTATAATTAATTTAAAATGAATTAAATTAATTACTCAATCTCTAATTAATTTAAAATGAATTAAATTAATTACTTCATCATAAAGATTCTGCTTATCTTAACCATCAATTGATTTCAAATCAATTTATAAATCATCTTAATATTTATTTCAATTAATCATTATTGATTAATCATCTCTAATTACAATAAGTAATTAGCTTATAAGATTATTTACACAAGTTAATTATATTAAACTCCTACATTTATATTAATCACCCTTGATTAATAACCATTCAGTAATTAACTACATTAATTGCTCAACCCGTAAATTAATTATTCTTAATTAATTATTTAAATTAATCCCTTTGATTAATTTCAAAGTAATTTAAATCCAAATTAATTCTAAAATAAATATCCTTAATTACATTCTATAATTATTAATTAATTATTTCCTTAAGTAATTACAAATTCATTAATTACATAAGTAATTATCAACAATTCAACAAATGTTTAAATCAATTAAACTTAATTAATTAATCTAAACAAATCATATTAACCTTAATTAATTACATTAAGTAATTAATTCACTAATTACTCTCTTAAGTAATTTAATCTAACAATTGATTATTAATTAATTAATCTAATTAATTATCAAAAATTAATCACATTAATTAATTGTTAATTAATCTTGAGTTAATGACTTCATTAACATTCTTAATTAATTAATTAAGAGATTAACTTAAATTAATCATCATTAGTTATTAAGTAATTAATATTTAATTACTATTTAATTAATCTCCAATTATTAATTAACTAAGTGTTAATTAAAAACTTAATTACCATTAATCACTTGATTAAATAAATCTTAATCATAAATTAAAATTTAGTTAACCATCCTTAATTATAGATTAATTAAACTAATTAATTAATCTCAAATTAAATTAAATATCATTAATTATTTAATTAAACTTCCCATTATTTAATTAATTAAATAATTAATATTTATCTTAATTACCTTAATAATTAATGAATCCAATCATTAAACATTTATTTATCTTTTAAATAAATATTTCTTATTTAAATTAAGCATTTAAAAACAAAATGTTTTTAAATTTACATTAATTTCCATTTAACATTCTCTTTAAACTTAAGTCTCAAATTTGTTTAAAATAAGATTTTAAACAATACAACTTAATCTTATATGTTACAAGAAACATATACTTAATTAATAAGTTTAAAAAAAAAAAAAATTAAATTCAATTCAAATCAAATTCAAATCAATTTAAAAAAAATTACTTTTAAATTTCAAAATTTAAAAATAACTTCCATACTCAATTTAGTTTTAACACTTTAAACTCTTTCTACAATTTACACCCTCAATTCAAATGCAAATCATTTAAAAGCAATTTAAATTTAAATCCTTATTTTAAAACTGAAGCTTAAAAATTTAAATCCAGATTTTAAACTCAGTTTTGAATTCATTTTGAATTTCTAATTTAAATACTTAACTTTCTAGCTCAATTGCAAATCACATTTGCATTTATACTTGAGATTTTCAAATCAAATTTAAATTTAAAATCACAATAGGGTTTCAAATTTCAGACAATTGAAATTTGAATTCATATTCAAATTTCAAACTTAATCTCTGTTTTAAATCTCCACTTAAAAATTTAAACTTACCTTTTTTATTTAAAACAGAAACAGTTTTCTGTTTTATCAAGAAAGATCAAACTTTGAATTTTTCCCAGAATTTAAACTATTTTCAAAAACATAATTCAAACCTATTTGAATTCAACTAAAATTCAGTTTTCAAAATTCTAAGTCACAACTTAGTTTACACTTTAATTCTAACTTCATAAACTGGAAATAGTTTCTGTTTTTTTTTCTTTCTTTAAAACCAAATTAAAATTCTGCATTTAAATTATTACAGAAAAATAATTCAAACAAGTTTGAATTCATCCTTAGGTTCAAATTTAAATCCTAAGCTAAAATCCAGATTTAAATTTAAACTTAACTTTTAAATTTTCTAAAAAAAAACAGAACAGTTCTGTTTTATTAAACCTGAAACTAAAAGGTACTCGAGTCACCATAAATTTTGCTTCGAGTCAGAAGCTTATATGCTTCGAGTCATTTGCCAAAAATCCCGAGATCAACCCGAGTCACAGTTCCCTGCAACCCTGAAACACCAACCCCTTGCACAACAGACCAAACCCCACCCTTCAACCTGTCAACACCAGTATATCACAACTCCGGCCATCATCATCGACCAAACTCCGGCAGTAACTCCACCACTTCACCATCCATCAATACCCCAAACAACATGGAACTCGATCAACCCTTGAAGCCTCAGCACCCAAAACACTTATAACCCAGTAAACTATGGTTCTAACAGAAACTTTTCCAAATTTTAACACCAAACCCAACTTCAACTCAATTAAGTAATTTTTCCATGTTCACTGATAGATAAACTATCACCAGAATCAATTTCAAACAGTTTAAATGTAAGATTTAACTGAACTTGATAAAAGTGTAAATTACAGTTCATATAAAACTGCATTTACTCTTTACACTGTAAATTTAAATTTTGGTTTTAAAATTCCTGAATTTACTAAATGATTCTATTTGTAAACTTAAGCTATTCTAGAATATCATGATCTATTCAAAGCTAAGTAATAACAACAACAATAAAACAAGTCAAAGGGGAGAACTCAGAGATTAAACATGAGTTTGGAATTTAGAGGCTCATACATGAAACTTCTTCAACATGTATACTGGCATATATCACAGGTAAAAATTCACAGCCATTTCATATAAGTTCATATCAAATTTTAAAAAGAAAACATAAACAACTTTACCTACTAACTAAATTATAAGTGAGTTACTCACCTCTAAATGGTAACATGCAGAGCACACTGCAAGGTATCATTCCAATTGCAGGTTCCATATTGAAAATTAATGCATGCAGTAGCTTGAATTTAATGCTGATACAACTTGCAGGTTCCAGGCTTGAAAGTTATGAAATGCAGAGCCTTCTTTGTTTGAAAATGATGTGCAGATTTCTGATGCTTGAAATTGCAGAGCTTCTTGAATGCTCTTTTAAAACTTGCATAATGCTTTTAAAACATGCAAGCTTGAATGCTTTTTGAAGAATGCAGATTTGAATTTTGAAAGAGGAGTTGCATGCACATTTAACAGGTTTGATTGTTTGATGCAGGTAGTAGTTTGGGATATGCAGACTTGAATATTTTGGGAAAGAGGAGTTTTGAATGTAAAGTTTTACAGTTTTAAGATATGCAGTTTTGGATTTTGGTGAAAAAGAGTTGAATGCAATGTATATGCAAACTTGAATATGGTTTGAGAATGAAGATTTTGGGTTTTCTTGATTAAGGAATGAGAAAAAAATAATGTAAATGAATGAAGACACAAATGATATGAATGTATTTTCAGAAAATGAAATAAAGAAAAAGAAAATAGAATTGACACATGTCATTTTAAATAGATGATAAGATTACATTTGTTAGCTTTAAGTCTTAATATATGTACACTTGTCTTCATAAAACATGTTTAATTAAAGTAAATAAGCATTAAGCCTAGTTAATGAATTCTTATGCAAAATTATGTATTAAATAATTCTAAAGAAATAAGCAAGTATTATTACAATATACAAGTAGTTCATTTGAAAAGATACTTTTAAAACAAATTTATAAAAGAGCTTGTAACATAATTTAATATACAACTTGAATTAAAAATGAATTTTAAACTAATTAAAACATTTATCTCATATTTAAAAACATATAATATTTAATTAAATATTTTTGAAAAGCTCAAATTAATAATAAATCACCATTTCTATTTTTAGAACATATTAAAAAGATGCTATACTAATTTAACTAAAACAACTTGTCTATTTAAAATATATACAAATACATATACATTATTAAATAGAAAACAATTTATTAACTCTTTAAAAATAATTTCACAAATTAAATATTTAAATAAAGAAGATAATTTAAATCAAATCAAATTTATTAATCAAAATTATTAATTCAATATAAATTTAAACCCAGATTATTAAATTTATATTGTCCAAAATTCCGGGTCGTTACAATTTTATAACTCAATTATGAACTAAAAGTCCATATTATAAGTTAAATGCTTATAAAACGATTATTTTACAAAATCGTTCTTTTAAACTTCATAATTATAAATCTTATAACTTATAAGATTCAATTATTTATCCAAAAATCCATTCTTTAATAATTTCACAAAATTTATAAATCTTACTATTTATAAATTTCATTTATAACTTCACCATTTATAATTTTATAAATTCCATTCACTTATGCAATCCATTTTCACTTCATTCAAACACTTATAAAAACTCGTGTTTATAATTCAAATGTTTTAATTTATAAATATCAATTTATAAATCCTTTATAAAATCAATTTATACTATTATTTTAAAACATCTTTAATCTCCTTTATAATTTCATCATTTTTATTTATAAAATAATCAAATTTTATAAATCCTATATTTAAACTTTTCACAATAAATTCAAAAATTCCGATTTAACTATTTTATAAAATCATTAGCATCACATTCTCAACAATCAGTTTTTAACTATATTTCTCAAAAATCATAATTTTTATAACATTAAAAATTATATCGTTTATTTATTTAAAATGAATCAATTTCCAAATATATTTTATAAACGTATACTTTGAAAAATCACCTAAATCCTTTTAAAATTCCAAATTTGGTCCAATGATGCTACACACCAAATAGTCAATCACGACAACAACAATATCATATATCGATATGATAATCCATCAAATATCAAAATATCTGAAATCAAATAAATACTGTTGAGGAATCCAGTTGGATCCCTCCAACCTGTTTTCCTGCATCCACAAACATTAGCACAATACCAATTTCGCTCCAGTACGAAATTATCGCGGTACATGGGATTTAAAATATTATCCGCTTAATAGACTGCGCAATAGGGTCTCATCCGCTAAAAAATGCGGGGAATCAACAACTGCAATATGTACATATGCCAATATATATATATTGATATTATATATAATACCAATTTCACTGTTTATGAAATATTCGCGGTATATGTTTTTAATAAATAACATCCGCTTACTAACGGCGCATAATGTCTATTTTAACAATCAATAGATAACAATCATCATTCAAACATGCATTCAAATATTTTAAATCTAACTATTTAAAATAAAATCGAAACTGATTCGATTGAGTGAGAAGTTCTCACCTTGATTTTATTTTCGTTTTAGCGATTTATTTCGAATAAAATTAAACGGACGTTTAATTTTACTGAAATTCTCACTAACTCCAAACGACTCCAATCAAATTTCATCGCGTAGTGCTCGTCCATACGATTCCAATGCAACTGGTTTCGCGCGTTTTCGACCTCGTATGAAAAAGTTATGATTTTTATAAGTTTTACACAAATTTATAACTTAATTTACAACATAATTTAAATTTTCTTAAACCTAAATAACATCAGGGCCGTGCGATATTTTGCTTGCAGATCTTGGCCGTGCATTGCCTCTTCTCCTTCACGCGCGCAATATCCAGATAACAACCGAAAGCCGAACCCATTAGCAACTAGAAACCCTAATTTTCGCAACCAATTCTTGTAGCTCGAAGACGATCAGATAGCGCCACCTTGTAGCTCGTCCCAAACTCCATGCTCGGCTCGAAGGGTTCGAAACTCGGTTGCCTATAACCATCGAAATTCGTGCCCAAAGCCGGCCACTTCAAACCCAAATTCGCGACAATCCAAAACTCCATTCCCCATCATAGCCGTTGATTAGATAGAACTCAAAGTGCTTAACATTTTTCTAGTTGAAAGTTTTTGGTAAATGTCGATGGATGAGGAGATAAACGAGGGGGAAGATCGAACGTTTCTGGCCGTTCATAGCAATGGAGGCGGCGGCTGATGAATTAGGTTTAGGGTTTGGTTTTTTTATTTTTTTTAATTTTGTGATGGGGCTATTTATAGAGAAAAAAACGAACACTATTCATTTCGATTTTCCAAACTCCAATTTACGCGCCGAAACTGACGTTCCTAGGGTTTATCCCGCGTTCTGGACATAATGGAACAGGTTTCGAAAGCTAATTCGGACATCTGTGCGAGTTATGGCAACAAACGTTCAATTTGAATTAAACCGATTTAAACGATTTTCTAGGCGTTTTAATTTGTACAGGACAAACGGTAAATCCAATTGACACGAAATTTGAAACCTTACAATAATATCACATTACGGATCCGATGAAACTAGTTTCGTCGAAATCCGAGACTTTTTGAAAAATGGCTATTTTAACTCGCCAAATTAAAATTAAAAATAATTCGATGCGTTTCGAGCTGCCACAATCAAACGATAACTCCGATTGAAATGAAAATTGAAATCCGGTAATAACTAACTATTACGGATCCAATGGAACTGGTTTCGTTTAATTCTGAGACTGTTCAAAAATTGACTAATTTCACTAGTCGATTTTAATATTAAAATATTCAATTCTCACAAATTAAATTTTAATTCGATTTTAAAAGTTCTAAAATATCATTCTAACATCAATATGATAAAATAAAATTTTACAAATCATTGTAAATCATATTTAACTCTATTTTCAATTTTTTCCATAATTTAACATATTAAATTATCGATTTAATTATCCAATTAAATCCAATTATTCACAATAAAATTTATTCGACTTATAAATTCACTTATTAATACTTAAAATTAATTAAATATTAAATTTTTAATTAATAAAAATTCTGGGTCGTTACATTAGCTATGTTAGTTGAGTAATAATTGATTGAATATTTAGTTGTAATCGAATAAAATCAAATTTATTGGAATTAATTTGCAATTAATTGGATTAATTGCAGTTGACATTTGAACACTGTATTTACTGGAATAATTGACACTAAATTGATATGTGAATTTGCTTTTGGTTATTATAAATATCTAAGGGATTAAAAATGACAAAAATCTACTAGTTTATAAATTTGTGCAGTTATGGTAGATGTGATTGGTCATTTGAAATGATTAATTCTATAAGATGTAATAAATGTTATTTTTAATTATAAAATGGAAATTGGTAGATTTAAGGAGTGAAAACCAAGCTTTGTTAATTTATTTTAAATACTAAATATTAAATTTAATAAGACTCGAATAACAAGGGTAAGAATTTAAATAGTGGATTTTGGAGTTTTATTTTTTTTAATTTCTAAATTTAATGAAATTGAAATTTAATATTGAAATGTAGATTTACATTGGAAATGATAAATAAACCAACTATTATTGGCATTTAAATTTTGTTCGAAGCCTTGTAAATGGTTAAGAATTTTAAAATGTTGAAATTGGAAATTTTAAGATTGGAATTTAAAGTTGGATTTAATTAATTTAATTTTTAATTTATTTAATTAATGGAAAAATTGCCATTTTGGCCACTGACTCGGATTTCGACGAAACAAGTTTCATCGGATCCGTAACGGTGAATTATAATAGTGTTTCAAGTTTCGTAGCGATCGGACTTGTCGTTTGACCGTACGGACTCGAAATGCCTTGAAATTTATGCAATTTAGATCAGTTGAAATCAATTTGGAAAATTTGAATTTAGCATAACTTCTTCGTACGATGGAATTTGGACGTGAAACTTTTTTCATCGTGTTTAAAATATTTTTAAACATATATTTTGATATATGGGTTGACCCTTTTCCGTTCCGGAATCGAAACGGGCTTTTCGGGTCAATTATCGTTCAAAACCCAAATCCAACCTAGCCCATTCTTTCTATTCTGTTTGCCTATATATATGTGGTTATAAACCCTAGGTCATTGCTTTTTTCCTCATTCTGAATGTATGCTCTTCCTCAGTCCACCTCAAACCCTAATCTTCCCAATCCAATTTCAATTTCAAAAAAAAAAAAAAAAATTGCGGATCTGCAGAAACTTCTTGTCGCGCTTCGAGTTTCGGAGGCAAAAACGTTGCATCTACTTCGGGTTAGGAAGAAAGTTACTTAGGTCGCTCCGGGTTGTTTTAGCAAAAACTCCACAAAAGCACCGGGGAATTGAGGCGGTGGATTGAAGTTGAACCCGAAGTCGACTCAGGGCCAGAATTTTCCATTCCTCTAATTTTCCTAACTTTTTCATACGAGCTCCGTTTCACGCGCGATTTTTTTTGTTAGGACCGTAATAAAATTCTGGACCCTTTGATGCTGGTTTGGACAAATTTGGAGACCGTCCAAATTTTGGGTTTAAATTGGATTTAAATTCAATTTAAATCCCAAAGGTGAGTGTTTTAACCCACTCACAACTTCTAAGGTTTCTTATGTTTGTTAAATTGATTTAAGATATGAGTAGAAATTTAACTGTTTGGCATGTTTTATTCATCAACTCAGTTACATCGCATTTTTTTAATTTAACTGTCAATTAATTTTATTATTGCATATAAATTTGACAGTTAAAATTTATTTATTTGCATATAAACTGCTAGTTAAACAGTTATTAAATTTATTATTGAATATAAACTGTTAGTTAATACCTGTTATTTATTACCTGTTATATTTTATATGCTCTATATTGATGTCTGTTTAAATTGGATGATGGTTTGTAATAAATGGTTGATGATTGATATTTGGATGAATGGATGTTTATTTATATTAACTGCAAGTTGTTATGCATTCCATTTCATTCGGGATTGCGGTTTGAAATGATATACAACCGCATTTTATTATTAAATTGCGGATTGAAATGATAAATATCCGTATCACTTGACCATAAGATAGAAAATTGTATATAAGCACTGTAGTATATATATAAAATTATTTTTGAAAGGATTTTATGGTTTTGGATAGGATACGGTTTAATAAATATTAATTTTTGATCTTATATAAAATCTTATTTTATGTACATATATAGTTAAATTATTGAATTTAAGCTGTGTATAAATTTGTTAAATAAAATAAATAAGATGAATAATGGAGTTTGATTATTTTATATTATATGGTTAAGTACATGTTAAGATATTGAGAATATATAGAGTTTTAAATGATTTAAACCAATTAATATTGGGAGTTAAATTGAAAATTTTATTTGGAATCGAGCTTAATTAAGAATTTAACTTCATAAGTTGATGTAGAATTTATTAACTTGGAATTTTAAAAAAATGTATGATATTTATAACTGAATTTTATTTCAAGATGAATTAAATGAATATTTCTAGTATAAATAAATTGAAGGAATCTTTTTTTAGATAAAAGTAATTTGAGTTTTACTTAAATGGTTACGGGTTTATTATGCAAATATTTCAAACTAAATAATAGGACTTTAAATTGTTGAATAGAAATTTCCAACCTTAGTTCCAATTGTTTAATATTCAAAGTTTGAAATATATTGAAACTGAAGTGGTTATTGAAACTTAAAGCGATTTTGAAATTAATGGATTTTGACTTAATTTTAAATGAAATAAATTGTAAGTCGCGGAAATTATTTTATTTTATAAAGAAATTTTAATTACGAACTATTTTATTCTATATACCGTTTGAATATCCAAACCATCCAAGCTTTAGAAGTTATTGTTTTAAAGCTATGAATTTTCGAAGTATTATGGTTTGAAAGTTATAATTCAAATGTTTTATTTCCAATTATTATAAATCTAAAGCAATATGATTTTGGAAAAGAAATATATTTGAAATAAATTGATATTATACTAATTTGGGGTTTATAAAAATAATATCAAATGAGTTTGTTTTGGAATGGAAAGGATATCGTATTTATACGGTTTTGAAATAGATATTTTATTCTGGTTTTGAAAGTAAAATTATTTTTAAATGACCGTGGTGTTATAATAACGTTTGGTTGTTAAAGAGACTGGGATCGAAAGTTGTCATACTCTCTGCCAACTCCGAAAACCACTTTAACAACCGTATACGTGGTGGAGATTCCAGAATAAAGTAGGTTGTTGGCGGCATTTCCTGTAAGGTAAATACGTGGACCCAACTCCCGTGAGTTGGCGTAAGGTGGCTAAAACATGAGCGATTGACGGGTTAATAAGGTAGCACCTTTGATCGGACACTTCCCTTTGATACTATGCTCTGACTTTGGATTGATTCGGTGGTCACCTTCATTTTTGATTTCTTTGATTTGGCGGAGTGTGTTCGAGGTGGGCGGTAGCTGCGCGCTACGTGTTACCACCGGCCCCGAAGCGTAATTGGTATATCTATCCTGGCATTGCCTAGTTGTACCGTGTCACCTACCCTATCGCGCCTTGTACGAGTTTGGATTTCTCCCGTAGCCTGTGTGGTATCCTCTGGTGGCTTCCCGATCAGGAGGGACTATGATATTGGATGGACTGCTGGGACTATTATTGTGTTAATGGGGAGATTGGGTAACTCCTTAACGCTATTTAAAAGTGAGTTTATTTTACAATTAGACACTATTATAATAGCGAAATATACTACATAGTAAATAGTTTAACGGATCCTTAAGAGATGTGAATCCTGAGTATCTTTTAAGTTACTGCACTCATATTTATCCCCGTTGATTTAAATTAGATAATATCTTTTAGTTCTGACTTGAGTGTTTTGTCTTTTCAATTCGCTCGGGTCAGTCCGAGCATTTCAGGATTTGAAGACTTAGCTCTAGAGGGCGAAGACGAAGATTTGTGTTATTATCATTTATATTATTGCACTACACTCATACTGTTCCGCTGCATTGTTATTGGTACGTGTAACTCTAATATGTATTATATAATATAATCAAATGTTTTGTAAACAGATTTATAAACTGTATATTTGATTATTATATTTTATCCTTCCGCTGTGAGATTCTGTTTTCTTTTTATTCCTTTCTTGTTTTTCTCATTTACCCCATAACAATCCGCCCTTTCGTATGGTTTGAATTGGCACATGTGTCGATTTAAAGCGTGTGAAAAAGCGGGATGTTACAAGAAGACACTCCATACGTACGACCTAAATAGAAACTCGTACAAGGCGCGATAGGGTAGGTGACATGGCACAACTAGGCAATGCCAGGTAGATATACCAATTACGCTTCCGGGTCGGTGGTAACGCGTAGCGCGCAGCTACCGCCCACCTCGGACAAACTCCCCCAAATCAAAGAAATCAAAAGTGAAGGTGGCCATCGAATCCATCCAAAGTCAGAGTATAGTATCGAAGGGAAGTGTCCGATCAAAGGTGCTACCTTATTAACTCGTCAATCGCTCCTGTATTAGCCACCTTATGCCAACTTACGGGAGTTGGGTCCACGTATTTACCTTACAGGAAACGCCGCCACCAACCTACTTCATTCTGGAATCTCCATCGCGTACACGGTTGTTAAAGTGGTTTTCAGAGTTGGCAGAGAGTTTGACAACTTCTGATCCCGGTCTCTTCAACAACCAAACGTTATTATAACACCGCGGTTTTTAAGATAGTTTATACTTTAAAACCAGAAAATAATTATCCATCTCAAAAACCATAAATACGATATCATTTCCATTTCTAAACAACTCATTTTGATATTATTTTTATAAAACCCAAATCAATAATATCATTTTTATTTCAAATATATTTCTTTTCCGAAATCATTCTGCTTTAAAATTTATAATATCTGAAAACCAAACATTTGAAATATAACTTTCAAACCACAATACTTTGAAATTCATAGCTTTAAAACCATAAATTCTAAAACTTGAATGGTTTGGATATTCAACAGTATCTAGAATAAAATAGTTTGAATTTAAAATTACTTTATAAAATAAAATAATTTCTGCGACTTTACAATTTTATTCATTTAAATTTAAGTCTAAACCCATAAATTTTGATTCCCTTTCAGTTTCAATAAAACACTTCGATTCCAATATATTTCAAACTTTGAGTATTTAACAATTTCAAAACTAAGGTTTGAAATTTTCTATTCAACCATTCATTATTCTATATTTTAGTCTGAAATATTTATATAATAAATCCATAATCATTTTAAATAAAACTCAAATTTCTAACAACTAAATATTTCCGTCAAATTTATTTAAACTAGAAATATTCATTCGATTTATCTTGAATAAAAATCCAGGTATAAATATCATACCTTTAAATTTCCAAGCTTAATAGGTTTACTTCAACCTATGGAGTTTAATTTTTAAATAAGCTCAATTCCAAATAAACTTTCGGTTTATCTTCCAATCTTAATTTATTTGAATCATTTAAAACTCTATATATAAAAAATATCTTAAACTTGTACTTAATCATATAATATAAATTATCAAACTCCATTATTCAACTTATTCATTTTTATTTAACAAATTCATACATAGCTTAAATTCAATAATTTAACTATATATATGTATATATAAAATAAGATTTTATATAAGACCAAAAATTAATATTTATTAAACTGTATCCTATCCAAACCATAGAAATCATTTTCAATATATATATATATATATATATATATATATATATATATATATATATATATATATATATATAGACCGTCGGTGACTGTATATAATTTTCTACCCTATGGTCTAGTGATACAGATATCTATCATTTCAATCCGCAATTTAAAATAAAAATGCGGTTGCATATCATTTCAAACCACAATCCCGAATGAAATGAAATGCATAATAACTTGCAGTTAATAGAATACAGCATCCATTCACACAATATAAATAATCAACCATTTACAACATTCATCATCCAATTTCAAATAATAATGTCAATAAATAACAATTAATTACTGACAGTTTATATGCAATGATTAATTAATTAAAAATTAACTGGCAGTTTTAAATGCAATGAATAAATTTAGTTAACAATTAACTGGCAGTTAAAATACAATAATGAATTTAATAACGCGTAAATTAAATGAATGCAATTTAACTGAGAAAATGATGAAATATATGCCAAACAGCTATAAATAAAATTTTAAACACATCATAAATCAATTTAACCAACATAAGATATCTTAGAAGTTGTGAGTGGGTTAAAAAACACACCTTTTGAATTTAATTAAATTTAAATCCAATTTAAACCCAAAAATTTGACCGTCTTAGAATTTGTCCAAACTAGCTTCATCAAGTCCGGAATTTCAATACGATCCTACCAAAAGAAACTGCGCATGAAACGGAGTTCGTACGCGAAAGTTATGCCGATTTGTGCGATTGAAATCAAATAAAAATAAGAAAACACAATCATCTCACCTTTCCCTCAAGCCACGTCACCCTCACAGAACACGTGAACCCTTCCTTCACCCAAATAACCTACAGGAAACGAACCCAATTTTCACGCGAAACCCACGAAGGCCGCCTCCTCCATCTCGATGAACGCACGCCTCATGGGCACGCCACGCCGTCGCCCTAAGTGTTGCACCCCCCCCCCCCCCATAACCCTGACGCGGCCCACCCCCGAGCCACCACCGGCGTCTAACCTCACCAGCCGCCACCCCTCCACTTAAACCCTAAATTGAGATTTGTCGACGATCAGACTATCGATTCGCGGAAAAATTGCATGGATGCAATCCCCTCGGTTCTCTCTTCAAAACCCAGAAACCGTTTCCCGATCTAACGACTTTGATTTCGACGATGATGTACGGCCGAAACTTCTCTGATTTTTACCGGTCAAACGACAAACTAAATCGAAAAACGAACACGACCAGTGAATTTCTCTAGTCGAGAGCTTTAACATATAATTTTTTTAAATTTTTCTAAGGACTTTGAATTTTATGCTTTGGATTTGATTTTTGAAATTTGAAATTGGATCTAGGGTTTTTCCCATTGGAAGAAGAGGAGGAGCTAAAGAAATTTTACGCGCAAACAAATGAGAATAGATGGAGGATAGGGTTTATAACAGACTATTTATAGGTAGGGTTGCAAATAGAGTAGATGGACCACATAAACAAACGTGCTGAACAATCTATGGCACAAAAGGCCCGTTCTGGCCCCGCAACGAAATTAGGTAAACCCATATATCAAAATAGGTGTTTTAGAATATTTTAAATGCAATGGAAAAGGTTTCGGGTTCAAATTGCATCGTATGAAGAAGTTATGTTAATATCAATATTTTCAAATTGATTTCAATTGATTTTAATTGCATAAATTTCAAGGCGTTTCAAGTCCGTACGATCAAACGACAAGTCCGATCGCTACGAAACTTGAAATACTATTATAATTCACCGTTACGGATCCAATGAAACTGTTTTCGCCGAAATTCGAGTCAGTGGCCAAAATGGCTATTTTTATATTAATTAAATAAATTAAAAATAAATCAATTAAATCCAATTTTAAATTTTACTTTTAAAATCGAAAATTTTATCACCTTTATATTCCTTAATCATCTACAAAATTTTAAATAAGTTTAGATGTCAATTTAAAGTTGATTATTCTATCAATTGCAATGTCAAATCTTCAAATTCATTATATTCAAAATTATAAATTAACTTTTTAATAATTCTATTAAATTAAATAATCAATGATTATTCCATTCATAAATCTCAAATAGATGGATTTAATATTGGATTCAAAATCTATTATCTTAGTATTCTTAGATTACACTTAAATCTCCATTAACGAAATATTTAAATGTTAAGTTTTCATTTATCTCAATTAAACCTATTATCCTACATTAAACTTCAATATACTAACACAGCTTATTTTTGCACCCTTTTCATTTACCCAACTGTCATTTTATAAATATAATTAATAATAGATTCATACATTATTACATAAATAACTTCAATTTCATCTAAATAAATATTTACGTAATTTTTAAATATTTAATCCATTTAATTGAAATTAATCCCTTTGATATTTATAATAACTAAAAGCAAATTCACATAACAATTTAGGGTCAATTATTTCAGTAAATACATTGTTCAAATGTTACTACAATTAATCCAATTAATTGCAAATTAATTCTAATAAATTTGATTTTATTCGATTACAAACTTAATATTAAACCAATTATTACTCAACTAACATAGTTAACATTGTTTTATATTTCATTACATTAATATTTTCCAATTTTCATCTTTTATTTGCATAAATTACTGTATTTCAATTATATTGGAATTTTGTCAATTTTACTCATAAATTAAAATTTAAAAATCTCAATTAATTATTTCATCTTGGTTTCATTCTTCTTATTACATTAATTACCATATTATGAATGGAATTTTACCTTGGTTACATCTTATTGAATTCAACATTCTTCACTTACCAATTTATTTCACATTAACTGCAATAATTTAGCGGATTAATTGAAATTGATTTCAAATTAAAATTAACAACTAATAAAATAAGTAACATACAATAATTATTGCCATTGACTCTTAATTACACTTTTATAGGTTCATTATTTACACCCCAATATTATAATTACTTACATAACAATGGTGTTACTCAGTTTCCATTTATTACAAATTATTCCAAAAACTTATTCAATATTTATATTAGTTCTCTTATATTCAATTAATAACCAAGTGTAACATTTAGCTTGAATTGGTGGGATTTCCTTTTAAGGTATTAATAATTAATTATATTAACATACTTCCTTAATTTATTCCCATTACCGTTACAATGGTTTACTACATAAATCAATTAAATACTTTCCTATCTCATATTCAATTTATACACAGGTATAATCTTTTCTGCTATTATCATTCATTTGAATTCTACTCAACTTTCCATTTCATGCAATAACTCATTTATTATATTTTGCATAAAATAAACAAGGTTCCAATCTTTTTAAATTCAATCTTTTAATTAAGTCTATTACAATCAATATAATATTTCACAGGTTAATTATTAACATTTTCTACGTTACCAATTATAACAATTGTACTTCCTTATAAAATTAGATTCCAAAATCTTATAAATATGAAAATTTAATTATCGAAATTTTCGGGTCGTTACAATCTCCCCCACTCAAAACTTTTCATCCCCGAAAAGGAAAAAGAAGGAAAAGAAGAAATAAAAAAATCAATATCTCTTATTCAAAACATTAATTTTATAAACAATTAAATTTACAAAATTAGTTACTTTAAATAAAATATACAATTTTTCAATCTTTATATCTACTTACTTAAATCAATAAAGTTTGGAAAATATTTCCAAAATTTTCTAAGTCCAAAATTTATGGAAAATTTTGGCAGAGTCTCCTTTGTACGGGGAGGCTCGGGAGAAAATGAAATATCAAATATAACAATATATAGCATATATTTTTTCAAAATAATATATATCCCAACTCGGGAAAATAATATAATATAATATAATAGCGCTATAAATCGAAATCCGAAAACGTACCTATTTGTCGGGCAATTTACGCTTAATTTATGGAGCCAAAAACAGCAGCAATTGCTTCCATACCTGCATTTCTCTTATATAATCTAAATGGGTTAACAATTATACAAATGAAATATTAAAGTTGTTTCAACCACAACAACAACCACTTGCAACAAGGCATCATACACATAAAATTTTACACAAAACAAACATTCATTCATATCAAACGAAGCAAGTAGTTGTTCGGGTTTAAAACTTTAAATTGTATAGAATGAAAAATAAACTACTAAGCGCATCAATTACTCAATAGTCTTAGATGAAACTAAATAGATTATTCATTCATCCAAACAATTTTAAAGTATCCTTACCCAAACAACCATAAACTAAACAACAACAATTCAAATCAAATTTACTTATTATTAATTTTATTTCATACATTAGTTGTTTGATTTCCTTTCTTTCATTCATTCAGTGATTCCTTCATTTATTTCCATTTATTACTTACGATGATTCATTTCCATTAACTCAGGTCATGTCAGTTCCTTTTATTTCATTATAATTACTCACTCATTTATTGCATGCCCTCATCTGTTTACTTAAGTTTATAATCATCTATTTGTAATACTTACCTTTAATTATATTTACTTATAGTAAAATTTCAATTATAACTTAAGTTTATAACATTAAATTCTCATTTATAATAGCAAATTCATTGAATACTTCATTACCTACTTTTACTTGTACAATTTCCATTACATTTCTTATTAAACATTTCAACTTTTTATATTTGGTAAGTTATATATGTTAAAGAAAATGTAAATGAACTTATACAAGTTTTACCTCATCCTTTAATTAAATTTAAGTCAACAATATTACTCTTTGTTTCATATGTTACAAATTTCAAATTTCCTTTAATGCCATTAATAACCTAGCATTAAATCTCTTAATTATTTAGGGTTTCAATTATTAGTTAAATTCTGTTTCTCTACATTAATTAAACTATTAACAAATGGAAACTTAAGAATTAAGTACCGGGTTTAATTTTGAATTATTTTAAAAATAATAGATAAATATACTTACAACTTATTTATATCCAAGTATATTTAGAACAAAATAAAAATTTACTTTTGTTTATCAAAAATAAATCTGTAGTAAAACTACTATAGTGGCCTTCCTCCATTCAAAACTCGAAAATGAAAGTCGATGATGCGTGCACTCATCACCTAAATTATTTTCCAGAGACAAAGAGGGGAGTACAACTTATTTCTTTCTATAATTTCTTTAAAACCATACTTTCAAATTATATTGAAATATTTATATCAGAAAATATTTCTAAATGCTACTATTATATTTCAAAATCCTTTGAAAGCAATTTTTCAAAATCCCGGACTTAAGTTCTAAAATTTCCAAATTTCATTGATTTTATTTTCAGTCTTATTTTACCTATTATTTATAAATTTTATTCCTAACAACTAATATATTGCGACCAAATATAATCTTTATAAAAATTTATTTTATATATATATAGAAAATATAATAGGAAAAATTATTTCAGTCACCTATATTAAAACATATATTGTGTCTGCCTGTCCTATTAAGTGTTTAGAAATCTCTATTGATGTCACACCATCCCATGCACCAACCAGAATTTATAAATACAAAACGGAACAGATTAACACAATATTAAAACCTTTTATAACACTAACAAATACGCTCTCTCATATATATACACTCAGCGACTCCCATAGGGTATTACTACCCTATTAGTAAAGAGTCAAACCCCACAAAGCTAAGGTTTATCGCTAAACCTCACTCTGATACCAATTGTAACGTCCCGTCGTTTCACACGCTTTAAATCAACACACATGCCAATTCAAACCACACGGAAGTGCGGATTGTTATAGGGTAAATAAGAAAAAATGAGAAAGAAATAAGAATAAACAGAATCGCACAGCGGAAGGATAAAATATAATAATCGATATATAGTTCATAAAACAATTTACAAAACATTTACTTCTTCTTTATATAATAAATATCAGAGTTCACATACCAATAATATCAATGCAGCGGAATAGTATGAGTGTAGTGCAATATAATAAATAATAATAATAGAAATCTCCATCTTCGTCCTCCAGAGCTAAAGTCTTCGATCCTGAAACGCTCGGACTGACCCGAGCGTATTGAAAAACAAAACAATCGAGTCAGAACTAAAAGATCTTATGTGAGTTAAATCAATAGAAATAAATATGAGTGCAGTAACTCAGGGGATGCTCGGGATTTACATCTCTTAAGGATCCGTTAAACTATTTACTATGTAGTATATTTCGCTATTATAATAGTGTCTAATTGTAAAGTAAACTTACTTTAAAATAGCATTAAGGCTTTACATGTTCCACCTTAACACGTAATAGTGCCAATAGTCTATACAATGCATGCATATCTCCTGATCGGGAGACTACGAGAAGACACTCCATATGTACGACACAAATAGAAACTCGTACAAGGCACGATAGGGTAGGTGACATGGCACAACTAGGCAATGCCAGGGGAGATATACCAATTACGCTTCTGCGTCGGTGGTAACGCGTAGCGCGCAGCTACCGCCCACCTCGGACAAACTCCCCCAAATCAAAGAAATCAAAAATGAAGGTGGCCACCAAATCCATCCAAAGTCAGAGTATAGTATCGAAGGGAAGTGTCCAATCAAAGGTGCTACCTTATTAACCCATCAATCGCTCCTGTATTAGCCACCTTATGCCAAGTCACGGGAGTAGGGTCCACGTATTTACCTTGCAGGAAACGCCGCCACCAACCTACTTCATTCTGGAATCTCCACCGCGTACACGGTTATTAAAGTGGTTTTCGGAGTTGGCAGAGAGTATGACAACTTCTGATCCCGGTCTCTTCAACAACCAAATGTTATTATAACACCGCGGTTTTTAAGATAGTTTATACTTTAAAACCAGAAAATAATTATCCATTTCAAAAACCATAAATACGATATCATTTCCATTTCCAAACAACTCATTTTGATATTATTTTTATAAAATCCAAATCAATAATATCATTTTTATTTCAAATATATTTCTTTTCCAAAATCATACTGCTTTAAAATTTATAATATCTGAAAACCAAACATTTGAAATATAACTTTCAAACCATAATACTTCAAAATTCATAGCTTTAAAACCATAGCTTCTAAAACTTGAATGGTTTGGATACTCAACAGTATCTAGAATAAAATAGTTTGAAATTAAAATTACTTTATAAAATATAATAATTTCCGCGACTTTACAATTTTATTCATTTAAATTTAAGTCTAAACCCATAAATTTTGATTCCCTTTCAGTTTCAATAAAACACTTCGATTCCGATATATTTCAAACTTTGAGTATTTAACAATTTCAAAACTAAGGTTGGAAATTTTCTATTCAACCACTCATTATTCTATATTTTAGTCTGAAATATTTATATAATAAATCCATAATCATTTTAAATAAATCTCAAATTTCTAACAACTAAATATTTCCCTCAAATTTATTTATACTAGAAACATTCATTCGATTTATCTTGAATAAAAATCCAGTTATAAATATCATACCTTTAAATTTCCAAGCTTAATAGGCTTACATCAACCTATGGAGTTTAGTTCTTACATAAGCTCAATTCCAAATAAACTTTTGGTTTATCTTCCAATCTTAATTTATTTGAATCATTTAAAACTATATATATATATATATATATATAATATCTTAAACCTGTACTTAATCATATAATATAAATTATCAAACTCCATTATTCAAATTATTCATTTTTATTTAACAAATTCATACATAGCTTGAATTCAATAATTTAACTATATATATGTGTATATGAAATAAGATTTTATATAAGATCAAAAATTAATATTTATTAAACCGTATCCTATCCAAACCATAGAAATCATTTTCAAAATATTTATATATATATAGACCGACGGTGTCTGTATATAATTTTCTACCCTATGGTCAAGTGATACGGATATCTATCATTTCAATCCGCAATTTAAAATAAAAATGCAGTTGTATATCATTTCAAACCACAATCCCGAATGAAATAAAATGCATAATAACTTGCAGTTTATAGAATACAGCATCCATTCACACAATATAAATCATTAACCATTTACAACAATCATCATCCAATTTCAAATAATAATGTCAATAAATAACAATTAATTACTGACAGTTTATATGCAATGAATAATTAATTAAAAATTAACTGGCAGTTTTAAATGCAATGAATAAATTAATTAACAATTAACTGGCAATTAAAATGCAATAATGAATTTAATAACACGTAAATTAAATGAATGCAATTTAACTGAGAAAATGATGAAATATATGCCAAACAGCTATAAATAAAATTTTAAATACATCATAAATCAATTTAACCAACATAAGAAATCTTAGAAGTTATGAGTGGGTTAAAACACTCACCTTTTGAATTTAAATTGAATTTAAATCCAATTTAAACCCAAAAATTTGACCGTCTTAGAATTTGTCCAAACTAGCTTCATCATGTCCGGAATTTCAATATGATCCTAACAAAAGAAACCGCGCATGAAACGGAGTTCGTATGCGAAAGTTATGCCGATTTGTGCGATTGAAATCAAATAAAAAAAATAAAAATAAGAAAACACAATCATCTCACCTTTCCCTCAAGCCACGTCACCCTCACATAACACGTGAACCCTTCCTTCATGCAAATAACATACAGGAAACGAACCCAATTTTCACGCGAAACCCACGAAGGCCGCCTCCTCCATCTCGATGAACGCACGCCTCATGGGCACACCACGCCGTCGCCCTAGGTGTGCGCCTCCCCCATAAGCCTGATGAGGCCCTCCCCCGAGCCACCACCGGCGTCTAACCTCACCGGCCGCTACCCCTCCACTTAAACCCTAAATCGAGATTTGTCGACGATCAGACCGTCGATCCGCGAAAAAAATTGCATGGATGCAATCCCCTCGGTCCTCTCTTCAAAACCCAGAAACCGTTTCCCGATCTGACGACTTTGATTTCGACGATGATGAATGGCCAAAACTTCTCTGATTTTTACCAGTCAAACGACAAACTGAATTGAAAAACGAACACCACCAGTGAATTTCTCTAGTCGAGAGCTTCAACATATAATTTTTTTAAATTTTTCTGAGGACTTTGAATTTTGGGCTTTGGATTTGATTTTTGAAATTTGAAATTGGATCTAGGGTTTGTAGCTATTGGAAGAAGAGGAGAAGCTGAAGAAATTTTATGCGTAGACAAATGAGAATAGATGGAGGCTAGGGTTTATAACCGACTATTTATAGGTAGGGTTGCAAATAGAGTAGATGGACCAAATAAACAAATGTGCTGAACAATCTATGGCCCAAAAGGCCGGTTCTGACCCCGCAATGAAATTAGGTAAACCCTTATATCAAAATAGGTGTTTTAAAATATTTAAACGCAATGGAAAAGGTTTCAGGTTCACATTGCATCGTATGAAGAAGTTATGTTAAAATCAATATTTTCAAATTGATTTCAATTGATTTCAATTGCATAAATTTCAAGGCGTTTCGAGTCCGTACGATCAAACGAAAGGTCCGATCGCACGAAACTTGAAACACTATTATAATTCACCGTTACGGATCCGATGAAACAAGTTTCGTCGAAATCCGAGTCAGTGGCCAAAATGGCTATTTTTATTAATTTAATAAATTAAAAATAAATCAATTAAATCCAATTTTAAATTTTACTTTTAAAATCGAAAATTTTATCACCTTTATATTCCTTAATCATCTACAAAATTTTAAATAAGTTTAGATGTCAATTTAAAGTTGATTATTCTATCAATTGTAGTGTCAAATCTTCAAATTCATTATATTCAAAATTATAAATTAACTTTCTAATAATTCTATTAAATTAAATAATCAATGATTATTCCATTCATAAATCTCAAATAGATGGATTTATTATTGGATTCAAAATCTATTATCTTAATTTTCTTAGATTACACTTAAATCTCTATTAACGAAATATTTAGATGTTAAGTTTTCATTTATCTCAATTAAACCTATTATACTACATTAAACTTCAATATACTAACACAACTTATTTTTGCATCCTTTTCATTTACCCAACTGTCATTTTATAAATATAATTAATAATAGATTCATACATTATTACATAAATAACTTCAATTTCATCTAAATAAATATTTACGTAATTTTTAAATATTCAATCCATTTAATTGAAATTAATCCCTTTGATATTTATAATAACTAAAAGAAAATTCACATATCAATTTAGGGTCAATTATTTCAGTAAATACAGTGTTCAAATGTTACTACAATTAATCCAATTAATTGCAAATTAATTCTAATAAATTTGATTTTATTCGATTACAAACTTAATATTAAACCAATTATTACTCAACTAACATAGTTAACATTGTTTTATATTTCATTACATTAATATTTTCCAATTTTCATCTTTTATTTGCATAAATTACTGTATTTCAATTATATAGGAATTTTGTCAATTTTACTCATAAATTAGAATTTAAAAATCTCAGTTAATTATTTCATCTTGGTTTCATTCTTCTTATTACATTAATTATCATATTATGAATGGAATTTTACCTTGTTTACATCTTATTGAATTCAACATTCTTCACTTACCAATTTATTTCACATTAACTGCAATAATTTTGTGGATTAATTGAAATTGATTTCAAATTAAAATTAACAACTAATAAAATAAGGAACATACAATAATTATTGCCATTAACTCTTAATTACACTTTTATAGGTTCATTATTTACACCTCAATAATATAATTACTTACATAACAATGGTTTTACTCAATTGCCATTTATTACAAACTATTCCAAAAACTTATTCAATATTTATATTAGTTCTCCTATATTCAATTAATAACCAAGTGTAACATTTAGCTTGAATTGGTGGGATTTCCTTTCAAGGTATTAATAATTACTTATATTAACATACTTCCTTAATTTATTCCCATTACCGTTACAATGGTTTATTACATATATCAATTAAATACTTTCCTCTCTCATATTCAATTTATACGCAGGTATAATCTTTTCCACTATTATCATTCATTTGAATTCTACTCTACTTACCATTTCATGCAATAACTCATTTATTATATTTTGCATAAAATAAACAAGGTTCCAATCTTTTTAAATTCAATCTTTTTATTAGGTCTATTACAATCAATATAATATTTCATAGGTTAATTATTAACATTTTCTACGTTACCAATTATAACAATTGTACTTCCTTATAAAATTAGATTCCAAAATCTTATAAATATGACAAATTTAATTATAAAAATTTTCGAATCGTTACAAAAGGATATGGTGTGAATAAAATTTTAACTCAACTAAATCCAAAGGAATTGTTTAAGAATGAATTTAGCGTAAGCTAAATTAAATAAAGAAAAGCTTGAAGATGAAATCTAGAGCAAACTAAATTAAATGGAATTTGTACTGGCATGGATGAAATTTTGGTAGATTGTTAAACTTTTGAAAAGAAAAATAAAATCTCAGTTTTGGTATGGGATTTAATTTTGGCAATAAAAAGTTAAGAGTGTGAATGAATAATGGAATTGGATTATAATTGTGATGGTTTGAATTGTAAATAAATTCAAATGAGTGAAATGATTTGAAGTGGCCTCGTTGTTAATAAAATAAATTAGGAAATGAATTGTAAAGGTAAATAAATTTAAAATGGATTGATTAAATAAACAAATTGAATTAAATTTTTTAATGGATTGGAATTTGATTTAATAAGAATCAAATTAAATTGAAATAAAATTGATTGGATGAAAGGAAAGGGGATGTAATAGAATTGAGACAACTTAAGAAAATTTTGAAATGGTTGTTGTCGAACTTTATAAGGAGTCTTGAATGAAATTTGTTTAGATAATAAAATTTTAATGCAAGTGAAAGAATTTTAATTTCTTATCATGATGAAATAAGAATTTTGAGTTGTAAATAATCCAGAATGGAATGATATTAATATAAACTTAATTTGGATGATGAACATGAAATGAGAATAGCGATTTGATTTAAAAATTGAGCTGAAGTAAAAATTGTTTGGGTTGTAAATATTTTCAAATGGAGTAAAATTAATATAGTTTGAGTTGGAATTAATTTAAAATGGGTATAAAACTTAAGTAATGGCTATTTGCTTGAATAACATCAAATTTACATTTAGATTAGTCGTTTTTGTTGTAAAAAAACTAATAAATTAAGGACAGTAAATGAAGTTAGTTTTGAATAAATTGGAATGGGTCGGAATTTAATTTAGTGGATTTGTATATAAATGCAAGTGAATCATTAAAGAATTGCAAATATATCAAATTGAAAATGAAATTTGATTGTAAATCAATTTGGAATTGAATTGAAATAAATTGATGTAAGCAAAGCATATGTAATCATATTGAAGTGAATATGAATTGAGAATAGTAAACTCGAATGTAAATCATCCGAGTGGAATAAAATGAAGTTTGGATTTGTTAGGGAAATTGAAATAGTGTTGAACTTTGTGATTTCTTAATAAATATGATTAACATGTAGAATAATAGAATTTGTTGTTTGGACTATGTAATTATGGTGTTTGGCCAAGACTAATGAACGGAATGTTGTTAAAAATTCCCATATTATTGAAAACTAATGTGTTTTTTTAAGTAAGTACACGTACGGGAGGCAATCGATAGAGTTGGAGCGCGTATATGCAATATAATTAGCCGCTTGCTTTTAAAATGCTAATAAAAGGTACGCCTACGCAAATAAAATTGGAAAATGATAATATATTGGGATATATTGTGGAATATTTTGTTTTTCGACCGTGTGGGTCGATGTATATATATTTATATCTATTGTGATATTGCAAAAGCTCCTCCGTACAAAGGAGACGCTGTCAAAAAATTTCTAAAATTTTGGGAGTTAGAAAATTTTCAAGAATTTTGAAAATTTTGGGTTAACTAGAAAGTTGCATTACGAAGTGATATTGAAACAAAAGCTTTTGAGTTGGAATACATAAGCAAATGGTTTTGGAATTGGGCTAAAAGGTTTGAGAAGTGTATGTAAGTTTTTAATTAAATGAATTTTGGGTAAGTAAATGAGTTTAATAGCATTTTTCATACCTTAGCAAAATTCGAGGACGAAATTTTTATAAGAGGGAAGGAATGTAACGACTAGGAATTTTGGTCGTTAGATTTTGAACATTTAATTCATTTTAAGTGTTGAATGTGTATTTTGATTTGATTTTGAATAAGAACAACTTGGTTAAATTAATGAAATTAGTTAAATTTCAAATATGGTAATTCGGTTGAATTGAATAATAATAACTAAATGATTGAAATTGGGAAAATTTGTGAATCTGGAGGTGAACAGATACGAAGTTGGTTTCTAAAATTTATTTTAAGTCTATTTGGATTTAAATAATTATACTGGAAATCAAAAGCCGATAAGTCAAATTTGGAATTTTATATTAATTTAATAATGAAATTTAATATTATGATAATGCACATAATCGGATTTTGATTCGAAATGAATCAGAATGATTTCTAATGTGAATGTAAATTCTATATGAATTATACTTAAGTTAGTATAATTTTAAAAGTGAAATTTTAAGTGATTTTGACAATTGCGAAAATCACTCGATTTAATCGACGAGTTTAAATAGCCTTCAGGGGCACAGTCATGGAATTCGACGAAACCAGTTCCCTTGGATCCGTAATAGTTAGTTATTATCGGATATTAATTTTCGTAGTAATCGGAGTTGTCGTTTGACCGTGACAGCTCAAAACGCATAGAAACTATTTTAATCCATTTAATTTAAAATTTGATCGATTATTCCCGTAACTCGCGCATATGATCGAATTAGCCTCCAAAACACGTCCCATTGTGTTGGGAATGCGAGTAAAACACTATAATCGCCTGTAGGCACGTTTCAATTGGAATTCGTTTGAAAAGTTAAGTAATTTGAGGATTTATTATTAAATTATTATATAAATATATATATATATGTTCACGCGCAAGAGAGAACTCCAGATCTCTCTTTAGGCCGTCGTCTTCATTCTTGATCCATGGTCGATAAGCAATCTCCTTCCTCCTCATTTTTCTCGAAATCCATCAACTTTCTTCAAAAATCACCAACTAGAGAAACGAAGAGCTTCTCGACCTCTTTAGATCCAACAGTCGAGATGTGATATGACAAAGTGGATCGATGGCTTCATGGACTCGAACGTGGTACGTTTGCGTAAGAAATACGAGTGGCAGAGGCCGTCGAGTTTGACCGGTTTTGGGCTTTAGGTGGAGGAGTGTGAGGGCGTTCGAATGGCGGTGGTCGATCGGGTGCGTGATGGCCGAGGAGGAGCGGCGACTTAGCCCTAATGGCGGCAACGTGGGTTCGATGTTGCCTGTGTCGAGCACGATGAAGAAGAGAGGGATGTCCTAGATTTGTTAAAGAATTTGAACGGAAGATCCGAGGTTAACGAAATAAAATGAAAAGAATTGTTTTATAAATTATAATTCATACTTTATAAAATTCATATCTTGTGCATACTTGGTCAGATTTCGACGAATTATTTGGCGCCGGAATCGCATCGACGAGCAGGCCGCTGTGGTGCAGATCTGAAGTCATTTTGAGCTAGTGAAAATTTTGCATTAAATTGAACGTGTTCGATTTAATGTAAAATTTAAAACGCTCGACGTTTCAAAACTCTAGTGAGTAAATCTCACTCACATCTGGAATTTCAGCTGTTTAAATAATTAATATTTAAATGAATGATTGATTGGTTGAATGTGAATATTATTATCAGTTTGGATATGATATTTTATTTGTTGTGCTAACATCTATGGATGCAGGGAAACAGGTTGGAGGGATCCAACTGAATTCCTCACAATATAGAAAGTATTTTCATAATTGATGATGTGTTTTATTTATACACCGTGATAAATTAATTTGAAAATTAAATGGTGTTGTGCTATGATTGGATAAATACAAATCTGGGAATTTAAAATATAAAAGAAATAAATTAGGTTTAAAGGGAAATAAAAGAAATTCTTAAGTAAAGAATTTAAAAGGAAACGTGAAATGAAAATTTATCAACTGGGTTTATAAATAAAGTGAAATATTTATCGGGGATAAATATTGAAAGTTTAGGATTCCAGTGGGAATTTCTATTAGAAGTGCAAATTGCTTAAAAATAATAGTAAGTTTGTTTTTAAAGGATGGGAAGTGTACTTTTTCCTGGAAATCTAGCATGTTTTAAAGAAAAGCTTTCAAATATAAATGGGCAACTTAAAATGTGTTTAGAATATTTTAAAGAGAAAATATTATTTTAATTGTTTAAAGTGTGAGTAAATATTTATTTAAGGGTTTATGGTATTTAATGATATTAAAGGTAAAGTAGTATTAAGTTTGAAAAGAAAATTATAATATAAATATTTGATTAATAACTTTATTTTAAAAGGAAATTTTGTTTCAAATTACTTAGAAACTCCTATATATTCTCTTAAGTATTATTTTTCATTTAAGAAATTTCTAGTAACCTTATTTGAAAATATTTCAAGCATATATTTTGAAAGTGATTTTCAGGAAATGGGAAATGTGTTTAAGAATAAAAAGGGAGTTTTATTTTTAAAGTGTGAAAGGAATTTATGGGATTTAAACGTAAATTCGGATTGAGATAAGTCAAGTAGGATTTATAAAAGGAATTCTTTGGATTATTATGGAATGGAAGTGCATTTCCCTGAAAAGCCAAGTACGTTTAAAAGCAGATTTTTAAGTAAAAGTTAAAAGTTTTAAATTTGATTTTAAAAGAATGTTTTTAAGAAAACTCTTATTTAAGTTGTAAAGATTTCAAAAGTAAATATTTACTAAATTAGTTATAGTAATAATTATTTAAGGGGTTGATTGGCATTATGTTTTAAAGGAATATTATTAATATTTATATTTGTAAAATGGATTTATTTTAAAGACAGTTTGGTTAAAGTTTTATTTAAAAACTTGTATAGGATTTCATAACTTTATTTTAAAATTTAGCATGACTTACCTTTTTTTTGGAGAAAAATGGTTTATATTTTATAAAGCAGTTTTATTTGAAACATCTAAAAAGTATGTATATATTTTAAATAAAGTATGTAAATAGCATTAATTTAAATTATTTTAAATCTAAAGTAATTGGACTTGGTTATTTCCAGTGGAAATAGAAAATGTTTGGGAAATTTATTCCGTAAAGGGAAGATGGTTTGAAATTGTTTCAAAGGGTTATGAAAATGGAAATATATCTTGCAAAGATATTTTAAAGATGATAAATAATTTGGGGAAATTATTTATGTTTGATGGATGTTTGTGAATGTTAATTGATAGTTAAATAACTGACTATCAATATTGGAAAATGCGTTAATTGTTTCGAAGAGACCTGGATCGGGATTAATTTCTCGAAAACCACTTCGATCCGGTTTGTACGTTTTCATGGGAAAACCGAGTTCGGAGTCGAAGATGGGGCAATGAAGTGCAAGGGCTAGTCGGTACTAATCCTGAGGATGTTTCCAAAATAGATGTAGTAGGAGTAGTGCCTTTGGTTCCCTTCGAACCCGGGACGGACTTGTATGGACGAATGCTTTCGGAACATCATCAGGTGGGCGATGAGCATTCTAAGTGAAACGTTCTAAAAGGTAACGCTTAGCCTCAAACCCCATCAACTGAGAATGAATGAAAATCAGGGGATATGCAGCAAGGCTAGGTGGGTAGCACCCATTAGGGTAAGGTCATCCCTGTCTAGATGTCCCTTTTTATTCGCTTAGTGGTGCGGTTGCTGATCCCAACCATGGGGTGATCTTACTCGGGATTATCCAGTAATAGGTAGTCCCGATCTTGTGTTGCAGGGGATTGGGAGTAATCCTCGGTACGGTAATCTAGGCTACGTACTGTGACAGGTGGTACCCTAGTGCCTAGTCATCAGTTGGAAATCCATTCTCCCTACAAGTCTTTTACGAGTTTTGTTTGTATTACCCACTTTGTGGCTAGTAGCTGGAATTTAATGAATGTAAGAATTTCGGCTATTTTTGAAAGTATTTGTATATAGACCCTATTATAATATCAGAGGATTTTGATAAGAAATGTTTTAGCTATCGTAAGGTAAAAACTCGACATGTTTATTTGTGTCGTGGTCTTACGAGATGCTTTTGTTTTCAAAAGGATTTTTGAAACTTTAATAATCAATTTGGGTGTATTTTTATCAGCTGGTATTCCAGACTGACTCGGGTGCTATTTTATTATAATGCTCGGGTAAGACCGAGTATTATATGTTCAGGAGAGGTTGCTATAGAGTTCAGGAGAGGAGCTGGAGTCCGAGATGTATTATACGTACTTGTTTATATCCGTTGCTGTGGTTGTTGATGTTGTCAGGCTGGTAATTGTTGTTTGTTTGAGATATGCTCTGATGATATATTGTATAAAACAGATATAGTATTCATTTTGTGTAAAGATCTGTTATTGACTATTATATTTTGTTCCGCTGCAATTGTGAGATTCTGATATTGTTTAGTTCCTTCTTATTCTATCGCCTTTCCTTTCCCTTAACAATCAGTCTTTTCTGACACATGATCGTCGGCATAATATACTATGGCATATTTTGTGTCGATGTTTCGAGGGTCGAGAAGGGCGCGTCATCACAATTTTACTCATCCCTACGTCATCACGGCAGCTCTCCAGCAAGAATATCTCCTCGTGGTACCCTAAAAAGGTATATTTAGATATAAATTTTATAAATTGATTTTGTGATTCTATTTTGTTGATGGAAAATTGTAATTAGTAAATGTATAATTAGTTATAGGGTTTGTAAAGAATGGTTAAACTTGCTAAGGAGTTGGTCTAACATCGTGTGCAGTAAACTTATTTTTATTCATTGACATGATTTCTTTTTTCTTCTTAAGTAGAAAATTGTATCCATCCATATTTTGTATCTTAGACATTAGTGATGGATTATTCCTATTGTTATCTTTTGATTCTTAATGTAAGCTAGATTTGGGTCCTTATGAATTTTACAACTTCGCAATTTAATTGGTGCATCATTGATCTTTTTTCTTACTTACATTGTAGGAAGAATTAGATAATTATAAGGGTTTCAAGTGACCACTCACTTATTTGTTTATTTTTAAAATCAATATTGTTGTAATAGCAATTTACAACTCCTCAATTATTATTTTTATCTAATATGAAAACAACTGCATAATTTGGTTTTCTATTCTGATCAATATATAATTTCCCTAATCATTTCAATTTGATGCTACATCTTATAGATTAAGGCATGTTTTGAAATAGGTAGTTAGATTTATTTTTATATCCAGGGATTGATTTGTTCATTTTTCTCGTTAATTTTTTTAATCTAGTCTTTGTTTTGTGAGCATTAAATTCGGAAATTTTTGCATTATTTGTAATGAGTAGATAGCTAATTTAAGTGAGTAGTGTTTAAATTAAATTTGCTACTAAGGGCATCTTCATTTCCTCCTACTAATACAATTTCTAAACCATTGCAGTTGCTTAGTTATTAGTTAACACAACAATACAAGACTTTCATGTAAAAGTTATAAAAAACAAATAGTTATACAATAAGTTGCTTGGTATTTTACAGCCAGTTATGTAGGCCTGAGATTGCCCATAGTTTATCTAAAGTTTAATTTAATTATAACAATACACTTCTATATGCACTGGCTTCATACAATGCTTAACTCAATATGCATTGGTTTCATTTAATTTGATATTTTATTCATATTAACCTTATCCTTTCATATCGAAGTAAAGAGACTTCATATGGGTTTTCTTTATGGCTAAAGTATTATTCAGCTCTAAATATCTTCTTATCCATTCTTAGTTCATTCATCAACACCTATTGGATTAATGAAACCCACAACAAGTGAGACATTATATAATAGAAAATAAAATTCCAATAAGAAATGGTAATATGTATTGCCATTGGATAAGTGTTATTTTCAAAAAATAACAAAAAATTGTATGAAATCCTACTCCTACATAAATCATTATTTTTCTTCATTTTTCAACTCAGTCCATTCCTAACATGTGGAACACCCCACACCCTTAATACACCCAAAAGGACACATTAAAAGGCATGGGGACATTGTAGGTATAACTGAAACTAACAGAGACAAGATTCACAAGACAAGAATAGATAAAAACAGCAAAGACTAAAATAATAATAACTTATTTAAAGTAAAACTTCATAATTGCTTCATAAATAAGTCAAATGCCTAATATAACATCCATACCTCAAAACACATCATGTCTTATGAAATAAAAACTCATGGTCTCAAAATCAGAATACATAATATTCCTCATAATAAGCCAGTACATAGAAAGAATAAAAACAGAAAATAAAAAAAATACATAGTAGAAATCTCCTCCAAGAAAAAATCAAAGCAATAGCAATATACCAACTTCTCCCTTGATTTCCTATGGAGGAAAAGGGGGGAAATAGTGGAGTGGGTCAGATTAAAAGTCACGAGAATGATAGTAATTACTGGAGTCTTTAAGCAAGATAAAAGTAATAGACTCTACGACAGTTTTAGCATAAATAAGGAAAAAAGGAAATAGGAAAGAAATAAATTGGAAATAAGTACGATTAAAAATTGCTCAATTTATAAGATAGTTTAACTTTGATTGTTTGCACTTGTCCTTGATTGCTGCATTGATTAAGCCGAATCCCTAATCCTATAATTAGGCTGTAACCCTAATTCTACCCTTTTGATCGTTAATCTATAGTACCTTTCTATGGACTAGACACTATATAACTCCCTACACAGAATGCTAATGGTAGCAATAAAAGATATACAAAGCACCCATTGTGGACTAGGCGACATATATAGCTCCCTGCACAAAAGGCATTAATTTACTGTGGACTAGATGCTATATAATTCCCTACATAGAATGTTACTGTGGGCTAGATGACATATATAGCTCCCTACACATAAGGCATTAATTTACTAGTGGACTAGATGTTATATAACTCCCTACACAAAATGTAACTATAGACTAGACGACATATATAGCTCCCTACACAGAAGGCATAGATTTACTATGGACTAGATGCTATGTAACTCCTTATACAGAAAGTTACTATGGACAAGATGACATATATAGTTCCTTACATAGAAGGCATTAATTTACTATGGACTAGATGCTATATAACTCCCTACACATAATGTTATTATGGACTAGACGACATATGTAGGCTCCATACACAGAATTCTGCTCTTCATCCAAACAATATTTTATAGCGCCCCTTGTCCAAATCCCCCGTGATTTGAAAATCTACTTATTGACCAATTACTACCACTATTAGCATAAGTGTGCCTCCTCCCCATCTCACTTTAGGGTTATGTGAAACATCGTGTCGATAAAAATATATAGGAGAATGCTATTTGGTACAGGTCCTGATTACACTTTCGCTTATTAACTTAGATAAATTATTTAAATAAGCTTCTATTATCATCTCTACTTTATACGCTTATTAGTTTATCCCAAGTCTTAAAATAAGCCTAATTCTATTCTTTTTCTTATTATAACTTATGTTTAATCATGCTTATTACTTAACCCAAGGTCTAAGTGTGTAATAAGCTTCTTTCATCTTTTACTCTTTTTAGTTATAATTCTAAGTTATAACCAAGCAATTAATTAGTCCAATTCTAATCATAATTAGGTATAATTTCAGTCCAATCCCATTTATATTACAGTCCAATTCCATTATTTATTACATCCTTTATGATTTATATTTTATTTTCTTCATTCAATATTCTCACTTATATAATCCATATTTGTGTTTTAATTTATTCTAATTCATACGTGAAGAAAAGGAGGAAGAAGAGAATAAATGCTTGCATAAAATACAAAAAGTAGAGAAAGATGTAAATAAGAAACAAATAACAGTAAATAAACTTAAATACTGTAAATAAACTGTAAATAAAAAACCGTGCTTAACAGAAATTATAATTAATTGAAAAAGAATAAGTAAAAAGGAAAAACTAGAAAATAGATCTAAAACTGATAAAAAGGATATTCCAAAATCGTGGTAAAACTGCAACTATTGGAAACCATATTATTTTAAGTTACTTAAAGAAACCTTAAAATAATTACTTTTGCTCACCTCCGGTTCTAATCTCTTCCTTTTGTCTTTCCGGATCCACATGGAGTTGTAAAATAATTTAATTTATAATGATTTTCTCCTTGAAAAAATTATTCCATTTAGGGTCCTTCCTAAAAAGGTGAACCAAAGTGGAGAAAACCTAGAATGAGAAAAAGTGTTAGGTCTAGGGGTCTATTTATAGGTGTAGAAGTGAATCACGAACCGTTGGATTTGGAGATTGAAGAGGATGCAACCATGTCATGGGCTGAATATGAGCCATCAAATGCAACAATGGAGGGACTAGATTGGTTTGAAGAATGCAAAACACATCATAGTCGGTTAAAAAAATCATGGCATTATTCAAACGAACGAACGATTGTTCGTTCGCCCATAAAACAGCAGGCTAGTCGACTTGGTGGTCGACCGCCTGGAGCGTAGGTCGACCGGCCGGTCGACCTGCCATATATATATATATATATATATATATATATATATATATATCCCTTATATATATCCCCTTCTTTTATTTCTACTTATTTTTTTAATTCCTATCTTGTTCATATTAGCCCGGTTTCTGACGTTCTATATATGAAAATTGACCTGAAAATTACCACAGACATAATGGTGCAACTCTCATGGTTCAATTCTGATGATTTCACAAAGTTATTATATTATTTAATTAATTAACAGATTAATTATTATGGGTTACATCTTGGTTTATTACATTCTCCCCCCAAAGGATTTCGTCCCCAAAATCTCTAAGGATAAAAGAATGACAAAATGTTTTCATCCAAGTTCCACAACCAATTACTCAATCGTCAACCATTCATCCATTGTCCTTAAATTTTTCTAATGAAATTTATGATACTTATGAATTAGTGTATTGTATATTTTCCTAACTAATGCAAAAGATTAGGCAGTCCGCTGATTCAGTTGACCTCCTTTTATGCAATCATGCCCATGCCAGGTATCCAAATGAATGCAAAAATTTCCTAATGATAACCGATAGTTCTATATGCATGCTACAACCATCATCTAAGTGCAACAATCATGTGATAAAAATCCATTTATGGCAACCAAGGAAACAAAGTAAAAATGCGCACACATCCATATGCATATGCTCTAGTGTCTTAGTTAGGCCGATAAAGAATAATAATGCCTAGTGTACCTATATCCGTCCATTAGCATCCACTACCAAACACTTGCGATCACTAGCATACATCATTCATGACATGTTCTATTAACATGTTTGCATCAAATCCTACCATCCATAGGTTAAATCCTAAGTTCTAACCTCCCAAAGGATAATAAAGGAAAGAACCTATTCAAAACTAAAAATGGAAAAGGAAATTCTAAAACTTATTATCAAAGAGACATGGATACGAGATATGATTTTCTCCTAATCAAATTAGTCTTCTTCGAAATCTCTCTAACCATGTCAGAACCAAGAAGAAACCTTTCCATAGACTCTAACCAACATGAAGACGTTTTACACGACCTTCCAAAAAGAGCTTCAGAAGGTGTCACTCCAACGCTAGCTTGAAAACTACTACAATTTGAATTTCACTAAAGAAAGATGCTTTTCCCATGTTCTTCCAAAATCAAGAATACTCATTCTCAACCATGTTTGTCTTACTATCCAACTATTTTCATTTTACTATTCTTCGTCAATCAATATTCCTAGGTTCTTACTACCTATACACTTTACGGAAACTTCTATTTTTACTTCTAAAAGTAATTACCGCTATCTCCTTACACCTTTTCCATTACTACTAGGAAATTATTCTTATCTACTCCACATTTAAAAGTTTGGTTTGGTATTTATCACCTTGTTTTAAAAACTAAGGTTTCTAAAATTTTAAAACATCAAATCTCGAATTCTTTGTCTTTAAAAGTGTTTTTTTTTTGTTTCTATTAATTTCAAAAATACTTGGTCACTTAATATCATTTTCCAAACCTAGAGGGAAAAACTTCCAAATTTTTATGTCTAAAACTTATATCTCTCTTTCTTTTAAAGACTTTTACAGTTTTCTATAAAAATTTAAATTTTCGAATTTTACTTTTATTAAGTTTTTCATTTCAAAATCTTATTTACTTTTTCAACAAACCATTTTCCTTTAAAATATCTTTAAAATATCCTTTATATGTTTTCAAAACTGCTTCTTATTACACCTAATAGTCTTATATCTTAATGTATTGAAACTACTTTCTCTTATAAGAAGTTATTAATGCTAAAATCTTCTATGAACCTGTTAAAAGAGGACTTCATGTTTTTGTGAAGTTATAAGGAATTTATTTTGTATTTCTGAAATAGGCTATACAAAATATGGTGCTTCTCATATCTTGTACATCTCTTTCATGTATTCCTTGTGACTTACACGAAACATTTTTATCGGTTTCATCGAGAATTGTACCATTATTCTTTTCATTCCAATAGATCAAAATATATTTAATTTATATTCTTCCATGATAAATATTTTCTAATATCTAACTTACACATTTTCTTTTTAGAAAAACTCATCATCAAAACTGTTTTAATGTATCCATAACCAGAAAACATTTTCTTATAATTATTTAAATAATAAGTATATTCATAAATCAATTTAATATATAATCTTAGAAATTATCTTTAAAAATACATTTTTATTTGGGTTTAAAACAGATGTTGCATAAAACACCGTTACTACAACCCAAAATTAATAGTGTATGAATTCAATAAATACTAATAAATTTCATATACTATATAAAAACATTTCTCTTAGGAGTTACTTACTATAACAATAGGGTTAAAGTCTTTGCTCTTTTATTTTTCACGAAAACATCTATTACAACAATAAATGTTGTAACATATGTTTTATTTTATTCTAATAATTTCATTTTATTGGGTTATGTATAAAGTGGATTTTCCGACTTACTATCCTCGTAATATTTCTTCTAGACCAAAGGCTTTTACTTCAATTTCTCTTATATACTCATATTTCTTCTAAACTAAAGGCTTTTACTCCAATTTCTCTTATATACTCATATTTATTCTAAGGCATTACCATCAAATCCACTTGTCCGAGACAATTATAATGGCTTCAATTATCAACACATGGGCTTTCTTATCTACTGAATTTTATTGCACGTCTCTAACCTTAGCCTATCTTTCTTTGGGTTTTCAAAATCTGAATCCTAAGTGTACAAAATCATTCCTACCATGTGTAGACCTTCTTTGTGCCCCAAAAACACACTTCCTTATGCCTAAAGTGTCACTTCAAGAGTTTTATCTTCAACTGTATGAAGAACCTCCTTACGATGATAAGATGCTCCTCCATACTTCTTGGAAAACACCAAAATGTTGTCCACAAATACCACCATGAACTTACTTAGGACATCTCTAAAAAACGGATCATCAAATCTACAAAATAGGTTAGGGAATTTGTTATTCCAAAAGGCATAACCAACCACTCAAAGAGTCCGTTAGGTGTCCTAAATGCGGTCTTATTAATGCTGTCATCAACGACCCTAAGCTGATGAATTCCAGTGGCAAAATCAAACTGGGAGAATATCGAAGAGCTAACTAACTCGTCAAAAGATCATTTCTTCTTTGGGAGCCTACTTAACTCTCTATAGCCCTTACAAAGTCAAAGGGAACCATCCGCCTTAGTGGCGAAGTCGACTGGCGCTCTCCACTTCGATATGTTTCTTCTTATGAATCCCTTCTCCAAAAGCTCACGGATCTGCTTGCTCAATTCTTTACTCTCCCTTGGTGCCATATGGCTCACAGGTAACTTTATTGACTTAGCATTCTCGATCAAATAAATCCTAAAGTTAATCCTTCTCTTGGGTGGAAGTCCTCTAACCTCCTTAAAGACATCTGCAAAATCTCTGACGATAGGAACTGAATGCAACTCTGATGAAGATGAATCGAGGGAATAGAGAAAACTCAACATGACTGGCCCTTGTGGGTTGCAAGATACCTCAAGAGTCTTACCATTGCAAGTCTCTAATCTAACGACTCTCCTCTTGCAGTCTAATATAGCTCCATATGTGGATAGCCAATCCATTCCCAAAATCATCCATACCTTGAAAATCCAATATATAGGCGTCGCAGTCAAATTGTACGCTTAGGATAAAAATTTTCAAACCCCTACAAATCATAGTTAAGTGTGTCGATCCTCCTATGGGGTTTAAAAAAACAATGGGGTCTACTAAAGAAATGTCTAAGTGTAAATAATCTACGAAAGAGCTAGAGATAAGAAGGATATGATGCTCGAAAATCGAATAGAGTCCAAATACGAAAAAAATTAGAAATAGAAATCAAACTTTCCTACCTTGATTTGATCTACTACTGGAAGGTGCCATATCCAAAGTCTGAGTCTGTGCAGCATGTGCACTTGCCGCCTACCCCACTTTTTGAGGACATACTTTACTGAGGTGACCAAGTTGTCCATAATTGAAACACCTTCTCTCCATTCCTGCCTTCTTACAGTCTTTTGCGTAATGACCATTCATTCTACAGCGCATACACTTCCCACTTTTCTTGATTCACTTCTGAGATCCCTTTTCTTTCCTCTTATCTTTCTTGTCCTTCCACCGCTATTTCTTAGAGCTTGTAGGAACCTCCTTAAGTTCTCCTTTCATTTTCCAATAAGTAAGTTGAATTCATTATCGATCCTCTAAGCCTAACAGCCTAAACTTTCGCTCCATATCTTCCAACCTAGCTTGTGTCTCCTTGAAATCCTTCATGCCAGAAAACATTCTGCCCCCTACGCTAGTGAATTCCTTGCATAACTTAGAAAAATCGGCTGGTGTAGGTGGGTTAAAGGGATTTCAACCTTCAAGTGTTGTATTGGGCGCTTGCCCTTCCACCTCTGGTACCGTAGCAATACAGAACCAGTCGGTCATACTATGCAAAGAAAAGGAAACTTAGGCTCGAAAGAATTGAAAGAAGGTTGAGCTGGACTTTGTGGAGGTTTTATAAAAACTCTTTTATACTCAAAAACTATCTCTATGAGTTCTTTTCTGAAAAATACTTTTAAAATAAGTTATTTTGGAAAATACTTTACTTTTAAAATAAATTTTTTAAGAATCCTATAACCTTGGGCTCTGATACCAAGTGAAACACCCCACACCCCTTAATATACCAAAAGGACACATTAAAAGGCGTGGTGCGGTGTAGGTATAATTGAAACAAACAGAGACTAAGATTCGCAAGACAAGAATAGGTAAAAACAGTGGAAACTAAAATAATAATAACTTATTTAAAGTAAAACTCCATAATTGCTTCATACATATGTCAAGTACCAAATACAACATCCATACGTCGAAATCCATCATGTCTTATGAAATAAAAACTCATAATCTCAAAATCAGAATAAATAATCTCCCTCGTAATAAGCCAGTACATTGAAAGACAAAAGCTGAAAATAAAAGAAATGCATAGTAAAAATCTCCTCTAAGAAAACTCCAAGCAACAAAAATATACTGACTTCTCCCTTGATTTCTTATGGGGGAAAAGGGGAAAATAGAGGAGTGGGTCAGACTAAAAGTCAGGTGAATGATAGTAATTACTAGAGTCTTTAAGCAGGATAAAAGTAATAGACTCTACAACAGTTCTAGCATAAATAAGAAAAAAAAGGAAACAGGAAAGAAATAAACTTGAAATAAGTACTGTGACGCCCCACCTCTATACTCACGCTAGCCAAGGACACTACAGAGTAATGCCATCGACTAGCATGAAGAATGAGGCTGTTGAGGAGCGACCATCTGTGTAATTGCTTTGTGCAAGCGCCGATATGTCAGATAGTATAACAAGCATAAGAGGAAATCCGACATACCGATACAAGCTCAAAGGTACTACATGGTGACTATAATATCTTCGGAAACAAATATAGAAATAAGCATAACACAAATCAGTCACAGATATCCATATCACAAAGGCGGAAACAGATATGAATATAACACATAGAAGTGTGCATCAGAGTAGTGGTCAAACAAGATCCACAATATCACAAAAGAATAGATTCAAGTGCTACACAAAAGAATATGTATACATCAAGGAGTCTCTATCTCGAATGTATATCAACAAAAACTACCAATCTAATTTAGTTAGACAAAAGTCAGATGATGGCCCCAAATAAGGAGTCAAGCAGAAGCATCTTTAACATCTCGGTCTGATCCGAGTATTATTTAATAAGAAAATGATAAACGGATCAGTCTAGCTATAAATATCAGATAAGAAGAGACAAAATAAGATATATGACAAAAACATATGATAATACTAATGCCATACTGTGATAGGCATACGTTTAATTACAACAAAAATCATACAATATCACAAGAATCTTCTCAAAGATAAAAAAAGAATATCATATTCTTTATTTTTTTTATTCACCAAGTCACAAATATTGGCAAACATCTCAATGCCGATCGTAAAGGTTGTTGAAACACAAATTCACCAATGCACAAATATTGATAAAACACATCAATGTAAATCACCAAAATTGGTGAGACAAAAATTCTAGAAATCATCAATTAGAAATCCAGAAATCACGAAAGGTGAAGGCCTATCACAAAACGGGAGCATGAAAACTCACCAACACGTGTAACAAAACAGGACCTTATTCCATGGTTGCTAACCATTAATTTTGAGCCGAGGCTCCACAACTGGCCCGAAGATCTTGGGTCGCTACCCCACCAATTTTGAGCCGAAGCTCCACAAAAACGGGGTTTAGTCTTCCTCGCAGACAAAGAGACATCGTACATTGCTAGTCTAAATTACAAAATGATCATCATCGATCATCAAGAAGTTTCAATTACACTAAGCTAGTAAATAAATGAGTTTAGCTTCATGCCCCATAACCACTAGCTTAACTTAAATATATACAAACAAATTGTAGATCTCCACTCGAAAGTTGTCGCAAGAGCTTCAATCGAACAAGCCTAAGAATTAACCAACAAAGTAAACGCAAGCGTTTCATACCACTTGTTTTTCTTAGTCGTTTAATTGGATTTCTCGAACGAATGAGGTAAAGGTTTGTATATACTAATAGGTTGGAAAATGGTTTTATAAACGAGCTTTGTATTAAAAATAGGATTGAAATCGTTTTGATGAAAGAGTTTTGATATTTACTACTATTATAAAAACCTTTGTATTTTAAAGTGACAAATCACAAAATTGATTGTAAAAACAATCAATCACCAAAAATTCAAATATGAAGACGTGAATCAAATTCAAAGAAATCGATACCAAATCCATCAAAATGGTTATTCCAAAAAATCCCGAAAAAGAAGTCATCAAAGTCGACAGAAGTGATAATGACTAATCGAATCGACAAAAATCGATTATCATTGGAAATTAGTCAAAAATAAAGTAAATAGGCAAAACTAGTTATTTCTAGACGTCTGAGGGTTTGATCCAGACGTCTGGATTTGGTCTTTGGAAATATTTCAGAGAACCATCCAGACGTCTGAAATCTCAAATCAGACGTCTGACCTCCTTTCAGATGTTTGAAATGACAATTCAGACATTTGAAATTAGTCACTGCCCTTTTTATTTTTCTGCCATGTATAATTTTCTCCAAGAGGCAAAACCAGACGTTTGGCATTGGTATCCAGACGTCTGAACACCTGGTAAAGGCAATAATTTTCCTAGGCCATGATGGCCAAAACGATTTCGGGAGCGATCGAGCAAGCAACGGCGACTAAGGATTTACGCCAAGCGACAACCCGGCCTTATAGGCTCTTCGATACACCCCAAACCACATATTCAAACATCCTTAGTAGGATTTTCATAAAATTGGACTTCAAATCTAAAAATTAGTAAATCACCATATCAATTCAAATCAAAATCAAATGATCATGGAGAGATGTTAGGAATTCATACCCAACCATAAAGATAGATATAGACATAGATGTGAGATAAAAATCTCACCTTTTACTCAAAAACAAATGAAGGAGAAACTTGAAAACAAAGGAAGATCAACTACTCTTCAATCTCAACTCTAAAAGCTCCAATCTAAGGTCATAAGCAATTATTTCCTAAATTAGGTTATAGGAAATTTCTAAAATTGGTGAGAGATTGAGAAGGAGAAGAAGAAGAGGATGCTTGCCAAAGCTTCTCTTGAATTTTGGAGCTAGAACTTGAATTTGCAAATGAAGCTAAGGCTTAGGAATTTCCATTTCCAATCTCTTCCCCCATTTTTCTAAAGCTTGAAGTGTTAGGAATTATCATGAAGGAATGAAGAGGAGTGGACTGGAGTTGGGTTGATAAGTTGGGGTTTAGTGGGGTAAAACCCAAACCCAAAGCCCTAAGTTAAAAGATCGAAATTCTAGCTAACTCCAAACATATCAATGTTTATACTTAAAAAGGTCGCAAATGCAATTCTAGACTCAATGAAAGTTGTCTCGAGTTCTAATTCAATTGTTTACAAAAAGTAGCATTTCGGACAAAAATCCGACTAACGATGCTATATTTAAATATACAATCGTAAAATATGCGGGTTGTTACAAGTATGATTAAATATTGCTCAATTTAAAAGATATGTTAACTGTGATTATTTGCACTTGTCCTTGATTGCCGCTTTGATTAGGCTGAGTCTCTAATCCTCTAATTAGGTTGTAACCCTAATTCTACCCTTTTGATCAGCCTTCTACTCTAAAGTACCTTTCTGCGGACTAGACGCTATATAACTCCCTACCGAGAATGCCAATCGTAACTACGAAAGATACACAAAGCACCCACTGTGGACAAGACGACATATATAGCTCCCTATACAAAAGGCATTAATTTACTGCTGACTAGATGCTATATAACTCCCTACACAGAATGTTACTATGGACTAGACAACATATATAGCTCCCTACACAGACGGCATTAGTTTACTGTGGATTAGTTGCTATCTAACTCCCTACATAGAATGTCACTATGGATTAGACGACATATATAGCTCCTTACACAGAAGGCGTTAATTTACTGTGGACTAGATGCTATATAACTTCATAGACAGAATGTTACTATAGACTAGATGACATATATAGCTCCCTACACTGAAGACATTTACTTACTGTGGGCAAAATGCTATATAACTCCCTACATAAAATGTTACTATGGACTAGACGACATATATAGTTCCCTACACAGAATTCTACCCTTCATCCAAACAATATTTAATAGTGCCCCTTGCCCATATCCCTCATGATTTGAACATCTACTAATTGACCAATTAATACCACCATTAGCATAAGTGTGCCCTCCATCCTACTTCAGGGTTATGTGAAACCCCGTGTCTAAAAAAAAGGAGAATATTATTTGGTACAGGTCCTACTTACACTTTTTCTTATTAACTTTTATTTAAATAAGTTTTTATTATCCTCTCTGCTTTCTACACTTATTAATTTATCATAAGTCTTAGAATAAGCCTCATTCTATTCTTCTTCTTATTATAACCTACGTTATAATCATGCTTATTACTTAACCCAAGGTCTAAGTGTGAAATAAGCTTCTTTCATCTTTTACTCTTTTTAGTTATATTTTTAAGTTATAACTAAGCTAACTAATCAGTCCAATTCTGATTATAATTAGGTATAATTTCAGTCCAATTCCATTTATATTACAGTCCAATTCCATTATTTATTACAGCCTTTATAATTTACATCTTATTTTCTTCATTCAATATTCTCACTTATATAATCCGTATCCGCGTTTGGATTTATTTTAATTCATACGTGAAGAAAATGATGAAGAAGTGAATACACGCTTGTATAAAATCCAAAATGTAGAAGAAGATGTAAATAAGAAATAAATAACAGTAAATAAACTTAAATAATGTAAATAAACGATAAATATAAAACTATGCTTAACAAAAATTATAGTTAACTGAAAAAGAATAACTAAAAAGGAATAGACTGGGAAATAGATCTAAAACTGATAAAAATGCTATTCCAAAATCGTAGTAAAACTATAACTATTGGAAACCATATTGCTTTAAATTACTTAAACAAACCTTAAAATAGTTACAACCACTCACCTCTGGTCCTAAGCTCTTCCTTTGGTCTTCCCGGATCCACTTGGAGTTGTAAAACAATTTAATTTACAAAAAAATTCTCATTAGAAAAATTACCACGTTTATGGTCCTTCCTAGAAAGTTGAACCCAATTGGAGAAAACCTAGAGTGAGAAAAGGTGTTAGGTCTAGGGGTCTATTTATAGGTGTAGAAGTAGATCTCGGACCGTTGGATTTGGAGATTGAATAGGATGCAACCATGTCATAGGCTGAATAGGAGCCATCGGATGCAAGAATGCAGGGATATTATGGGTTTGAAGAATGCAAAACACGACATAGTCGGTTAAAAAAAATCATGCCATTATTCGAACGAACGATTGTTCGTTCACCCACAAAACAGCTTGCGGGTCGATTGGGCGGTCGACCACCTGGTGCCTAGGTCGACCGACCGATCGACTAGCCTTATATGTGTGTGTGTGTGTGTGTGTGTGTGTGTGTGTGTGTGTGTGTATCTTCTTCTTTTATTTCTGCTTATTTTGTTTAATTTCTATCTTGTTCATATTAGCTCGGTTTCTGACGTTCTATATATGAAAATTGACCAGAAAATTACCACGAACACAATGTTGTAACTCTCATGGCTCAATTCTAATGTTTTCACAAAATTATTTTACTAGTAAATTAATTAACAGAATAATTATTAGAGGTTACACTTTGGGTTGTTAGAACATGTATAAACTGATTCTTTGTCCCGTTAAGCAAAATAAGAGCAGATATACTAACTATCTAACTCATGGGTGCTATAATAAGAAATGAATTTCTCGGTATTAATGAAAGATTCTACTTAAACACTGCCAATATACTAACTATTAAATAATAATAATAAACATTTATAGTGGTGGTATTTAAACATTGAGAAAAATAAAAAAACGACTAATTAAATTTGCAATATGCAGTAGCGGAGAAAAAAGAAAAAAAAAGTGTGATGCAAACAAGGCAGCAGTAGACTGCTTGCTATGCAGCGGCACTTTGTATATAAAGTTTATAATTTTGTTGAGCTGCACCCTTAACTGTGTGTTGTACTTGTTTTTTGGCTTTTCATTTTTCTGTTGAGCTTGTTGTAGCTGCATATTTAGTTGGGGTTAATTCTATTTGCTTTAACTTCAATGTTATATGACTTGTTACATTCTTAGATGTAATAAGTTTAAATATTACATACCTCGATGCAATATTTCATACCTAATTGTAATAACTTCAACGTATGTAGTTCTTTGTTTGATTATAACAAATAACTAATTTCTACGTCAAAGTTGGAAAAATTATTTGCCTTTATATATCGATGAAGGGAAAAAATTGGGTTTTTTAAAATAGGTGATAATATAATGCTTAACTTAATATGTATTCTTAGAATTAAAACATGTAATTTAATATTAAACTCAATGTATTTTATGTTTTTAGTTTTTGTCCTAGAACAAGTATAAAGTATCGACAAGGAGCATTGAACTTCATGCATGCTGCAAAGAGGAATGTAAGAAACGTAGAATAAATTTTATGCCCCTGCAAATATAGTCGGAGTCTTAGTCGTCATGATGATCATATCATCGTTGAACATTTAATTATGAAAAGGATGAATCCTTGATACATGAGCTTTATATGGTATAACCATAAAGAAGAGATAAATGTAGAGAAGAAAACAAAGTCATTTGAATATGTTATTTATTTAAGATGATTAACTATGATGATGAAGATTTTTTGAATCATGATTTTTCTGATAATGATAAAGATAATGTTGATTCTCAAAGAAAAGAGGATGAGTTACTTAAGTACCTGGAAGATGTAGAAATTCTATTGTATCCTAGTTGTATAGATCACACAAAAATATCTACTATCACCATCTTGTATAATCTTAAATGTGACTCTGGCTTGTCCGATAATGGGTTTATAAGCTTTTAATTGTGCAACATTTATTTTTACTGAAGGATAACGTGCTTTCCAAAACATTATATGAGGTAAAAGAACTAAAAGCATTCGACATGGGTTTTGAAAAGATATATGCTTGTGAGATTAACTGCTTCCTTTTTAGAAAAGAATCAAAGATTTAGATATTTGTCCAAAATATGGTTCTTAGAGATGGAAGAAAAATCAAGATATTAAAGAGATTATACACGGTTTTCTATTTAAAGAGTTGTGATACTTTCAATAGTTTTGAGATTTAAAAGAATGTATAGATCTCAAAAGATGACAGAAGATTCAAGATGGAATTTTAATAATAGAAACAATGATGAAAAAATGTGTATCCCATGGATTCTAAGACATGGAAAATAGTGGATGAAAAGTGGAAATCTTTTTCGCTCGATCAGCGCAATCTTAGATTTGGTCTTATTACAGATGAATTTAATCCATTTTCCATGTTGAGTTTGAAATATAGTTGTTGGTCGGTAATGCTTGTGACATTACAATCTCTTCCCTATGTCGTATATGAAAAAGGAAAATGTTATGTTAGCTTTACTTATTCCAGACTCAAAGCAAGCCAAAAATGATATTGACGTATATTTAGCATTGTTATGCGGCATTTTGACCCGGCTATATCCAAATCGATTGAACAAGTTAGACTCAACTATCATTAAGGCCAATAATTCCATAGCAATGGGTGTAGGGTCTAGAAATCGAGTATGGATGATAATATAAAGTCACGATCGATCAAACAAAATTAAGAGATATGCTACACAGTGCGTTCTAAGTATGGAATATAATCTTATCTAGAAAAGGGTTCGCTATGATCCCTCTTTTCCAAAGGGATTGGATAACTTTAGCTAAACAAGTGCAACTCGATGAAAAACAATTGATATCCCAAAATCTAGAAGTTCGATACACATGAAACTTTGGGAAGGACCTCCCGGTTGTCTATGTTCCACCAAGGCGACTAGCAGGCATAGCCGGTCTAAGAATAGTTTGGATCGGTCCCGCTCATTACACTCGCCTGGCTTCCGCCCGAAGGGACCCTAAGGGGTCCACCCTAGGGATTGCACCCTAAGAGTAGCAAGCGAGAGGGATCGTCCCTCTTCCCTCTAAAGGGATCGACAAGAATCAGGTTATACGACAGGTTGCAACAAAGATTGATTGATAACTTATGTTCTACTAATCTAATTAGCTTGAAACTTAGAGGCTAATCATAATATAACATGGAGAAGCTCCCATTGGGATCGCACCCCGAAACTCGTACAAAATAGGGATCGTCCTCGATCCCCATTTCTTAGGATTTGGGCCAAGCGATCAGTGACGACCCGCCTTACATTCCACAGAAAGACGTATCATCACAAAGAAAAGGAATAGGTAGAAATAGAATAGATAGAAAGAAAGAAAACAACAACATCAAAATCTCACAGCGGAAATGGAAAAAAGTATAATATCACAAAACTATTACATAGTCTATATACATCATAGTTGTAACGACCCGCAAATCCGTACCCCTTGAGTCAACACTATTCTACATCAATCAACTCAAGTTGAACAGAAATACGAACCACTAGGGTTAAAGAAGAAGAGGTGGAAGAAGAGGTAGAAGAAGAAAATAGAAAACAACATCAGAATCTAACCATCGCAGCAGAATAAAATATAATAGATAATCACAGATCTTTACACCAAAAACAAATACTATATCTGTTTATACATACATCATCAGAGTACATCATCAAAGTTCCACATCAATAACATACAATTGGATACACAGCGGAATAATTATCAAGTACGAAAGTACGTATCGCCATCCAGCTCGTTTCCTGAGCTCTACAGCATCATATCATGTATCCTATAATACTCGGTCTGACCCGAGCATTACAGTTAAATAACACCCGAGTCGGTTTGGATATACCAGCATGAGAAATCACACTCAAATTGATTATGAAAGTTTCAAAATTCCCTTGAAAACAAAATCATCTCGTAAGACCACGCCACAAGTAAACATGTCGGGTTTTTACCTTACGATAGCTAAAACACTTTTTATTAAAATCCTCTGATATTATAATAGGCTCTATATGTAAATACTTATTAAAATAGCCGAAATTGTTACATCCATTAAATTCCAGCTACTAGCCGCAAGGTGGGTAATACAAACAAAACTCGTAAAAGGCGCGTAGGGAGAATGGATTTCCAACTAATGACTAGACACTAGGGTACCACCTGTCACAGTACGTGGCCTAAATCACAGTACCGAGGATCATTCCCGACCCTCTGCAACACAAGAACCGGACTATCCCTTACTGGATAATCCCGAGTAAGATCACCCCACGGTTGGGATCAGCAACCGCACCACTAAGTCGAAATAAAAGGAACATCTAGACAGGGATGACCTTACCCGAAAATAGGTGGTGCCCACCAAGCCTTGCTGCATAACCCCTGATTTTCAGTCATTCCCGGTTGAGGAGGCTTGAGGCTAAGCATTACCTTTTAGAACGTATCCCTTAGAATGCCCATCGTCCACCAGACAATGTTCCAAAAGCATTCATCCATACAAGTCCGTCCGGGTTCAAACAGAACCGAAGGCACTATTCCTACTACATCCATTTTGGAAACATCCTCAGAATTAGTAGCGACTAGCCCTTGCACTTCACTGCTCCATCTTCGACTCCGAACTCGTTTTCCACGAAATCATACAAACCAGATCGAAGTAGTTTTCGAGAAATAAATCCTGATCCCGGTCTCTTCGAAATGATCAGCACATTGGTCAATATTGATAGTCGGTGATTTAACTATCAATTAATATTCACAAACAACCATCAACCAATAAATAATTTCCTAAATTATTTTTTATTCTCAAAATATCTTTGCAAGATATATTTCCACTTTCAACCCTTTTGAAAACAGTTTCAAACCATCTTCCTTCCTCAGAATAAATTTCCAAGTATTTCTATTTCCACTGAAATCACCAAGCATAAAACTTTAGATTTTTACAATAATTTAAAAGCACTTTATTGTAAAATATGCTTTAACATTTAAATTTATAAAAACTACTTTAATACTTAATTAAAGATAATACTTAGGATTATTTAAAATAAGGTTATTTCATAAAATATAAAACTAGTTTTTCTACTTTAAAACAAAATACTAAGTCACCTTTAAATAATTACTACGATAATAGATTTGAAAAATACTTACTTTATAAACGTTTAGAAATAATAAAAAAATTTAAGACATACTTTTAAAACAACATTAAAACTTTTATTTTTTATTTAAAAATTTACTTTGAAAACGTACTTGGTTATCCACGGAAATATACTTCTCTTCACATTCTTTAAAAATAAATCACTATTTATTTTTAAACAAATTTACCAATTCCTTTAATAAATTTCCATCGTTAATTTATTCTCCAAGTATCCACTGATATACTCCATTACCTTTATAAACCCAGTTTATAAAATTTCATAGTCACATTCTCTTTTAAATTTCCAATTTCAAACACTTAAATCAATTTCCAAATTGATTACCAATTTACTCCATTTGAAATAAATTCCTTTACTTACTTAATTCATTTCAAAATCCATTTATTGTATATTTTTATTTATTTATTTTTCTTTCATTTTGATTTTAAATCTTTTAACTGAAACATACCAATTTCATATTTCCAAATTTCTTCTTTGTTCTTTCAATAATTTAAATCTTAAATTTAAAATAAATGCTTTATTCTTTTAAATGATAACACTGAAGTTTAAAATTCATTATCTTCCTGTTTATTCAAAACCCCTTTTCATACTCGAAATTTATTTATTAGAATTTTAAAATCACTTTTATTCTTATCCAGTTCATTCCTAAATTTATTCAAATTCTCAATAATTATTTGACTTAAAGATTCACTCTTCTATTTTCCTTTCAAACCCTAATTTTATATATTTTGATAATTCAATGTACCGAAATATATTCAAGCAAACTACAACATTCGGTACTCCAATTATCAAGAATATTAAATATTTATAACACAGGATATTAAACAATCTAAATAATTTTGAGGAATCCAGTTGGATCCCTCCAACCTGTTTCCCTGCATCCATAGATGTTAGCACAATAAAATACCAATTCTGCTTCGAGGTGGAATATCATGGTATATGGGATTAATATAATAACATCCGCTATTATGCGGCACATAGGGTCTCGTCTGCTATAAAATGCGGGAAATCAATCATTCCAAGATGTATTATATACTATAGTATAACACATCCAAAATAATTTTATCATTCAATCAATTATTTAAATTTAACCATTTAAATGTAAATTAAACCAGATGAGTGAGATTAACTCACCTTTGATTTTTGTTTGGCAATCCAATTCCATCTCGATCATTATCCCCAAATTTTGACCTTGAATAAATATTATATGATTTTATTAATATTCGAACCATTTGAATAATTAATTTCCACTTGATAAATTTAATTAACTAATTATTTTGTTTGAACTAAATTCCCCTTTTAAAGATCTTTTGGTCACTAAGACAATTAATAAGCTAGTTTAAAAAAAAATTATAAACTCTTATTCTTTTCAAAACCCTATATATATATATATATATATATATATATATATATTAAAACAGAAATCCCCCTTTTCTTAAAAAAATGTACATATGTTATGAAGTTAAATTGAATTAAAGATACAACATTATACCTAACAACCTACAGAAACACCTCTGCAAGCGGCGTCGAGTCGGCACCCAAGGGTTTCCCCCTCCTCCTCCGCGCATACATTCCCCATCGCGATGCCAAATCTCACGCGCCCTTGATTTGACTGCAGCCGTGACCTCGACGAATCCTACAGCTACTCTATGCCGCAAACCCTAACTCGTACGAGCCCACAACTGTTGAAGAACGTCACGAACAACGCGATTTCCACGAAGTCGAGCCCTCCAACTGCTCGAACACGCGAATCCCTAACTCGGTTCCACTCCTGGCCATGCGCGTGAATGTGCGGTGCCTTCACCACTTGGCCGTGGCTTTGGCCCCAGCTTCAACTAGGGTCGCGATCAATTGAACGAGTTGTTTCAATTTTTTTTGCTTCATCGTTTTTTTTTAACTGGAAAGATGAAAGAATCGGCAGCCATTTCTTCGAAGTCGAACAGAGGGGGAAAAAGATGAAGAGCAATGAAATCTCGAGCATTAAATAGACTTCGATTTTCATTCATTTCATTTTTTTCTGCGTTCGACAATGAAATGATGGGGACAGGATACGATGTCTGCATGTTGATAGATAAAGGGACAGGATAGTCGGCTAAGCTTACCTAGGTGTAGAATAGGGTGGCTGATGGGAAAAGATTTCGGTTAAATGTTAGCTAGTGTACGCGAATATATACATTTAATTAAAATTTCCAGCGCGTTTATATATCGTATGCTCACACAACGACTCCAAATGCTACGAAATTGAAATCTAATAATAATTCAATATTACGAATCCAATGGAAAAGGTTTCGTCGAATTCCGAGACCCGGAAGGCTTTTTTTAAATTCAATTTAAACGATATATTTTTAAAACCGAATAAATCTATGTTAAATTCAATTTTAAAGCTTTTATTATCCTCAGCCCTATCAACATAAATTTTACAAGCCTTCAAATTATTTTTAACTGGCTTAAAACTCCAGATTCAACATTTTACCCAACTTCAAATTATTTATTTCAAAAACTTAATTATCAAATAATAGTGATATTTGACTTCGAGTTAAAAATTAAACTTTTAAATATTTAAAATCAATTAAATATTCTAATTTCAAATGTTCAAAAATTCCGGGTCGTTACATTCCTCCCCCTTAAAAGAATTTCGTCCTCGAAATTACTTGTTTGGAAGAATGATCCGATACCCATTTACTTTTTCAAAACTAACAATCCAACATCCCACCAATTATCTTTTTATAGAAGACCCATTACCCTTCTTACTAACTTCCCAAACTCTCCCATAGTTTTCAAACAATATTATTTTCTCAATCATTCAAATTTCAAGTTAAAACCAAATCTAAAATTATCATAATTTTCTTAAAAAATTTCCAATTCCTTAAATTTTCGAAAAAATTTACCAGCGTCTCCTTTGTGCGGCTAGCTCGGTACAGCTACAAAATGCCTCTATAGGCTCCCAAATTCCAGAAGAAAACAAAAAGCCAAGTGGATAGATCAAAAACCCAATCAAATTTCATACAGAAATTCAAACACATACCTTTTTGTCGAGCAATTCGAATTATCTTCTGAAGTCAAAACCAATTTTCCTTTTCCTTTATAATACTTGCATATCCTACCTAGCAATAATATCCAATCACAACATTCAAAAATATTTTATTCATTTCTTTATAATAGTTCAATATATATTTCGTTCAAGCCCGTATGATGTACATATACCATTCGTACGTAGTATCAAGTCGATCACTCGCTCGATCACACAATTTCACTTCCGAACTAGTATCGTCCACCCGATTTCCTAGTGCGGACTCAGATCTGGCTTCTTAATCAGAAACCGTCATTCTCCTTGCATAGTCATAACTATGATAGAGAATTTCCAGAATCAATTAAAATCCATATCCAGGGTTTTCCCTCGAAAATCGAGTGAAAAATCCAAACTCGGATCGATAAAACTATCTCGAAATTCTGTGCTCGAATCTGGATCAAATTACTATGCGAATAAAAACAATATACGTACATCCTACGTATTTACATCCATTCTCTTTTATTCACATTCATTTTGATTTCTATTCACTTATCCCCAATTATTACTTTTATTAAATCTTCATTCAAATATTAACTTAGAATATTTCTCCATTTCAAAATTACTTAGCATACTTCCAATACCAAACCCACTTAAGAATTTCACCTTTCATTTCTTAAGTTCAATATAAATATTTTATACAGCTCTCAAATTTATTTTCACTATGCCCTTTACAATCCCATTTGGATTCAATTTGCCTTCAAACTTTTCATATTGAATTTTATTCACCTTATCTCATCCCATATTTAATTAACCATTTCATTTTATTAGTTCCACTTACTAATTTATTTAAAATCTCGAATAAAAGTTTATTTGCAAACATTTCTTCCTTTAGTTTCTTCAAACAATTTCTTCGATTTCACCTTACTTTACGTACACAATTTTAAATTAGGCTTCAATATTCAGTTTCAAATCTATTTTATTACCAAATTTAAATCCTTTGTCGTTAGTGAAAATTTTAAAAATTTCTAACTCCCAAAATTTTCGAAAAATTTTGGCAGTCTCCTTTGTACGGAGGAGATTTTGCAATTTGACAAGAGATATAAATATATATACATCGACCCACACGGTCGGAAAAAAACAGTTCATATTTCCTATTTTTATTGCGTAGGCGTACCTTTATTAAGCATTTTTAAACAAGCGGCTTATTATTTTAGCATTTAGCACGATCCAATCCAGCCAAACGGCTTCTCGGTACCTGTACTTACTCAATTCAAACATATAAGTACTAAATATATGCAATTTATTAACATGTCACTTACTATCGATAGCTAACTCATAAATTTCACATATAATGCACGTTATATAATTCCCATAAGCATATATAAGGTTCCGACACTTATTACAATTGCTTACAACCAATTCTCAAACCATTCCATTTAGTTTAAGTGATTTACAACTTACATGCTTATATTTCATTCATTCTAAGCAAAAAAAACTCATATTCATTCCAATTGATTTCAAAATCATCCTATTTCATTTCTAATAACTCATAGGATTTTATCTAATCTCATTTACATCAAACGATCCATTTTCTTATGCAACTCGACAATATTAATGTGAATAAATAATTACTTAAGCTTTATAACCATTTTAAATTGACTCCAACTCAATTTACACTTGATTCCATCCATTTTAATTTATTCACAATCTTTTCATTACATTGTCTTTCATATCCAAAAAGTTTGATTCCGAACCATTTTATTAAACTCGACAACCAATATATTACATAACCATCTCACAATTTACTTAAGTTATTTATTTTCTTCAAACCATTCCACCCAATAACTTAAGTTTATTTTATTCAACCAAATTCTCTTTAAATTTTTGATTTGATTTTTCCCTTGATCAAATCCCAACTTATTTTCAAGCTTATTCGATTAGTTTATTCCTTTATCTATTCTTAAATTTCAATTCACATTAACAATTCATTATTGAATTTATTTATAATAAGGTCATTCTATTTATGCTTGAATTGGATTTGTTTACAACTCACACCAATTCTATTTTAATCCCATTCAATACTTACTTGGTTTACATTTATTTATTTAAGTAAGAATTTTATTCCATTCAATATTATCTATAACTCGAGTGAATTCATTTAAATTCAGTTTTATTCCAACTCAACTTTAGTTAAATCTAGCTACGTACCATTCTTTTAAATTTTATTACGCAAGGACTTAATTCCATTTAATATCATTCATGACACAACTGAATTTTGAGTCAATTCAATCCAAATTTAACTAAATTTTATTTCTCAATATATGAGTTCAAAACTTATTTCTTTACTTAAAAGCATATATTGCTCATTTGAGTCATTTCATCTTATAACCATAATTTCAGATTATATATATAACACTTACTAGCTTATGGTATAAATTTTCATTTCATAATTATAATCATTTTACCTTTCAAACTTATATTAAATTTAATTCAATTTCAATTTCAATTTTATTTAACTTATCTCAAGTTAAATTCAAATATACTTTCTTCACTTTCATTCACTTAAGTTAAATTTTAATTCCCGGATTAAAATTTCCAATTTCTTCTTATTAATATCAACTTTACTTTATAAGTTCAATAGTAGATTCATTTAAACTTTTCGCATTATTTAATTAGAATTTCTTAGAATTCAATTGCCCAGTTTCATTTCCAAAACCATTTTGAAATGATAACTACACATACCCACTTGGTATATCAAATCAAATCTCCGGATTTCAAACATTTGTTTTTACCAAAACAAATTTTCCTTTTGAAATTTCTCAAACAACTTGTATACCCAACAAGCCCAAACAATATCATAACCAACTATCCTGGTAGCAATCCATCACTTTAGAAACTCAAAAATAAATATTGATGATGTGGCCATCATCATCAGGATTATTTTTCAGGGACTGAAGTGAGTTCAGTGCTTCCTTACTTCCACAAATTCCTCTCAAAACAATTTCCATTTAATAATATTTTCCAAAACAATACTCCATTAATGCCTTCAAATCTTTGGAAAAACATTTCAAACATTCCCAAGATTTTAAATTCCCAAACCTTTTTGCTTAAATTCATTTAAACACTTATCCAAAATTTCCAGGACTTAAATTCTAGTTTAAATCAAATTTTAGTTATATTCCTTTTTATTTAAACCATACTTAGACAATTCTATTTGGTTATAAACCACTCAAATTTTAGATTTTTATTTGATCTTAGTATTAACAACCAAACATCCAAATATATAATAATTTCAGAAAAATATTTCTTTTATGTCAAAATATAATTTTGGGTAAAATTATTTCATTTACCCACTTTAAAAACAATACTGTGTTGGTTTATCTTGTTTAAGAGTTCAGAAATCCCTATCGATAAAATGACGTCCCACACATCGACCAGAATCCATAAACACTGAACTGATAAGTCAACACAATATAAAAACAATTTTGTATTCACTAACAAATACGCGCTCATATCTATTAATACACTCAAACTAATTCTAGAGTTCTACGGACTCTATTCTATGATAATTCCCACCAGAGCCAAGGTGTAACAACCCGGGGTTTTTCTGTTAATTTATTATCGTCAAATGACGATTAATATTGTTGGCTAACTGCTATTAGGCGTTTTAATCAGTTTAAATTCATTTAAAAATTTGTTAAAAGGGTTACGGGCTTTAAAATATATCTCGGCCCATACTCCTTTCATTTACTCATGGTGCCGTGGTAAGGATCAGAGAATAACCCGATCCTCTTTTACCTTTTCCATTCGTTCAAAAAAAACCCTAGGAAAAAAAAACAAACGAAAAACGGCGGCGTCTTCCTCTTCGTTCTGAAATGTTTGGAAAGAATTTGAAGGCGTTGGCTTTGAATCAGATCGATTAAGTGAATCGCGAGCAGCTCTGATCAATCATTCCCTCGTGCTCGTCTTCGAAACGCCTTAGCTTCGATTCTGGTAATCGGCAGTGATTTTCGAGTTCGTCCTTGCTTCGAATCAAGGTGAGTAATTTTATTACTCACATCTAGCTCAGTCTCAAGTATTTAGGGCTTATATCCTGTGTTTTTAGTTCGCATAAAATAATTGGAATTTGTCAATTGTTATGCTTGGCCATTCGATTTTGTTTAATATTGGGGACGATTTACACTTGGTTGTCTCGGCACTGTTTTGTTGAGAAGTTGATGATTTCATTTGATTTTCAATTTCGTATAAACTGACACTGGACCTTGGCACTGACTTGTTTAATGTCGGCCATGAAAATTTTGTTGATATTATTTAAAACTGCTATGCATCTGTACCCCTGTCACTTGTTGACTTCGGTCATTTGTTGGCCACGGCATCCTTTGTAGGCCACGGCTTCGACTTCTTATGACTTGTTCAATTTGAATATGTTTTCGTTGCTTGAATTCCATGATGTTGATTTCTTTTGACTTCGCTTGTTTCCTTGATAGCTGACTTGTTCGATTATGATAAACTGCACTTGATAATTTTGAAATTTCTTTGATTGCTTTGCTGGTGAATTTGGCTATGACTTTGTTTATGTGATAGTGTTTGATATTGAATATTGACACTGCTCAACTCTGATTGGATTTATTGTTGCCTGTCGACATTCACTGGCATTGTCCGTGTTGCTGTACATACGTTCTAGGTATTCACATGTCTAATTATATATGTATATAGGTAGTATATGTTGCAGACTTGTGTTGTTGTTCTGCAGGTTAGCATTGGCATGTCTCGAATGCTCATTTGTTGAATCACCATATAATTTGAAGTCATTGAGCTGCTTTCCTCACTTGATCTGCTTGATATTCTCTTTGTGTACATTGCAACATGAACACTGTCTAGATACGTGTACATTCCTTCATGCTCATATACATAAGTTACTGTGCCTTGAACTGTTGCCATCATGTTCATGTGCATTTTCTATTTAAATTGCAATCTCCAGTTTCATGTAGTTGTTACTGTTGCCTTGAAATGATTGCCATCCTGTTCATGTGCATTAGCTTGCATTATTCATAACTGCATATATGTTTGGGTGGTCGTGCCAGTGACCATTCATGTTGTTGCTTAGGTAGTACCTCACTATATTCATTTGACTTTGTTTGCATTGTCCACTTAGACTGGTTGCATTAAAGTTGTATTTGCTGTCGTGTCGAATTGTGAACTTTTTTGTGTTGGTTCTATTGTTGCTGTGTCATTTACTTTGTGCATTAGTTTGCATCTGTTGCAGTTCCATCTGGTTCATTGTGATTTGAGTTGGTGCCATTTACTTTTACTTCAGTGATTTTGGTTCGTTGATCTTTTGTGTACATCATCACTGTAGTGGCAAGGCAGTGCACGCAAGCGTGAACTGCAGCCACACGGTATTTATTGGGTACATCGTCACTATAGTGACAAGGCAGTGCACGCAAGCGTGAACTGCAGCCACACGGTATGGCTTTTATAATATTCTATCTTGTTTTGATTATTTGATCTTTTGCATATTCCATATGCTATAGTGGCGAGGCAGTGCACGCGTGCGTGTACTGCAGCCCTACCCGAATTAATATTTTTAATTGATATTTCAATGGTTTGAACTGTTTTGTTTATTCAATTAAATATTCTAAATTGTATTCTGATTTGGTTTAATTTGTTGATTTGTTGTTTAACACTATTACGTGTTATATTTATTGTTATCCGATTTCTTTATTTAAGGATCGGATAGACGAGATTTATTGTGACTGTCGTCTATTCATTATTTAATTATTATTGCTTCTGTGCACTAATAACTGAGTTTGAATTAGACTGACCCGGGTATTATTTTCTTTTGAATGTAATACTCGGGTCAGACCGAGTATTTACAGGTTGTTGATATCTTACTTTGGGTTGCTGCTTGAGCTATGAAGTCACTTCATATCTTTTGGAGTAGTCGTCGTCATTTATAGTAGTCGTTTTATTTGTATAGGAAGATATGTATTCATGTATATTATATACGATAATGTACTTGCACATGTAACTTCTAGAGTCGACAGTTGTAGTTGTATCATATGTACTGTATCACATGTATTGTAACTGACATCAGTTATATATATATATGAGACTTTCTGTTATATTTGTGTTCCGCATTTACTTTATCTGTGTTATTATTATATATATTGTCCTAAACTATTATGAACCATCGTAGTTCGTTTTATACTAGAATTGGGTATGTCGATGGGAGTAAATAAATAAAAGATGAAAAATAAAAATATATACCACTCCTATCGAGATAACCAATACTAGTGTAAGGCCTGACTACGGATGGCCGCTCCTATCCAGCCTTATTCTTCATAATAACAAACAGTATTTCTTTTAATACTCTTTATTATTGTGAGCATAGAGGTGGGGCGTCACAGTTGGTATCAGAGCTTGGGGTTTATGGACATAATATAAAACATAACTTAGATGGAACATGTGTTACAACTATTGGTCGATGTTAAATAGTGTTTTGAGTCAAAACTCAAGTTTTGAAATTATGATGAAATTTTTAAATTTCCTTATTTAAAAATAAAAAGTGAAACTGTGTTTGATGATTGATTGATTTGTGTTCTGTTTATCAGAGTGCGCAGCGGAAACAGTGAGACTGTCTTCGCTGAGTACAGCTGATATCCTTTTTGATTTAAAAATCAAAATATGAAATTAAAATAAATTTCATTTGTTGTTTACATAACTGTGTTTATTTTGTTTTCTTTGAAAATTTCGAATCTGAATTGAGGATTCGAAGCGATTGCAGTTATGTAATTTTGACGAGATTTTGCTGTTTTGGAATTATCTTCATTGAAGATATATTCGAATGATTTCTTTGTTCATTTTGCGGTATACGTGCAAATCTATGTTGCGCGTTACTATATCAATTTTACGTTGAACCGATGCTTGGTTATGAAACGTATTCTGTTGCCGTTATTTTTATAACGGGATTTTACACTGGTGCTAGATTTTTGAAGCTCGGTGTTTTGTTGACATTTTAATGAATGAACACTGGTATTATATTTTGATGCAAGTTATTTTGATGAGATTTTGACGTCTAAAAATCATTGTCGCTTTGACTTCAGTGACTGTCATATTTTTAAAGTGGATTTTTCAAGCGGTTATCACGCAATGCTGATTTTGAGATCCGTTTCTACGGTGTTTTGAGAAATGCAATTTCTCTTCGAATTGCCACTTATATTGCTGTTTCAATCACGTGATTATAAAAAGCGTTGTAAAATAAAAATTGTTTTCAAAAATTTTCAGTTTACGTTTTCAAAAGAATGAGAAAGAGTTTTAAATGATTCAGCAAAATCGAGGACTATGAACCCTTTCTTTTACTGATTCACTTAATTCCGGACTTGTTCGTTTGAGAATGTAAATTATTACTTTTGTGAAATAAATGAAATTGTTTTTAGAAGTTTTGCATTTTGCGTTTTCAGAAGAATGAGAAAGTGACTTAAAGGTTTCAAAAAAATCGAGGATTATGACTCCTTTCTTTTACTGATTCGCTTAATTCCGGACTTGTCCGTTTGAGAATGTGAAATGCTATTTTTGGAAAACACGATTTTTGCACTTTCAAGGAAACGATGAAGATAATTAAACGATTTAGTAAAACATGTGGTTATGGGACATGTGCGTTTGCTATTTCGGTTAATTCCAGACTCGTTAATTGAATATATGATGATTTTCGTGTGCTTTCGAGCCACTATGAGGACCTTCGGGTCATATGATGGACCTTCGGGTCAAATACCAGTACCAGACCTTCGGGTCATATGTTGGACCTTCGGGTCATATGATGGGCGCCAAAATTATGATGGGTACTTGGTAGGCTTCGGCCATATGAGATGCACGTGCGGCGTAGCTAAAACTCGCCATCTGATGGGATCGATCCAACCTTTTATATTGATTTTCTAGAATATCTTAATTGGTTTCTAGATATTTGTTGAATCTAATTATCTGCAGGTAATTAGATATATGATGTTATGAGTTCTGATTATCGTTTTTGATAATCGGATATTTGTTGTTTCTGATTATTGCTTGTGATAATTAGATATATGATGTTATGAGTTCTGATTATCGTTTTTGATAATCGGATATTTGTTGTTTCTGATTATCGCTTGTGATAATTAGATATATGATGTTATGAGATTTGATTATCGTTTTTGATAATCGAATATTTGTTGATTTGATTATCGTTTTTGATAATGGAATATTTGATGATTTGATTATCGTTTTTGATAATCGAATATTTGTTGATTTGAGATTTGATTATCGTTTTTGATAATCGAATATTTGTCGATTTGATTATCGCTTGTGATAATTAAATATTTGTTGATATTGTTTCTAATTATCATTTTTGATAATTAGATATTTGTTGATTTGATTATCGTTTTTGATAATCGAATAATTGTCGATTGTAGATTTGATTATCGTTTTTGATAATCGAATATTTGTTGATTTGATATCGTTTTTGATAATCGAATATTTGTCGATTTGATTATCGCTTGTGATAATTAAATATTTGTTGATATTGTTTCTAATTATCATTTTTGATAATTAGATATTTGTTGATTTGATTATCGTTTTTGATAATCGAATAATTGTCGATTTTAGATTTGATTATAGTTTTTGATAATCGAATATTTGTTGATTTGATTATCGTTTTTGATAATCGAATATTTGTCGATTTGATTATCGCTTGTGATAATTAAATATTTGTTGATATCGTTTCTAATTATCATTTTTGATAATTAGATATTTGTTGATTTGATTATCGTTTTTGATAATCGAATAATTGTCGATTTTAGATTTGATTATCGTTTTTGATAATCGAATATTTGTTGATTTGATATCGTTTTTGATAATCGAATATTTGTCGATTTGATTATCTCTTGTGATAATTAAATATTTGTTGATATTGTTTCTAATTATCATTTTTGATAATTAGATATTTGTTGATTTGATTATCGTTTTTGATAATCGAATAATTGTCGATTTTAGATTTGATTATCGTTTTTTTTTTATAATCGAATAATTGATGATTTGATTATCGTTTTTGATAATCGAATATTTGTTGATTTGATTATCGTTTTTGATAATCGAATATTTGATGATTTGATTCTTGTTTTTGATAATCGAATATTTGTTGATTTGAGATTTGATTATCGTTTTTGATAATCGAATAATTGTCGATTGTAGATTTGATTATCGTTTTTGATAATCGAATATTTGTTGATTTGATATCGTTTTTGATAATCGAATAATTATCGATTTTAGATTTGATTATCGTTTTTGATAATCGAATATTTGTTGATTTGATTATCGTTTTAGATAATCGAATAATTGTTGAATTGAGATTTGATTATCGTTTTTTTTTATAATCGAATAATTGATGATTTGATTGTCGTTCTTGATAATTGGATATTTGTGATTTGAAGTTTCTGATTATCGTTTTTGATAAGTAGGTAATTGCGGTTTTACGATTTGTGATTTGTGTTTCCTAATTATCTTTGTTGATAATTAGATTTTGCTGTTTTCTAATTATCGTATCGATAATTAGATATTGTTATTTTGTGATTTCTGTATTTTATTATCTATTTGATAATTAGATTTTTGTTGAGAATTTGTGAATTTCTTTTATTGAAATTAAAAGATTTCCTTAGCATTTGTGTTCTTGACCTTTATTTTTCTAGCTTAACCAGTTTATGTTAGAAAAGTAATTGTTATTGACGACTTTTGTTATGAAAATTACGGGGACGCAATTTTTATAAGGAGGGGAGTCTGTAACAACCCGGGGTTTTGCTGTTAATTTATTATCGTCAAATGACGATTAATATTGTTGGCTAACTGCTATTAGGCGTTTTAATCGGTTTAAATTCATTTAAAAATTTGTTAAAAGGGTTACGGGCTTTAAAATATATCTCGGCCCATACTCCTTTCATTTATTCATGGTGCCGTGGTAAGGATCAGAGAATAACCCGATCCTCTTTTACCTTTTCCATTCGTTCAAAAAAAACCCTAGGAAAAAAAAAACAAACGAAAAACGGCGGCCTCTTCCTCTTCATTCTGAAATGTTTGGAAAGAATTTGAAGGCGTTGGCTTTGAATCAGATCGATTAAGTGAATCGCGAGCAGCTCTGATCAATCGTTCCCTCGTGCTCGTCTTCGAAACGCCTTAGCTTCGATTCTGGTAATCGGCAGTGATTTTCGAGTTCGTCCTCGCTTCGAATCAAGGTGAGTAATTTTATTACTCACATCTAGCTCAGTCTCAAGTATTTAGGGCTTATATCCTGTGTTTTTAGTTCGCATAAAATAATTGGAATTTGTCAATTGCTATGCTTGGCCATTCGATTTTGTTTAATATTGGGGACGATTTACACTTGGTTGTCTCGGCACTGTTTTGTTGAGAAGTTGATGATTTCATTTGATTTTCAATTTCGTATAAACTGACACTGGACCTTGGCACTGACTTGTTTAATGTCGGCCATGAAAATTTTGTTGATATTATTTAAAACTGCTATGCATCTGTACCCCTGTCACTTGTTGACTTCGGTCATTTGTTGGCCAAGGCATCCTTTGTAGGCCACGGCTTCGACTTCTTATGACTTGTTCAATTTGAATATGTTTTCGTTGCTTGAATTCCATGATGTTGATTTCTTTTGACTTCGCTTGTTTCCTTGATAGCTGACTTGTTCGATTATGATAAACTGCACTTGATAATTTTGAAATTTCTTTGATTGCTTTGCTGGTGAATTTAGCTATGACTTTGTTTATGTGATAGTGTTTGATATTTAATATTGACACTGCTCAACTCTGATTGGATTTATTGTTGCCAGTCGACATTCACTGGCATTGTCCGTGTTGCTGTACATACGTTCTAGGTATTCACATGTCTAATTATATATGTATATAGGTAGTATATGTTGCAGACTTGTGTTGTTGTTCTGCAGGTTAGCATTGGCATGTCTCGAATGCTCATTTGTTGAATCACCATATAATTTGAAGTCATTGAGCTGCTTTCCTCACTTGATCTGCTTGATATTCTCTTTGTGTACATTGCAACATGAACACTGTCTAGATACGTGTACATTCCTTCATGCTCATATACATAAGTTACTGTGCCTTGAACTGTTGCCATCATGTTCATGTGCATTTTCTATTTAAATTGCAATCTCCAGTTTCATGTAGTTGTTACTGTTGCCTTGAAATGATTGCCATCCTGTTCATGTGCATTAGCTTGCATTATTCATAACTGCATATATGTTTGGGTGGTCGTGCCAGTGACCATTCATGTTGTTGCTTAGGTAGTACCTCACTGTATTCATTTGACTTTGTTTGCATTGTCCACTTAGACTGGTTGCATTAAAGTTGTATTTGCTGTCGTGTCGAATTGTGAACTTTTGTGTGTTGGTTCTATTGTTGCTGTGTCATTTACTTTGTGCATTAGTTTGCATCTGTTGCAGTTCCATCTGGTTCATTGTGATTTGAGTTGGTGCCATTTACTTTTACTTCAGTGATTTTGATTCGTTGATCTTTTGTGTACATCATCACTGTAGTGTCAAGGCAGTGCACGCAAGCGTGAACTGCAGCCACACGGTATTTATTGGGTACATCGTCACTGTAGTGGTAAGGCAGTGCGCGCAAGCGTGAACTGCAACCACACGGTATGGCTTTTATAATATTTATCTTGTTTTGATTATTTGATCTTTTGCATATTCCATATGCTATAGTGGCGAGGCAGTGCACGCGTGCGTGTACTGCAGCCCTACCCGAATTAATATTTTTAATTGATATTTCAATGGTTTGAACTGTTTTGTTTATTCAATTAAATATTCTAAATTGTATTCTGATTTGGTTTAATTTGCTGATTTGTTGTTTAACACTATTACCTGTTATATTTATTGTTATCCGATTTCTTTATTTAAGGATCGGATAGACGAGATTTATTGTGACTGTCGTCTATTCATTATTTAATTATTATTGCTTCTGTGCACTAATAACTGAGTTTGAATTAGACTGACCCGGGTATTATTTTCTTTTGAATGTAATACTCGGGTCAGACCGAGTATTTACAGGTTGTTGATATCTTACTTTGGGTTGCTGCTTGAGCTATGAAGTCACTTCATATCTTTTGGAGTAGTCATCGTCATTTATAGTAGTCGTTTTATTTGTATAGGAAGATATGTATTCATGTATATTATATACGATAATGTACTTGCACATGTAACTTCCAGAGTCGACAGTTGTAGTTGTATCATATGTACTGTATCACATGTATTGTAACTGACATCAGTTATATATATATATGAGACTTTCTGTTATATTTGTGTTCCGCATTTACTTTATCTGTGTTATTATTATATATATTGTCCTAAACTATTATGAACCATCGTAGTTCGTTTTATACTAGAATTGGGTATGTCGATGGGAGTAAATAAATAAGAGATGAAAAATAAAAATATATACCACTCCTATCGAGATAACCAATACTAGTGTAAGGCCTAACTACGGATGGCTACTCCTATCCAGCCTTATTCTTCATAATAACAGACAGTATTTCTTTTAATACTCTTTATTATTGTGAGCATAGAGGTGGGGAGTCACACAAGGTTATCACCAACCTATGCTCTGATACCAACTGTAACGACCCGCAAATCCGTACCCCTTGAGTCAACACTATTTTACATCAATCAACTTAAGTTGAATAGAAATACAAACCATTAGGGTTAAAGAAGAAGAGGTAGAAGAAGAAAATAGAAAACAACATCCGAATCTAACCATCGCAGCGGAATAAAATATAATAGATAATCATGTATCTTTACACCAAAAACAAATACTATATCTGTTTATACATACATCATCAGAGTACATCATCAGAGTTCCACATCAATAACATACAACTGGATACACAGTGAAATAATAATCAAGTACGAAAGTACGTATCGCCGTCCAGCTCATTTCCTGAGCTCCACAGCATCATATCTAGTATCCTATAATACTCGGTCTGACCCGAGCATAACAGTTAAATAACACCCGAGTCAGTCTGGATATACCAGCGTGAGAAATCACACCCAATTGATTATTATAGTTTTAAAAATCCCTTGAAAACAAAAGCATCTCGTTAGACCACGCCACAAATAAACATGTCGCGTTTTTACCTTACGATAGCTAAAACATTTTTTATTAAAATCCTCTGATATTATAATAGGGTCTATATACAAATACGCATTAAAATAGCCGAAATTGTTATATCTATTAAATTCCAGCTACTGGCCACTCAGTGGGTAATCCAAACAAAGCTGGTAAAAGCGCGTAGGTAGAATGGATTTCCAACTAATGACAGACACTGTGGTACCACCAGTCACAGTATGTGGCCTAGACCACAGCACCGAGGATCACTCCCGACCCCCTCCAACACAAGACCCGAACTATCACTTACTGGATAATCCCAAGTAAGATCACCATACGGTTGGAATCAGCAACCGCACCACTAAGCCAAAATAAAAGGGACATCTAGACAGGGATGATCTTACCCGGAAATGGGTGCTACCCACCAAGCCTTGCTGCATAACCCTTGATTTTCAGTCATTCCCAGTTGATGAGGCTTGAGGCTAAGTGTTACCTTTTAGAACATATCCCTTAGAATTCACATCGTCCAGCTAACGATGTTCCGAAAGCATTCATCCATACAAGTCCGTCCCGGGTTCGAACGGAACCGAAGGCACTATTCCTACTACATCCATTTTGGAAACATCCTCCGGATTAGTAGCGACTAGCCCTTGCACTTCACTACTCCATCTTCGACTCCGAACTCGTTTTCCACGAAAACGTACAAACCGGATTGAAGTGGTTTTCGAGAAATAAATCCCAATCCCGGTCTCTTCGAAACGATCAGCGCATTGGCCAATATTGATAGTCGGTGATTTAATTATCAATTAATATTCACAAACAACCATCAACCAATAAATAATTTTCCAAATTATTTATTATTCTCAAAATTTCTTTGCAAGATATATTTCCACTTTCAACCCTTCTGAAAACAGTTTCAAACTATCTTCCTTCCTCAGAATAAATTTCCAAGTATTTCTATTTCCACTGAAATCACCAAGCATAAAACTTTAGATTTTTACAATAATTTAAAAATACTTTATTGTAAAATATGCTTTAACATTTAAATTTAGAAAAACTACTTTAATACTTAATTAAAGATAATACTTTAGGATTATTTAAAATAAGGTTATTTCATAAAATATAAAACTAGATTTTCTACTTTAAAACTAAATACTAAGTCACCTTTAAATAATTGCTACGATAATAGATTTTAAAAATACTTACTTTAGAATTTAAACGTTTAGAAATAATTTTTTTTTTAAAACATACTTTTAAAACAACATTAAAACTTTTATCTTATATTTAAAAATTTACTTTGAAAACGTACTTGGCTATCCAAGGAAATATACTTCTCTTCACATTCTTTAAAAATAAATCACTATTTATTTTTAAACAAATTTACCCATTCCTTTAACAAATTTCCTTCGTTAATTTATTCTCCAAATATCCACTGATATATTACTTTACCTTTATAAACCCAGTTTATAAAATTTCATAGTCATATTCTCTTTTAAATTTCCAATTTCAAACACTTAAATCAATTTCCAAATTGATTTCCAATTTACTCCATTTGAAATAAATTCCTTTACTTACTTAATTCATTTCAAAATCCATTAATTGTAGATTTTTATTTATTTATTTATTTTTCTTTCGTTTTTATTTTAAATCTTTTAATTGAAACATACCAATTTTAGATTTCCAAATTTCTTCTTTGTTCTTTCAATAATTTAAATCTTAAATTTAAAATAAATGCTTTATTCTTTTAAATAATAACACTGAAGTTCAAAATTCATTATCTTTCTGTTTATTCAAAACCCCCTTTCATACTCGAAATTTATTTATTAGAATTTTAAAATCACTTTTGTTCTTATCCAGTTCATTCTTAAATTTATTCAAATTCTCAATAATTATTTTACTTAAAGATTCACTCTTTTATTTTCCTTTCAAACCCCAATTTTATATATTTTGATAACTCAATGTACCGAAATATATTCAAGCAAACTACAGCATTCAATACTCCAATTATCCATAATATTCATCACGGAGTATTAAATATTCATAACATAGGATATTAAACAATCTAAATAATTTTGAGGAATCCAGTTGGATCCCTCCAACCTGTTTCCCTACGACCACAGATGTTAGCATAATAAAATACCGATTCCACTTCGAGGTGGAATATCACGGTATATGGGATTAATATAAAACCATTCGCTATTATGTGGCGCATAGGGTCTCATCTGCTATAAAATGCGGGTAATCAATCATTCCAAGATGTATTATATACTATAGTATAGCACATCCAAAACAATTTAATCATTCAATCGATTATTTAAATTTAACCATTTAAATTTAAATTAAACCAGATGAGTGACATTAACTCACCTTTGATTTGTGTTTGGCAATCCAATTCCATCTCGATCATTATCCCTAAATTTTGACCTTGAATAAATATTAGATGATTTTATTAATATTAGAACCATTTGAATAATTAATTTCCATTTGATAAATTTAATTAACTAATTATTTTGTTTAAACTAAATTCCCCTTTTAAAGATCTTTTAGTCACTAAGATAATTAATAAGCTAGTTTAAACATTTTTTTATAAACTCTTATTCTTTCCAAAACCCATTATATATATATATATATATATATATATATATATATTAAAACAGAAATCCCCCTTTTCTTAAAAAAAATACATATGTTATGAAGTTAAACTGAATTAAAGGTACAACATTATACCTAACAACCTGCAGAAATACCTCTGCAAGCGGCGTCGAGTCGGCACCCAAGGGTTCCCCCCTCCTCCGCGCATACATTCCCATCGTGATGCCAAATCTCACGCGCCTTAGATTTGACTGCAGGCGTGGCCTCGACGAATCCTTCAGCTACCCTACGTCGCAAACCCTAACTCGTACGAGCCCACAACTGTTGAAGATCATCGCGAACAACGCGATCGCCACGAGGTCAAGCCCTCCAACTGCTCGAACACGCGAATCCCTAACTCGATTCCACTCCTGGCCGTGCGCGTGAATGGGCGGTGCCTTCACCGCTTGGCCGTGGCTTCGGCCCCAGCTTCAACTAGGGTCGCGATCGATTGAAGGAGTTGTTTCAAAAAAAAAATTTGCTTCATCGTTTTGTTTAACTGGAAAGAGGAAAGAATCGACAGCTATTTCTTCGTAGTCGAACAGAAGGGGGTAAAAGATGAAGAGCAATGAAATCTCGGGCATTAAATAAACTTCGATTTTCATTCAATTCATTTTTTTTCTGCGTTCGACAATGAAATGATGGGGACAAGATATGATGTCTACGTGTTGATAGAAAAAGGGACAGGATGGTCGGCTAAGCTTACCTAGGTATAGAATAGGGTGGCTGAGGGGAAAAGATTTCGGGTAAATGTTAGCTAGTGTGCGCGAATATATACATTCAATTAAAATTTCCAACGCGTTTATATATCGTATGCTCACACAACAACTCCAAATGCTACAAAAATTGAAATCCGATAATAATTCAATATTATGGATCCAATGGAACTGGTTTCGTCGAATTCCGAGACTATGCCTTGGAAGGCTATTTTTAAATTCAATTTAAACGATATATTTTTTAAACCGATCAAATCTTTGTTAAATTCAATTTTAAAACTTTTATTATCCTCAGCCCTATCAATATAAATTTTACAAGCCTTCAAATTATTTTTAACAGGCTTAAAATTCCAGATTCAACATTTTACCCAACTTCAAATTATTTAATTCAATAATTTGATTATCAAATAAATAGTGATATTTGAATTCAAGTTAAAAACTAAACTTTCAAATATTTAAAATCAATTAAATATTCTAATTTCAAACATTCAAAAATTCTGGGTCGTCACAAGAGTATACATTTATAAACATCATCACATTAGAAAGTCTTGAAGACCTGTCTATCCATTACATTCCAAAATACAACAGTCAAAAGGGTTCAACACAACAGAAATAGAAATAGATAGATAAAGCTACGCCAAGACTCCTACTCCAAGCTTCCCAAAATTCGCCAAACCAAATGTGATCACTTGGCTACTCATAAAAATTTGAGTACCCAAGAGTTTAAGAAAAATAGAATAAACTCCGGGTCGGACATGGGTCTGGTGTGAGTAAATGGTTAAGTTGTTTAACTTGAAAAAACCTTTGAAATAAAAGGTATCTCGTAAGACTCTCCGCAAATAAACATGGACAAGTTTTTCCCTTATGATAACCGAAACATTTGATAGGAAATACCATTATATTATAATAGTTTCTAGGGTTTTCAAAATAAAATTCAAAAATAGCTAAAATGCTTACATCTCACGTTCCAACATAGTTGGGCATAATCAAAACCGTACAGGCACTTATTGGAGATTGTATTTCATACATTGGCAGGGCTACTGGGTACCGCTCGTCACAGTACGTGGTCTAGATCACCGTACCGAGGATCCAACTTGATCCTCTACATCACAAAGACGGAGCTACCCCTTACCGGATAGTCCGAATAAGACAACCCCGCAGTTGTGGCCAAACAACTGCCCACACAGCCGAATAAAAGGGACCTCTAGACATGGGAAAATCTTATCCTACTTCGGTGCTACCCACTTAGCCTTGCGTGCACCTCCCCTGTTTTAGCCATTAACGATTGATGATGCTTGAGGCTACGATTACCTTTATAGAACACATCTTGGAGTGCTCACCGTCCTCCATTAATGATGGTCTGATAGCATTCATCCATACAAGTTCGTTCTGGGTTCGAACGAAACAGAAGGCATTATCTCGTTACACTCATTTTGGAATCACCCTCAGAGTTAACGACAATAACCTTTGCACTATGAAACTCCATCTCGATCTTCACTTGAGATTTCATGACCTATCGTTTAACTTGGATCGATGTGGTTTCGAAAAATCAAATTTGATAACTGATCCTAGTCTTACGGAAATCCAAACACCGTTTTAAAGGTCAATTGGTTTAAGGTTTAAACAATTTAATTCAATACAACACTTGAATTCACACAGCATTCATCATTGATAAATAAATACATTTATCATAGCTATATCCAATATCACATCACAGAACATCATAGATTATCATACTATAGGTATCAATCAATCCAAACATTCTATACAATCAATCATCCATAAGCAAGACTTATTAATCCATACTATAATTAATTTAATTAACTCAAATTAAATTAATTGCTTAAGAATTAATTATCTAATCTTACTTAATTAATCATTAATTAATTACAATCATTTAATTAATTAATCATTCTTTAATTACCTTATAAACCAATTAATTAATCTTTAATTACAAATTAGTTATCCCTTAATTATTAATTAGTAAACTTTTAATTATTAATTAATTAACCTTTATTACAAATTAAGTAATTCTTAATTACCGGTTAATCAATCCTTAATTATCAATTTATTAATCTCCAATTACTTAATTCAATAATGCTTAATTACAACTAATTGATCTTTAATTACTAATTAATTGTAACGACCTAGAATTTTCGAACCCGAAAATTCCAAATAGTTAGTGAAAGAAGAAAGAGAAAGAAGAAGAAAACAGCAACAAGTCACAGAAACCTCACATTCGCAGCAGATCAAAATATAATATCACATAATAATAACAGTTATACAAAAGAAAACTATATCTGTCAATTTATATTTATATATCAGAGTTACAACATATACAATTAGTGAACATATACAATCAACATGTCCCAAATATGCAACAATATATCTCAGCTGAAATACTCCAAACGTTCCTGCCGTCCAGCTCGTTCCTGAGCTCCACAATGTCCTTACCTGAAAATCTGTAATACTCGGTCTGACCCGAGCATTACATCAAAGTAACACCCGGGTCAGGCTGGAAACCAGCGTAAGTAAACCCATCTAATATGAAATACAACAAAACAATATCCAATTTTTAACCCAGGGTAACTCATAACAAATTTACAAATCCACAGGTTTGTATAGACAACACTTATTATACTCATCAATTTCTAAGTGTCGGAACTTAGATTATATGATCTAAATCACTTAATTCATTCCATATCAGTTTATTGATTTCACAAATCAGCTTATAAAGAATCGAAGTGGGTTCGGGTATTTACTAATACACGACTCCGGTCTCTTCGAATCTAATGTCATCTAAAACCAAGTTACCCAATTAAATACAACTCAACTTTAATTATCGGATAACATTTTACACAGCAATTCCTAATTGATTGATAATCTCATTATCACCTTCCATCCAACATATCATACCCCAAATAAATTCATAACCGAGATATCAACTAATACAAAGTACTCATCATAATAAAATCATTAATAAGCAAGATTGATTACTTCCATTAATTACATTAATTTAATAATCCTCTAATTACTTCTATTAGTAAATTATTCTTAAATTTCAAATAATTAACCTTTAACATAATTGCATCCATTAATCAATCTTGATTATTCATCAACAGATATCAATTCAATAGTTATCATCCACTTCAGACATTCAACAACCAATCATCCCTAAGTAAGCATTATCAATTCATATCATAATTAATTTAATTACTTAAATTAAATTAACTCCTTAAGAATTTAATCCCTTAATCTCGCTTATACAATCATTAATCAATTACTAACCTTAATTAATTAACCACATCCTTGATTTACTCAATCAATCAATTTATCAATTTCTAGTCCCAGATTAATTATCCTTTATTTATCAATTAATCATTCTTAATTATTATTTAATCTCCTTTAATACAAAGTAATTAATCCTTAATTACTTTAATCAATTAATTAATCTTTAATTAATCCATAGTTAACTGTTAACCCATCCTTAATTAATAGATAATCAATCCTTAATTATCATTTGATTAATCCTTAATCACCATTGATTAATCAAGTAATTACCATTTAAAAACTTCTTAATTAATCCTTAATTACGGATTAATTATTCTTTAATTGTTAATTAATAAAACCTTAATTATTAATTAATAAAACTTAGTTAAGCACTTCTTAATCATTAGTTAAGTAACCTTTAATTACTTAATTAGTTAATCTTAATCCTTAGACTTAATTAAGTAATTATCTACTTCATAATTTTTTTACATAAATTAACTATTCATTTAATTACCCTAATAATTAAATGAATAACAAATCATTAACTTCTAAATTAACTTTAACAAGTTTAACATCAATTTAAATCCTTCAAATGATAAATAGTACTTTCCTTATAAAAGGAATTTTACAAGATTTAAAACAAATTCCTTTTTAAATTCAAACATTTAAATTTTTCTTTATCATTCAAAATTGTTTAGACACTTAAATTTATAAAACTTTTAAATTTAATTTAAAACAAAGATTCAAATTCAGATTTGAATCAGATTTAAAATTTATTTAAAACATTTCTTTACATTTCTATTACCAATTTAAATTCAAATTTCTTTAAAACAATTTTAACAATAAACCTTTTTTTTAAAGCATTTTAAACAAAATTTGAATTTAAAACTAATTCATTTCCAACTATGATTCAAATTACTTGAATCCATAATTTAAATTTAGATTTAAAACTTGTTTTAAATTCTTGTTTAATATTTTAAATTCAGTTTAAAGTTTGAAAATAAAACAGGTTTCTAACCTGTACCACAACCAACTCGAGCAACACGTAATTTACTCGAGCAAAACACTAACTAACTCGAAAAAAACTCGAGTAACATTCCATTTTTGAAAACATTCAAATAATACTGTCAGGTTTACATATAAACCTATATCATCTGACACTCCCGAGACCACAACACGGCTACTTCGAGTCCACTGACCCAAAACTTCAAGCAAAAGCAAGAAACTACTCGTAACACTCGTGTATTTTCTTTCCCAAATTAAACTGCTGACACACGATGAACTCGTGCACTTGTACCATCACGGCAGCCATTTCCGACCGTTCTCGACCCTACTCGCAAGTCATCGATCATCACCCAATACGCTTTCTACCATCAGATCTACTACAGAACCCCTAACTCGAAAACGAGCATTCGAGCTCAAAAACTGTAACAATGTTGAACCAGAACTACGCCTCAATCACCAACACCGATCACCTGAGAACTTTCACCTCCGGCCACAATCTTTTCCATATCCCTTCTATCTTCTCCCTGAATTTGGGACAACTCGGTCCCCTAAATAAGTCGCGACAGTCAAATCTCCTGATCACTGATAAACTAGGGTTATGAAGTTCAATTACAAATCCCACTGCCTCAAAGCTTGAATCCAGTATTTTTTCCATCAACTACGATCCATCCTCCATCATTACCCCAAAGTCTCGACCCATACTAGTATTTGGATCACCAGAAAACTTAGAATTCTCATTTCCAGTTCACACCAGAACTGCACCACCTTTCTTAATTTAAAAAATTTGATTTTAGCGTTAAAAATCATGAATTTGTTTATGAATTTAATTTATCAAACTGAATTTACAAATTACAAGGTTTGGGTTTTGATTTTATCAAACATGCACAGATGTTTTATGTTTTACAGAGACAAACAAACTTCAATTTTACTTCCTTAAATTTTTAAAACTTAACCTATATAAATCAAACAGCTTTTGATTTAAAAATTACATATTATCTGAAAACTAATTAAAAGATAAGGATTTTAAACAGAAATTTAAGCCTGGGAAACCCAAACAAACAGAGTGAATATTTACAGCTTGCACACAATTATGCATTCACACCAGACATTTGCTATATATACATGCAATTTACACATTTATATTCAATCATGCAACCAAATTCATTTTAAATTTTTAAAAAGTTACTCGTTGTGTGATGCCCCACCTCTATACCCACGCTAGCCAAGAACATTACTGTGAATGCTGTCAACTAACACGGAGAATAAGGTGGTTGAGGAGCGACCATCCGTGTAATTGCTTTGCGCGAGCATCGATATGTCAGATAGTATATGCATTTTATCTCAAGAGGAAATCCGACATACCGAAAAAAACACAAAACTACTACACAGTGGCTATAATATCTTCAGAAACGAATATAGAAATAAACATAACATAAATCAGTCACAGATAATTCATATCACAAAGGCGGAAATAGATATGAATATATATAACACATAAAAGTGTTCATCAGAGTAGTGGTCTAACAAGATCCACAATATCAAAAAGAATAGATACAAGTGCTAGACAAAAGAATAAGTATACATCATAGAGTCTGTATCTCAAATGTATACAACAAAAACTACTAAACTAAAGTAGTTAGCCAAAAGTCAGAAGATGGTTCCAGATAGGAAGCCATGAGGAAGCACCTGTAATATCTCAGTCTGACCCGAGTATTATTTAAGAAGAAAATAATAAACGGATCAGTCTAGCTATAAATATCAGATGAAGTGATATATAATAAGAGATATGACATAAACATATAATAATCACAATGCCAAGCTGTGATAAATAAGTAATTGAAAATCAACAAGAGATTAATCAATATCACAATAATCTACTCAAGATAAAAAGGAATGTCATACTCCTAATTTCATTCACCAAGCCACAATAAATGACATATATATCAATGCCCATCGTAAAAGTTGGTGAAACATAAATTCCAGAAATCACAATAAAAAGGAACAACGACGTCGTACAGCGGGACATCCGATGAACCAAATCACAATAAAAAGGATGGCCAATCCCACAAACTGGACATCGACGCACCTAGAAAGACACGCCCCATGTACAGTCGAACATTGACGCACCTAGAAAGATACGCCCCATGCTCTAGCATCGACGCACCTAGAAAGATACGCCCCATGCACAAATAAACATCGATGCACCTAGAAAGATACATCCCATGCATAAATAAACATCGATGCACCTAGAAAGATACACCCCATGTAATGTCTAACATCGATGCACCTAGAAAGATACACCCCATGCAAAGTCGAACATCGACGCACCTAGAAAGATACGCCCCATGCATAGACGAACATCGACGCACCTAGAAAGATACGCCCCATGTCCCGACTTATTGAGCCGATTGCTCCACGAGGTAAATAAACATCGATGCACCTAGAAAGGTACACCCCATGCATAATAAAACATTGACGCACCTAAAAAGGTACGACCCATGTGAGAAATGAGACGAAGCTCAATAAAATGAGAAACAGTCCTCCACATAAACAAAGAGACATCGCACATTGCTAGTCTAAACCACAAAGATGATCGTCATGATCAACGAGAAGTGTCAACTACAATAATCTAGTAAATATATGAGCTTAGCTTCATGTCCCATAACCACTAGCTTAACTTAAATATTTACGAAAAAATTGTAGATCTCCACTAAAAAATTGTCACAAGAGATTCAATCGAACAAGTCCAAGAATTAACCGACGAGGTAAACGCAAGCGTTTCATACCACTCGTTTTACTAAGTCGTTTAATTAGATTTCTCATACGAGTGAGGTAAAGGTTTGTATATACTAATAGATTGGAAATCGGTTTGAGAAAACGAGCTTTGTAATAAAATAGTGTTGAAATCATTTGAAGAAAGAGTTTTGATATTTACTACTAGTATAGAAAACCTTTATATTTTAAAGTGACAAATCATAGAAGTGATTGTAGAAACAATCGGGCATAAAAATTCACATTCGAAGACGTGAATAAAATCCAAAGAAATCGATATAAAATCCATCAAAGTGGATATATCTAAAATTCCCAAAGAAAAGGTCATCAAAGTCGATAATAAATGACAACAACAAAAGGGAGACAACACGAATCGATTAAAGTTGGATATTCAAACGAATTAGCAATATAGGCTAATCTGGCAAATAGTAGCAGGTCGGTCGACCGGACTCCCTGAGTCGGTCGACCGAACCAAAGGTTGGAAGTGCTCGGGGCACCAGGTCGGTCGACCGGCCCAGGGGGGTCGGTCAGCCGAAGCCGGTAACCAGCACTTCCAAACAGAGGCAGGAAATGCCTGGACTACAGGTCGGTCGACTGGCCCAGGGGCTCGGTCGGCCGAACCTGTATACTTGCACTTCCTACCCTATTTCAAAGGAGGTGCAAATCCCGACCAAATTGCAATCGCACGAGCAACGGCGCTAAGGGTCTATGCCAATCGACTACCCGGCCCTATAAGCTCCTCGATGCATCACCAAAAACATGTTCAAACATCAAAGTTAGGATTTTTAATGAATTGAACTCAAAACACTAAAAATTGGAATATTCACAAAAGCATTCCAAATCAAAATCAAATGCACATGAATAAGTGTTAGGAATTCATACCTAACAATAGAAGAGAATTATAAGCATAGATGTGAGATTAAAAATCTCACCTTTTAACCCAAAGGATTGAAGAAGAAGCTATAGAGCAATGGTAAGAACAATCACTCTTCAATTCCAACCCAACAAGCTTGAATCTAAGCTTAAAGGAGAAACATTTCCTAAATTAGGTTTAGGAAATTTCTGAAATCAATGAGAGAATGAGTTGGAGAAGAAGAGAGGAGCTTACCAATGGGTTCTCTTTGATTTTGGAGAAAGAACTTGAGCTAGCAAGAGGAACTAGGGCTTGGAGTTTATAATTCCCTTTCCTCTCCAACATTTTCAGTTGGAGCTTGAGTTTGAGGAGTTAGAATGAGTGAATGGAGAGGAGAGGGCTGAGCTAGAGTATAAGTGGGGTTAATGGGCTGATACCCAACCCAAAGCCCTAAAGAAAAAGTAGCAAAATTCTACTATCTCCAAACATATCGAAGTTTATACTCAAAAAGGTCGCAAACGTCATTTTGAACTCAATGGGGGTGGTCTCGAGTCCCAATTCGACTGTTTGCAAAAAGTAGGTTTTCGGACCAAAATCCGACGAACGATAAAATATTTAAATAAAATATTTAAATATAAAATCGATAAATATGCGGGTTGTTACAGACTCCCCTCCTTAAAGAAATTGCATCCTCGCAATACTTAAGAGGAAAATAAGAAGTAACAACCATGGAAGCATATCAACACAAAAGAAAATTTGAAATAGGAAGTTCACCATAAAGTGCACGAAAGAGTTAGCAAGAAATCTGGTGAAACTTCAATTTCCATAATATTACCGGGCTCAAGAATGAAAACCGGAATCTCTAAGGCATTTCCGTAGATAAAAGACGTGAAGAACGTCAAGAATAGCAGAAAATTGAGCCAGTGCAACGACGTAGTACAGAAATGGTACGCCCAAGAACTAGAAACTCAAATAATTTGGGACATCAGCGTAGTACAAAAACAGTACGCCCAATGAACCAAAGCAAAGACATTGATGTAGTACAAACGGTACATCCAATAAATCCAAGAAGAAAAGACATTGATGTAGTACAAACGGTACATCCAATGAATCAAATAGCAAAGACATTGATGTAGTACAAACGGTACATCCAATGAATCCAAAAAGAAAGGACATTGATGTAGTACAAACGGTACATCCAATGAATCCAAAAAGAAAAGACATTGATGTAGTACAAACGGTACATCCAATGAATCAAATAAGACGGAACATCGATGTAGTATAATAACAGTACATCCGATGAACCGAACACCATAAAAGAACACCGGACACTAATCCATAAAAGGAATGAGATAAAGCTCAATAAAGTGAAGTGTACCAAAACGTCCGATGAACTTGATAAAAAGATGATTCCATTCAGACAACATCAAAGAATCAACCACTTGTTGCTTACGACAAAGCGCATTGGCAACACGATTTCCCTTCCAGGAATAAAAAGAATATCAAGATCATAAGATACCAGGAACTCGAGTTGACATGAAGTTCCTTATGAGAAAATAAATATTCCAAAGATTTATAATCGAGGCAGAGAACAAATTTCTCATCCAAATGTGATGATGCCAAACTCCAAAAGTAAAAACAATAGCCGCGAGCACTAGATCATGAGTGGCATATCCAGTCTCGATAAGCTATAATGATTTAGAAGCACAAGTGATAGCACGTTCTCCTTTGCAAGAGAATGGCATCCAAACCAATACGACTAGTATCGGTACAAATAGCAAAGTCTTGGTTCCCCTTCAGGAATCACAAGAATAAGAGTATCGAAAGGAAGAGTTCTTTTAAATAATCTTCTTTCCTGAAAAGTTAAAACTTTCAAATTACATTTATCATTATGTAATAATCTTTCTAGAAAAATTTACTATTTTCAAGTTAATATACTGTGTCTGATTGTCTCATCAAAGCGTTTAGGAAATTCCTATCGATAACGTTGATCAAGCGCATCGACCAAAATTCTTAAAACACTAAATGGGCAATACAATCACAAAATCGTATTCTATATGATAAACATGTTTCTAAAAACTTTTAAGAATATTCTTTGTTCATTTTAAGAACAAAAATCAAATTGTACTTATAAATAAATCTTATGAAAAAGATTTTCAAAATTTTTAAATTTCTATTTTCATCCAAAATCAATAAATACAAGAATGGAGTCATCGAGATATTCATAGAATATTCGATCTGTAAAATGGATGAAATAAGCTGGACAAACTGAATGACAAAATAATTCATTCATAGAATCATAACGAGTGCGGAATGCGGTAAGTGGAATGCTAACTTACGCAACTCGTAACAATGAAAACCGGTGGTAAGGTCAAACTGAAAAGACCTTAGCACCACACAAAGATTACTTAGGTGATAAATCCTAAGACAAGCTCAAAAATACCAGAAAATTTCTCAAACTATTTAGATAAGAGAAACAACACTTTCCTTATAAGTGGGCTTAAGGAATAAAATGATGCCATCAAGTTGGAATCAAAATCATAAAGGAAAAATAGAAATCTGCTTAACAGATTGAAAATGTCGAAGATGAATAGTCCTCTCGAGAAAATAGGATATGGGCTTCACAATGATTAAGCCGATCCTTTCAAAAATCAATTCTGAAGCCTAAGTAAATATCGGCTCGGAAAGAAAAGTCTCATAAAATAATTTCGACATCAATAAAAAAGCAAATTGAGTGTTGCGGATCTACCATCCGGATTCACAATCCTCAAAGAAGTCATCAAGCCCAAAATATTCAAGGAAAAAGAATCGACAAGTTCTTTTGATATAAAAATAATGAGATGAAACCTATATCAAAAAGAACTCAAATAAGAAGATCACGAAATAAAACAATGCCATCAAGGATTGAGTGAAAAGTACCTTGACCAAGAGAAGAGTTGCTAGGGGCTTGCACAATATTGAGCTCTCCCTCCTTCTTACTTTGAAGTACGGGACATGCAGTAATATGGTGACCCAAATTTTTGCAATAGCGACAAAAGAGGGGTCTCGGACACTCCCTTGCATAGTGGTTCGTGGAACCACAATTGTAGCATTGTCCACGACTAGAGGTAGGTGCTTTTGCTACTGGGGTTTCTTGCCTCCCTTTCTTGTTGGGATTGGGGCCTTTGAATTTGATAGGCCTCTTCAAGTTATTATCGAAGTTCTGTTAGGCACGCACAACTTCAACATCACCTTCATTATCGGCCTCTTCAGGACGAAGAGCGATATCAATAAGCTGATCAAATGAAACTTCAAGTTTCAGAAGTAATGGCTTCTTAAGATTCTTATTCAAGCCATAGACGAATCTCTGATTTTTCTTCATTGGGGTGTTAATGTATTCAACCCCGTATTTGGAAAGAGATTCGAAAGATGCGACATAGTCTGTCACAGAAGATTCACCTTGAACAAGGTCAATAAAACGCCGGGCCAAAGTTACTTTTTCGGCCTCCGGCACAAATTTCAATTCGAACCTTTCCTGGAATTGCTCCCAAGTGAGATCCGCTTCAATGATTTCAGAAATTAAAAGCTCATACCAATCTAATGCTCTTTCTTGGAGCATGCTAGAAGCCACTTGGACTCGATGAAGGTCAATAAGGTTCATGCGAGAAAAGATGCGATCGCATGATTTGAGCCAAGCTTAAATTTCAATAACACTCGGATCCCCTGAATGGCCTTCCACCCAAATCGGTGTAGTCTCCGCACAAGCGTGCAAAACCGGATCTAGGATGAGTGGACTCTGGATCGGGACCGGCAGCTTGAGCATTCTTTACTAGATCAAGAAGCTACTGGGCAGACATAAAAACTCCATCTTGGGGAGTAGCACTAGATTGACCGGCGCTGGGACGGCCTGGTCTAACCATTTCTCTTCCATAAGAAAGAAAGAAGGAAGAAGAAGAAGGTTATTCACAAATGAATATCAAGCAATCTTGATAGATAAAACAAGGAATCATAAACAAAATAGGACGAATCGGAACGAAGACTCGAATAAAATCCTAAAGCACGACTCCTAAGAAAGACTTAGGACGATGATCCTTGTTATAATATTCCATATTGTTCCGAAGTTTGGCTCTGATACCAAGCTGTGACGCCCCACCTCTATACCCATGCTAGCCAAGAACATTACTGTGAATGCTATCAACTAACACGGAGAATAAGGCTGTTGAGGAGTGACCATCCGTGTAATTGCTTTGCGCGAGCATCGATATGTCAGATAGTATATGCGTTTTATCTCAAGAGGAAATCTGACATACCGACACAAACACAAAGCTACTACACAGTGGCTATAATATCTTCAGAAACGAATATAGAAATAAACATAACATAAATCAGTCACAGATAATTCATATCACAAAGGCGGAAATAGATATGAATATATATAACACATAAAAGTGTTCATCAGAGTAGTGGTTTAACAAGATCCACAATATCAAAAAGAATAGATACAAGTGCTAGACAAAAGAATAAGTATACATCATAGAGTCTGTATCTCAAATGTATACAACAAAAACTACTAAACTAAAGTAGTTAGCCAAAAGTCAGAAGATGGTTCCAGATAGGAAGCCATGAGGAAGCACCTGTAATATCTCAGTCTGGCCCGAGTATTATTTAAGAAGAAAATAATAAACGGATCAGTCTAGCTATAAATATCAGATGAAGTGATATATAATAAGAGATATGACATAAACATATAATAATCACAATGCCAAGCTGTGATAAATAAGTAATTGAAAATCAACAAGAGATTAATCAATATCACAATAATCTACTCAAGATAAAAAGGAATGTCATACTCCTAATTTCATTCACCAAGCCACAATAAATGACATATATATCAATGCCCATCGTAAAAGTTGGTGAAACATAAATTCCAGAAATTAACACACGAAATCCAGAAATCACAATAAAAAGGAACAACGACGTCGTACAGCGGGACATCCGATGAACCAAATCACAATAAAAAGGATGGCCAATCCCACAAACTGGACATCGACGCACCAAGAAAGACACGCCCCATGTACAGTCGAACATCGACGCACCTAGAAAGATACGCCCCATGCTCTAGCATCGATGCACCTAGAAAGATACGCCCCATGCACAAATAAACATCGATGCACCTAGAAAGATACATCCTATGCATAAATAAACATCGATGCACCTAGAAAGATACACCCCATGTAATGTCTAACATCGATGCACCTAGAAAGATACACCCCATGCAAAGTCGAACATCGACGCACCTAGAAAGATACGCCCCACGCATAGACGAACATCGACGCACCTAGAAAGATACGCCCCATATCCCGACTTATTGAGCTGATTGCTCCACGAGGTAAATAAACATCGATGCACCTAGAAAGGTACACCCCATGCATAATAAAACATTGACGCACCTAAAAAGGTACGACCCATGTGAGAAATGAGACGAAGCTCAATAAAATGAGGAACAGTCCTCCACATAAACAAAGAGACATCGCACATTGCTAGTCTAAACCACAAAGATGATCGTCATGATCAACGAGAAGTGTCAATCACAATAAGCTAGTAAATATATGAGCTTAGCTTCATGTCCCATAACCACTAGCTTAACTTAAATATTTACGAACAAATTGTAGATCTCCACTAAAAAATTATCACAAGAGATTCAATCGAACAAGTCCAAGAATTAACCGACGAAGTAAACGCAAGTGTTTCATACCACTCGTTTTACTAAGTCGTTTAATTAGATTTCTCATACGAGTGAGGTAAAGGTTTGTATATACTAATAGATTGGAAATCGGTTTGAGAAAACGATCTTTGTAATAAAATAGTGTTGAAATCATTTGAAGAAAGAGTTTTGATATTTACTACTAGTATAGAAAACCTTTATATTTTATAGTGACAAATCATAGAAGTGATTGTAGAAACAATCGGGCATAAAAATTCACATTCGAAGACGTGAATAAAATCCAAAGAAATCGATATAAAATCCATCAAAGTGGAAATATCTAAAATTCCCAAAGAAAAGGTCATCAAAGTCGATAATAAATGACAACAACAAAAGGGAGACAACACGAGTCGATTAAAGTTGGATATTCAAACGAATTAGCAATATAGGCTAATCTGGCAAATAGTAGCAGGTCGGTCGACCGGACTCCCTGAGTCGGTCGACCGAACCAGAGGTTGGAAGTGCTCGGGGCACCAGGTCGGTCGACCGGCCCAGGGGGCTCGGTCGGCCGAAGCCTGTAACCAGCACTTCCAAACAGAGGTAGGAAGTGCCTGGACTACAGGTCTGTCGACCGGCCCAGGGGCTCGGTCGGCCGAACCTGTATACTTGCACTTCCTACCCTATTTCAAAGGAGGTGCAAATCCCGACCAAATTGCAATCGCACGAGCAACGGCGCTAAGGGTTTATGCCAATTGACTACCCGGCCCTATAAGCTCCTCGATGCATCACCAAAAACATGTTCAAACGTCAAAGTTAGGATTTTTAATGAATTGAACTCAAAACACTAAATTGGAATATTCACAAAAGCAATCCAAATCAAAATTAAATGCACATGAGTAAGTGTTAGGAATTCATACCTAACAATAGAAGAGAATTATAAGCATAGATGTGAGATTAAAAATCTCACCTTTTAACCCAAACGATTGAAGAAGAAGCTATAGAGCAATGGTAAGAACAATCACTCTTCAATTCCAACCCAACAAGCTTGAATCTAAGCTTAAAGGAGAAACATTTCCTAAATTAGGTTTAGGAAATTTCTGAAATCAATGAGAGAATGAGTTGGAGAAGAAGAGGAGGAGCTTACCAATGAGTTCTTATTGATTTTGGAGGAAGAACTTGAGCTAGCAAGAGGAACTAAGGCTTGGAGTTTCTAATTCCCTTTCCTCTCCACCATTTTCAGTTGGAGCTTGAGTTTGAGGAGTTAGAATGAGTGAATGGAGAGAAGAGGGCTGAGCTAGAGTATAAGTGGGGTTAATGGGCTGAAACCCAACCCAAAGCCCTAAAGAAAAAGTAGAAAAATTCTACTATCTCCAAACATATCGAAGTTTATACTCAAAAAGGTCGCAAACGTCATTTTGAACTCAATGGGATGGTCTCGAGTCCCAATTCGACTGTTTGCAAAAAGTAGGTTTTCGGACCAAAATCTGACGAACGATAAAATATTTAAATAAAATATTTAAATATAAAATCAATAAATATGCGAGTTGTTACACATTGTCACAGTTAAAACAGGGACTTATCTTTTATACCACAGTGATGAATATAAATATTCACACCCATTTATGTACTTAAAATCATTTTAAGCAACATGCACAGTTAAATTCAAATCATACTTATAGGATCATAGCATGCTAGTTCAAGGTATAACAATTTTGTCAAGTTTTACTCACCTTTATGATGAAGCAGAGAAGCGCAGGCTTGAAACTGAAACTGTACTTTGAAATTTTGATCTGCTATTGAGTTAAATCTTGGATTGCTTACAACTTGCTGATGTTTTGAGTTGAATTCATATTGCAACTGCTTTGATCATTTAATTTGCTTCAGATTTGCATTTATTTGCTCGATCTTTCTTGATTACAGACTTAATTTTCCAGGTTGAGGCCTTTTTTGATTTTCCAGTTTTTTTTGAAATTTTGTTTTGCTTTCAAATTTTTTTTCTCTGAATAAAAATCTGGTTTCAATTCTTACCTAAAATTCATTTTAAAAAAAAAAGAAAGACACTTGTTATTCAAATGTCACTTAGGCTACAAGTGTTGCTTTTATGCATTAGAGAGCTTACAAATGTAAAAGGCATTTGTTTTATGTTTTTAAATTATATATATAAACTCTACTTAGCACATATGTAATTAAGAAAGAAGAATATTAACTCTTAATAAATTCTTGTTTAAAAGTTATATTTCAATGGTTACCTTTATATGTTTTTATGTTAAATGATTTACCTTTGTTAATTTGGGTGTTAACATCTTAACACTTGCCTTTATTCAAAATGTTTTTATAAAGCTTTGGTATTTATTCCACTATTTAAATCAAATTATATATAAGATATACTTCTTTTAAATCTTAAATTTGATTTCAAATTTTAAGTTCAATCAAATTTAAGAATCAATTCAAACAATTCATATATATTTTAAATAACCCAAATTCAATTGGTAATTAAAAATTCTACTTAAAAATTTATCTATATTTAAAACAACCCATCATCATTATTGTGTGAAGATAACAATTTGTCAAATATAAATAATTTATAACGGAGATTATCACATTATTTTTCCAATGTATAAATCAGTATTTCAATTTAAATTAGATAATTATTCAATTATTTCATGCCCGAAAATTCGGGTTATCACATTCCTCCCCTCTTAGAATCTTTTCGTCCTCGAAAAGGAACGAAATCAGAATTTATTAAAATGATTATTATCAGAAAAGTCTTCCTTTGATAACTTTAAAATATTTAAAAATCTATATAATATTACCAAAATAGTTTTATAAAAATACTTTTATAACTCATTGTTTCCACAAGTCCAACTTCGTTCTTACAGAAATTCGGTCATACGTTGATCAGGCGTAAGACTGAAAATTTATAAGTACTTAGCAGACCCATTTTTAACACCCAGTGAAAATACTTCGAAAATAATTTTATTGAAAATATCGAAAACATTTTGAAAATAGAGGAAATATCTTCGGTGAGAATGCTCTGGAAATCATCATCCCCATCCATGGTCGCAGTTAACCCGACGGTTACGTTGCCGTCCCGACAAAATCCACAGATAACTGTAGGCCTCCCTCCCCTCGATTACACCATGGAACCCGCTACAGATCGCATCTACAACTGGGGTTACGTAGCTATCACATCAAAAACCCATATAACTGTAGGCATCAGCGCCCTCGAATTTCGCTGCCAAAAGAAATAAAACTTCTCCACTCCACTTGACCATAGATCGCAGTCTACTGATGTTGCGTTGCCTTCCCGGCAAAATCAAGTGTAGACCGTTGACACTCATCCTCCACATGATTTTTGCTATGGTCCCCACAGTAGATCGCAGTGATATCGAGTTACACTGTCGTCACAGCATAACCCAAATGCCCCTGTAGGCATCAGCGCCCTCGACTTTCGCTACCCAATAATCCTCAGGAACTAGTTTCGTCCGGACTCCTCACAGGATCAACTTTAGAACCCCCTCTTGAGGCTCAAGGCAGCACCACCCGGTGGTACTCCTGAGAAGTCCATTCCAAGGGAGCGCCTTTTTCCTCAGAGCATCATCAAAACATTTTATACTATACATATATAGTATCTTTAAATCATACACCTAGTATGATCTCATACAAAGCTCCTTTACACAAAATCGATTATTCCAAAATCGATAATTCTCAAACTAGGCTTTTCAGATTCTCATATTGATTTTACCCAAAAATCAAAGGCCTTTTCCAAATCCAAAGGTTCCCAAAACCCTTTTTTCCAAAATTCTCATATGATTCTTTATATATATATATATATTCAGATACATAAAATCTTTTAAAACTTTGGATCATTTCAAACTTGTATAAACTCCTTTTATACTTCAAACATTTCCAAAAACCCTTTTCTACTGGCAAAAGATTCAACAAGGGGAGTATCATTTTATAAAACCAAGATATTTAACTCTGTTTACTCAAAATCAAACATTCAAATTTGATTACTCTTTTCAATACCAATTTCATTCAAATCCGTACGATGTACACATATCATTCGTATGCTATACCAATCTGATCACTCACTTGATCACAAAATTTCACTTTCGAACTAGTATCGTCCACCCGACTTCCTAATGCGGACATAGATCTGGTTTCTTGATCAGAAACCGTCATTCTCCTTGCATAGCCATAACTACGATAGAGAATATCCAGAACCAATCAACAATCCATATCCAGGTTCGCCGTGGAAAATCGAGTGAAAAATCCCACTCGGATTGATATAACTATCTCGAAATTATGTGCTCGAATCTGGATCAAATCACTATGCGAATAGAATAACATACGTACACCCTACGTATTTATCTTTATTGGTTATTAGCCAAATCAATTCCATTTCTATTCACACTCACTTAGATTTTCATTCACTTACTCATAATTGCTTCAATCCATTTGGATTATCATCCCTATTCTTATCCCGATTGGGTATTTAACCAATAACGGTTTGAACTCCGACCAGTTTATTTAGAAAATAACTTGACATTTTTTTAAAAACAGATAAGTAGTTGGAAAATAATTACTAGTTTGTAAAATAGGTGTAAAATAGTTAGAAAATAGTTAAAACAATTATAGAAATTTTAGACAATTGCAAATAATAGTAAGATAGTAATTAGTTTAATAGTTGAAATATAGTATTTAGTTTATAAAACAGCTGGAAAAATGTTAAACGGTTTCAAAAATAATTGTAAAACAAATATAAGATAGTTTGGTTTTTTTTAAAAATAAAGGTTATATATATAATAAATAGCTTGGAAAAATAGGTTTATATTAAAACAATTTATATTAAAAGTAGTCCAGAGTTAAAACTGCTCACTTCCCAATCTCCATTCCAAATCAATTTAATTTAAATTTCTACTTCCATTTAAATTAACCCAATTCAATTTAAATAACTTCAATTTCTATTGAAATTTATTCAATCCCAATTCAAGTTGAATTAATCTTGGTTTCTTTCCAAATTTAACTTTATTCAACCTTGATCTCAAATTCTATTAATTCAAATAAATTTCAATTTAACTAGTTTCACTTTCAATTCATTTCAACTCCTGTTTGAATTAATTCCAATTTCATACTCCATTTCCAAATCAAGTTGAATTATTCTTGATTTTCTCCTAAATTCAATTCAAATTCCATTTGAATTTAAAACCATTCAACATTAATTATAATTCCAAATTATTCCAATAAATTTGAAATAATTTCAAATTGAATCCACTTCAATTTCAAATCGTTACAAATTAATCCAATTCAAATTTTCCTTTTGAATCTTATACTCATGCATCTTCAATCACACTTTCAATTACTTCAAATCAAATTCAATTTGAGCAATTTCAAATTTCAAATTTAAACCATCTCTCATTCATTTAAACAATTCCAATTCACAACTTAAAGATTTTTAACAACAATGGGATGATATTATCTAATTTATTTTGAAACATCCATTCATTTTAAATTTCTAGATCTCAAACCAAATTTGAGATCACTCAAATTCCCTAATTTAAATCAACCATTTAGCTTTCCAAGTTAAATCCCAATTTCATTTCCTAAATCAGGTTGATCATTCAAATTTATTTAACTTCACATTAATAATCTTTCCTCTTATAAGTTCAAAAACTTATCACTTTTGGGTATCATATCACATTCCCAATTTAAAACTCAATATTTAGAGTTCTTCTCAAACCATCTTTGATATTATGTATATCTCTCATATATACATATTTATTCCTTGGCCCTCCAAGCCAAAATTTTAAAATTTAAACCACCCTTGGTTTTAATTCAAGTAAATACTTCTAAAGTTTACAAACAACTTCTTATTCAAAAATAAGATTACATTCAAAATAGTTTGAATAATATTATTTCCTTTACATTTCGAAACAATTTCAAATGTTTAAATTTAGAATTCAGAATTTCACAACTTTAAATTCACTTCTATTTCCATCCTTTCTAATTTACAAGTTATTCTCATCAAATGGTTATTTCCTTAAAACATTTTATTGTTTAAAACAATCATCACATTATTAAACACAATAACCATTCAATCTCCTGGTTTGAAACCAGTTCTGATTCGTCTTATTATGAAATCCTTCCTTAACTTTAAGATTTTAATTTAAGTTTGAATCCATTTCAAACTTATGCTTATTTAATTTCAATTTGGTTGTATTATATTACTTCTTAATTCTTACTATTACTTTTAATTTAATTAATACTACAACCAATTTCCTTATATAATAGATAATCTATTTCTTATATAAGATTCATTTACTTTTGAAATCATTTAAAAACCTTTATATAAGAAAATAACAAGTACGCTCTCTCATATATATATATATATATATATATATATATATACATCACACACACTCAACTCATTCTAGGGTACCACTTACCCTATCCTTAATGAGTAATCCCACCAGAGCCAAGGTTCTCGCTTAACCTAGCTCTGATACCAAATGTAACGACCCAGAATTTTCGAACCCGAAAATTCCAGATAGTTAGTGAAAGAAGAAAGAGAAAGAAGAAGAAAACAGCAACAAGTCACAGAAACCTCACATTCGCAGCGGATCAAAATATAATATCACGTAATAATAACAGTTATACAAAAGAAAACTGTATCTGTCAATTTATATTTATACACATCAGAGTTACAACATACACAATCAGTGAACATATACAATCAACATGTCCCGAATATGCAACAATATATCTCAGCGGAAATACTCCAAACGTTCCTGCCGTCCAGCTCGTTCCTGAGCTCCACAAAGTCCTTGCCTGAAAATCTGTAATACTCGGTCTGACCCGAGCATTACATCAAAGTAACACCCGGGTCAGGCTGGTAACCAGCGTAAGTAAACCCATCTAATATGAAATACACCAAAACAATATCCAATTTTAAGCCCAGGGTAACTCATAACAAATTTACAAATCCACAGGTTTGTATAGACAACACTTATTATACTCATCAATTTCTAAGTGTCGGAACTTAGATTATATGATCTAAATCACTTAATTCATTCCATATCGGTTTATTGATTTCACAAATCAGATTATAAAGAATCGAAGTGGGTTCGGGTATTTACTAATACACGACTCCGGTCTCTTCGAATCCAATGTCATCTAAAACCAAGTTACCCAATTAAATACAACTCAACTTTAATTATCGGATAAAATTTTACACAGCAATTCCTAATTGATTGATAATCTCATTATCACCCTCCATCAAACATATCATGCCCCAAATAAATTCATAACCGAGATATCAACCAATACAAAGTACTCATCATAATTCAATCATTAATAAGCAAGATTGATTACTTCCATTAATTACATTAATTCAATAATCCTCTAATTACTTCTATTAGTAAATTATTCTTAAATTTTAAATAATTAACCTTTAACTTAATTACATTCATTAATCAATCTTGATTATTCATCAACAGATATCAATTCAATAGTTATCATCCACTTCAGACATTCAACAACCAATCATCCCTAAGTAAGCATTATCAATTCATATCATAACTAATTTAATTACTTAAATTAACTCCTTAAGAATTTAATCCCTTAATCTCGCTTATACAATCATTAATTAATTACTAACCTTAATTAATTAACCACATCCTTGATTTACTCAATCAATCAATTTATCAATTTCTAGTCCCAGATTAATTATCCTTTATTTATCAATTAATCATTCTTAATTATTATTTAATCTCCTTTAATACAAAGTAATTAATCCTTAATTACTTTAATCAATTAATTAATCTTTAATTAATCCATAGTTAACTGTTAACCCATCCTTAATTAATAGATAATCAATCCTTAATTATCATTTGATTAATCCTTAATCACCATTGATTAATCAAGTAATTACCATTTAAAAACTTCTTAATTAATCCTTAATTACGGATTAATTATTCTTTAATTGTTAATTAATAAAACCTTAATTATTAATTAATAAAACTTAGTTAAGGACTTCTTAATCATTAGTTAAGTAACCTTTAATTACTTAATTAGTAAATCTTAATCCTTAGACTTAATTAAGTAATTATCTACTTCATAATTTTTTTACATAAATTAACTATTCATTTAATTACCCTAATAATTAAATGAATAACAAATCATTAACTTCTAAATTAACTTTAACAAGTTTAACATCAATTTAAATCCTTTAAATGATAAATAGTACTTTCCTTATAAAAGGAATTTTACAAGATTTAAAACAAATTCCTTTTTAAATTCAAACATTTAAATTTTTCTTTATCATTCAAAATTGTTTAGACACTTAAATTTATAAAACTTTTAAATTTAATTTAAAACAAAGATTCAAATTCAAATTTGAATCAGATTTAAAATTTATTTAAAACATTTCTTTACATTTCTATTACCAATTTAAATTCAAATTTCTTTAAAACAATTTTAACAATAAACCTTTTTTTAAAGCATTTTAAACAAATTTAAATTTAAAACTAATTCATTTCCAACTATGATTCAAATTACTTGAATCCATAATTTAAAATTAGATTTAAAATTTGTTTTAAATTCTTGTTTAATATTTTAAATTCAGTTTAAAGTTTGAAAATAAAACAGGTTTCTAACCTGTAGCTCAACCAACTCGAGCAACACGTAATTTACTCGAGCAAAACACTAACTAACTCGAATAAAAACTCGAGTAACATTTCATTTTTGAAAACATTCAAATAATACTGTCAGGTTTACATATAAACCTGTATCATCTGACACTCCCGAGACCACAACACGGCTACTTCGAGTCCACTGACCCAAAACTTCGAGCAAAAGCAAGAAACTACTCGTAACACTCACGTATTTTCTTTCCCAAAATAAACTGCTGACACACGATGAACTCGTGCACCTGTACCATCAGGGCAGCCATTTCCGACCGTTCTCGGCCCTACTCGCAAGTCATCGATCATCACCCAATACGCTTCCTACCATCTAATATACTGCAGAACCCCTAACTCGAAAACGAGCATTCGAGCTCAAAAACTGTAACAATGTCGAACCAGAACTACGCCTCAATCACCAACACCGGTCACCTGAGAACTTTCACCTCCGGCCACAATCTTTTCCATATCCCTTCTATCTTCTCCCTGAATTTGGGACAACTCGGTCCCCTAAATAAGTCGCGACATTCAAATCTCCTGATCACTGATAAACTAGGGTTATGAAGTTCGATTCCAAATCCCACTGCCTCAAAGCTTGAATCCAGTATTTTTTCCATCAACTACGATCCATCCTCCATCATTACCCCAAAGTCTCGACCCATACTAGTATTTGGATCACCAGATAACTTAGAATTCTCATTTCCAGTTCACACCAGAACTGCACCACCATTCTCAATTTAAAATTTTTGATTTTAGTGTTAAAAATCATGAATTTGTTTATGAATTTAATTTATCAAACTGAATTTACAAATTACAAGGTTTGGGATTTGATTTTATCAAACATGCATAGATGTTTTATGTTTTACAGAGACAAACAAACTTCAATTTTACTTCCTTAAATTTTTAAAACTCAACCTATATAAATCAAATAGCTTTTGATTTAAAAATTACATCTTATATGAAAACTAATTAAAAGATAAGGATTTTAAACAGAAATTTTAAGCCTGGGAAACCCAAACAAACAGAATAAATATTTACAGCTTGCACACAATTATATATTCACACCAGACATTTGCTATATATACACGCAATTTACACATTTATATTCAATCATGCTAGCATGCAACCAAATTCATTTTAAATTTTTTAAAAGTTACTCATTGTCTCATTTAAAACAGGGACTTATCTTTTATACCACAGTGATGAATATAAATATTCACACCCATTTATGTACTTAAAATCATTTTAAGCAACATGCACGGTTAAATTCAAATCATACTTATAGGATCATAGCATGCTAGTTCAAGGTATAACAATTTTGTCAAGTTTTACTCACCTTTATGATGAAGCAGAGAAGCGCAGGCTTAAAACTGAAACTGTACTTTGAAATTTTAATCTGCTACTGAGTTAAATCTTGGATTGCTTACAACTTGCTGATGTTTTGAGTTGAATTCATATTGCATCTGCTTTGATATTTTAATTTTCTTCAGATTTGCATTTGTTTGCTTGATCTTTCTTGATTACAGACTTAATTTTCCAGGTTGAAGCCTTTTTTGATTTTCAAGTTTTTTTGAAATTTTGTTTTGCTTTCAAAATTTTTTTCTCTGAATAAAAATCTGGTTTCAATTCTTACCTAAAATTCATTTTAAAAAAAAAGACACTTGTTATTCAAATGTCACTTAGGCTACAAGTGTTGCTTTTATGCATTAGAGAGCTTACAAATGTAAAAGGCATTTGTTTTATGTTTTTAAATTATATATATAAACTCTACTTAGCACATATGTAATTAAGAAAGAAGAATATTAACTCTTAATAAATTCTTGTCTAAAAGTTATATTTCAATGGTTACACTTATATGTTTTTATGTTAAATGATTTACCTTTGTTAATTTGGGTGTTAACATCTTAACACTTGCCTTTATTCAAAATGTTTTTATAAAGCTTTGGTATTTATTCAACTATTTAAATCAAATTATATATAAGATATACTTCTTTTAAATCAAATTTGATTTCAAATTTTAAGTTCAATCAAATTTAAGAATCAATTCAAACAATTTATATATATTTTAAATAACCCAAATTCAATTGGTAATTAAAAATTCTACTTAAAAATTTATCTATATTTAAAACAACCCATCATCATTATTGTTTGAAGATAACAATTTGTCAAATATAAATAATTTATAACGGAGATTATCACATTATTTTTCCAATCTATAAATCAGTATTTCAATTTAAATTAGATAATTATTCAATTATTTCATGCCCAAAAATCCGGGTTATCCATTAATTAACCTCTATGTAACAACCCTAGTTTTGGCGATACCTGTAAATATTGAATTATAATGGTAGTTATAATTTAGTATTGTGAACTAAAAATAAATTGGTGATTTAAATTATTCATTTGGAATAAACAATGGATTTTAGGGAATAAAGGTGAAAAATAAAATTTTGAAACTTTACTTGGTTAATTAAGTTAAAAATGAGCTAATCATGATTTTAATATAAGAAATGCAATAATTTTGATAATTATTGCCAAATATTTCTTTTATATATTTTTAAAAGAAGCATTTCATTTAATAAGTGGTATATTATAATTAAAAATGGAAAATTTGGTTTAAAAATAAATTTTTGGTTGTAAAATGTTGAAAAAAATGGTTTGTTATATTTTATTGCACAAGAAAATAATTTTTATGTAATTTTTGGAGTTAAAAATAGAGTTTTATATGAATTATTGTGTAATTGTGTATTTAAGCAAAATACGAGTTTTTATAACGAGAAATATTTTTATAGCTAAATTATCTTTTTATTTGTTGTAAAAAAAAATGTTTATGAAACACAAAAATATGTTTGTACAATTTGTAGAGATGAAATCATGTAAATACGCATATGTTGTATTATGTAAATATGAAAGTGTTAGGTTAAATTTAGTGCTAAATTAAATTTACTTGGGCTAAATTTAATTGTTTGGGTCATAGCCCATGTTGACTTAGCCTGTTAAGAGAAGAGAAACCATCCTTCTCTCCTCTTTCATTTTTTTTGTACGTTCATTTTACTGTAACCAGAAAACAAAAAGAAAAGAAAAGGTTATTCCTCTTTCAAACCCTAGGCTTCAAATCTCCAATTAATCCAAGTGTTTGCTGAAATAAATCAATCTAAAGCTATATTTCTCAGGTAATCAACTCCAAAACTTATTCTATTTCATCAAATTTGAATTTTTGCAATAGGTAGATTGTTAGTAATAGGGTTTTCTTGCTTACATGTTGTTGTAGTGTTGTTTATAGGTTATAGAAGCTAAAACTCAAGCAAAAGCTCCAAGCTTTCAACATTAGTTCGAGTTTTTGCATTCCTACAACAAGGTGAGTTAATCACTCACACCACTAGCTTTAATCTACGAAAATTTTTAGTTTCTATTTGAATTAATTGGATGGGATGTCGATTGAATTGCTTTCAAGTTTATTGTGGTTTGCTAAAAATTATTTGTGAAAAATTGCTGCAGTAAAACAGCAATATCTTAATGCAAATTTACCTGAATCAGCTCAATCTTTCTGCAGTTGAAAGAAAACTATGTTAGCTACAACTTCTCTTTTAATTACTTTCTGAGATTCTATTGTTTATAGGGTCGAAATTTAGTTTGAAACTGATGTACACAGCTCTGCCCTGTGCAATTCTGTTTGTTGAAATCTGATCTTAAAATCGCTATAACTTTTGAATGATAAATCGGAATTGAGTGAAACTTTTTCCAGTTGAAGGGTATATTTATAGGGAACAACTTTTATATTTTATGTTTTCTGTAATTTTGAGGTTAGCTATGTCTAAATTTGATTTTTCTACTGCTAACCCGAGAGCAAAACCAATATTTGCTCTCTCATTGAAGCTGAAACGAATTTGACCATAACTACTTCGTTTCTTAACCGATTTTGATGATCTTGGTCAATCCGGAAAGCTTAGAAATTAAGCTACAACTTTTGTTTAATTCGTTTTGCCCGATTTAGATGTTATCTGTGCTAAAATTGCAATTTTTTATCACTATCCCGTAAATGCATAAGTTCAGGCTGAATTTGATGTTTTAATCATAACTTTCTTGTTTCAAATCGGAATTTAGAAATTTTAGATGTTCTGGAATTCTTGTGAAATATTCCATAACTTTTATGTTTTCAGTTTTGAATTATTTTGAAGTCTACGTAGTGAAAAATTGACCTTTTCATTGCTGGCCTGTGCTGATAGCCAGGGCACATAATTTTTTTTGTTTTGGTAGTATTTCGATCATAACTTTCACGTTACTGATCGGAATCATGAAATTCAAGATGTTCTGGAATCCCTAGGAAATATGCTACAACTTTTATGTATTAAATTTTGTATGATTTTGTTGTTTTTACATGGTGGAAAATTGATGTTTTTACTGCTGGCCTGTCATTGACAACCACAATATTTATATATTTGTCCGATTTCGGCAATTTCATATGCATTCTTTTGCAACTTTTTTATTTATTTATGAAATTTGATGCTAATATTTGATCATTTTTTTCCAGCAATGGACTAATCATGTTAGGATGAGATTTGAATTTAAATTAATTTGAATTCGATTTAAATTTGAACATCGGTTTAAGCCGATTAAATTGCAAATTGATGTTTTCTTGAGTTTTAAAAATCCGAATAAATTCCAGAAAATCTCCTAACATCATGGTTGGAGTAAGAAACGTTTTTAGACATTTTTAGAGGTTTTTAAACAATTATTCTTTATTTTGAAGGCTTTTAAAATTATTAAAATCTTTTTTTAATGATGTGTTTTCCCTCAAAATCTTTTAGATAAATTTCTAAAATTTGTTTTATAACACCGTTTTCTCAAGTAAAATGTTTTATAATAAATTTTTATTTATTTTAATTACTTTTACATTATTCGAACGTATGAGAAAGAGAATTAAACGATTTAGTAAAACACGTGGTATGGGACATGTGCGTTTACTATTTCGGTTAATTTTGGACTTGTACGATCGAAGCTATTTGAGAATATTGATTCTGAGATGTTTTGCCATTTTATGGCATATTTTGATTTTTGTAATTCCTATGTATTGGAACTATTTAAGATGGCCAATATTTTGCAAACACTATGGTTTGAGATCTCCTATATAGGAGTATTGTAGATGAGATCCATCACGATGTCTTATTTACTTGCCAATGATATAAGGCAAGTCTTGAGTTTATGATTTCATATTTTGAGATTTATGGTTCATGAGAAACCATCATGATGTTTTCACTTGTCGATGAGATGAGACAAGTTACGATGTCATTTAATGCTTGTCGATGAGATGAGACAAGTATGGTGGCTCTTTGTCACTCGTCAATGAGACTAGGCGAGATATAAATTTCTGAAGTTTATGATGTTTCTAGTGTGGCATCGACTAATGGCTAGTAAACCGCTAAGTGCGAATGTGTGGTATGGGACACACGTTAACACTTTTCGGGTTTCTATCCGTGAGTTTGTGACACATTCACGATGTTTACCTAACGGAACTGCTTGAAGAGGTGTCAGCGACCTTGTCATGAGGACGAACTGCTTTGGAAGGTGTTAGCGACCTTGTTAGGGCTGACAAAACGGCTTGAAGAGGTGTCAGCGACCTTGTCATGAGGACGAACTGCTTTGGGAGGTGTTAGCGACCTTGTTAGGGCTGACAAAATGGCTTGAAGAGGTGTCAGCGACCTTGTCATGAGGATGAACTGCTTTGGGAGGTGTTAGCGACCTTGTCTAAGGCTTCGGCCATCTGAGTTTAGCACATGCAGCATTGCTGCGGCATTATAATTGGGATTTGGCCAATCCGGATTTTCTGAGTTTTCTGTTTTATTGTGATTTCACCTTTTTAGGATGTTTTATTACATTGATAGCCTAGTGCTATATGAGATGTTATATATATGGTGATTTCAATTAGGATGTTTTGAACTCTTATCGAGTTCCTTGAGTTATGAGTTTAGATAATTTCAGGATTTTATAGGATATTCTGTGTTTTGCCATTTTGGCGAGTTGAGATTGAGATTTATATACATTTATACCGATGAGACGAGGTATAATTGAGTTTGGAGATTCTTTTATATTTGAGTTTTGGATCATCCTACTTGAGAATATCTTATGTTTTCCTTTTTGGCGAGATTTTATATTAATGTTTCACCTTTTGAGGAGATATGGTTCATGGAAACCATGTAGACATTTTGTGATGTCGCCGATGATATGAGGCGAATGTTTATATTATTTGAGTATTATTATTGAACTTACCTCTTTTGAGGTCATTGTATACTTAAGTGACATTATTTCACTTAAGCCATGAGTTGTGTTCTTTCTGTTGCCTCTTCTCATTCGAAAAGAATTATCACTTTGTATCTTATGCTTCATATTGTCATCTATCCTCATCAACTGATTATTTTAGCTAGACTAACCCGTGTACTTTGTACTCGGGTCAGACCGAGTTGTTTCAGGTTAGCTATCATTTATGGGACTTTGCTTTGATGCATCTGCTTGGATATCAGCCTAGAACTTTTGTTTAGTTTATATTCCTTTCCGCTTGACTCTGATGTATTTATATTTGATTCGATGTATATAGTGTGGTCGAATACCACCTTTATTGTATTCATATTGTATTTTACTAAACATGTATCGGTGTATATGTATATATATGATGTTTATTACTGTTCTGTGATGTGCTTTACATATAGTTACTGTATTTTGTTCTGATAGATCCATTAGCCACCTATAATTTTGGATTAAGCATTTACTATGTATGTCGATCCATTGAGATAGAAAAGAAAAATCATAATGCATTTATCGACGTATTCAGTAGATGTTTAAGACAAAGTTATAGATGGTCGCCCTTAACCAGCCCTATTCTCCGCTTTAGTAGACGGAATCACTCGTTAATTCTCTTTACTAAGGTGGGTCTTGGGGTGGGGCGTTACAGCTTGGTATCAGAGCTGTGGTCAGAACAGAGTAGAAAAAACATAGAACGGTACGTATATCATGATACGTCGAAGTACAATACGAATGAATCACTGTCCTTTATTCGAACTTGTTTTCAAATCGTGCTTTGCTTCTTTTTCGAGTACTGGGATATGTTGAGATGGAATATGTCTAGGAATATATATTGTATTCTGTAGTATTCCATAATTGAGTTTGATGTTATCTTATCTTATGAATGATTTTATTTAGGTTTATTCTATTCTTATTTTTATCGATGCGAGTGAGTTCGTATCGATGAAGCTTATTGATTCCTTAGAGTATTCTTGTTGTGTTCCTTTGAGAGTTGTGAATCGTATTGAGGGGATCCACAACGATTGGCTCGTTTTGAGCATTCTGAGATTTTATTTGATGTTGCTTTTGTGAGTATTTGTTTGTTACTCACAATCTTGAGATGCATTTGATTTCAGATGGATTGACTTATTTGATATTAAGTCAAATCCTTTGTTTTATAGGATCCTATTGTATATTTAGGTTTCCTATTTTGATTGGTTTATTATTTCCATCACTTTGGAATGTTAATGATGATTCCGAAGTTTTTGAATTCACTCTTGATGATGACATATCTCGAATTTCAGTCAAGGCGACTTTGTTGAGTTTTGATGAGTCCGTTTGGGTTTGATATCCAGTCGGGCAATCGAGTGTTGAATTAACCTTATTCCTGGCTTTTAGCCTTCGGCTTTCCTTCCACGAGGACATCCACTAAGGAATGAGGTGAGTTTCTAGATTGTTCGAGTTTGATTGAGTTTATCATTCAACTTCGTTTGAGTGTTCTTTTCATATACTCAATCAATGTTATCCTTTAGCATTACTCCGACTGAAGTAGTGATTCATGGATTGTGTGCTTCTTCTCCTTTGAGAAGAATATCTTGCTTATCCTGTATCTTGATGATTTTTGGGAGTGGCTCGTGACATCGTAAGATTGACGAACACTCTATCTCCTTCTGTTGATTTTGAAAATCGAGTAGTCAGGGAATATCTCGATGCATTCTCTTAATGTTCTTTGGTCTGAGTTTTGAAGCTATATAAATATGAGTTTTAAAGAGAAATTTAAGCTTTGAGATATAAAAAAAAATTCAAGGAATATTTTGAGAATATATTTACAAGAGTATTTCTTTTATAGAAATAATTTGAGAATGTTGGGTTGTCCATCGAGTAGTTAAGAGTTCTGGTCGATACGCCTGATCAACGTTATCGATAGGAATCTCGTAAATGCTATGATGAGGCAATCAGACACGATGGTTTGTGTTTTAAAAATTGAGATTTTGGAAATAATATTTGAGATTAAATATTAAATTTATTTTTAAATGGTAATTGCAGCCATTGATTTAGAGACGAGTATCAGAGTGGCGAAGCAGTTTTGATCATTTGATCGACTCTGCAGCCAACGGACATATCTATTTATTAGAGATTCAGTCGCGAGGCAATGCCATTTATTTATATATTTATTTTGAAATTATAAAGATGAGAATATAAATGAGATTATTTTTGAGCTATGCTTTATTAGAAGTATATTTTGAGATTTTAGAATATATATTATATACATTGGATGTTTTAAGGGAAGAGTATAATAAGAGAATTTAGACCCTAAATTTATTTTGAGGGATTTATTATGGATTTACAAAATTCTTTGGAAATTAATTTTGAAGCAAGAGTAGAAATTTGAATTTTAACTTTGAGTTTTAAATTACTTACTATGTAATATAGTAAGGAGTTTGAGAAATTTTCAAATGTTGAAAATTAAGTTTTAAAAATTTAAAAGATGTTGAGATTTAAAAAAAAAATCTAAATATCTTGGATTGAAAAATAATTGGAGCTTATATCCTTATTTCTTGAGTATATTCTATCCTTGAGTTAGTATCAACGACATGCATTATCGCGGTCGTTCGAGTTTGGTGGCCTTGTAAGAAGTCGTTTCGTGATTTATTCATCTTGTCTATTGCGTTTATCTTCTTGAGAGGATGTTCTTTCCATATTATTTTGCGGAAAATCTTATTGATGATATTCTTTATTGCTTAGAGTTCGGGTTTAAGTGAGGTTGATCCCGACTCTATTCATAGAGTTTTGTGAAATCATTTTCGATTGATTAATTGTTGAGCATCTTATTGAGTTCTGTTTCGAAGATGGGATATCTTCGAAATTCTTTCGAGATACTTGGAAAACTTGATGGTTTGCTAATCACTATATTAGCATTTGATGGGACATTGGATTAACCAAGTGAGTTTTTCCTGGTTTCTCTCTACCATTCTATGTTGAGAGTATGAATGATTTGAGTTTCGAGATTGTCTTTTATCCTTTATCGATTGAATTTTTGTGATGTTTACGGCTATTTTTCTAGAAAATTGCGGGGACGCAATTTTTATAAGGGGGGAGTCTGTAACAACCCTAGTTTTGGCGATACCTGTAAATATTGAATTATAATGGTAGTTATAATTTAGTATTGTGAACTAAAAATAAATTGGTGATTTAAATTATTCATTTGGAATAAACAATGGATTTTAGGGAATAAAGGTGAAAAATAAAATTTTGAAACTTTACTTGGTTAATTAAGTTAAAAATGAGCTAATCATGATTTTAATATAAGAAATGCAATAATTTTGATAATTATTGCCAAATATTTCTTTTATATATTTTTAAAAGAAGCATTTCATTTAATAAGTGGTATATTATAATTAAAAATGGAAAATTTGGTTTAAAAATAAATTTTTGGTTGTAAAATGTTGAAAAAAATGGTTTGTTATATTTTATTGCACAAGAAAATAATTTTTATGTAATTTTTGGAGTTAAAAATAGAGTTTTATATGAATTATTGTGTAATTGTGTATTTAAGCAAAATAAGAGTTTTTATAACGAGAAATATTTTTATAGCTAAATTATCTTTTTATTTGTTGTAAAAAAAAATATTTATGAAACACAAAAATATGTTTGTACAATTTGTAGAGATGAAATCATGTAAATACACATATGTTGTATTATGTAAATATGAAAGTGTTAGGTTAAATTTAGTGCTAAATTAAATTTACTTGGGCTAAATTTAATTGTTTGGGTCATAGCCCATGTTGACTTAGCCTGTTAAGAGAAGAGAAACCATCCTTCTCTCCTCTTTTATTTTTTTTGTACGTTCATTTTACTGTAACCAGAAAACAAAAAGAAAAGAAAAGGTTATTCCTCGTTCAAACCCTAGGCTTCAAATCTCCAATTAATCCAAGTGTTTGCTGAAATAAATCAATCTAAAGCTATATTTCTCAGGTAATCAACTCCAAAACTTATTCTATTTCATCAAATTTGAATTTTTGCAATAGGTAGATTGTTAGTAATAGGGTTTTCTTGCTTACATGTTGTTGTAGTGTTGTTTATAGGTTATAGAAGCTAAAACTTAAGCAAAAGCTCCAAGCTTTCAACATTAGTTCGAGTTTTTGCATTCCTACAACAAGGTGAGTTAATCACTCACACCACTAGCTTTAATCTACGAAAATTTTTAGTTTCTATTTGAATTAATTGGATGGGATGTCGATTGAATTGCTTTCAAGTTTATTGTGGTTTGCTAAAAATTATTTGTGAAAAATTGCTGCAGTAAAACAGCAATATTTTAATGCAAATTTACCCGAATCAGCTCAATCTTTCTACAGTTGAAAGAAAACTCTGTTAGCTACAACTTCTCTTTTAATTACTTTCTGAGATTCTATTGTTTATAGGGTCGAAATTTAGTTTGAAACTGATGTACACAGCTCTGCCCTGTGCAATTCTGTTTGTTGAAATCTGATCTTAAAATCGCTATAACTTTTGAATGATAGATCGGAATTGAGTGAAACTTTTTCCAGTTGAAGGGTATATTTATAGGGAACAACTTTTATATTTCATGTTTTCTGTAATTTTGAGGTTAGCTATGTCTAAATTTGATTTTTCTACTGCTAACCCGAGAGCAAAACCAATATTTGCTCTCTCATTGAAGCTGAAACGAATTTGACCATAACTACTTCGTTTCTAAACCGATTTTGATGATCTTAGTCATTCCGGAAAGCTTAGAAATTAAGCTACAACTTTTGTTTAATTCGTTTTTCCCGATTTAGATGTTATCTGTGCTAAAATTGCAATTGTTTATCACTATCCCGTAAATGCATAAGTTCAGGCTGAATTTGATGTTTTGTTTAGTAATTTAATCATAACTTTCTTGTTTCAAATCGGAATTTAGAAATTTTAGATGTTCTGGAATTCTTGTAAAATATGCCATAACTTTTATGTTTTCAGTTTTGAATTATTTTGAAGTCTACGTAGTGAAAAATTGCCTTTTCATTGCTGGCCTGTGCTGATAGCCAGGGCACATAATTTTTTTTGTTTTGGCAGTATTTCGATCATAACTTTCACGTTACTGATCGGAATCATGAAATTCAAGATGTTCTGCAATCCCTAGGAAATATGCTACAACTTTTATGTATTAAATTTTGTATGATTTTGTTGTTTACATGGTGGAAAATTGATGTTTTTCCTGCTGGCCTGTCATTGACAGCCACAATATTTATATATTTGTCCGATTTCGGCAATTTCATATGCATTCTTTTGCAACTTTTTTATTTATTTATGAAATTTGATGCTAATATTTGATCATTTTTTTTCAGCAATGGACTAATCATGTTAGGATGAGATTTGAATTTAAATTAATTTGAATTCGATTTAAATTTGAACATCGGTTTAAGCCGATTAAATTGCAAATTGATGTTTTCTTGAGTTTTAAAAATCCGAATAAATTCCAGAAAATCTCCTAACATCATGGTTGGAGTAAGAAACGTTTTTATACATTTTTAGAGGTTTTTAAACAATTATTCTTTATTTTTAAGGCTTTTAAAATTATTAAAATCTTTTTTTAATGATGTGTTTTCCCTCAAAATCTTTTAGATAAATTTCTAAAATTTGTTTTATAACACCGTTTTCTCAAGTAAAATGTTTTATAATAAATTTTTATTTATTTTAATTACTTTTACATTATTCGAACGTATGAGAAAGAGAATTAAACGATTTAGTAAAACACGTGGTATGGGACATGTGCGTTTACTATTTCGGTTAATTTTGGACTTGTACGATCGAAGCTATTTGAGAATATTGATTCTGAGATGTTTTGCCATTTTATGGCATATTTTGATTTTTGTAATTCCTATGTATTGGAACTATTTAAGATGGCCAATATTTTGCAAACACTATGGTTTGAGATCTTCTATATAGGAGTATTGTAGATGAGATCCATCACGATGTCTTATTTACTTGCCAATGATATAAGGCAAGTCTTGAGTTTATGATTTCATATTTTGAGATTTATGGTTCATGAGAAACCATCATGATGTTTTCACTTGTCGATGAGATGAGACAAGTTACGATGTCATTTAATGCTTGTCGATGAGATGAGACAAGTATGGTGGCTCTTTGTCACTCGTCAATGAGACTAGGCGAGATATAAATTTCTGAGTTTTATGATGTTTCTAGTGTGGCATCGACTAATGGCTAGTAAACCGCTAAGTGCGAATGTGTGGTATGGGACACACGTTAACACTTTTCGGGTTCCTATCCGTGAGTTTGTGACACATTCACGATGTTTACCTAACGGAACTGCTTGAAGAGGTGTCAGCGACCTTGTCATGAGGACGAACTGCTTTGGAAGGTGTTAGCCACCTTGTTAGGGCTGACAAAACGGCTTGAAGAGGTGCCAGCGACCTTGTCATGAGGACGAACTGCTTTGGGAGGTGTTAGCGACCTTGTTAGGGCTGACAAAATGGCTTGAAGAGGTGTCAGCGACCTTGTCATGAGGATGAACTGCTTTGGGAGGTGTTAGCGACCTTGTCTAAGGCTTCGGCCATCTGAGTTTAGCACATGCAGCATTGCTGCGGCATTATAATTGGGATTTGGCCAATCCGGATTTTCTGAGTTTTCTGTTTTATTGTGATTTCACCTTTTTAGGATGTTTTATTACATTGATAGCCTAGTGCTATATGAGATGTTATATATATGGTGATTTCAATTAGGATGTTTTGAACTCTTATCGAGTTCCTTGAGTTATGAGTTTAGATAATTTCAGGATTTTATAGGATATTCTGTGTTTTGCCATTTTGGCGAGTTGAGATTGAGATTTATATACATTTATACCGATGAGACGAGGTATAATTGAGTTTGGAGATTTTTTTATATTTGAGTTTTGGATCATCCTACTTGAGAATATCTTATGTTTTCCTTTTTGGCGAGATTTTATATTAATGTTTCACCTTTTGAGGAGATATGGTTCATGGAAACCATGTAGACATTTTGTGATGTCGCCGATGATATGAGGCGAATGTTTATATTATTTGAGTATTATTATTGAACTTACCTCTTTTGAGGTCATTGTATACTTAAGTGACATTATTTCACTTAAGCCATGAGTTGTGTTCTTTCTGTTGCCTCTTCTCATTCGAAAAGAATTATCACTTTGTATCTTATGCTTCATATTGTCATCTATCCTCATTAACTAATTATTTTAGCTAGACTGACCCGTGTACTTTGTACTCGGGTCAGACCGAGTTGTTTCAGGTTAGCTATCAGTTATGGGACTTTGCTTTGATGCATCTGCTTGGATATCAGCCTAGAACTTTTGTTTAGTTTATATTCCTTTCCGCTTGACTCTGATGTATTTATATTTGATTCGATGTATATAGTGTGGTCGAATACCACCTTTATTGTATTCATATTGTATTGTACTAAACATGTATCGGTGTATATGTATATATATGATGTTTATTACTGTTCTGTGATGTGCTTTACATATAGTTACTGTATTTTGTTCTGATAAGATCCATTAGCCACCTATAATTTTGGATTAAGCATTTACTATGTATGTCGATCCATTGAGATAGAAAAGAAAAATCATAATGCATTTATCGACATATTCAGTAGATGTTTAAGACAAAGTTATAGATGGTCGCCCTTAACCAGCCCTATTCTCCGCTTTAGTAGACGGAATCACTCGTTAATTCTCTTTACTAAGGTGGGTCTTGGGGTGGGGCGTTACACTCTAATTATAAATGAATTAATCTTAATTACTTAATTAATTAATCTCTAATTATAAATTAACTAATTCATTAACTATAACCCTTAATTATTAATTAATTAACCCTTAATCATTAATTAATTAAATTAATTACCCTTTAATTACTTTATTAATTTAATTAATCCTAAATTATTAAAACTTAATTAACTTTTAAGATAAATCATTATCCTTTTATTAATTACTAATTATCATTAACATATTTAAAACATTTTATCTTTATAATTAACATACTTAATTAAATCATTTAATTTAATTTTAAAAATAACTTATGCATTTAACTTTAACAAATTTAAGTTAAACAAATTATAACTTCCTTCCGTCAAATAATTTAAAAACATTATTATATAATAGTTTAAACTAGATTAAATTTAAATTTAGAACTTGCTTTTATAAAATTTAAAATCTGTTCAAAATCCTGCTTCGGGTTCAACCCGTTAAACTCTCGAGTCCTGACCCGAGACCCCACCACTTCTTTCTTTTCTTAAAACTTAGTTTAAAAAATTAAAGTTTAAACCTGGAAAATTAAACACTCATGGCAAACTCAAAATCGAACCCGAGCAAAACTTGATTTCCCCCGAGTTCCTCTTTAGGACAACCACCCTCTTCGAAACTCAGTCACCCAGGCTTCGCCTTGCACTGGTGATCGAGGTGTCACCGACCACCGACGCTACCTTTGGCCCATCACTGACCCTTCCTACTAACCATTACAACCACCCAAACATCACCACAAACTCAGAATCAAAATCGAACTTCCTGATCAAATCTGGAACATTACCGCCCACCTAAAACTTCCTCATCCTGGTGCCTCCATTTACCAACGAACAAGAAACTTCGGCCACACCTCCGTCGACCATCCACACTTCCATTGCCCCAAGTCTGATGCAACCCAATGCAAGAGAGACGACGTAGCAGCCACTTTTCAGACCTCGTCCCATTTTGGGTTTTAAACCCTACTCCGACCCAAATCCGCCGCCATGGTAGGTAATAAATCCACCTGGCATTTTTCCCTAGCTCGCCTTCACCCTGGCCTCCTCCAGTCGAGACGCCGAACACCCCGAGACCTTCGGCCAGTAGAAAAACCTCAAAACCCGTTTTTTGGTCAACTACAAAATGCTCACTCAATCCCAATCTAAAAATCCTGGTTCGACTCTTAAAAATCATAATTCTTGATGGTGATCAAGATTATACAAATGAATCAAGGAATATTGACGATTGAAATTTCAACATATTTAAGTTTCCACTGTATTTACTTATTTTCCAAAGATATATAAACCTATTTTACTTATATATATTTTTCAATCTTAGTTTATGTTTAAACAAACTTATTTTGTTTGAAAACCAGAACCTATCAGAGAACAGATAAAGAGATTTTGAATTTGAAAGGTTTTTAAACCTATAAAAATAAGAACAGAGCAAATTTCCTTGCTCTCACACATGCACAATATCACATATATTTATCAACATGCAAGGCAAATTTATACTCATACAAAGCATTATCACATCATTAGTTCATATTCTTATATCATGCAACAGATTTTAAAAAAAAAATAGGTTTGTTTACTCACTAGTAACGATGAACGGAGAAATTGGAACAAGGATGCTATATTTTGAAAACTGAATGCTTTGGATCTAGAAAAATACTTGATCCTTGAAAACTTGTTAATCTGGAAATTTTGCTAGCTTGAAATCTGGAAACTTGGTTGTTGAGAAGATTTAAGCTTTGAAAACAGAGAAGATCTTGTCTTGATTTCAGGTTGAAATATAGTTGATTGCTTGATTATTTGAGGTAGTTGAAAATGTAAATAGGCTTTTTGTTTTGATCTGGTTTGAGTTATATACAGGCTTGTTTTGATTTTCTCAGGTTTGAATATTAAAGATAAAATCTTGTTTGATTTAGTTTGAAAGAGTGGAATCTTTGATTTATTTTTTGGTTTGAAAATAGTTTACAGGTTTATTTTCTTGAGTTTTTGAAAGGAAGATAGGAAAAAAGAAATGAAGAAAGGAGATAGATGAATATATCGACTTGATTATGACTTTTTTAAATGAAAGAAAAATAAAATAAAATAATGACACTTGTTAAAAAATCTAACATTTGCCATTAGCTTGTATTAATTTACTTACATTAGTTAAATTGTGTTTATTTAACTTACATGTGAAATTATGCATGTTTTTAATTATTTTTAAATGGTTTATAAAGCTTTTGTATTTAATTTACTGTTTGATAAATAATTTTCTTAATTTATCTAAATAAAACCCTTCAAAGAAAATAATATAAAACAACTTATATTTTAATAAAAATCATACGTGTATATTTTTAAATCCAAAATATTTTAAGATATCTATCTTTTAAATTTCAAATTTAAATCCAAATTAGAATTCAATTCAAAATCTAATTTAAATCAACTCAAATATGTATATGTATGTATATGTACATATATATATATTTAAACAAACACAAATTCAATTTGTAAATAATAATTCTATTTAAAATCTATTTGTATCTATATATAAAAACAACACATTATTATTATTGTTTGAAAATAACAATTTTGCAAATTTAAAATAATTTATGAAGGAGATTATCACATATATATTGCTTGAAATTTTTGGGATATCACATTCCTCCCCCTTAAAAGAATTTTATCCCCGAAATTTAAAAGCAAAAGATAATCCAAAAATATTTCAAACAATTCAAGCATACAAAACAGTCATACACTAACAACCAAACAAACAATTCATCCAAACAAACATCACTAGCTATCCGGACACAATTCCGGATAAGCTTTCCTAAAATTATCCAGAGTTTCCCAGGTACAGTCTCTGGGATCCTCGCTCCACTGCACCTGAACCAGCTTCACCACCTTGCTTCTGAGTTGCCTCTCGTCTTGATCAATGATCTGGACTGGACGCCTGACTACAAATAAGTCTGGTTCGATCTCTAAATCTTCTTGCACTGCTGGCTCCACAAAAAGAGATGGATCGTGCACGTATTTCCTCAGATGAGATACGTGAAAAACATTGTGAATTCCAGCCATCCGGATTGGCAATTCAATCCTGTAGGCCATAGCACCAATTATCTCAAGCATTCGGAATGGACCAATATACCTTGGGGCAAGCTTTCCCATCTTTCCAAATCTAATCGCTCCTTTAATCGGGGAAACATTGACAAAGAACAAATCTCTGATATCAAATTCCAATTGTCTTCATCTCTTGTCCGCATAACTCTTCTGGTGATCCTGCAATGCTTTCATTCTTTTCTTGATAAGCTCCACCTTTACAGATGCCTCATGGATCAAATCTGGACCAAGAACAAGACGATCTCCCTACTCCCCCAACAGGATGGGGATCTACAAGGTCTTCCATATGAAGCTTCATAGGGTGCTATCTTGATACTCGTCTGATAACTATTATTGTACGATAATTCCATTAAATGCAGATGGTCCTCCCAAGATCCACTAAAATCCAAAACACAAGCCCTCAGCATATCCTCTAGAATTATATTCAGCTTTCTGTTTGTCCATCGGTCTGGGGATGATAGGCTGTACTCAAACTCAATCTTGTACCCAAAGCTAATTGCAAAGCCTCCCAAAATTTGCTGGTGAGGATAGAGTCACGATCACTTATTATGCTGACTGGAACACCATGCAGTCTGACAATTTCCCTCAAGAAAATCACTGCCAAAGACGCTACAGATCTGGTCCCCTTAACCGAAATAAAATGGGCGCTCTTGGTCAGCTGGTCTATAGTTAGCCATATTCCTTTGTTTCCCTTTCTGGTCCCTGGAAAACCGTGGACGAAATCCATATAAATCATTTCCCACTTACACTTAGGAACATCCAGAGGCTGCAATAATCCTGTTGTCTTCTATTGATCACCTTTCACCTGCTGACAGATCGCACATCCATTGACGAAAGCAGCAATATCCCTCTTCATGACCGGCCACCAGAAGACTCTCTTCATATCCTTATACATCTTTGAAATCCTCGGGTGGATACTCAACCTGGAGCGATGACTTTCTAACAAAACTTCTTGCCTCAATCCATCCACCTCTGGCATACACAAACGACCATTGATCCTCAAAACTCCTTGACCGTCAATCTTGAAATTCGAATATCGTCCCTCCTTGGTTCCAAGAATCAACTCCTCAAAAGATCTATCACTCATCTGACTGCTTGTGATTCTTTCCTGTAGGGATGGAATAACTTCCAAAATAGACAAAACTGCATCCCTACTCAGAGCATCTGCCACAACATTCGCTTTTCCCGGAGTATAGAGGATATCCAAATCATAAGATGCCAAAAATTCTACCCACCTTTGCTGCCTCAAATTCAGATCTTTCTAGGAGAAAAGGTACTTCAAAGGTTTGTGATCGGTGAAAAGCTCGAATTTGTCTCCCAACAGATAGTGCCTTCAGATCTTCAAAGCAAAGACGATGGCCAACAATTCCAGATCGTGTGTAGCGTAATTCCTTTCATGAGGCTTCAACTGCCTGCTTGCATATGCAATTTTTTTCCCATTCTGCATCAGCACTGCACCCAGCCCAACTCCACAAGCATCAGCGTAGACATTGAACTTACTCTTGCCATCAGGAAAAGCTAGAACAGGTGCACTGGTTAGCCTTGCCTTCAAATCCAAGAAAGCCTCTTCACGCTCGGGGGTCCACTTAAACTTTGCTCCTTTCCGAGTCAACTTGGTTAAGTGTGAAGAAATCTTAGAATAGTCCCCGATAAACTTCCTGTAGTACCCTGCCAAACCCAGAAAACTACGGACTTCCGTAGGAGTCTACGGTGGCTTCCACTCCTGCATAGTAGCTACCTTGGCTGGATCTACAGAAATACCCTCACCAGAAACAATATTCCCTAACAATCTGACTTTTGATTTCCAAAAATGGCACTTTGAAAACTTAGCCTTCAAAACATGCCTTCTTAAAGTCTCCAACACTATTCCCAAATGTTGCTTATGCACTTCTTCAGACATAGAGTAGACAAGAATGTCATCGATGAACACGAGAACAAACTTATTCAACACATCCCAAAAAAACGGTTCATCAAGTCCATAAAATAGGCAGGAGCGTTGGTTAGCTCAAAAGGCATAACCAACCATTCATAAAAACAATTAGGTCCCCTGAACACAGTCAAGAGTATACTGTCCTTAGCTACCCTTAACTGGTGGAAACCCGAAGCTAAATCTAACTGGGAGAAAACGAAAGCTCCATGGAGTTGATCAAAAAGATCGTCTATACAGGGCAAAGGATACTTATTCCTAATAGTAACCTTATTCAACTCTCGGTAATCCACACAGAATCTCAAAGATCCATCCGACTTAGTCACAAAGACTATGGCAGAACCCCAATTGGAAAAACTAGGTCGGATCAAACGTTTCTCTAAGAAATCTTGGGTCTGCTTCACCAGCTCTTCTCTCTCCCTCGGCGCCATCCTTCTACTGGGCTGAACAACAAATATTGATCCCGCAACCAAATCGATCCGAAACTCTATCTCCCGATGAGGGGGCAAACCTTAAACCTTCTCGAAGACATCCGAAAAATCTTTGACCACCTCGGTGGACACTAAGCCTTTGGAAGATGCCTCGATTCCATGCAAAAGATTACTCAAGTGAACTCCCGAACTATCGCAAATCACTTTTGCGATCCTTCCCAAATCAGTTCCAAAGTCACAGATCTCTCTTCACAGATCAAAACTGCCTTATACTTATCCAACCAATCCATGCCAAGAATAAGATCAAACCCTTTGAAATCCAATACAAATGGGTCGCAAGAGAAACTATGAGACAGATAAGAAATCCTTAGGCCTCTACAGATCTTATCTAACTTAGTTACCCCATCTATAGGATTAGGTACAAAAATAGGCCGGTCTACCAAACTAGGAAAAAGATGAAACTTCTCTACTGCATCCAAAGAAATAAAACTAAGAGATGTACCAGAATCGAACAGAACTCTAATAAAATTGCCACCTAAAAGCACAGTACCTTCCTAAACTCCTTTGCCTTTAGAAGAAGAAGATGGACCACCTTCAAGAGCAAACATCTTATTCTGTAGGGCCTTCTGAAGAAGCGGACAAGCCTTTACCATATGCCCCGGTTGATGACAGTTGAAACACAAAGATTTCTGAACCAATGCTGAACCCGGTCCACTCTGATGCTGCTGTTGCTGAGATCTACCCCTGGGACACTGCTTAGCCAAGTGACTGTAACAACCCGCATATTTATCGATTATATATTTAAATATTTTATCATTCGTCGGATTTTAGTCCGAAAACCTACTTTTTGCATACGGTTGAATTGAGACTCGAGACCACCCCCATTGAGTTCAAAATGACGTTTGCGACCTTTTTGAGTATAAGCTTCGATATGTTTGGAGAAAGTTGATTTTTGCTACTTTTCACTTTGGGTTTGGTTTGTGGGCTCAGCCCTATGTTAACTTATGCTCAAATCTGAGCCACTCTTCCCGACTCACCCTCATTCTCTTCTCTTTTCAGTTTTTATAACATTAATGGTGGGAGAGATTGGAAATTAAAAACTCCAAAACCCTAGTTTCTCTTCCAAATCAAATTCCTAGCTCCAAACTCAAGAAGAACCCATTGGTGAGCTTCTCTTCTTCTTCTCCAACTCATTCTCTCTTTGATTTCAGAAAATTCCTAAACCTAGTTTGGGAAATGTTTCTCTTTTTAGCTTAGAATCAAGCTTCTTGAGTTGAGATTGAAGTGTGGTTGGTCTTCCCTTGATTCAAGCTTCTCATTCATTTGATTTGGGTTCAAAGGTGAGATTTTTAATCTCACATCTATGCTTATAATTATCTTTGATTTTTAGGTATGAATTCCTAACACTTATTCATGTGCATTTGATTTGATTTGGATTAGATTTGTAAATATTCCAATTTTTGGTGTTTGAAGCCAGTTCTCTAAAAATCATAACTTTGATGTTTGATCATGCTTTAAGAGGTGTTTCGGAGAGCCTATAAGGCCGGGTTGTCGTTAGGCATAAATCCTTAGTCGTCGTCGCTCGTCCGATCGCTCCCGATACGTTTTGGCCACTTTGGCCTAGGCAAATTGTTGCCCAGACCAGGTGACCAGACGTCTGGTGACCAAGTCCAGACGTCTGGTTTGGACACGCATATTATTAAAAAAAAGCCAGAGACTATTTTCAGATGTCTGAACCATCGAACCAGACATCTGGATAGGTCTCAAACGTCTGACTTGAGGTTTCAGACGTCTGAGCGTTCTCTGGGTTATTTCCAGAGAACAAATCCAGACGTCTGGATTCCAAATCAGACGTCTGGAAATGTGCAGTTTTGCCTATTTTGGCTATTTTTGAGTAAATTTCCAACTTTAATCGATTCGTGTTGTTTCCTATTTGTTGTTATCATCTATTATGACTTTGATGACCTTTTCTTTGGGAATTTTAGATATATCCACTTTGATGGATTTGATATCGATTTCTTTGGATTTTATTCACGTCTTCGAATGTGAATTTAGCAATTGGTTGTTCTTACAATCTTCTTTGTGATTTGTCACTTTAAAAATATAAAGGTTTTCTATACTAGTAGTAAATATCAAAACTCTTTCTTCAAATGATTTCAACACTATTTTATTACAAAGCTCGTTTTCTTAAACCGTTTTCCAATCTATTAGTATATACAAACCTTTACCTCACTCGTATGAGAAATCTAATTAAACGACTTAGTAAAACAAGTGGTATGAAACGCTTGCGTTCACTTTGTTGGTTAATTCTTGGACTTGTTCGATTGAAACTCTTGTGACAATTTTCTAGTGGAGATCTACAATTTGTTCGTAAATATTTAAGTTAAGCTAGTGGTTATGGGACATGAAGCTAAGCTCATATATTTACTAGCTTATTGTAATTGACACTTCTCATTGATCATGACGATCATCTTTGTGATTTAGACTAGCAATGTGCGATGTCTCTTTGTCTATGTCGAGGACGATACTTCATTTTTTTGTGGAGCTTCGGCTCACCAGGAGGAGCTTCGGCTCAATGTCCGCAATGGGGGACTATACCCTGTCACGAGGAGCTTTGGCTCACCAGGAGGAGCTTCGGCTCAATGTCCGCAATGGGGGACTATACCCTGTCACGAGGAGCTTCGGCCCACCAGGAGAAGCTTCGGCTCAAAGTCCGCAATGGGGGACTATACCCTGTCTGGAGGAGCTTCGGCTCACTTTTCTGGGATTGGCCATCCTTTTTATTGTGATTTCTAGATTTCGTGTGTTGATTTCTGGAATTTATGTTTCACCAACTTTTACGATTGGCATGGATATATATATGTCATTTATTGTGGCTTGGTGAATGAAATCATGAGTATGACATTCCTTTTTATCCTGAGTAGATTATTGTGATATTGATTAATCTCTTGTTGATTTTCAATTACTTATTAATCACAGCTTGGCATTGTGATTATTATATGTTTATGTCGTATCTCCTATTCTATATCATTTCTTCTGATATTTATAGCTAGACTGATCCGTTTATTATTTTCTTCTTAAATAATACTCGGGTCAGACCGAGATGTTACAGGTGCTTCTGCTTGACTTCTCATCCAGGATCATTACTCTGACTTTTGGCAAACTACTTAGATTTGTAGTTTATTTTGTTGTATACACTTGAGATATAGACTCATAGTTGTATTCCTTTGTATAGCACGTGTTGCTATTCTTTTGTATTATCGTGGATCTTTTGACCACTACTCTGATATACAATTTTATCTGTAATATTCATATCTATTTCCGCCTTTGTGATATGAATTGTCTGTGACTGATTTGTGTTATGTTTATTTCTATATTTGTTTCTGAAGACCTTTATAGCCACTGTGTAGTAGCTTTGAGTTTGTGTCGGTATGTCGGATTTCCTCTTGAGATGAAAAGTTATATTTTTATCCGGTATATCGGTACTCGCACAAAGCAATTATACAGATGGCCGCTCCTCAACAGCCTTATTCTCCATGCTAGTTGACAGCATTCACAGTAATGTTCTTGGCTAGCATGGGTATAGAGGTGGGGCGTCACAGCTTGGTATCAGAGCCAAACTTCGGAACAATATGGAATATTATAACAAGGATCATCGTCCTAAGTCCATCTTAGGAGTCGTGCTTTAGGATTTAATTCGTGTCTTCGTACCGATTCATCCTATTTTCTTTATGATTCCTTGTTTTATCAATCAAGTTTGATTGAAATTTATTCTGAGAATAACTTTTTCCTCTTCTTTCTTTCTTTCTTAAAGAAGAGAAATGGTTAGTTCTTGCAGTCCTAGCGCTGGTCAATCCAGTAGCCCTTCTCTGGATGGCGCATTCATGTCTGCCCAACAACTTTTGGATCTTGTAAAGAATCAAGAGTTTATCTGTGCTTTGAGTAAGAACCCAGAAATGGTTCTACCTTTGAAACTTGAAGTTTCTTTCAATCAGCTTGTGGATGTTACTCTTCTTCATGGAGAGGTTAGTAAAGGAAGTGTTTGTGATATTGGGACTTCCAAGAAGAGGCATATTCAGTTCAAGAGCCTTAATCCCAATAAGAGAGTGAAGCAAACTACTTTTGTAGCAAAGACTCCAATCCCTAATCGTGGAGGATGCTACAATTGTAATTCTAAGGAACACTATGCGAATATGTGTCCAAAACCCCATTCTTGTCGCTATTGCAAGAAACCGGGTCATCTTTTATCTACATGTCCCAAACTTTTGAATAAGGACATGAGAAAGCTAAATATTGAGCAAGCCCCTAGCAACTCTTCTCTTGGTCAAGGTATTTTTCATTCAATCCTTGATGGCATTGTTTTATTTCGTGATCTTCTTATTCGAGTTCTTTTTGATATGGGTTTCATCTCATTATTTTTATATCAAAAGAACTTGTCGATTCTTTTTCTTTGAATATTTTGGGCTTGATAACTTCTTTGAGGATTGTGAATCCGGATGGTAGATCCGCAACATTCAATTTGCTTTTATTGATGTCAAAATTATTTTATGAGATTTTTCTTTCCGAGCCGATATTTTTACTTAGGCTTCGGAATTGATTTTTTTGAAGGGATCGGCTTAATCATTGTGAAGCCCATATCCTATTCTTCCGAGTGGATTATTCATCTTCGACATTTTCAATGTGTTAAGAAGATTTCTATTTTTCCTTTATGATTTTGATTCCAACTTGAAGGCATCATTTTATTCCTTAAGCCCACTTATAAGGAAAGTGTTATTTCTCTCATTCATGTAGTTAGAGAAATTTTCCGGTATTTTTGAGCTTGTCTTAGGATTATCACCTAAGTAATCTTTTGTGTGATACTAAGGTCTTTTCAGTTTGACTTTACAACCGGTTTTCGTTTGCTACGAGTTGCGGAAGTTAACATTCCACTTACCGCATTCCGCACTCGTTATGATTCTTATGAATGACTTATTTTGTCATTCAATTTGTCCAGCTTATTTCATCCATTTTATAAATCGAATATTCTATGAATATTTCGATGAGACCATTCTTGTATTTATTGATTTTGGATGAAATAGTAATTTAAAATTTTGCAAATCTTTTTCATAAGATTTATTTATAAGTAAAACTGGATTTTGTTCTTGAAACGAACAAAGAATATTCTTAAAACTTTTTAAGAGATTTATTTATCCTATAAAAGATGAATTTGTGATTGTATTGCCCGTTGAGTGCTTTAAGAATTTTGGTCGATGCGCTTGATCAACGTTATCGATAGGAATTTCCTAAACGCTTTGATGAGACAATCAGACACGATATATTGACTTGTAAAATGTAAATTCTTCTAGAAATATTTTTACATCGAAACAATTTTGATTTTTGAAAGTTTTAGCTTTTCGGGAAAGAAAATTATTTGAAAGAATTTTCTTTCGATACTCTTATTCTTGTGATTCCTGAAGGGGAACCAAGACTTTGCTATTTGTACCGATACTAGTCGTATTGGTTTGGAATGCCATTCTCTTGCAAAGGAGAACGTGCTATCCCTTGTGCTTCTAAATCATTATAGCTTCTCGAGACTAGATAGCCACTTATGATCTAGTGCTCTCGGCTAATGTTTTTGCTTTTGGAATTTGGCATCATCATATTTGGATGAGAAATTTGTTCTCTACCTCGATCATAAATCTTTGGAATATTTATGTTCTCTTAAGGAACTGCATGTTGACACGAGTTCCTAGCATCTTATGATCTTGATATTCTTTTTATTCCCGAAGGGGAAATCGTGTTGCCAATGCGTTTAGTCGTAAGCAACAAGGGGTTGTTTCTTTGTTGATGACTAAATGAAATTATCTTTTTATCAAGTTCATCGGGCGTTTTGACGTACTTCGTTTTATTGAGTTTCATCTCATTTCTTTTATGGACTTGCGTCTGATGTTCTTTTATGGTGTTCGGTTCATTGGACGTACCGTATTTGTACTACGTCGGTGTTCCGAAATTCTTCGAGCTTTGGATCATCTGGCGTACCGTTTTGTACTACGCCGTTGTCCCAAATTATTTGAGTTTCTCGTTTTTCAGCCGTACTGTTATTATACTACGTCGTAGCACCAACTCAATTTTCTGATATTCATGACGTTTTCTCACGTCTTTCTACTACGGAAATGCCTTAGGGATTTCAATTTTTATTCTTGAGCCCGGTGATATTGTGGAAATTGAAGTTTCACCAGATTTGATTTATGAGCAACATCCCATTCGCATCATTGCTTCGGAGGTTGAGCGCCTTCGGAATAAAGATGTTCTTCTTGTGAGAGTTCAATGGTTCTCAAATCCTAGGGATTACTCTTGGGAATCTAGAGAATTCATCGAGCGGTCCCGTTCGTGCTAACTCTTTCGTGCTCTTTATGGTGAACTTCTTATTTCAAATTTTCTTTTGTGTTAATATGCTTCTATGGTTGTTACTTCTTATATTTCCTTCTTAATTATTGCGAGGACGCAATTTCTTTAAGGAGGGAAGTCTGTAACAACCCGCATATTTATCGATTATATATTTAAATATTTTATCATTCGTCGGATTTTAGTCCGAAAACCTACTTTTTGCATACGGTTGAATTGAGACTCGAGACCACCCTTATTGAGTTCAAAATGACGTTTGTGACCTTTTTGAGTATAAGCTTCGATATGTTTGGAGAAAGTTGATTTTTGCTACTTTTCACTTTGGGTTTGGTTTTTGGGCTCAGCCCTATGTTAACTTATGCTCAAATCTGACCCACTCTTCCCCACTCACCCTCATTCTCTTCTCTTTTCAGTTTTTATAACATTAATGGTGGGAGAGATTGGAAATTAAAAACTCCAAAACCCTAGTTTCTCTTCCAAATCAAATTCCTAGCTCCAAACTCAAGAAGATCCCATTGGTAAGCTTCTCTTCTTCTTCTCCAACTCATTCTCTCTTTGATTTCAGAAAATTCCTAAACCTAATTTGGGAAATGTTTCTCTTTTTAGCTTAGAATCAAGCTTCTTGAGTTGAGATTGAAGTGTGGTTGGTCTTCCATTGATTCAAGCTTCTCATTCATTTGATTTGGGTTCAAAGGTGAGATTTTTAATCTCACATCTATGCTTATAATTATCTTTGATTTTTAGGTATGAATTTCTAACACTTATTCATGTGCATTTGATTTGATTTGGATTAGATTTGTAAATATTCCAATTTTTGTTGTTTGAAGCCAATTCTCTAAAAATCATAACTTTGATGTTTGATCATGCTTTAAGAGGTGTTTCGGAGAGCCTATAAGGCCGGGTTGTCGTTAGGCATAAATCCTTAGTCGTCGTCGCTCGTCCGATCGCTCCCGATACGTTTTGGCCACTTTGGCCTAGGCAAATTGTTGCCCAGACCAGGTGACCAGACGTCTGGTGACCAAGTCCAGACGTCTGGTTTGGACACGCATATTATAAAAAAAAAGCCAGAGACTATTTTCAGACGTCTGAACCATCAAACCAGACGTCTGGATAGGTCTCAGACGTCTGGCTTGAGGTTTCAGACGTCTGAGTTTTCTCTGGGTTATTTCCAGAGAACAAATCCAGACGTCTGGATTCCAAATCAGACGTCTGGAAATGTGCAGTTTTGCCTATTTTGGCTATTTTTGAGTAAATTTCCAACTTTAATCGATTCGTGTTGTTTCCTATTTGTTGTTATCATCTATTATGACTTTGATGACCTTTTCTTTGGGAATTTTAGATATATCCACTTTGATGGATTTGATATCGATTTCTTTGGATTTTATTCATGTCTTCGAATGTGAATTTAGCAATTGGTTGTTCTTACAATCTTCTTTGTGATTTGTCACTTTAAAAATATAAAGGTTTTCTATACTAGTAGTAAATATCAAAACTCTTTCTTCAAATGATTTCAACACTATTTTATTACAAAGCTCGTTTTCTTAAACCGTTTTCCAATCTATTAGTATATACAAACCTTTACCTCACTCGTATGAGAAATCTAATTAAACGACTTAGTAAAACAAGTGGTATGAAACGCTTGCGTTCACTTTGTTGGTTAATTCTTGGACTTGTTCGATTGAAACTCTTGTGACAATTTTCTAGTGGAGATCTACAATTTGTTCGTAAATATTTAAGTTAAGCTAGTGGTTATGGGACATGAAGCTAAGCTCATATATTTACTAGCTTATTGTAATTGACACTTCTCATTAATCATGAAGATCATCTTTGTGATTTAGACTAGCAATGTGCGATGTCTCTTTGTCCATGTCGAGGACGATACTTCATTTTTTTGTGGAGCTTCGGCTCACCAGGAGGAGCTTCGGCTCAATGTCCGCAATGGGGGACTATACCCTGTCACGAGGAGCTTCGGCTCACTAGTAGGAGCTTCGGCTCAATGTCCGCAATGGGGGTCTATACCCTGTCACGAGGAGCTTTGGCTCACCAGGAGGAGCTTCGGCTCAAAGTCCGCAATGGGGGACTATACCCTGTCTCGAGGAACTTCGGTTCACCAGGAGGAGCTTCGGCTCAATGTCCGCAATGGGGGACTATACCCTGTCATGAGGAACTTCGGTTCACCAGGAGGAGCTTCGGCTCAATGACCGCAATAGGGGACTATACCCTGTCAGGAGGAGTTTCGACTCACAAGGAGGAGCTTCGGCTCAATGTCCGCAATGGGGGACTATACCCTGTCAGGAGGAGTTTTTGACTCACCAGGAGGAGCTTCGGCTCAAAGTCCGCAATGGGGGACTATACCCTGTCTGGAGGAGCTTCGGCTCACTTTTCTGGGATTGGCCATCCTTTTTATTGTGATTTCTAGATTTCGTGTGTTGATTTCTGGAATTTATGTTTCACCAACTTTTACGATTGGCATGGATATATATATATATATGTCATTTATTGTGGCTTAGTGAATGAAATCAGGAGTATGACATTCCTTTTTATCTTGAGTAGATTATTGTGATATTGATTAATCTCTTGTTGATTTTCAATTACTTATTAATCACAGCTTGGCATTGTGATTATTATATGTTTATGTCGTATCTCCTATTCTATATCATTTCTTCTGATATTTATAGCTGGACTGATCCGTTTATTATTTTCTTCTTAAATAATACTCGGGTCAGACCGAGATGTTACAGGTGCTTCTGCTTGACTTCTCGTTCAGGATCATTACTCTGACTTTTGGCAAACTACTTAGATTTGTAGTTTATTTTGTTGTATACACTTGAGATATAGACTCATAGTTGTATTCCTTTGTATAGCACGTGTTGCTATTCTTTTGTATTATCGTGGATCTTTTGACCACTACTCTGATATACACTTTTATGTGTAATATTCATATCTATTTCCGTCTTTGTGATATGAATTGTCTGTGACTGATTTGTGTTATGTTTATTTCTATATTTGTTTCCGAAGACCTTTATAGCCACTGTGTAGTAGCTTTGAGTTTGTGTCGGTATGTCGGATTTCCTCTTGAGATGAAAAGTTATATTTTTATCCGGTATATCGGTACTCGCACAAAGCAATTATACAGATGGTCGCTCCTCAACAGCCTTATTCTCCGTGCTAGTTGACAGCATTCACAGTAATGTTCTTGGCTAGCGTGGGTATAGAGGTGGGGCGTCACAGTGACCCTCTTGTTGACATACATAACACTTACGAGGTCGATCATTTCCTCCCTGCTTCCCTTCGCCTTGCTTCTTCCAATTTGATTGAATTTCCTTTTATTTGGATTGGAAGAAGTTCCACTTGGTGCTGTTGCAGATGCCAACTGCTTCTTGTTCATAAGCTCCTCATATCATAACGCCATGTCGATCAACTCCACAAAAGATCCCTTAAGATGAGCCATCATCTTCTCGTGGAATTCAGGCCTCATTCCTTGCACAAACATCTCATTCTTTTTGAGGGGTGTGTCGACATAACCAGGTCCGTAGCGAGATAATTCATTGAACTTATTCTCATATTCTAGAATCGACATACTCCCTTACTTCAGGTCCAGATAATCTCTATGTAGATGAGCCCTTCTAGCTGTTGGCATGTACTGTTCCTCAAACAATTCTTTAAACCTACTACACGAAATATCAACCTACGAGATATTTGCTGTAACTGCATCCCACCAAGCTGCAGCATCTTCTTACAGTTGCCACGATGCCATCACCCTCTTATGCTCGTCAGATAGATCCAAACTCTTAAAGATGCGCTCGCACGAGCGCAACCAAGCCTGAACTTCTATAATGAACTTCGATCCTTTGAAAGGTCTTCCTCCCAGATTGGTGAAATCTTTACACAAAGAAGCAAAACTTATCGAGGCAGCGTTGGATTCACAGCGTCGCTAGCAGTCTGACCTCTTCAATTATTGGTCGACGTGCTCCCAATAACCCTGCCTCTTCTTCCTCTTGAACTCATGTTGGCAACCTGGACAGGTTACCTAACAAATTTAGATAGGTTATATAAAATTTACAAATACGCGCTCTCAAGATAGACACTACTCAAAATTCGTAGGTATTATCTCTACCTACGCTTTGATACTAACAGTGACGACCCGCCTTACATTCCATAGAAAGGCATATCATCATAAAGAAAAGAAGTAGGTAGAAATAGAATAGATAGAAAGAAAGAAAACAACAATATCAGAATCTCATAGCGGAAACGGAACAAAATATAATATCACATAACTATTACATAGTCTATATACATCAGAGTACATAGTTATACAACATCATCACATTAGACGGTCGTGAGGACCTGTCTATCCATTACATTCCAAAATACAACAGTCAAAAGGGTTTAACACAGTAGAAATAGATAGATATAGCTATGCCAAGACTCCTTCTCCAAGCTTCCCAAAATTCGTCAAGCCAAACTTGATCACTTGGCTACTCATAAAAATTTGAGTACCCAAGAGTTTAAGAAAAACAGAATAAACTCCGGGTCAGACATGGGTCTGGTGTGCATAAACGGTTAAGTTGTTTAACTTGAAAAACCTTTGAAATAAAAGGTATCTCATAAGACTCTCCGCAAATAAACACGGACAAGTTTTTCCTTTACGATAACCAAAACATTTGATAGGAAATCCCATTATATTATAATAGTGTCCAGGGTTTTCGATATAAAATACAGAAATAGCTGGAGTGCTTACATCTCATGTTCCAACATAGTTGGACACAATCAAAACCATACAACCACTTATTGGAGAATGGATTCTATACAATGGTAGGGCTATTAGGGTACCTCCCGTCACAGTACATGGCCTAGATCACCGTATCGAGGCTCCACCATGATCCTCCACATCACAAAGTCGTAGCTACCCCTTAATGGATAGTCCAAATAAGACAACCCCGCGGTTGTGCCCAAACAACCACCCACACAGCCGAATAAAAGGGACCTCTAGACGGGGAAAATCTTATCCTACTTGGGTGCTACCCACTTAGCCTTGCATGCACCTCCCATGTTTTATCCATTCCCGATTAATGAGGCTTGAGGCTATGATTACCTTTATAGAACACATCTTGGAATGATCATCGTCCTCCTTTGACGATGGTCTGATAGCATTCATCCATACAAGTTCGTTCCGGGTTCGAACGAAACCGAAGGCATTATCTCGTTACACTCATTTTGGAATCACCCTTAGAGTTAACAATAATAACCCTTACACTCTGAAACTCCATCTCGATCTTCACTTGAGATTTCACGACCTATCGTTTAACTTGGATCAATGTTGTTTCTGAAAAATCAAATTTGATACCGATCCCGATCACATCGAAATTCAAACGCCGTTTTAATGGTCAAGTTGTTTAAGGTTTAAACAATTTAATTCAATACAACACTTGTATTCACACAGCATTCATTACAGATAAATAATTTACATTTATCACAGTTATATCCAATATCACGTCACAGAACATTATAGATTATCATACTTTAGATGTCAATCAATCCAGACATTCTATACAATCAATCATCCATAAGAAAGACTTATTAATCCATACAATAATTAATTTAATTAACTCAATATAAATTAATTACTTAAGAATTAATTACCTAATCTTACTTAATTAATCATTAATTAATTACAATCATTTAATTAATTAATCATTCTTTAATTACCTTATAAACCAAATTAATTAATCTTTAATTACAGATTAATTATCCCTTAATTATTAATTAAGAAACTTTAATTATTAATTAATAAACCTTAAGTACAAAATTAAGTAATTCTTAATTTCTAGTTAATCAATCCTCAATTATCAATTTATTAATCTCTAATTACTTAATTAATCAATGCTTAATTACAACGAATTAATCTTTATTACTATTCACTTAACCTCTAGTTATAAATTAATTAATCTTAATTACTTAATTAATTAATCTCTAATTATAAATTAATTAATGCACTAACTATAACCCTTAATTATTAATAAATTAACCCTTAATCATTAATTAATTATATTAATTACCCTTTAATTATTTTATTAATTTAATTAATCCTAAATTATTAATACTTTAATTAACTTTTAAGATAAACCATTATCCTTTATTAATTACCTAACTATCGTTAACATATTTAAAACATTTTATCTTTATAATTAACTCACTTAATTAAATCATTTAATTTAATTTTAAAAATAACTTAAGCATTTAACTTTGACAAATTTAAGTTAAACAAATTATAACTTCCTTTTGTCAAATAATTTATAAACATTATCATATAATAGTTTAAACTAGAATAAATTAAATTAAAAAATTGCTTCTATAAAATTTAAAAACTATTTAAAATCCTGCTTCGGGTTCAACCCGTTAAACTCTCGAGTCCTGAACCTAGAAACCCACCACTTCTTTTCTTTTCTTAAAAAGTAGTTTAAAAATTTAAAGTATAAACCTGGAAAATTAAACACTCACGTCAAACTCAAAATCGAACCCGAGCAAAACTTGATTTCCACTTCGAGACAACCACCCTCTCCGAAACTCAGCCACCCAGGCTTCACCATGCACGTGCACTAGTGAACGAGGTGTCGTCGACCACCGACGCTACCTCTGGCCCATCACTGACCCTTCCTACTAACGATTCCGACCACCCAAACATTACCACAAACTCAGAATCAAAATCGAACTTCCTTATCAAAACTGGAACATGGCTGACCACCTAAAACTTCCTCGTCCCGACGCCTCCGTTCACCAGCGACCATTAAACTTTGGCCATACCTCGCCGACCATCCACGCTTCCATCGTCCCAAGTCCGATGAACCCCACTGCTAGAGAGACGACGCCGCAGCCACTTTTCAGACCTCGTCCCATTTTGGGTTTTAAACCATACTTCGACCCAAATCCGCTGTCACGGTGGGTATTAAATCCACCTGGCATTTTACCCCCAGCTCCACCCTGGCCTCCTCTAGTCGAGACCCCGACCACCCCGAGACCTCCGGCCAGCAGAAAAACCACAAAACCCGTTTTCTGGTCAACTATGAAATGCTCACTCAATCCCAATCTAAAAATCCTGATTTGACTCTTAAAAATCATAATTCTTGATGGTGATCAAGATTATACAAATGAATCAAGGAATATTGACGATTGAAATTTCAACATGGTTAAGTTTCCACTGTATTTACTTAATTTCCAGAGATATATAAACCTATTTTACTTATATATATATTTTTCAATCTTAGTTTATGTTTAAACAAACATATTTTGTTTGAAAACCAGAATCTATCAGAGAACAGATAAAGAGATTTTGAATTTTGAAAGGTTTTTAAACCTATAAAAATAAGAATAGAGCAAATTTCCTTGCTCTCACACATGCACAGATATATCACATATATTTATCCACATGTAAGGCAAATTTCTACTCATACAAACCATTATCACATCATTACTTCATATTCTTATATCATGCAACAGATTTTAAACAAAAATATAGGTTTGTTTACTCACTAGTAATGATGAACAGAGAGATTAGAACAAGGATGCTATATTTTGAAAACTGAATGCTTTTGATTTGAAAAAATACTTGATCCTTGAAAACTTGTTAATCTGGAAATTTTGCTAGCTTGAAAACTGGAAACTTTGTTGTTGAGAAGACTTAAGCTTTGAAAACAGAGAAGATCTTGTCTTAATTTCAGGTTGAAATATAGCTGATTGCTTGATTATTTGAGGTAGTTGAAAATGTAAACAGGCTTTTTGTTTTGATCTGGTTTGAGTTGTATACAGGCTTGTTTTTATTTTCTCAGGTTTGAATATTAAAGATGAAATCTTGTTTGATTTAGTTTAAAAGAGTGGATGCTTTGATTTATTTTTTGGTTTGAAAACAGTTTACAGGTTTGTTTTCGTGAGTTTTTGAAAGGAAGATAGGAAAAAAGAAATGAAGAAAGGAGATAGATGAATATATAGACTTGATTATGATTTTTTAAAATTAAAGAAAAATAAAATAAAATAGTGACACTTGTTAAAAAATCTAACATTTTTCATTAGCTTGTATTAATTTACTTACATTTGTTAAATTGTATTTATTTAACTTACTTGTGTAATTATGCATATTTTTAATTATTTTTAAATGGTTTATAAAGCATTTGCATTTAATTCACTATTTGATAAGTACTTTTCTTAATTTATCTAAATAAAACCCTTTAAAGAAAATAATATAAAACAAATTATATTTTAATAAAAATCATACATGTATATTTTTAAATCCAAAATATTTTAAGATATCTGTCTTTTAAATTTCAAATTTAAATCCAAATTCAAATTAAAATTCAATTCAAAATCCAATTTAAAATCAACTCAAATATATATATGTGTGTGTGTGTATAATAATTAAACAAACACAAATTCAATCTGTAAATAATAATTCTATTTAAAATCTATTTATATCTATATATAAAAATAACACATTATTATTATTGTTTGAAAATAACAATTTTGCCAATTTATAATAATTTATGAAGGATATTATCACACATATATTGCTTGAAATTTATGGGATATCACACGATCCCTCGTATAGGCCCTTATGGCTATGGAGATCCTTCTGCTTAAATTTTTAGGAAGATATTTCATCATCTTCCTCTTTAAATACAAACCTGATTTTTCATTTTCAGGATCTTTATGTTGCTAGTTGTTTTGTACTTTTTTTAAATACGGGTCCCATTATACTCAGTTTACAAAGTGATTAATAAAGCTATCTCTTCAAAAAGAACGTAGGAAACAACGTCGAACCACTATAAATTGCCATGTTTATATTATTTGCTTATTTCTTATTGCTTTACTGCTATGTTCCCTCTATTTACATTTAATATACTTCATTTGTTCCTCTACAAAATCTCTGTTGGGTATTTATGCCAATTTTTGGTGTATACATTTTGGTGTATACATTTTCGTGCTTTCACTGAGAGGAAAGATTCCCAACTCTATTTGCAACCCTTTGCTGCTATTGGATTGTATAAATCCTAGGAAGAGATCCAAAATGATCCTCAAATTATTTATTCATTTTATTCAGATTTGCAAAAGTCTAAGGAAAATTATCAACAATGGTTAGGAACACTAGATATACTTCTCAAAATGCAAAAGGATAAACATTTGCATCCAACAAGGAGGCCAGAACAATCTACTAGTTGATGCAAATGCTTCAAATCCAATTGATTCCATCACAAGAGCTAATTTCCAAAATCTGATAAGAGAGCTCATAGATAGCCGCCTATAGTGGAACCAGCAAATTTAGGCCAATATTGATCTAATGAATCAACTTAGGGATCAACAACATGGGAAGACTAGGAGGGAGCCAACTCCCTATTCTGCATCGGAGAGCTCTACTTCATTAGATGATTATCATAAAATCAGACGTCGTAGAACTGATAGATATCATGTAAAAGCCTCTAAACATTGACAAAAAAATTACTTGGGATACCGTGGCCGATCATACCCGATCACTCTAGAGGGATCGAGGGTGATCCCTCCTCTAGAGAAGGAAATCTACCTCTTCCCACTGGAGCACAAGCTAGAGCCACCGTAGTTGATTTGGATGTTGGATTTCAGGCGGATGCAGACTAGTTGCCCCCTTAGAATGATGATCTAGTGAATGCACATGATAGGCATCGAGAGTATTTTAAGCCAAGAAGGGGTGGAATGGCCTGTAGACATCGATTAGACCATTCACATGAGGTGGAGCATGACTACCCCTTGGCTCCAACTATCCAAAGTAGGACTTAACGACTATGATTAAGCTAGTAAGGGAGAGCCAAGGCTTGATCCATGATGATTGGGGATCCCGAGAAGCCATACCCCGTTCATTGAAAATTTCCTACAGGTGGAGTATCCAAGGAGGTTCAGTAGGCCAATGATGCCTGCCTATAAGGGAAAAACTGACCCCAAGCAACATATCATGAGATATGAATGTCTGATGGATTCTACATGGGCTGATAATTCCACAAAATACAAATGCTTTCCTATACTCTCTCTAGCGTAGCAATGATGTTGTTTATAAGATTACCCCCATGGTCAATCTCTAGATTTGAAAACGAAATTTATGGAGTAGTTCCTTATGCATGCAAATTACCCTAAAGATGTAATGTCCCTATCAAGCATGATCCAGGCTCTGGGAGAACCGTTGAAAGATTATTTTGATAGATTTCATACACCCAGAAAAGAAGTCGGTGACCCATATGACCATTCGATTAATGGCGGTAACAATAGGGATTGACCCAGAGTTTGACTTCAGTGATTAGTTAGCTGGCAAATCACCTACAACATTAGAACGCTTCTAAGAAAAAGCAGCTCAGTATTCAAGGAAAAATGAAGTTAGATGCTCCAGGAAGAAGAATGTTGTGGGACCGAGTGGAAAGGGAGCGCATAGTAAAATTGCAGTTAAACAGTCCATGGAGAGTTTTGTAAAAGTTCAAGTAAACGTCTAAAATAAATCGAATTAGCAAAAAATGACGGTAAAATAAACCATGAATGAAATCGAGATTCTAGAAGAAAAAAGTCCCGGATTCCAATATATGATACCTACACAACACTAAATACATCTCTACAGAACGTTTAGTTGTGTACATGCAATACAATGCAGTATAGGAAGCCACCTCCAAAAGAATTGATGGAGAAACAAAAGCAGACTAAAAAATATTGTCGATTCAAAGAATGCTATGGTCATAACACGAATAAATGTAGGCATCTCCAGGATGTTATCGAGAAACTGATTCGGGAAAGTAAACTACAACAGTTTGTTAAAGCCTCGCAGGATGGCGAGTAGGGACCCTAACCGAGGATAGGTGCCGCACAGTGCTGAGGAGCCTGCATGGACTTATGGACGATTATCGATCGATACAATAGTCGGAGGACAGCATCTAGCTAATAAGAGCTGGCATGATATGGAGCTCCATGCTAGCATAATCAAGCATATGAATTTTGAGTGTTGTTCAAGTACAAAAGATGGGGCTTCAAAAAACAATAGCGTATAATCACAAACGACAATGTATTCAGAAACAGAGATGCAGATAAGGTGGATGCACTAACGATGGACCCAATGGTCATTTTGGCCATGATTGACCCCAACTTAGTGAGGAGGATCTAGGTCGCCTATGGTAGTTCAGTGAATATAATTTTTCAAAAATGCTTACGATAAGATGAGGATGGAGGCTAACGACTTGAAATCGTCTAAAGCCTCCATTCATGGCTCTAATGGTGCTGAGGCCGAACTAGTTGGTTATGTCGAATTGCCCGTGAAGTTGGGAGAAGGTAACTGCAGGAGAGTGCGAATGCTAATATTTGTTGTCTTGAATGTTAGATCTCCATACAATGCCTTTATGGGTCGATCGGCCCTAGCAAAATTCTAGACAGCCCTTGCCTCATGACGTTTGACTTTGAAATTCCTAACCGACAACGGTGTTGGAGTTGTACATGGTGATCAAGTGTTTAGACATGCTTGTTATGTGGTCGAGTTGAGGGACGCTCAACGTAGGGAGAAAGGTAAGTTTATAAACAAGTCTCTCCACATCCAAACCACTAAAGATTGACAACCAGTGCCTAAGCCTTGGTTCGAGCATCACAGTTGGTTCTATAAAGAAATAGATCTAAGGGATGATAAGAAGGAGCCTAAAGAAACCAAGGCCACACCAGCTGAGCTAATGATTGACATCATGGTCAACCACAACGACCCGTCATGGGGACTAAATATCGGATGATAGCACAAGCTCCCCAATGATAAAGGAACTTGCCGATTTTCTCCATGCGAATCTCAATGTGTTTGCTTAGACTCATTCTGATATATGTGAGATCTCACCTACCATTACGAATCATGAATTAAATATTAACCCGAGGCATGTTTTGGTGAAACAAAAAAGGCATAGCATGGATCCGGTGAGATCTATCACCCTTAAAGAGGAGGCAGATAGGAACAAGTGCAATGAGTTTATTCACGATGCCCTCTATACAAAATGGATATCCAATCCTATACTTATGAGAAAGGCGAATGGAAAGTGGAGAACGTGTATTGACTATCTACACTTAAACAAAGTGTGTCCAAAAGATAGTTTTCTTCTTCCAAGGATCGAACAATTGGTGTACTCAACCATTGGACATGAATTGATATATTTAATGGATGCATACTACAAATTTAGTCAAATCCCGAGGCACATCCCTAAATAGGAGCACACCGGCTTGATTATCGACGTTTAGTTGTACTGCTATGTGGTAATGTCATTCCGACTGAAGAATACTAGAGCAACTTATAGACGCCTAGTCAACCGACTGTTTGAAGATCAGATTAGAAAGATGATGGAGGTATACATGGAAGATATGCTCATGAAGTCCTGACGATCAAGCAACCACATTAGGGACTTACCAAAAATGTTTGATATCCTCCGATATTAAAAAATGAAGATCAACCCTCTAAAATGCTCCTTTGGCATTGCATTAGGAAAAATCTTGGGTTCAGTTGTCAATGCTTAAGGAAGTGAAGCTAATCCCGAGAAGATTCCAGCAATTTGCAACATCTAGGTGCCAAAGAGTACCAAACAAGTACATAGCCTAAATGGGAAGGTTGTCGTTCTAAGCTAGTTCATTTCCAAAGCCACTGATAATTGTATTCCTTTCTTCGACCTGATAAGAAGAGGGAGGAGGAACTTTGAATGAACACAAGAGTATGAAGATGCATTCCAAGCTTTAGTGAACCACTTAGAAAGACCTCCTATCTTATCAAAGCTAGTGGATCAAGAAGACTTGTATATCTACTTAGCCGCGTCGGTACACGCTATGAGCGTTGCACTACTCTATGAGGGGAATCGAATCCAGTGACTGGTCTATTATGTTAGCAAGCGATTAACAGAAGTTGAAAGGAACTTTCAGAAGATAGAAAAATTGGCATACTGCTTGTTGATTACTTCAAGAAAGTTCCTCCCCTATTTCCAGGCTTACCCCATTAACATTTGCACTGATTAGCCGTTACGATAGGTCTTATAGTGACCTGAGAAGTCTGGAAGGTTACTGAAGTGGAATATTGAACTGAGCCAATTCGACATCACTTATCTCCCTTAGAGAGCCATCTAGGGGCAAGCACTGGCGGATTTTATAGCATAATTCACTGCACAGGATGATCTCCTATAGAGCGGTAGAGCCCCCACCATTTGTTGGACAATGTATATGGATATAACATCCCATGACAATTGTTCTAGAGCCGGAGTCATGCTAGTAACTACAGTGGATCGATCAATTTGCTATGCTTTGAAGCTTGACTTCCCTATAATGAATAACAAAGCCGAATATGAAGCTCTGATTGCTGAACTCAAACTTGTCAAAGAAATGGGAATAAAATCTCTTGAAATCTTTTTCAATTCCAAGTTTGTGGTACACCAAGTTAGGCGAGATTACCAGACAAAAGGACAGCAACTCGCTCTGTAACTCATCTGAGACCAAGAGCTATTGACTAACTTTAAGTGTTATGACATAACACATATTCCGTGGATCAAAACAAAGTGGTTGACTCACTAGAAAAGTTTGCTAGCACCGGGATGCATAACAAATGGGCTTGGTTCCAGTCGAAGTACTAGATGCTTCGAGCATACACTAGATGAAAAGCAACTAGGTACTAGAGATGGAGCCTGAGAAGTAGTTGTGGATGACTCTGATTAATGATTATTTGCTATAGGGAGTCCTTCCCGAATGGAGGAATGAAAGGCAAAAAATCCTCCGTAAAGCTTTACGATATATTATTCAGGAAGGAGTCATGTATGGATAGGGTTTTTCGTTCCTCTACTCTAGGATATCACTCATGATGAAATAAAAGGAATCCTAAGGGAAGTTCATGAATGAAAATGTGGCGATCATACCCAGGGGCAGACTCTAGTAAAAAAATACTCCGTTATGGTTATTACTGGTGAAATATTAACGAGATGCTACTGATTATGCTAAGTGATGTGGCAAATGTCATATGTATGCGAATGTTCCGAGAGCTCCACCAATGAAAATTACACAAATGGCCAGTTCATGGCCAATTTTCACATGAGGAATAGATATCATCGGTTCCCCACTGATCTCTAAAGGTGGTACTATGTACGCCATCGTAGTAGTTAATTACTTCACTAAATGGGCAGAAGCCGAACCTTTGACCACAATCAAAATAAAGATAGTAATCAACTTCATTTTCTAGAACATCATCTGTCATTTTGGCCTTCCACAAACCATTGTAACTAATAATGGAACTCAATTCGGCAATGTTGAATTTAAAGATTTCTACTATCAGCATCATATTAAATACACGAGTTGAAGCTATGAACAAAATCATAAAGTTCATTCTGAAGAAAAATTTGGAAAAAGCTAGAGGAAAGTGGGTGGATGAACTCCCAACAGCATTATGAGCTTACAAAACCACCCACAAGTCCGCAATTGACCATACTCCATTCGCCCTTACTTACGGCTCTGAAGCCACCATTCCTATTAAACTCGAATTCCCTTCTCATCGAGTGACCTACTATGACCACAAAATGACAAGAGATCTCATCTTAGAATCTCTAGAATTGGTACATGAAAAGCGAAAAGAAGCCAATTTGAGAGAAGCTACACATTGACATCGAGTCGCCCGATACTACAACACTTAATTTCAACCTTGAACCTTTGAAATCGGTGAGCTCATCTTGCAATGTGATATTCTTGTCCCATTATAGATAAATCCTACTTGGGAAGGACCGTATGTCATTAAACAGAGGCTTGGAAAAGGAATTTCAACCTAGCGATTGTTGATGGCATCACACTCTCAAAGGTGTGGAATATCGAGCATTTACGATGCTATTTCACTTAGCTTATTCGTTTCATTAAGTTGTATTTAATTTTCAAATTTGCTTTAGCATTTGATTTTCCAAATATGTAATAAGACGAATTATGTCATTTCTTTCCAGTTAGCAAGTAAAATGTGAAATTTCCTTCATATCTATGATTGTTGTAGCATTAAATATTAGTTACGATACCCGACTAACTAATATTGACATGTCCAAGCAGGTTCCCAGAGTTTGGAGCTAGCCAATTCCATAAGTTCACGATTGATCGAAATAAAATGAACATGGTCCGACCGTTCATTTGATAACCCTCGCTCACAACTTGATGGACGGAGTACCTAACAAGAAATGGATGTGACTTGACCATCCGATAATCAAATTAATCCAACCAAGCGATGGGACAGACCTGAGTCAAAAGCGATCATGATAGGACCGATTGCTTGCTAAATCAAACCCAAGGTTTAGGGCTAAATCAATTAATTAAAACAAAGAAGATGGTTGTGGCAGTGGTCAGAAGGAAGTTGAATGTCGATAGTGAAGTGGCAGGAATGAAGATAAGCAGAGAACAGTGGGTACAATATCTGTGCAGGGAGATATGCACAGTGATATGCACTATTTCATTGAAGGTAAAAAAATTGAAAAGCGATGTAAAAAGAAAATGTAAATGAAATATTGCAAACTAAAATAGAAATAATTTTTTTAAGATTGTGTATGATCTTTTTTTTCTTCTAAACAATGAAAATGCAAATGGAAACTAGAACAACAAGTACACAAAAATCAAACAAACACAATTTTTTTAATGCAAACACACACGAAATAAAATCACACAAAAATCAAACAAAAATAATTCGAAGAATAGAAAATTAAAATCAAAGCAACTCCTCGGCAACGGCGCCAAAAACTTGTTATCGGCTAATTTTCTATCGGTTTAGAAAATAGTCGAAATTTTTTGAAATAAATTTAACCGCAAACGCACGGCATACACTTGCAGTACGTGGCGAATACGGGTCAATCCGTAGGGAAGTGATGATTTTAAAAATTCTATTCAATCAAATTATACCAAATACGAGTGAAATTTAAGCTATAGAATTAGAAAATTAGCTAACTAATTAAAAGAAAAGAGATGCAAATATAAGAGTTAAATGACAATTTAGAGAATAAATCCGCACTCTAGATCACATAGTTCAACATATATGAAATTATGATCTCTCTTTTATGGTCATTAGTGCTTCAGTTGACGTGCTTATCATAAGTATGGCATATTTGTGCTATTGATTAGCCAACATAAGCCATCATACTATAACACATCCCTTAAAGCACTTAGTAACTTTCATGAAACTTGACAAAAAAAGGAAAATGAAATCTATTTTAAGTATGGCCTATTAACTATTGATTAGAAATATAGACCATCAAATTTTAATTTCAAATCACTTTCTTTTGCCATAATCATATTTCGATGAAGAGGCATTTGTGTCAGTGATTGTTTAAGCATAGCCTATTTGGTGTGTAACAACCCATATTTTGATAATTAAAAATATTCAATTTAATAAGGTTTTGGGCTTTAATATTGTGAGAAATTAAAATTTATGATTTATTAAATTGAATCTTATTACATTTGAAATTTTAACTTTAAGATAAATCTTAAAATAAATAATTTAATGAGATAAAACATATAATTGGCTAATATTAATTGAATGTAATTGACTACTATACGATGTTAACGTAATTTCAATCAATTTAAATAATAAAGGTTAATAAGGAATAGAATAAATGATGTATAAATTGATGTAATCTTATGTTATTAATTGCAATTGGTTTTAATATGGAGTATGAAATCAATTATTTTGTACATAAATTTATTAACCTTTGTTTGCAAAGAATAAGTTAATAGATATAGATTATTAACGTATAACCATTGTTTCATTTATTTTCTTATTATTAAATCGGTTAGAAATTTATTTGGTAATTAATGGAGAATTAACGTAATTAAAATATTACAATTGATATAAGAAGAAACGTTAACTGTTGAGTGGTGAGTGTAAAACTTATGTCAATCAATTGCATAAGGGAATAGTTGATTTAATAATAAGAATGTAAATCAAAATAAAAGGATTTGTTTGAAATTTAAATATATAATGAACAGGTTTTATTACATTTGTAATTAAATGATGGAATTAAATTATTATATAGATATTGGGTTTAACATAGAAAATTTGATTTCAAAGGAAACAATTGGATTAATTATCTTCCCTGTATTAGGGTATGTTTTGAGATTTAATCATTGTAAGTAATAGTAATTATATCTTGCCATTAATAAGAGATAGAAGTAAATGGTAATTAATTAATGATATGTGCAACATATGTTTTATGTTAAAAATATAATGAGAATTTCATTGAGAAATATTACGTTCAAATTGTAAGCACTTAAATTTGGTACAAATATAATGATAATATGAAATTAATTAATAAAGAAATGATGTGGTTGTATGAAGTATTATTTCTGTGACTCTTTAATGGGATAATCTTTAAATATAAGTTGGTTTAATGAAAAGAACATTTATTATCAAATAAAATGGATCTTTCATTTGTGAATGTAGTTTTACTTTCATTAAGATAAAGAATAGAATGATTGATTTAAAGGAAGAAATATAAGTATATTTGAATTGTGTTTTAGCATATAGATGGATTACAAGAGTGGAAAAATAATTTATTTAAGTAAGTTATTTATTTCTCTACTATATAAGCAACAGATTTATAAATGTGCTTAAATGACTAAAGGAAACAATTATTCTATTTTTCATCCATTTTAGTTGTCTGTTTTGAAATTTAACTTTATAAGTAACTGTAATTAATATAATTGAGATATTTCAATGAGAAGGGAAGAAAACGTTGACTGCAATTAATAGATTTAATAAAAGAAATGCATCTTTTGTGTTAAACAGAAAAGATGTTTTAATGGAAATAAAGACCATTTTGGGAAAACCAAGTTGAACGTTTTCATTTTTATGGTAAGTAATTTTTTTTATTACGCATAGATAAAAAAATTAAATGCGTACAAATTTGAATATTATTTGAGTTAATGAAGTCAATTTGATTACGTTTCACAAATTGAATTTCAAAAACGTTGTGCGATGTACATGGTCCCTTCATTTCTTTTGTTATTAATTGTTGCATGTTTTGAGACGTATAAAAATAAAACTTTCATTTTGAACAAGAATGAATTTGGATTAAAAAAATTGAATTTTAGAATAATATATACACACACACGCACATTAATATTCAAACTTTTAAATATATCAGAGGGTTCATGGGTGTGTAAATATCATGGAATCAATTAGAAATTACTTTTTTTTCAGTTGTACATTGATTACATAAGTTTATATTCATTTTTCCATTTTATATACGGCTAAAATTTGTAAATGGGTTGCATTAATGCGACCATTACATTAATTAAAAAGTAAAGTAAATTATTTTTATAGTGCATAGGTTGATATATATTCATTAATCAATAAAATTTGTTTGAGTAGCGTAAATAAATATATATATTGAATGTTTGATTAATTGATTGGTTGATTGTTAATTGATTGACTGAGTTAATGTAGTGTGCACCTATATTAGCATAAAACGAATGTTTTAATATGGAATTAAATAATGTAAATATATGTATATTTGGGTTTATTGATATAACTTAATTGGAGCAAGTTTTGGAATGTGGACCCAAAAGGTTTGTTTATAGGAAATAGGTGGTCCCTTCATTTACTTTAACTTTATTATCACCTTGCAATCTCTCTCTTTTCGTTTTGAAGTAGTCTAATAATTAAACTACTCATTCATTTCTTATAAATTAATGGTTTTTTCATTTGATTTATTTATAATTAATAATTTCCACATTCTTTTCATTTGTTCCTCCTTTATTCGTTTGCTCTTTTTAAATGCTTTACCTGAAGTTTTTTCCTTTTCTGTTTTTTTTTTCGTTTTAAATGCGAACATCCAAATAAATATGCATGCCATCTAATTAGCATTTACTATTTTCCATTTCAAAAGTTTATTTTGCTTATGCATCATTAGTTCTTTTAGCTTTCTTTCATTCGCAATTCTGGAAGCTTCATATTTAAAACGGAAGATTTATTTTTATCTTTATTGATATATTTATTCCTTTAGTTTACATTTTTCAATATTACATTTTAAGGCTATTCATATTTTTACTATTTCAATTCCTAGTTTGTTTATATATACCTTATTAGCTTTTCATTTTTTTTCCATCTTCATTCCTGTAGCCTCATTTCTAATCTCATCTTTTGTAGCTTCATTTTTTCCAAATAAAATTTCATCTCATTTCTTTTCACTCTTCACCTTCCTCATTCCCTTTTCATTTTTTTTCTTTTTTAAATCTCCTTCTTCTCTTTTTTTGCTTCATTTTTATGATTTTTTTTATTCTTCTTCAAATCTACTTCTTCTTTTTCAAAGCTTCCTTTTCTTTTTTTTTAATTCATCTTCTTCTTTAATTTTTTTTCTCTTTTAAACCTTCTCTTCTTTCTATGTCTTTTTCTTCAAATCCAGATTTATACAATCTTCTCTTCAAAACTTTCTATAAAAAAAGATTAAGATAGCAAGGAAATAAAATAAAATGAGAAAGTAGCTGCAGATCCGAATCTGGCTAGAAAAGGGAAAGCAAAAAGGTGAGTGATTCAACCCACTCACGCAATACTAAAAATTCCATTGCAAGTTAAATAAAATATATGATGTGATATATAATTTTTTTTTTAAGTTTATTGATTTAAGTTCACATTTGAATTGATATTGAATCTAAATTGACATTTAATTTTATATTGGAATTTAATTGATAGTTAAACCCCGATATTGATAACTATTATATGTTGAAATATATTGGTTGATTTGGATGTTGTTTGAAATGGATGCTTATTGATTGATATGTTGGATGTATGGTTGTTTGTTTATTGTAATATGTCCCTGTTATCACCTTCTATATTATTGACATCATTTAAGTGGTCCTCTGAATCATTTTAGAATTGGATAATTAAGACAATTAAATTATGGAATGAAATGATATATACCCATACAATTACTTGAATTTGGATTATTTATTAAAACTGAATTATTTAAAAAGTTTATGTTATTAATTTAAACTTCGGATTTATTTTAAATAAAGTGGTTAAAATTGGTATTTCAAATTATTTGAAATCTCGTAAATTACTGCACCCACGATGTACACTTGATAGGAGATGAAAATTCCCATAACATCTCTGAAGCCATTGCACTCATATTTTTATTTGAGATTGATTTGACTTACATAAGAATTTTTAGTTCTGACTCGAGTGTATTTTTTTTCATTATGCTCGGGTCAATCTAAGCTTTTTCAGTGTATTGAAGACCATTTTATTTTCTAGAGGACGAAGACGAAGATGAAGATTCAGTATATTATTGCTATTTATTATTATTATTCCACAGCTGCATTATATTTTTATTTTCTGATGATATATAACCTTGATTTGAATTGTAAAAGTATAATCAAATGTCATTTGTAAAACAGCTTCATGAACTGTTTATTTGATTATTATATTTTGTTATTCCGCTGTGAGATTCTCTGTTTTATTTTTCCTTCTTTTCTATTATTTTCTTATTTACCTCATTAACAATCCTCCATTTTGAATGGTTTGAATCAGACATGTGTGGTTTATTGTCGATTTAAATCGTCCAAAAAGGTGGATCGTTACAGTTGGTATCAGAGCTTTGGTTTAGACATACCTTAACCTGTTTGGAGTTAACTCATTAGAGATAGGGTAGTAATACCCTAGAATGAGTTGTCTGAGTGTATATACGAGAGCGCGTATTTGTTAGTGTTATAAACATGTTTTATATAAATTTTGAAATGAAATTAATTTTTCCTAATATTATATGATATATATAAAGGAATAAATTTTTAAGACTAATATAGTTAGTAGTAATGTGTTTGATTTATGAAATGGTAATATTTAATTATTATCATTTTTGTTGACTTATTGTGTTTAATCAAATTATAAACATTGGTTAATTATTGATGATTGAATTAATGGACTAAACACTAGTTTAATAATGGTGTATTAAAGAGAATAAAATGAATAATTGGGATATTTGTTTATGAAATTGAAATGTTGATGTGAATTTTGTTGTTTGTTGACATGTAGTTTCACCTATTGGAAAAAATGGAATATTTGGATATTTTGGATAATCGACACCCTTTTGTATTAATATATGAGTGAAACTTGATAATTAGGTTGAATTATATAGTTGAATTGATAACCTTAATTTGAAAGCAAGTAAAATAAGGTTTAATTTGTTATATCTATGTTTAGTAAATGAATGGAATTGGGGTATACATTCTTGGCATGAAATGTAATAATATACAAGTGTGTACTTTAAGCCTTTGGATCTTTAAATTGAAATTGTGATTAAGGAAATGTTGTAAATACGATTAAATTGGAAAAATATGTTTATAAACTTAATTAACATTTACGAAACATGTCATAAATAAATTTAAAGGTAAAGGTGAAACTAAATGGAATAAGCAATATGAATTAAAAGTGAAATGATTTCAAATAAAGACATGACTTGTAAATTGTTATGAAATAAATAAATGTTGCAATAAATGGTTATAAATAAAGTTGTGATAACTTTAAACTCGAACAATATCTTATAAAAAGGAAATAAGTTTTATAAATTGGTCGTAAAGAAATTCCTTATGAAATGATTTGCAAATAAATTAGCTTTAAATGAGAAATATTACATGTGAAATGAATGTAATTTAAATTAAAGAGAAATATAAGCTATATTATGAGAATGGATATATTAATGTTTATATTAAATGGAGAAATTCCGTGAAACAAATATTGAAGTATGAAGTGATATTTGTGTTAAGCGATGAGATTAAAAATGAATTTAATTGAAATGAAATTGTGATGAAACAAATTGGACTAATTACATAAGTTGCATGTATATTATTTTATTTACAAATTAATTTTATCTGGATTTGAGTATACAAGTTCTATGTGAATTACATCACTTCGTGTTGAGATTTTTCATTCGATTCTTGATGGCGAATATTTGATATGGATTTTTGGTTTGATTATAGAATTCTCTATCATAGTATATGGCTATGCAAGGAGAATGATGGTTTCTAGTCAAGAAACCATATCGAAGTCCGCATTAGGGAAGTTGAATGGACAATACTAGTTCGAAAGATAACTTGTGTGATCGAGCGGGCGATCGAATGTAAATTTGTGAAATGATAACATACGTACATCTTATGTTCTAATATTATTGATATGCTTTGGCGTTGAAATTGAAAGTTGTAGGGTTGGATATCTTCATAATTTAAATTGGAATTTTCTTCTATGCAAAACTACTGTTGATTTAAAACCATTTTTACAAAACTATTTCTTTTATTTTTCTTATACAAACTATCTTATTCTATTTTATTTGATAACTATGATTTTTTATATATATAAAAGTGAAAATGTTTTCGATAAGGATTATATACCTATATATATATATATATAAAGCAAATAAGAAATGTTATTCTATATAAAAAGGTTTTGAAAGGATTTGAAATTTTGAAAAATTATAAGAAATTGATTTATATAAAAATGATTTATAACTGTAGAGTTAAATTTGAAATTCGAGAATTGAATTCCGCTATTTTTAAATTGGTTTTAAGATTTTGGAAAATATATAAAATAATACGATTTAAAAGTATTTTTCCGAATAAGAAATGTTTCAAATGAGTTCAAATGAATTCCAATAATTTTGAAGAAATTTCAAAGAAGTTTTCAAGAAAATAAAAGTCCAGAACTCACTTATGTCGCTGGAAAATAATTTCGGTGATGAGTGCACGCATCATCGACATTGATTTTCGAGTTTCAGAGTGGGGGAGAGGCCACTTTGATAGCTTCGCTATGCAAGTGATTTCGTAAAACTGTTTTTGATTTCAAATTCTGAAGTATAATTTGATATTTTAGAAAGATATAAGTATATATTTGAAAAAATTTAAAATGAGACCGATGTTCAGTCCTCGAGTTTCAGATTTAATAATTGATTTATTGATTTATTGTTGATTTTCTACTCTTGAATTGACAATTTGATTTCCCTAACTATTTTGAATGTTCGAACACTTCCAAATCGAGATTAAATTTTCAAAGCTAAGAAATTTCGAAGAGTATAAAATGTTTGATATAGAATATAAATTTAGTTTTGGAATGTTTTGAAAAAAAAAGTTGAATAATGGTTTTCAGAAAGGTAAATTGGATATTTCACATAGAAATAGATAGTTTAAAAGTTTTTAAAAAAGGGATAATTATAAATTTGGAAACCATTTTGAGTATAATTGATTTTGGGAAAATATTTGGTTTTGAAATTAAATTGGAATTAAAAACCAGTACTTATATGGTGATTTTGGAAATGAATTTGTTTGACTTGAATTATTTTAATTTGGAAAATGGGATAATTTTCTAAACCTATTATTTTGGGAATTTTGAGATTTAGATATTTAATTTGGAAGAAAATTTGGTGAAATCATATATGATTTTGAAACTGAATTGATATTGAAATGATTTGAAACTTGAGAACCTTATATTATTAAGCACTTGATTTGGGAGTGGTCGAACTTATATAAATTGGATTGTATAAGTATGAAGTTGATTTGAAATCTATTGATTTGAAAGGTACTCAATTTGGAAAGAGATTTTACATAATCGAAGTCTATTAAAGAATGATTTGATATATTCGAGATTATTGATTTGGAAAGTATTCGATTTGAAAATGGAGTCCTATATATAATGGACTTTATATAAGTATGATATTTGAAAGTGATTTGAAAAGGTACTATATGATATATATTTTCGAAGTAAAGATATGGAAAGTGCCTTCTGCTTGATATCCGCTTTATGGCCACATCGTGGATTCATTCTATTGATATTATTCTCTCTGATTTTTGATTTTTCAGATGTAATACTCGAGTGTTCCCACCGTGGCATAACCCATGGTTTTTTTTCCTATCACGACTGCATAGCGCAATTGCCTGGCTGAGTCTGGCCTAGGGGTACGGATTGTTTCCTGGGGGATCCAGGCGTAACCATTGTTTATCCTGCAATCTGTGTAGGTCGCGAATAGTAGCGAAACTGCCTGGCTGAGACAGCCTAGGGATACGGATTGTTTCCTGGGGGACCCAGGCGTAACGATTGTGCATCCTGCACTCTACTAGTCATCATGGCGTAACTCGCAGGGCTGAAAAAGCTTACGGATACGGATTGTTTCTTGGGAGATCCAAGCGTAACCATTGTGTATCTGCGAACCATGGTCGGACAAAGGTTTTGGTTGGTTGTTTTGTTTGGATTGTACTTTCCATATCTGTTTTAAAGGTTTTTCAAGTATTTTCACTGGGTGTTGAAACAAGTCTAATAAGTACTTGAAGAATTCTAGCTTTGCGCCTGATCAACGCATGGCCAGAGTCTGCAAGAACGAGGATAAACTTGTTAAAAATCGAGTTATAAAAGTATTTTCGAAAGGAAAATTTATTTCGATATAATAGTATTTTATTATAAAAGTATTATTATAAAGGTATTTATTGTAAAAGTATTTTTCCCAACAAAGAAACTTTGAATTAATATTTGAAATTTAAAATTTTATGGTTTGATTTAACGATTCGTGCCTGATACTATTCTTTTGAATCTGCCTTATCTGCTCAGCTTTAGTTGTTCGCCTATATTCTGTTTCCAGAATCTACCTTCCTTTCCTTTTTGAATATAATCTTTAAAATATTTTTTTTATTTATATACTACATGGTTTAATAGAAAATTATAAATATTTTGGAAGTTATTAATTAAATAAAAATATTTAAAGAAAATGATTATTGGTTTATTAATAATGTATGCAAAGTGTCTTGAGGTAAATTAATAAATTTATGAATTATGGATTTAATGCTTTCAAATAACTTCCTTGTAAATATAACTAATGATGTGAATAACTGTTTCCAAATAGTTTTCATATGTTTAAAAAGGTGTCATTTAAACATATAAATGTTACTTATAAAGGAAGCTGGAAATTCTACAAATGGGTTTTGAAAAATTTTAAAGTACTAAAGATAATTGAATTGCAAATGAAGCTTTCAAATGAATATTGCAAGTAAAATTTATATAAGTTTCTTTGAATGTAGAATATAAAGATATTATATAAATGGGGAAAAAAAATTGATTTCCGAAGTTTATTTATAGCAATATACTTGACAAATAAATTTGAATCCCTATGTTGGAAGTATAGTTTGAAATATTTACTTGATTCCAAAGTACTAATAGTAAAGTTTATAGGTTTATTTACTATTTAAATTTTGTATTAGAATATTCATTTTGAAACAAGTGTTTAAATTAATTATGAAGGTATGAAATTTTATACTTTGATTTAGAAATTTAATATAAGATTTGAGTATACTATTAGTTTCAGCTTAATAATATTGAGTTTATACTTATTTTAAAAATAACGAGTCTAATAAAATTTTTGGATTTAAGGAACCCTATTTTAAAGCTTATTATAATGTTTGATATAAAATTCTAACATTGTTTTAGACTTTTGAAAAATCTTTGCATAATGCTTTGAGGATGTTTTAAATATATCTTATATTTTTACTAAGTGAATGAAGTTAAATGTTTTAGCTAAATTTTTAGATATGTTGAAATATTTCTTTTCTCTTCAAAGGCAAATACCAAAAACTTAAATTTTTATTCAATAACCTAATGGAGTTATTTTCAAATTTATATTAAATTTAAATATGTAAGTTAAATTGTTTATAAATTGATCATTTTGAATAAAATATTTCAAACTCCTCGATTCCTTCTTGTTCCTTTTCGAGGAAGAAAAAGTTTTGAGTGAGGGAGACTGTAACAACCCATATTTTGTTAATTAAAAATATTAAATTGAATAAGGTTTTGGCTTTAATATTGTCAGAAATTAAAATTTTATGATTTATTAAATTGAATCTTATTAGATTTGAAATTTTGACTTTAAGATAAATCTTAAAACAAATAATTTAATGAGATAAAACATATAATTGGCTAATATTGATTGAATGTAATAGACTACTATACGATGTTAACGTAATTTCAATCAATTTAAATAATAAAGTTTAATAAGGAATAGAATGGATGATGTATAAATTGATGTAATCTTATGTTATTAATTGCAATTGGTTTTAATATGGAGTATGAAATCAATTATTTTGTACATAAATTTATTAACCTTTGTTTGTAAAGAATAAGTTAATAGATATAGATTATTAACGTATAAACATTGTTCCATTTATTTTCTTATTATTAAATCGGTTAGAAATTTATTTGGTAATTAATGGAGAATTAACGTAATTAAAATATTACAATTGATATAAGAAGAAACGTTAACTGTTGAGTGGTGAGTGTAAAACTTATGTCAATCAATTGCATAAGGGAATAGTTGATTTAATAATAAGAATGTAAATCAAAATAAAAGGATTTGTTTGAAATTTAAATATATAATGAACAGGTTTTATTACATTTGTAATTAAACGATGGAATTAAATTAATATATAGATATTGGGTTTAACATAGAAAATTGGATTTCAAAGGAAACAATTGGATTAATTATCTTCCCTGTATTAGGGTATGTTTTGAGATTTAATCATTGTAAGTAATAGTAATTATATCTTGCCATTAATAAGAGATAGAAGTAAATGGTAATTAATTAATGATATGTGCAACATATGTTTTATGTTAAAAATATAATGAGAATTCCATTGAGAAATATTACGTTCAAATTGTAAGCACTTAAATTTGGTAAAAATATAATGATAATATGAAATTAATTAATAAAGAAATGATGTGGTTGTACGAAGTATTATTTCTGTGACTCTTTAATGGGATAATCTTTAAATATAAGTTGGTTTAATGAAAAGAACATTTATTATCAAATAAAATGGATCTTTCATTTGTGAATGTAATTTTACTTTCATTAAGATAAAGAATAGAATGATTGATTTAAAGGAAGAAATATAAGTATATTTGAACTGTGTTTTAGCATATAGATGGATTACAAGAGTGGAAAAATAATTTATTTAAGTAAGTTATTTATTTCTCTACTGTATAAGCAACAGATTTATAAATGTGCTTAAATGACTAAAGGAAACAATTATTCTATTTTTCTTCCATTTTAGTTGTCTGTTTTGAAATTTAACTTTATAAGTAACTGTAATTAATATAATTGAGATATTTCAATGAGAAGGGAAGAAAACGCTGACTGCAATTAATAGATTTAATAAAAGAAACGCATCTTTTGTGTTAAACAGAAAGGATGTTTTAATGGAAATAAAGACCATTTTGGGAAAACCAAGTTGAACGTTTTCATTTTTATGGTAAGTAATTTTATTTATTACGCATGGATAAAAAAATTAAATGCGTACAAATTTGAATATTATTTGAGTTAATGAAGTCAATTTGATTACGTTTCATAAATTGAATTTCAAAAACGTTGTGCGATGTACATGGTCCCTTCATTTCTTTTGTTATTAATTGTTGCATGTTTTGAGACGTATAAAAATAAAACTTTCATTTTGAACAAGAATGAATTTGGATAAAAAAATTGAATTTTAGAGTAATATACACACACACACGCACATTAATATTCAAACTTTTAAATATATCAGAGGGTTCATGGGTGTGTAAATATCATGGAATCAATTAGAAATTACTTTTTTTTTCAGTTGTACATTGATTACATAAGTTTATATTCATTTTTCCATTTTATATACGGTTAAAATTTGTAAATGGGTTGCATTAATGCGACCATTACATTAATTAAAAAGTAAAGTAAATTATTTTTATAGTGCATAGGTTGATATATATTCATTAATCAATAAAATTTGTCTGAGTAGCGTAAATAAATATATATATATATATATGGAATGTTTGATTAATTGATTGGTTGATTGTTAATTGATTGATTGAGTTAATGTAGTGTGCACCTATATTAGCATAAAACGAATGTTTTAATATGGAATTAAATAATGTAAATATATGTATATTTGGGTTTACTGATATAAATTAATTGGAGCAAGTTTTGGAATGTGGACCCAAAAGGTTTGTTTATAGGAAATAGGTGGTCCCTTCATTTACTTTAACTTTATTATCACCTTGCAATCTCTCTCTTTTCGTTTTCAAGTAGTCTAATAATTAAACTACTCATTCATTTCTTATAAATTAATGGTTGTTTCATTTGATTTATTTATAATTAATAATTTCCACATTCTTTTCATTTGTTCCTCCTTTATTCGTTTGCTCTTTTTAAATGCTTTACCTGAAGTTTTTTCCTTTTCTGTTTTTTTTCGTTTTAAATGCGAACATCCAAATTAATATGCATGCCATCTAATTAGCATTTACTATTTTCCGTTTCAAAAGTTTATTTTGCTTATGCATCATTAGTTCTTGTAGCTTCCTTTCATTCGCAATTCTGGAAGCTTCATATTTAAAACGGAAGATTTATTTTTATCTTTATTGATATATTTATTCCTTTAGTTTACATCTTTCAATACAACATTTTAGGGCTATTCATATTTTTACTTTATTTCAATTCCTAGTTTTTTTATATATACCTTATTAGCTTTTCATTTATTTTCCATCTTCATTCCTGTAGCCTCATTTCTAATCTCATCTTCTGTAGCTTCATTTTTTTCAAATAAAATTTTCATCTCATTTCTTTTCACTCTTCACCTTCCTCATTCCCTTTTCATTTTTTTTTCTTTTTTAAATCTCCTTCTTCTTCTTTTTTTGCTTCATTTTTATGCTTTTTTTATTCTTCTTCAAGTCTTCTTCTTCTTTTTCAAAGCTTCCTTTTCTTTTTTTTAGTTCATCTTCTTCTTTAATTTTTTTTCTCTTTTAAACCTTCTCTTCTTTCTATGTCTTTTTCTTCAAATCCAGATTTATACAATCTTCTCTTCAAAACTTTCTATAAAAAAAGATTAAGATAGCAAGGAAACAAAATAAAATGAGAAAGTAGCTGCAGATCCAAATCTGGCTAGAAAAGGGAAAGCAAAAAGGTGAGTGATTCAACCCACTCACCCAATACTAAAAATTCCATTGCAAGTTAAATAAAATATATGATGTGATATATAATTTTTTTTTTTTAAGTTTGTTAATTTAAGTTCACATTTGAATTGATATTGAATCTGAATTGACATTTAATTTTATATTGGAATTTAATTGATAGTTAAACCCCGATATTGATAACTATTATATGTTGAAATATATTGGTTGATTTGGATGTTGTTTGAAATGGATGCTTATTGATTGATATGTTGGATGTATGGTTGTTTGTTTATTGTAATATGTCCCTGTTATCACCTTCTATATTATTGACATCATTTAAGTGGTCCTCTGAATCATTTTAGAATTGGATAATTAAGACAATTAAATTATGTGTTGAAATGATATATACCCACACAATTTCTTGAATTTGGATTATTTATTAAAACTGAATTATTTAAAAAGTTTATGTTATTAATTTAAACTTCAGATTTATTTTAAATAAAGTGGTTAAAATTGGTATTTCAAATTATTTGAAATCCCGTAAATTACTGCACTCACGATGTACACTTGATAGGAGATGAAAAATCCCATAACATCTCTGAAGCCATTGCACTCATATTTTTATTTGAGATTGATTTGACTTACATAAGAATTTTTAGTTCTGACTCGAGTTTATTGTTTTTCATTATGCTCGGGTCAGTCTGAGCTTTTTCAGTGTATTGAAGACCATTTTATTTTCTGGAGGACGAAGACGAAGATGAAGATTCAGTATATTATTGCTATTTATTATTATTATTCCACAGCTGCATTATATTTTTATTTTCTGATGTATATATAACCTTGATTTGAATTGTAAAAGTATAATCAAATGTCTTTTGTAAAACAGCTTCATGAACTGTTTATTTAATTATTATATTTTGTCATTCCGCTGCGGGATTCTCTGTTTTATTTTTCCTTCTTTTCTATTATTTTCTTATTTACCCCATTAACAATCCTCCCTTTTGAATGGTTTGAATCAGACATGTGTGGTTTATTGTCGATTAAAATCGTCCAAAAAGGTGGATCGTTACATGGTGGCAACAATATAGGCTATCAAATTCAAAGCAAAAACAACAAATAAAACACTTCATTGATAATCATGAAGCACAAAATGAGAGCATGAATTAACAAGTAGTTGAAGCTGCATAATTAGATAGCTTCATTACCCCTAAATTGAAGGGGTTTAGCCTCTCATATTTGTCATTTGATTAACAAATGTAGCTTGCAACATGAAAGCAAAAAAGAGAGGAAAATGAAAGCTAATGGAAAAGAGAAGCTAATTAACAAGAATTAAAACTAATCTAGTTTGAATGAATGTAAATCTACACTATAACATGAAAGAAAATAAACAAGAAAAGGAAAAGAACATGTATTAAATTGCATAAAAAGTTACATGAAAAGAATAAATAAATGGCTAAGTAGCCATGAAAAGGAAGAAGAGAGCTTAATTTATTTTGAGCCTAAACTAAAACTAAGAGAGATTAAGGAAGAAGAGGGTCACATGAAACATAAGGGGTATATATACATGTGTTAAACCATAATTCATACTTTTGAGGAATGCCCAAAATACCCTTGAGAAAGTGTGGAGGCCAAGTACTCGTTAACTTCTACCAATCATCATTTAAGTGTACATAACGCCATAAACTCCATAAGCATGTGCATTAGCCTCTAATTGAAAATCAAGGTAAGTGGGTGGGGTCCTCCATGTTCTACACTTTGAATTATTCTCATCTTCATTCTTTTATATCTTCTTTGTGCATGCATATTTCATCATAAAACCACTTGTAAAATTCACCAAATTTCCTATAAAATAATACAGAAAATTCCTTGTAAATTTTCACAATTTAAAAATGCAAAAAAATAACCGTTTTACCCCTGTATGAAAATGAATATGTGATAATTTGAAAATAATTTGAATTTTTTTATAAACAAGTTAAAATACCCGATATAATCATTTATTCAATTTAGTTAGATTAAATATGGTGGTAAAAATATGCACATTTATGTGTACATCAAATACCCCCACACTTATCTTTTTATTCATCCTCGTATAAAGGGAAAAAAAACTAAGATAAATCCGTTTTCGTAGGGAGCACGATTGCATTGAGCGTATGCAACAAGCTGTTAAACCTCTAGGTGTCCCCATTAGGATGAGTGTTGTCTCGTGAGGGTTTTCAACGGATGCTACCCATAAAAACCTAATGCAGGATGAAAATATTTACAAAATGCAAGATTTATTTACAAAGAGATGAATGCGAATTTATGAAAATATTTACAAATGAAGGATTTACTTTCAAATTAACAAGAATAAGTTAAATACAGTTTTTGGTTATTATCTTGAAAATTTAAGTCATTTACTTGTCAAAGTTTCCAATAAAAACGAAGTTATCATAACAAATATACTATGGTTTAACTCGTTGTTTCAGATGATAACAAAGTGTAATTATAAAATGGATCCTTAGTTGATTATTGAAGTTTATCAAAGTGGTATATTCATTTCTTTTCAATAACAAGTCAAATCAAATAAGTTAAAAATAGTGCAAGGATTTCAATTGCCTACTCTCTCTTATTTTCTTGAAAATTTTATTGATATTTACAATACTTACATATGCCCAACTAAGATAAATTGGGGCCAGATATATTACCCATGCACTGTCTTGCGAACTTATGTGAGGGAAAAACAGACGTGGTGAGTGAACATACGAGTGTGAACACCTATTGACTGTAGGCGTTATTAAAAGAATTTTTATATATACACCTAGCTCAGATAAATTGAGGCCATATATATCGATCGTGCACTACCTTTCGGGCTTACGTGAAAAAGGTACAGAGCGTGGCGAGTATACACACAAGTGTGTACACCTGTCGACCGTCGGTGTCAATAGAAAATATTTACATATTACAAATGTTTTTTTGAAAGAGGGGGAGTTTTGCAAAATCATCTTAGCACCCCTTAACTTAGAAGACAAAAAAAATGTTATATCCTTTACTTTAAATCAACCACTTTTTAAAACAAAGATTTTCAATTAGGATGTATTTCATAATTAACACATATGAATATTCCTATATACTAGTTAAACCGTTATTCTTTGTAATCAAACTTTATTTTTATTTTTGTTAAGACAAATAAACTTTCAAAAATTTCAATTTTCATAAGCCAAAACCATATATTTATCCAATAGTGTTTCTTTAAACACAAATCAAAATGCTTAATTATTTTTGTATTTTAAAATTTTGATTTTTTTTTTTTGTTTTGGAAGAAAAAATGAAAAATTAATCATGAAAAATCAAAAAGAAGACGAGTCTTCCCATACACTTGATTTTGACGGTGTCCCCACAGTCAACCCAAGTGGAAGGAGAAAAAAAAAAAAAAAAAACATGACCTTTATTTAAATGAAAATTAATGGTATTTACACAAGATTAGAAAGTATATCGTCAAAAAGTAAATGAAACGGTCTTCCAAAGACCGATTCATTTACCCCATCAAGTATGCGAGACATAGCTTAAGCTCAAAAACCCAAACCGTAAAAGGTTTAGAAGTTGAATGTTGATTTGGAAAAACGAATATCATTTTATTAAAAATCATACGAGTTGTATTATTTTCGATGATTTTCGGGTAGATATAACGATTGATTGAAATTCAAGTTTATTTTTACCAAATTGAAATTCAAGTTTTTCATTGAAAAATTCTTCGAAATTATTGATTTTAAAATCAAAGTGGTGATTTAAATCTTCCCCATCAAAATTCAACAACTCGTAGTCCAAAAGTCCAAAATATTCGTGTTCATTACATTCGTCTTCCTTTGTTGGATTATTAACAATTTCATTGCGTATCTCAAGTTCAAAATCCAAAGTTGTTGTATTCAAATTTTCGAAATCGAGAAGAGGAAGATCGAATTTTAATGATTCCACGCCCTTAAAAGAATTGAAATCCAACTCAATTACCAAATTTTCAACAACTTCGTTAAGATTTTCGTTTTCAATTTCAGAAGTTGTTATTTGAAAATCATCGATTCGGGTAAAAGATGGATTATCACTCGACTCATCACACATTGGGATTTGGTTTTGTTTTTCACGTTGTTTCATATATATTTCAAATAACAAATCCGAGTGATCATCTTAAATTTCATTCATTTGTTTAATAAAATCCAACTTATAATTATTGACTTGAGAATTTTTTATTTGGATCTGTTGAGAACAAAAATTTTCACTCATAACGTGGTTAAGATTATTCCCATTGCCAAAATTATCTGAAAAATGGATCATATTTTCATTTTAATTTTGAAATTCATTCTGGAGTTCAAAATTGAATAGGTATGGGTTATCATCGAAATCGTTTGAATTTTGAATTGAATTCAAATTTTGAAATCCTTGAAAACTTTGACTCGAGTTATCGCAGAAATACGAATTACACAAATCATTTATCATTTGATTTTGTTGTGCAGAGATTTCAAGTAAAGACGAAATGCTATTTTCAAGATTTGAAGGTTGCTCGTTATTTTGAAAATTTTATGGTTCGAAATTTGAATTGTCTAAACAATAGTTGTTGTTAAAATATCCATACGAATTTGAAATGAAATCGTACGGATTATATTGATTTTCACAACTATTGTAAAATTCAAGTGAATATGAAAATTCGGACATTTTCTATAATGTTTTTGGTTTCTTTTTTTTCCCTCTATTTTTTTTAAAGGACAAATATTTACAAATAAAATTTATTTTTCAAAATGGAAAATTGATTTTGGTTTTTTATTTTTCAATTTTTTTTTTGTTTTTGAAAAGATTTTATATTTTTTTGGATTTTTGATTTTCTAAAAAGAAAATAAACTAAGTAAAAAAAATTGAATTTTTATTTTTGAAAATAAAAAAAATCAAAAAAAAGGATTTAAAAATTTCAAAGGAAAAAGAACATTTACAACTTATTTTTAGTTTTGGATTTTGAATTTTTTTTAAATATGCATGAATTAATGCAACTAAATGAATGCAAGGTTTAATTACAAATGATTTATCCTAAGTTAACTCAAAATTGTATAATCACACTTTGTCTTAAATCAACAAGATAATTCTCAGCCAGGTAACGGGCAGGATTTATCGGTGCACCACGGATCACCGTAGCAATGCAGCCGAAGGTTTAACTACCTTCAGAGGAACAACCACTATAATATTTACGAACAACGGTAATATTTGTAAATGGTTATTACTCTTCCGTAGGCTAGACACCAAGAAATTAAATTGTTCAAAGAAGACAAATTGTCAATATACAATTAAGAGTTATCGATGTCTAACCGTTATTATTAATCAAAATTTTAAGAGAAAATGCAAATCATAAATTAAATGTGTATTAACAATGCAATTACAAATAAAATTTGTTCTTGTTTATGAATTTTTTTGAAATTTTTTTTTGAAATTTTCTTTTATATACAAGTGCAAATGCAAGCAACCAACAATGTAAGGCTAATAAAAACAATAGATGGGGGATAAAAGTAGAAAATTTTGTATAAGCAAGCGAGCAAATAATTTATTTTTGACAAGTGGCTGGCTCCTTCTGCTTCGGCAACCTGAAATAAAAACAATATATACATAAAACTTATATGTGTGTGTGTGTAAAACAAATGAAAACAGCCCGCTTTTTTTATAATTACTACCAGATAAATTTTCTCCCTTGTTTTTTTTTTGGGTTTAAGAAAAACAAAAAGAACAAAAAGGAGAATAGAAAGCAAAATGAAAATAAAACAAAACAAAATAAAAAAAAGAAGGAAAAGAAGCCTACCCGGCCCACAATAATTCACACGTTTTAACATTATCACCCTAACTCTCTGATAATAGAAACCCAAAGTAAAGAAGAAAAAAAACATTCGATCTTCTCGAATTTTCACATAAAATCGAATTCGCACACACGTTCGAATTCTTTCAACTCTGTTCAAATTCGCCAATTTTCCAAAGACAATTCAGAATTCGTTCAAATTCGTATAAACACATCTCGAATTTCAAAACTTTCCCAAAATCAATCCAAACGTTCGAACAAAAATCAATTTGCGGGTTCGAGGCGATGTCGGTTCGTGGTTGATTCAATTGAGTCTTCGATTGTTGGTGATTGGGTTGCGGGATTGAAGGCGAACGGGTATTTGGGTTGTTGATTGGTGAGGGTGGTCGCGATTATAAGACTGCAGCTGTTCGAATTTTGGTTTCGTGGGTCGCGACTTCGAGCTGTGATTGAGGGACGCGGTGTTGGGTGAGTCGATTGGTTCGACTGGTTTGAAGGCAGGTGCGTGAGTTGTTCAGTGAGTTGTTTAGGTGAAGTCAGAAAGTTTGCAGTTGAACGGATAATCGATACTGTTGAATATGCACTGAACGTTGTACGTATGTGTGGAGGAGGTAGAGGCTACTGTGCCAATGCAGTGTTGGGTTATAGAGTGTTTGATTGGGTATTTGCAGTGTTGTCAGTGAGGATAGTTTTTTACTGGGGGGTCAGGCAGAATAATTGATGGGATTGTTGTGATGTGCTGGTGATTGTATGGAGATTGGTTGAAGGTGACTTTGAAGTCGAAGCGATTTTGTGATAGAGGCTGCACTTGTGGATGAAGTTGTAAGTGGGTTACAGTGGCAAGGGGAAAGTGGTTCCCGGGTTGGTAGTGATTATTTTGCAGAGGTGGTTGTAGTGGTGATGTAAGTTGGTATTGGATGTATGTATGAAGAGGTATGTTCAATGAGGTGGTGTGTATGTATTTTGTTGTTTGGTTTTGATGTGGATAGATGTGGTTGAAGCTGTTAACAAAGGAAGACAGTAATTGTTGGAATTCCTAAATGAACGAAAACAACATAGTTCTACATCGTCAAAATTGCAAAGCTATTTTAGTATATTAATAGCTTTGCAATGAAGAGGTTGAGGTCTTAGAGCACCCAAATGTTTTCTTCGTTGTGAGGAGTGAGATCATGCATCACCACCACACATGCCGCCGTCCGACCGAACCGGGCCGGATCGGGTTTTCTAACAGTTGCAGGCTATACGAACAGACGCGACTGTTCGAAGAGGTGCGGACGAAATTATAAATAGAAGAGAATACTAATCATATTCTCATTATATTCCTGTTCTAATTTCTTTTTCTTTTCTACTGTTCTATACAGTATATCACAGAGTAGACATACTCATTTCAATCTCGTGCAGATTACGTCTGTTTTACCTTGGGAGACTTTAAATAAAGTCTTAAGGAAATTATTACAACAAGCTCGGACGGAATTTCTTTTTCCAACCGGTTAGGTTTATAATTGATTTATATATATATATATATATATATATATATATATATATATATACATATAATTTTCGTTTCTACGTTGTACTATTTCTTTAAATAGTATAACGTTTTATCTATCACTATAGTTATTATTACTATAGTTGTTAGTTTGTGGTTGTAATTTAAATAGTATAACGTTTTCTCTGTTTACCCCTGTACAAACATCAGCAATTTGCATTTCTTCTTTGTCTGCATCTTTACTGACTTGCATTTCAAATTTGCCCAGTGCATATCATTCACTGCATTATGCATACCCACTGAACCATCTCTCAACCACCCATTAACCCAAACCAACTAGCAGCCCTGATCACCATCCCAAATCACCCTTCCACCATCTACATCTTCATTGATCAACACCACACCACTTCAGTTTCGTAACACTATTACAAACCCAAACATCACTTCCCTTACAACACTTCATCAGACCTACTGACCTCTGCCATTCATAAAAATCTCCTCAAAAACTTCCTCCACATCAACTGCTATAGCCTCAACCAAGCTCTTCCACACCAATTCACAACATCACTTCAACTCCCGGAACATCATAACCATTACTACTTGCTGCCTTGCTCTTCCTTACTACATCTTCAACAATTACCATTTTTCTTCACATTCAACCACTTCTTACTCTAAACTGCCTTCAACATAAAATGCTCTGATACATCACCTATTTGCTGTAAACAACTGAAAGCCTTCGCCTCTACATCTGCAACATCTGTTTCTACGACTTCACGCAACCCTATACCCAACACGACCCTCACCGCATTCAAGTCATCGCGATCAACACACGTGACCACCACAAATCCTCGTCGACATTGGATTTGAACCATCGCAGCCTTCAAATCGCCGCAGTGCAATAACTTCAACCACTCAAACCGCCTCAACATACTGTGACCGTCCCAATCGCCTCATCCAAACTGTTCTATCACCTTACCACCCAATCTCCATTTGCAGATCACCACGACATACAATAGAACCACCTTCCAGTTCCACTTCATCATCCACAAAATACTGCCTTCATCCACAACATACAATCCACACCATCATCTGCATCCACTACTCTTCAACCATACTTAGCCTCTGACTAATCTTCAAACTTCATCCATATTTCTTTGATTACCTGCAAACTGCAGGCACCTCCCTTAACTCATCCAAGTGACTGCCCTCCTACTACTGTGCATCAACATTCCATTACCTTGCTTCACTGTTGCACTGCGAACTGCCACCACGACACTGCCCCTACAGCAACTACATCAAATACCACCGCTTCCATTTCTGACTGCACTCGAACTCCTTACTCAAGACCGCGACTTCCAACAGATCACTTCCTCACTACTAATTATCATTACCCCATCAACCAGTCAACACCTCTACAATACTCACCCTCCCTTATACTATCGACAATAATCCTCTCCATTACATCTGTTTGCAGCATCTCCTCGCCCAACCAGTTCGCCACCACGAATCGAAACAACCCAACAAACCACTACGGTTAATCACCAAAATCGAAACAATCGCCAATCACCTTCGACGCCTCGTCAACCCATGAAATCCTTATCGCAAACCCAAACCCAGAACCACTCGCGACCACTTCCTTCCTTCGACCTGAAAACCATCGCCAGTAATCCAAAATCGAGAACCAACCGCAACCTCCTCGCCCTTTCAATCTCGAATATTAACACGCCAAACTCATAAAATCCAAAGAAGAAATTGCGCCTGGACTTTGAACTGATTTCATTTTCTCCAATTTCAATTATTATTTTTTAGCAAGAAGAAAAGGAAGAGTTGTTGTTTAATTAAGTTGAAAAGGAGTAATTTAGTTCACAAATCTGGGTTAACGGCTTTGTTGGGTGTTTTTAAATTTAGTTGCTTTTGAGGTATTAGATTTTGAGGTAGTAGTTTGGTTAAATTGTAAGTAATCATTTTAATTAGTTGATGCAATTTTTCTCATTTTCTTTGGGTGATTTAGGTTGAGTCTATTTTTGTTTTTAGGTTTTCTTTTGTTTTCCTTCTAGCTTATGATAATTTTGCCTTTCTTTTATTTCTAGTGTCTCAAAAAAAAAAATTTTTTTTTTTAAGTAAAACCCTACTTTTAAGTTTGCTTTCAAAAAAAAAGTTGTATATATCTTTCTTTATTTCAGGTTGCCAAAGCAGAATTATAGAAAGAGCAGAAGTGCTTGTTAAATAAATTGCTTGATTTGAAGTGCTTACCAAAAAAAATAACTGCTTGCTTGCTTGCTTATAAAATTTTATGTTTTAGTTGTCTTGCATTGTTGTTTGCTTGCATTTTAAGACAAAAAAAAATTATAAAAAAAATCAAAATCAAAAGCAAAAAAAAAAATTCATTCTAGTTGCATTGTTAATACACGTTTTATTTCGGCTTTGCATTTCATCTTAGAATTTGATTAAATAATAACTCACTTAATTGTATATTGACAGTTGTCTTGTTTGAACAATTTAATTTCTTGGTGTCTAGGCTACGGCAGAGTAATTACCATTTATAAATATTACGGTGATTCGTAAATATTATAGTGGTTGTTCCTCTGAAGGTACTTAAACCTTCGGCTGCATTGCTACGGTGATTCGTGATGCACCGATAACCCCTGCCCGTTACCTGGCTGAGAAATATTTTTGTTGATTTAAAACAGTGTGTGACTATACAATTTTGTGTTAACTTAGGATAAATCATTTGTAATCAACCCTTGCATTCATTTAGTTGCATTAGTTCATGCATATTTATAAAAAAAAAAATTCAAAATCCAAAACTAAAAAAATTGTAAATATTCCTTTTTCTTTGAAATTTTTAAATCCTTTTCTTTGAAATTTCAAAAAAATCCAAAAAAAAGTTAGAAAAACCAAAATTCGAAAAAAAATTGAAAAATAAAAACAAAACAAAAATCGATTTCCCTTTTCAAAAATAAATTTTCTTTGTAAATATTTTTCGTTTATAAAAAAAAACCAAAAAAGAACATTCTTGAAAATGTCTGAATATCCATATCCACTTGAATTTTACAATAATTGTGAAAATCAATATAATCCATATGATTTCAGCCCAAATTTGTATGGATATTTTAACAACAACTATTTTGTAAATAATTCAAATTTCGAACAACAAAATTGTCAAAACGATGACCAACGTTCGATTCTTGAAAATAGCATTGAAATGATTTCATCTTTACTTGAACTTTCTACACGACAAAATCAAGAGATAAATGATTTATGTAATTCTGATTTGTGTAATAACTCGAGTCAAGGATTTCAAAATTTGAATTCAATTCAAAATTCAAACGATTACGATTATAACCCATGCCAATTTAATTTCGAACTCCAAAATGAATTCCAAACTCAACATGAAAATGGGAACAACTTTTCAAACGAATTTGGCAATGGGAATAATCTTAACCATGTTACGAGTGAAATTTTTTCTTCTCAACAAATCCAAATCGAAAATTCTCAATTTAATAACTATAAATTGTATTTTGTTGAACAAATGAATGAAATTTACGATGATCACACGGATTTGTTGTTTGAAACTTATATGAAACAACGTGAACAACAAAATCAAATCTCAACGTGTGATGAGTCAAGTGATAATCCACCTTTTACCCAAATCGACGATTTTCAAATAGCAACTTTTGAATTTGATAATGACGATCTTAATCAAGTTGTTGAAAATACGGTAATTGAGTTGGATTTCAATTCTTTTGAGGGTGCGAAACTCGATTTAAACTTCGATCTTCCTTTTTCTGAAAATTTGAATACGACAACTTTGAAACTCGATTTACATGATGAAGTTGTTGATAATCCAACAAAGGAAATCGAATTTAACGAACATGAGTTTTATGGACTTTTTGAAAACGAGTTGTTAAATTTTGAAGGGGAAAATTTCGATCACCATTTTGATTTTGAAATCGATACTTTGAAAGAAATTGAACTTCAACCAATTTTTCTATCTACCCCAAAAATCATAGAAAATAAAACAACTCGTATGATTTTCAATAAAATGACTTTCCTTTTTCCAAATCAACATTCAACTGCGAAATCTTTTACGATTTGGTTTTTCATGCTTAAGATGTGTCTCGCATATTTGACGAGACAAATGAATCGGTCTTTAGAAGACCGTTTCATTTACTTTTTGACAATATACTTTCTGATCTCGTGTAAATACCGTTCGTTTTCATGTAAATAATAATAAACATCCCTTTCACTTGGGTTGACTGTGGGGACGCAATCAAAATCAAGTGTGGGGGGAGACTCATCTTCATTTTTTTTTCATGGTTTATTTTTTCTTTAAAATCACAAAAACAAAAAAAATTAAAAAAAAATCCCAAAAACAAATTTTCTTTTGATTTATTTTTAAAAGAAACACTATAATATAAATATATGGCTTTGGTTTATTAAATTGAAATTTTTGAAAATTTATTTGTCTTGACAAAAATAAAAATGAAGTTTGATTATAAATAACAATGGTTTAACTAGTATATAGGAAGATTCATACGTGTTAATTATGAAATACATCCTATTGAAAATCTTTGTTTTAAAAGTGTTGAATTTAAAGTAAAGGATATAACATTTTTTTTGTCTTCTAAGTTAAATAGTGCTAAGATGATTTTGCAAAACTCTCTCTCACTTAAAAAAATTATTAAAAAAAATAAAAAAATAATACATCCAAAGTATTCACTCTCATTTAAAAGTCCTCACGGTTATGCATGGGTGAATTACTTGGAATTTTTGATTATGTGCTTTCATACCCATTTAAAAGTCCTCACGGTTATGATGTATGGAACACATGTAAAAAAAGACTTAATAAAAACCACGTACGGTCGATAGTGTATGCATGAAAGTGTGTGCACTCGCCATGCTCTGTGCTCCCCTCACATGAGCCCGAAAGGCAGTGCATGGGTGGTATATCTGGCCTCAGTTTACCTGAGCTAGGTGTGTAATTTTTCTTGCAAATAATGAGAGAGCAAGCAATTGAAATCCTAACACTATTTTTACTTATTTGGTTTGATTTGTTATTAAAAAGAAATGAAAATACCACTTTGATAAACTTTAATAATCAACTAAGGATCCATTTTATAATTACACTTTGTTATCAACCGAAACAACAAATTAAACTATTGTCTATTTGTTATGATAACTTGATTTTTGTTGAAAATTTTGACGAGTAAATGACATAAATTTTCAAGATAATAACCAAAACCTATATTTAACTAGTTTGTGTCAATTTAAAAATAAATCCTTCATTTGTAAATATTTTCAAAAATTAGCATTCATTTCTTTGTAAATGAATCTTGCATTTTGTAAATATTTTCATCATGCATTTGGATTTTGTGGGTAGTATCCACTGAAAACCCTCACGAGACAACACTCGTCCTACTGGGGACACCCAGAGGTTAACGGCTTATTGCATACGCTCAATGCAATCGTGCTCCCTACGAAAACGGATTTATCTTAGTTTTAGTTTATTCGAGGACGAATAAAAAGATAAGTGTGGGGGCATTTGATGTGCACGTAAATGTGCATATTTTTACCACCATATTTATTCTATTTAAATTAAATAAATGATCATATTGGGATTTTTATCTTGTTTTAACCAAAATTCATATTAATTCCAAATTTTCACATATTCATCTTCGTATAAGGGCAAAATGGCCATTTGTGTGCATATATCAATTTGAGAGAATTTAATTGAAAATTTCTATATTATTTTGTAGGAATTTAGCTTCTCATATTAATGGGTTCATGAAGAAACATGCATGCACAAAATGGATATAAAGGAATGAAGATGGAAATAATTCAAAGTGAAGATCATGGAGGACCCCACCTACCCACCTACCTTAATGTACAAATTAAAGGCTAATGCACATGCTTTTGGAGTTAATGGTTTCATGTACACTTAATGGGGGATTAAGACATGTTAATGATTACTTGGCCTCCACACTTCCTAAGGGGCATTTTGGCCATTCCCCAAAAATATGAATTAGGGTTTCATACATGTATAAATACCCATATGTTTCATGTAATCCCTCTCCCTCTTAGTGAGTTAGTTTTAGTTTAGAAAATAAATCAAATCTCTCTTTCTTTTCATGGCTACTTAGTCATTTCTTCTCTTATGTAATTCTTTTTTTATGCAACGTAATTATTGTTTCTTTTTAATTACATGTTCATTTCCTTTTATGCAAGTAGTGTAGATTTTCCTTTATGCAATTAGAATAGTTTTCCATTCACTTTGCTCTCTTTTCCTTTTCTTTTTCTCTTATGTTGCAAGCTACATTTGTTCACATGATAACAAATATGATAGGCTAAACCCCTTCAATTTAGGAGTAATGAAGCTCTCTAATCATGTAGCTTCAACTTAATTTGATGTTTATGCTCTCTTTTTGTGCTTAATGAGAATGATTGAAGTGGTTTGATGATGTTGTTTGGCTTTGAATTTGATAGTCTATGTTGTTTATAACAAATAGGCTATGCTTAGTCAAACAAAACACAAATTGCCTCTTCATCTACATATGATTATGGCAAAGAAGTGATTGTTGAAATTAAAATTTGACGGCTTATATTTCTAATTAATAGTTAATAGGCCATGCTTAAAATAGATTTTGCTTTAAACTTTCTTGTCATATTTTATGAGATTTAAAAGTGTATTAGTGGTTGTGTTATAGTTTGATGGTTTATACTGAGCTAATTAATAGCACAAATATACCATACTTATGATAAGCACATCAACTAATTCACTAATGACAAGAAAAGAGAGATCATAACTTCATTTTATTGATTTATGTGATCTAGAGAATGGAAATTGCCTCTAAATTGTCTTAACACTCATATTTTTTATCAATTTTCTTTTGCTTGTTTTTCTTCTTTTCTAGTTTAACATTCTCTTCAAGATTGGTTTAATTTGATTGAATAGATTTTTAAAATCATCAATTCCCTGCGGATCGACCCGTATTCGCCGCGTGCTACATTTGTACACCGTGCGCTTGCGGTTATTTTTATTTCAAAATTCGTTCGACGGTTTTCTAACTCGATAGAATTTTCGTCGACGAACAAAACCCTAACTTATCTGTTTTTACACTTCTCTCAAATTTATACTTCGACCCCTCATGCAACACGCAAGGCCATTCCCACTCCATCATGACTGATCCCTCTATTCCTTCGTGTTTCACTATTCTCTTTATCCTTCCTCTACCACTTCACCAAACCCTATATCGCCACCGTTTACCACTGTCCATCTCGTATCCTTCTAATTCAACCCATGCTCGAAACAAGAAGCTCAACCAAACCCATCACCTCATCATAAGTCAAAGTGAAATGCAAGAAAACCTACCTAAATGTATGAAATACGAGTCACTCGAAGGGAGATGTTGAATCTCAATTCAAATTGAAGGCGGAGTTGTGGTCCAGAGCGAGAGATGATGGAGGGTCTAAGGATGGGGGAAACAATTGAGTTAAGGGAAGGGTTCGAAGTTCAAACTAGAGGGAGAGGGTTCAGAGGTGAGATTGAAGGAAACAAAGGCGATTGAGAAATGAAGTAAAGTAAAAATATGAAGGGGTGAAGTATTGGTTTATGTATAAAGGTTCAAAGGGATCGGCTTGTTTGAGCTTCTCCATGCAGATGAAATGAATAGTGTACAACATTAGAAGGGATCCATCCGATCCATATATATACAAAAAAATAAAGAAAAGAGGGAAAAGGAATTGGTTAGAAAAAATTCTGATCCCTATTATTATAAATAAAAGCAACAAAATAAATAATAGAACATAAATGCAATGAAATTGCATCTAACTCAACGAAAATTGGCGATAACCCATGAGCATGCAAACGCATTTGGGAGCCAATGACAAGAATGTGTACCGGAGCATGCACATGTATATTCTAAAAATTCAAATTTGGAAACTAACAGAAATTGAATTCTTACCTGAAGCTTTCAAGATTGAGACTGTACTGAATGACCAAAGCGTACCTACCTTGTAGAACCGGACATAGATAGAAACTGACTGAATATAATCCTAAATTTAAACTATTTGAAATCGACCAAGCGTCATAATGATCAAAGAGAGATATGATATTTTGGGAAAATAATTCGATGGAAGGATAGCGACTAGTCATAAATTTGGATGGATTTCTTATCCTCAATTCTAACTTGCTTCGATTCAAAGCGCGTCATATTTAACACAAGGTATACTTTGGAGGGCAAGTGTTATATAGCATTTTGACTATACTATATCCAAACTGATTGGATAAGTTAGACTTAACTGTCATTCAGACTAGTAAGTCCAGATTAACAACTCAAACAACATAACATATAAAACATTTTAATATGAACTATAAATATACTCCCTCACTCGATTATTCCAGAATGAATGAAAATAAGAATAGAGATTCAAATTCAAGGGGACCCTAATCAAAGCGAATTTTAATTAGGAGTTTAAGCTTGAAAAGAAGATAAGATAATTAAGTAATAGAATAGGAAGATGTACAAACTTACATAAATCGCAGGCAACCTTAACCTAATCAACAGCGACTTCAAGAATAAGATCATTGCAGAATTCTGAAGCAAACCAACATTCGATCACAAAAGATAGAATTCGGGCATAGCAAGAGATAGCAGCATCTAAACCAAGGACATAGAAATCTTCGGTGAATCAATGCCAATTGTAAAGGAGTTCCACCCCTTTACAAATCATAGAGTGGATCTGTGGGATGCTCCAGAATCAAGAAAATACGAATAGGGAGAGGAAAAAATAGATTTCAGAATGAATGGGGAAGTTCCAAAGTTCAAAGAAAACCCAAGTCAAAGAGGTAGAAGTCAAGCTCGAACGAAAGTGATTTCGTAGTTAAATCTATTACATATGCCGAGTTTTGCCTAAAACCAGAGCACTCATACTACATGTAACATACCGATATTTTCATCGCTTCGCATCCACACATGTCAGATTTGAACAAGTCAAAATATCATGTTGTTAATTTATATTTAGCAAAACTCAGCATGTTTAGTAAATAAATAATCACAAAATCACAGACACAGAGTAATCTAACAATAAGCAACGGAAACAAAAGAATAGTAGTTCATGAAGCTACTATATATACATATAACAGAGTTAAAGAAGATACAATAGAAGCCTAATATACATAGAAGTCTCATACAATAGTCAAATACAAGATCATAATATCACAGGAGTCAACTGAATAACTGCAAGCTGAATCGGGTGATGGAACTCCAAGCGAAGTTCCAACTCCTAAGGTGAGTCTCGAATGCTGTGACACTCAGTCTGACCCGAGCATAAATCAAAAAACAAAACACTCGAGTGAGGATTAACATTCTTATATCAATAAATCCAACTCAAGTGAAATAACAACTGGAATACAAGTAACTCAAAGGATGTTTGGGATAACCATCCTCTAAGGATCCGTTAAACTACCTACTATATAGTAATATACGCTATTATAATAATGCCTAAAGTAAAGTAAACTATTAAAATAGCGTTAAGGCGTTACCCATTTCCCCCTTAACACATTTTATAGTGCCAATAGTCTATACAGTACAGTAATACCTCCTGATCGGGGGGCTACTAGAGGATATTCCTTAGGTAAGACACAAAACAAACTCGTAGTGGTCTCGATAGGGTAGGTGACACGGCACAACTAGGCAATGCCAAGGTAGATATACCAATTACACTTCCGGGCTGGTGGTAATGCAGAGCCACAACAATCGTCTACCTCGAGCCACACTCCCGAATCAAAGGTGCACACTAAATCAATCACAAAGTAATAGAATGGCATACGATGGAGTGTGTCCAATCGGAGAAGCTATCTCACTTGGCTCATAAATTGCTCCTGTTTTAGCCACCTTATGCAAACTCACGGGAGTCAGATCCACATATATACCTAAAATAGAATGTCGCCACCATCTTACTTCATTGTGGAATCTCCACCGCGTACATGATTGTTAAAGTGGTTTTTGGCATTGGCAGAGAATATGACAATAACCGATCCGGTCTCTTTAACAACCAAACGTTATTATAACACCGTGGTCATTTCAAAACAGTTTATACTTCAAAACCAAAACATCATTCAATTTCAGAACCATATCAATACGATATCATTTTTCACTTCAAATATATCCATTTCCAAAATCGTAGTACTTCAAAGTTATAACACTTTCAAAATTATAAAGCTTCTAAAACCATAACACTTTAGAAGTCATAACTTAGAAATCATAATACTTTGGAAATCATAACATTTTGGAAATCATAATTTAGAAATCATAACACTTTCCACTTAAGCGGTTTAGATATTAAAATAGTGTATAAAATAAAATAGTTCATAAAATAAAATAGTTCATACAAAAATAATTAAGTTAAAATAGTTTATATCAAAATAATTGGCATATTAAAATAATTTATATTAAAAATAGTTTATATTAAAAATGATTTATATTAAAATAGTTATATTGAAAATGATTTATAAAGTAAAATATAAAATAGTTTTAAATATAATTTAAAAATACTTTATATAATAAAATAGTTTCCTAAAATTTCACAAATCGATTCAAATCAACTAGGATTCCAAAATTCCAATTTAATTAAACCTCAATTCTTCAATTTCAAGTCAATTCAGTTTCTAAATAAACCATTTCAAATTATATCAATTTCAAATACAAATTTGAACCATAAAAGAAACCATTTCAATTTCAATATATTTCAAAGCTTAAGTATTCAACATTTCAAAAATAAATTTGACAATTTCATATATATATATATATATCAAATTCACTTTACTATCATTTATTTTGAAATATTTTCTTGATTATTCATATAACATTTAAATAGAACTTCAAATTTCAAATTTAGATAAAACTAAATATACCATTTTAATTTATGTAAATTTATAATATTCATTTAAACCACTTTTAATCAAAATCAAGTTATAAAATCATATCTTTAAAATCCCAAATTTAATAAATTTCAAATCAAACTTATTTGAGTATAATTGTTAAATAAATTCAATTTCAAATCAATTTCTATTTCTCTTTCTAACCTGGATTTTATTAAAATCATTATAAACTCTATATTTGAAAATATAAATTTTAAATAAATACTTAAACATATTATATATAAATTAAATCAACTTTATCAAATCAACTTTAATAAATCAATTCTTATTATTAAACTTATTTTATATATATTTGAATATAGTTAAATTATAAGTAAAATTTTAAAATTTATAATTCCAAAACTAACTTATAATTTTAAAATTTTCAAAACATATAATTTTAAAAATCAACATTTAAGACCTTTATAAAATAACACACACATACACACACACGCATATATATATGTATATATATATATATATATTAAAATCAATATCTATTAAAACAAAAATATTCATTTCAAAACCTTAGAAATTATTTCAACATATATATATATATATATATATATATATATATATATTGACCAATGGTGTGTGTATATAATTTTCTATCCTATGGTCAGGTGATATGGATATTTATCATTTCAATCTGCAATCTAAATATATACGGGTATATATCATTTCAACCTGCAATCTCAAATTCAATTCAATGAAAATCGTTTGGGCTTATCATTTCAACCCATAATGATTTTCTCCTACTCTACAAATCGTTCGGGTATGTATCATTTCAACCCATAGTGAATTCTATACTAACAGGGAACTCGAAGAGTGATAACAGATATAATAATAATAATATAGTAGGCATGTATCATCAATATAAATAACAGATAATGGTGTCAGATGTCACGGGTGAACAAACACAGATAATAGCATATTTATAGCAATGTAAATAACTAACGGCAGTATGTTTCAATTGTCGTTTCAACTGAAATCAAATTTAATAGATATAAGAACGTTAATCGTGAGTGATTGGTCACCTTTCGAGGCTAGATAGATTTGACAAGGAAACGAGCTACGAATTCTAAAGCAATGCTAGATGGACACGTTTCGACGAAAAAACCCGGCATGACGGACAAAGCTGATAAATGGAAAATCGATGAGAACTAATCAAAATCAGTTTTGATATAAACTGAAAGTGTGTGAGTTATTATATATATAGTATCTTCAATATTTGATACATATATATATATATATAAATAAATTTCTTTTCTTACTGAAATTAATATAATATCTGAAACTCAAACTTATGTGTACTTTCTATATAAATTAATATATAAGTATATATAACTCACATACCTTAAAATAAACATATATACATATTATACAAATTGCCTAAAAATCAATTTAAAACATACAGTTAAAAATACATACACAGCTTATAAGTAGAACACTAAACATATAATAATGACTTTAACAAGGCTACTATGAAAAGGTATATATATAGGCGGTAACTAAGCAATATTCAAGATTATAAAGCATGAAAAATATAGTACCGTAAACTTATAAAACACTGTAACAACTAGATATATAAAATATATGAACTAAACCAGTAAATATATATCTAAACTTATACAATGTAAAACTAATATATAGACTAAAGCAATCAATACTTATATATAATAAAAGTACAAATATATAATATATACTACATATACAAACTGTAAACATAAATCTTTTTAACATAGCATCAATATTTTATACACAACAATATATACAAAAGAAACATATTTAAACTATATTGTAAACCAAATAAAGATATATTCTAATATGAAATATATCCTTATATAAATCCAAAAGTCAAGACTCATATATACTTTAAAATATATTGGTAAAATAGAAAAACTATGCATTGAGAGAAAGGTAAAAGAAGAGGTAAATTAGCCATACTATTTATATATATACAATACTGTCACAACAGTAATATATATATATATATAACTAAACCTATATCTATGGTGACCCAATATATATATATAACTAAACCTATATCTATGGTGACCCAAAATTATACCAACAAAAGAGTAGATGGAGAGCTGGGCTAGGACAGGCGTTGCCGATGCGGCCAGGGGACAGTGGAGGAAGAAGGATGGTGTGGGTGGTGGGCTTGGTTGTGCTTGCGGTGGAAGGGATGCGGAGGAGGCGATCGTGGGTTTCGGTGATGGTGATGCTGGCCGAAGGAGGCTGAAGGTGAAGGAGCTCGAGGTAGTTGCATGCTTGGGTTCGACCTTGGGAACAGAGATCGGTGAAGGGCTCGGTCAGGGCGGAGGCATGGTGGTGGAGCAGCAGGAGTGGAGGCCGAACTGGGTTACAGGTTGCGTGGAAAAAAATGATCGAGTGGGAGGGGAAAAGTCAAGAAATAGAACAAAAAATGAAAGGGAAGAGGATGAACAATTAATGAAAAGAAATTATAACTTGAACCGGTAGGAAAAGAATAGCCAGAAAATTTTGGGGAAAATAAAAGGCTAGTGACTGAGCAGTTTCACGATAGATAACCAATGGTCACAGGTAAACCAAAAGGTACGGAACCGATGCCGATACAGTTACCGTTTTCGCAGATTCCGCTGCGTATCGGACTTCAAACCACAGAATTGAATATACTGCAGAGATCAGCACAGCGAGACGATCAAAATAGTATAAAGATATCAGTGATCATCGTAGCAAAAGTCGATAATTCATACCGAAAAATGCTGTAAATCTATCAAAAATAAGATAAACAGAGCAATAGTAGTCAAATTTTGACGAAATATGACATCTCACTTAGAAGATGATTTACAAATTTACTGTACAAAAATGTTCAGGTTTGGAAAACATTTTATTATCATCAATTTTAACTGATTTAAATTGAAATAAATCTGTATAGTAAAATAAACTTGCATATTATCAGATGAAAATTTACTATTAACTATGTTTTAATAGATGTATTCCAAATATTAAATTTTTATTTTTAAATCCAATTATTTAAAATTTCACTAAAATTCAATTAATTAAATCAATAAAACCATTAAAATTTACGGGTCGTTACAAAAAAGGTAGTAGCACGGCTAGCTAATTACATCAAGATGGTGTTGCGAGGACATGGATGAAGTCAGTACGATAAATTTTACAATTCACAATAATCTTGTAGGCCTTCCACAAATTTAGTTTAGAAATTTGTTATGTACAAGATTTTGACTTAATTACTAAACCCTTGATTTACCATCTTTGTTTTAGAATAACAGCGGCACCCAGGACCACAAATGCGAGATTTGTAGTTGGAATGAGGTTAAGGGGGTAATTGCCAAAGGAAGAATCTATGCTAGTGATCCAGAACATATTGTTAATGGTATTCCGCTGGGTCTGTCTGCTGTTGTGATTTGAGTGGACAATGTAAAAAAGGAGATGCTAACTTGTGGCAACCCACCCCTGACAAGTCGTGCATTGAAGATGCAGTTAGTAGGAAAGTAGCATAGCCAAAATCAGGAGTTAAAGTTGAAAAAGAAAATGGAAATTGAAATTTTGCAACTTCTTCTCCTAGAACCACACCCATAATCTTGAAGAAAACCAGAATAATCTACAAGTAAATATTCTGCAGTTTATATTGTGAAGTTTTTCCTTTCAATCGATTTTTACACTAGTCTTCTTCTCCATCTCTTTGTTTTTCTTTTTGCTTTTTTGTTTCTTTCATTTGTAATTGAATTTGAACTTGAATAATTTAGGAGATATTATTTCATTGTCGTTATAGTTGGGACTAGAAATGTTTAGTTGAGTTGTTTGTATAGAGAGTAGGGGGAATCAACATCCAATTTATAAAAGAGACTGTGTAAGATTTGAGTTGAATTGAAGCTTGAATTTAGAAAATAAGTTTGAATGGTCTTAGTCAGCGATACCTGATGAATGAAGGAATGCTATCCTGTTCTTATTTTTCTCATTTATGATGAATGTAATTGTAGTTCTTGTGTATCGATGTTTTTCCTCTTTTCCCAGGTTTGTTTTATAAACGAATGAATGAAATACCTAGAGTTGCAAATGGATGTGAATTATGTTGTGATTTCGATACAAAATCACATATAAAAAAGAAGGTAATAATGCATGTTTATTGTATCACTTTAGCATGTGAATTTCTTAAAACAAAACGACGTTTAATTTCTTACCATCTACATTGAAACATGATAGACCAACTTTACTACATATCTAATGTATCCGTGATTGAGGGCAGCTGCATTATTTAATAATGCATAGAAAACAACAAAATTTTAAGGCATTGCATTATCTTAGGCTATACGAAAAATATAAATATTGTGTATATATTTAGTATTAATGTGTACGTATATATTCTGCATAATATTCTCTTTTTACCATAGGATTGCAAAGTTGTCAAAAGATAATAAATGCAAGTTGATTGATGTGGGTAAAATGGACGAAGTAGTTGTTGAAGAACTATCGCTTTAACCGATCCAATATCGATGGTCCATTATCGTCCATTAGAACACGATGTTGTAAAATTTTGGGTTGAAATTGTGAGAGTTCCTGTAACGAACCGTAAATTTAACCGGTTTAATAACGTTATTAATTAAAATTTTGTTAAATTTTAAATGATAAAATTTTGGAATATAAATTTATATTTGGAATGCGTCCAGTTAAATATAGCAACCTGTAAATTTTCGTCCGAAAATATGAAAGTTTATTTCGTGCGTAAATTTACTTCAATTTAATCGGTTAAAAAGCGATGAAAACAAAACCTTTTCAAAACCAAAATATTTTTACATAGAAAAATTCTAAAACATCTTCTGAGCAAGATGTCAGTTTGTCATTTTTTCAAATTCGAACATTTTTGGCTCCGTCGATCTTATTTTTCTGTGATTTTCATGCATTTTCCGCTAGTATAAAAGTCCGAATTTTTATAATTCGATCGTACCACTGATAATTTTATACCGTTTTGATCGTCTCGTCGTGCTGAGCTATGCGGTATATTCAATTCTGTGGTAGGTATTCGGTACGCGGTGAAGCACGCAAAATGGTCAACCGTATTGGTTTTAAATTCTTGTTTTTTTTTTTAAAAAAACTTCTTGAGACCATTATATTGCTATGCGTAACCCAATAGCCTCAACTTTATGATTTCTAGAAATACAGCATGTAACTTTTAGTATTCCTACTTTTATTTATAATACACATTATTTTAGATTGCCTGTTAGTGTTGCCGTTCGAAAAAAATTAATGACTATATCTATTCCCTCTTCACCTTTACAAGCCTATTCACCTTCACAGTACTCTCTTCCTACTAAACACGTCCCTTCCTTCTTTCTCTCCTCCTTTCTCTCTGATTAATTTATGCAACATACCTATAAAAAAAGGGGGGGAAAAGGTGACAGCTCATTTTAATGCTCACTTCACCACTTTGAAACCATCTCCATTTCCCTCCTCGGTAAATTTTTTTTTTCTTTCCTTCCCAATATCGTTGCAGCTCCATGCGCGAGCTCCGCCACCAAATCGCAGCTGCCTGCAACCAAAGCCTGCCGAGCTCCCAAACACTGACTGCTCCCTGACCCGCAACCAGCTGCCGACCACCCTATCTACTCCTCCACGTGGAAGTTCAAAACTCGACCGAAGTTGCAGCCGGCCTTCACCACCAAACGGTACCCTCGTTCCACCATCTACCTATGAGCCTCCACCATCTCGACCTGCCTTCGCCTTCCACCATGGCCCGCTCCATCATACGACCTCCACGCAGCTAGCTGACGCACCTCTACCACCTGACTTCGGCACCGCCACCATCCACTAGCCGGCCTATCACCGCCTCTTCCACTCCCTCTCATCTCCGCTGACATCACAGCACCACCGCGCAGGCAGGCCTCAGCCACGGGTTCGACAGCCTCGGTGCCCTACCGTGCTCCATCTCTTCTCTTCTACCTTGCGTTCACCTTCCATTTGTGCATATGGTATTTGTTTATGTTATTTTTAAGTCCTTATTATTTAGATCAACCTTATATAAGAACTATATACATAACTATATTATCTATGTAAGTCTACTATGAGTTGCAGTATCCTATTTATGTGTGTCTGCACAAATAACACATATATATTTCTGTTTGTATAAAATATATATATTGTGGATATATATTTGTTTATAGTTTTATATATATATATATAAACGTCCTAGGTTGTTACCTTTTTTATAAAATATAGTTATGTTTGTATCTTTGTTGATTGTATGTGATGTCTGCATATATTGCCTTCTTATATTTGTTTAAAGATATATATGTATTCCGGTTCCTGTATCTGGAAATTGTTATAAGTTATATTTGTTCAAAGATAGATATGTCTTCATATATGTGTTATATATAAATACATTGGTATATACATGTTATAAATTTATAGACATATATTAGTAATGCTTTACATAATGCATGCATGCGTGTTATATAACTAGTATTATACTAGTATAAATTTGTAAGAGTTTATAAATAGGTCAGTAAACTATGTAGTATATTTGAAATAGTTTTGATAATAATATATTGCATATATATAAATATATTACAGTTTATATAAGATACGCAGGTGTTTTGAATAGCTTGCATACATTTTATGAATTTTGGAAGATAAAATATTAGTTTGTTTTACATTGATTTTGGTACATATACAAATATACATTTTTGTTGTTGGGTATAAGTTGTTTGGCATAAAGGCATTTGCTGTTTGATATTAAGTTATAGTACATGTTTAAATGTATGAGTTTTAAAGTTAATGTTTTCATGTGTGTTGCATGCGTATGTGAATTACTTGTGTTGCGTGTGTATATGTTTTAGTATAAGTACTGATTTTACATTCAATGCTGCATATTTGTTTATATGTTATTTTGGATTTAAGTTGATTTTGTAAATATAAATTTTATAATAAATGTTGTTTTAAATATAACGTATAGTGTTGATACTTTATCAGTTAAGATTTTTGGTGTTAATTGATTTCATAAGCTATATAAATTTACAGGTTAAACTATTTAATGTATTAATCTTTAAAAAAAAATATTATAATAATGTGTACATTTTAGTTATATCAAAAATTGATTCGGATTTGTTCTCATCGATTCCCATTCTATCAGCTTTGGACGGTCGTGCTTGTTTTTCTTCATTGAATCTGTGCCTATCTAGCTTTGCTTTGGATTCGTAGCTCGCTTCCTTGTCGAATCTATCTAGCCTCGAAAGGTGAGCAATCACTCACGATTAATATTCTTTTATTTATTAAATTTGATTTCAATTGAAACGACAATTGAAATATGCTGTTGTTAGTTATGTACACTGTTATATATGCTATTACCTGTATCTGTTCACCTATGACATCTGACACCATTATCTGTTAATTACTATGCGATGATAATACAGTTTTGTTGATAAATTGATTAATTGATTGTTGTTTATATTGGATGTTAAATTGTAATGTATAAAGTGATAAATATTATGCAATGGAAATTTGATGTAGGGTAGTAAAAATTTGAATCGACATATGTGTTGAATTTGATTAGTTAAATTGTATAATATGACCCCGTAGATGTTAAATTATTTGACACGTAGAAATAGTGTTAACGACACCTTGAACCATTTAGATTTATGTTGTATAAATTGATGTAGTTTGAAATTGAATAATAAACATTGTGAAGAGCCGTATAAAATATTAATGTGATAATCTTTAATCTACATGAAATGATAGTGTAAATTCTAGAAATAATTATATTAATTTGCACAAACAACAATGTGAATTAATACGATTATTTCGGAATTATTTGAATTAATTATTGGATTGTTATTGATTGTTGTTATTGCTTGTTTATTTACTTTGACACCATCCCTGTTATCACACTGCAAGTTCCCTTTGCTATGTTTTGATTTTTGAATTGAAATGGAATCGGGTTGAAATGATAAATACCCAAATGAACTTGACTTAGGATAGAGAATTAAATAAAACCCGATTGGTCAATAATTTGATTTGAAATAAAATAAAGATTTTATTTGAATAATAAGGTTTTGAAATAAAATTGGAACGTAAATTTTGATGAAAGGAAAATGTTAATATTGAAATCTGAAACGAAATATTAATGTAATAACTGATGAAAGAACGTTGTTTTGAAAGGAATTATTTAACAATAAATTTGGAATTATTCATTGAATTAAGTTTGAAATGATTTAATAATTAAGTTTAAATTTATAATTAAATTGAAATTATTGAGTTTGAAATGATCGAATAATTAAGTTTGAATTTATAGTTAAGTCGAAATGATTAAGTTTTGAAATTACTAAAAACTAAGATTGAAATTATGTCATAATTGAATGAGATTGAATTATTTGATAATTAAATGAAATTTGAATTCTTTGATAAGAAAAATTGAACTTCGGAATAAGTGAACTTGAACTTCGTTAATAAATGAAATTGGGTTTCTTTACTTATTAAGTTTTGGAAAATTATTTAAGTTAATAAGTGAAATTGAACTTCATGAATATGTGAAATTAGTTTCTTTATTAAGTGAGTTTTGGTATTAGTAACTAAGTAAACGAATAAATGTAACTGAATTTCTTTAACAAGAGATAATTGCATTTTATTGAAACAATCGTAAGGCTTGTAATTTAAAGAATTTGATTTGACGAATTTAATTTATTTAAATTTGTAAGTTTTGATATAATGGATATGGACTTAAGTAATTGATTTAATGAATTGTAGATTTAATGTTAATCGTTTTGAATTGATAAATTAATGTAACGAATATTGAATGGAATCGATAAATGAATTTAGATTGGTTTGAATGTAAATTGAATTAATTTGAATGATTTTGGAATGAAATTTATATACGAACTTGAATCGATATGTGAATTGTTTAATAAAAGTTGAAATTGAATTATAAGATTTTGAAACTGAAAGTTAGAAGTTTTGAAACGTAAATTATGGAAATTGATTTAGTAAGACAATCGAAATGTCGATTTACGAATTTTAATTGAAATTGATTTGTTTTGAAATATATTAAACGACCAATCGGTGTAATAATTACGAAAGTTATTAAAGAAACCGGAATCGGTTATGGATATACTCTCTGTCTAAACCGAAAACCACTTTAATAACTATATGTGGTGAATGATATACGCGATGACTAAAGAAAGAGAACGATAATGGATAGCCTTGACACATGTGTCAAATTGAAAATGACTAAAACAGGAGCCGTGCCGGGCCAAATGGGGTTAGCTACCTCTAGCGAACACACTTCTTCGTAAACTACTCATTACTTGTTATTGATTGGTGCACCCTCGGAATTTCAGGAGTGTTGTTTCACGGTGTTGCGATCGCTGCGGCGATGCGTTCTCACCAGTCAGGATCAGGCGAAGGGTAGTTTCACTACCTTGGGTATTGCCTCATGTGCCTTGTCATACTTGTATCCCTATATATGCGACCACTATGAATTTGTTTTGTGTTATACCTATGGAGTACTCCCTGATATCCCACCAGTTTACGGTGGAGTTTACAGTGCTGTATAGACTATGATGCTTATATAAAATGTGTTAAGGGGGATAATGGTAACGCTTTAACACTATTTTGATATTTTATATTACTGATAGACATTATCTATTTAGCGTATACCACTACATAGTAGATAGTTTAATGGATTCTTAAAGGATGGTTATTCCAACGTCCTTTGAGTTACTTGTATTTCAATTGTTATTTCACTTGAGTTGGATTTATTGATATAAGAATGTTAATCCTGACTCGAGTGTTTGTGTTTTGCTTTACGCTCAGGTCAGACTGAGTGGTTCAGCTTTTGAGACTCACCTTTGGAGTTGGAGCTTCGCTTGAAGATCCAGCTATCTATCCAGCTTTCAGATATTCGATGATTCCAGTGACGTATTCTGATTCTTATATTTGACTGTTGTATTCGAGACTTCCGTTGTAACTTATTTAACTCTGATGTATCTTATATATTTATATAGTAGCTTCATGAACTACTATCTCCTTTACTTCCGCTGCATATTATTACTCTGTGTCTGTGATTCTGTGATTATTTATTTACTGTATATCTTAGTTTTTGCCAAATGTAAATTAACAATTCGGTATTTTGAATTATTCAAGTCCGACATGTGCGAATGCGAATAGTCCAAAATAGCGGATCGTTACAGTTGGTATCAGAGCTTTGGTAGCTCTAGGCAAAACTTAGTATATATGGTAAATATATTTATAGAATCACTCTCATTCGAGTTTCAATCTCTTCCTTTTGACTCAATTCCTTTGAATTTTGGAACGTTCCCTGCGACTCCAAAATTCATTCGTGTCCCTCACTATTTGTCTTTTTTCAATTTTGGAGTATCATATAACTCCACTTCGAATGATCTTTTTAATGAATGGGCGGTCTCACCAATCTTTGAATTATTTGTAAAAGAGTGAAACTCCTTTACAATAGGCATCGATTTACCGGAAATTTCTGTATCCTCGGTTTATGATGCTATCTATTCCCTGCTATACCTGAATTCTATCTCTTGAGTTCGATGTTGATTTACCTCGGAATTCAGCATCGATCTTATTTTGAAGTTACAGACGACCCGGTTAAGGTTGCCCGTGAATTAAATAAGCTTATCCATCTCGCGATTATGAATTATTTTATCTTCTGTTTCGAAATTATTATCGAATCAAAATTCTCTTTAATTTGATTTCCATCAAATTTGAATCACTATACTTATTTGAAATACATCCTTGTATCGTCGAGCGAGGAAGTGTACTTGTGAATTAATATTAAAATGTTTAATATATTGTGTTGTTTGAGTTGTTGATGTTGATTTGGATTTTCGATCGATTCGTCTGATCAACGCTATTGATAGGATTTCCAAAACACTTGAACAGAGCAAACTAACACAATAGTATTTTCGAATTCGATAAATAAAATAGTATGTATGATTATATTATACATAAATATAAGTTTTCTGAAATTAAATTGTTAACGAATTTGTTGTCGGAAATGATAATATTTAATTTTCATTTATTGTTTTATAAATCGGTGACTATTTCATAATATATAAGAATGTATTTATAAAACTTGGTTATAATTTGATTTGGAATTTGAAATGTATTTAAATTAGAATTGAGAATTTAATTTCCGATAATTTCGAGTTTTGGTTTTAAGTTTAAAATGAATATTGTTCAAAATATTTTCGAATAGGAATGGTATCCAAAGAAATTTAAATGATTAAATTAGAGCTCTTCTCTTTTGTCGCTGGAAATTAATTTCGGTGATGACGGCCGCATCATCGACATTCATTTTCGAGTTTCGAAGTGGAGAGACCATCAGTAGCTTGCTACGCTCTTGTTTTGAAATGAATTTGATTTGAAAATTTTAAAGTGCGACATGATTTAATATATATATATATAAGTATTTGATTTAGATTTGATTTGAATATAATGTACACACACACACACATATATATATATATATATATATATATATATATATTTCTAAGTTGTTTGAAGTTAATCAGAAATTTAATTCTTAAAATTTGGGTAAAGATGATTTCAATTATAAATGAAACTAAATTTTGAATTAATATTTAAACTTAAGAGAATTGAATTAGGAATTTTATTTAGATAATACTCAATTGTATTATATATAACTTACCTAAATTTTCAAAAGTTAACTATGAAATTGAATATTATACAATATAGAATGATATCAATGGAATTTACAAATAATGTGAATTGTTACAGTAATAGTATATATACTTAATATGTGGTGATAAGATATATTAAGTAAAATAAGTTTAATAATAATTTGGAATAAAGAAGAATTAAAATTGTCAAATAAAATATGATTATAATAAATGACTATTCAAATTGATGATCTTTGAAATTGTAAATTTAAGAAAATTTGATAATATACAATATAAATTGTCTTTATATATTAAATGTGAGTGCGTATAATAAAGTATATTCACTTAATTTTAATTATAAAATGTTATGGAGATAAATAGAATAGTAAGTTAAATGAATAATAGATGTGATTAATAAAATAAATAAAAGATTTGTTTTGAAAGTTAATAAATTAAAATTAAATCAACTTTAGAGAATATCTTGAATTAATTGAATTTAAATTGAATTTTGGAATGAAACCTTTTGTACTTAACATTAATAAATGTGAAATCAAATCAATTTAATGAAAATCTTGAATTTAAAAACAAATTGTTGAATATAGATTTATTTAAATGGAAATTTATATGGTTTGAATTAATTGTTTATTTTATTCTCAAATTATTTTCTTCGGGTTGTTTCTATTCTCCTACTTCCTTCCTTTTCGAGGACGAAAAGTTTTGAGTGCGGGAGAATGTAACGATCCGTAAATTTAACCGGCTTAATAACGTTATTAATTAAAATTTTGTTAAATTTTAAACGATAAAATTTTGGAATATAAATTTATATTTGGAATGCGTCCAGTTAAATATAGCAACCGGTAAATTTTCGTCCGAAAATATGAAAATTTATTTCGTGCGTAAATTTACTTCAATTTAATTAGTTAAAAAGCGATGAAAACAAAACTTTTTCAAAACCAAAATATTTTTAAATAGAAAAATTCTAAACCATCTTCTGAGCAATATGTCAGTTTGTCATTTTTTCAGATTCGGACATCTTTGGCTCCGTCGATCTTATTTTTCTGTGATTTTCATGCATTTTCCGCTAGTATAAAAATCCGAATTTTTATAATTCGATCGTGCCACTGATAATTTTATACCATTTTGATCGTCTCGTCGTGCAGAGCTATGCGGTATATTCAATTCTGTGGTTGGTATTCGGTACGCGGTGAAGCACGCAAAATGGTCAACCGTATTGGTTTTAAATTCTTGTTTAAAAAAAAAACTTCTTGAGACCATTATATTGCTATGCATAACCCAATAGCCTCAACTTTATGATTTCTAGAAAACACAGCATGTAACTTTTAGTATTCCTACTTTCATTTATAATACACATTATTTTAGATTGCCTGTTAGTGTTGCCGCTCGAAAAAAATTTAATGATTATATCTATTCCCTATTCACCTTCACAGTACTCTCTTCCTACTAAGCACGTCCCTTCCTTCTTTCTCTCCTCCTTTCTCTCTGATTAATTTATGCAACATACCTATAGAAAAAAAGGGGGAAAAGGTGACAGCTCATTTTAATGCTCACCTCACCACTTTGAAACCATCTCCATTACCCTCCTCTGTAAATTTTTTTTTCTTTCCCAATATCGTTGCAGCTCCATGCGCGAGCTCCGCCACCAAATCGCAGCTGCCTACAACCAAAGCCTACCCAGCTCCCAAACACTGACTGCTCCCTGACCCGCAACCAGCAGCCGACCACCCTATCTACTCCTCCGCGTGGAAGTTCAAAACTCGACCGAAGTTGCAGTCGGCCTTCACCACCAAACGGTACCCTCGTTCCACCATCTACCTATGAGCCTCCACCATCTCGACCTGCCTTCGCCTTCCACCATGGCCCGCTCCATCATACGACCTCCACGCAGCTAGCTGACGCACCTCTACCACCTGACTTCGGCACCGCCACCATCCACTAGCCGGCCTATCACCGCCTCTTCCACTCCCTCTCATCTCCACTGACATCACAGCACCACCGCGCAGGCATGCCTCAGCCACGGGTTCGACAGCCTCGGTGCCCTGCCGTGCTCCATCTCTTCTCTTCTACCTTGCGTTCACCTTCCATTTATGCATATGGTATTTGTTTATGTTATTTTTAAGTCCTTATTATTTAGATCAACCTTATATAAGCGCTATATACATAACTATATTATCTATGTAAGTCTACTATGAGTTGCAGTATCCTATTTATGTGTGTCTGCAAAAATAACACATATATATTTCTATTTGTATAAAATATATATATTTGTGGATACATATTTGTTTAGAGTTATATATGTATATATATATATATATATATATATATATATATATATAAAAACATCCTAGGGTGTTACCTTTTTTATAAAATATAGTTCTGTTTGTATCTTTGTTGATTGTATGTGTTGTCTGCATATATTGCCTTCTTATATTTGTTTAAAGATATATATGTATTCCGGTTCCTGTATCTGGAAATTGTTATAAGTTATATTTGTTCAATCACTCACGATTAATATTCTTTTATTTATTAAATTTGATTTCAATTGAAACGACAATTGAAATATGCTGCTGTTAGTTATGTACACTGTTATATATGCTATTACCTGTATTTGTTCACCTATGACATCTGACACCATTATCTGTTAATTACTATGCGATGATAATACAGTTTGGTTGATAAATTGATTAATTGATTGTTGTTTATATTGGATGTTAAATTGTAATGTATAAAGTGATAAATATTATGCATTGGAAATTTGATGTAGGGTAGTAAAAATTTGAATCGACATATGTGTTGAATTTGATTAGTTAAATTGTATAATATGACCCCGTAGATGTTAAATTGTTTGACACGTAGAAATAGTGTTAACGACACCTTGAACCATTTAGATTTATGTTGTATAAATTGATGTAGTTTGAACTTGAATCGATATGTGAATTGTTTAATAAAAGTTGAAATTGAATTATAAGATTTTGAAACGGAAAGTTAGAAGTTTTGAAACGTAAATAATGGAAATTGATTTAGTAAGACAAACAAAATATCAATTTACGAATTTTAATTGAAATTGAAATTGATTTGTTTTGAAATATATTAAACGACCAATCGGTGTAATAATTACGAAAGTTATTAAAGAAACCGGAATCGGTTATGGATATACTCTCTATCTAAACCGAAAACCACTTTAATAACTATACGCGGAGTGATGATCCAGAATGAAGTGGTTGGAATGATGTATGTGTTGACTGAAGAAAGAGAACGATAATGGATAGCCTTGACACTTGTGTCAAATTGGAAATTACTAAAACAGGAGCCGTGCCGGGCCAAATGGGGTTAGCTACCTTTAGCGAACACACTTCTTCGTAAACTACTCATTACTTGTTATTGATTGGTGCACCCTCGGAATTTCAGGAGTGTTGTTTCGCGGTGTTGCGATCGCTGCGGCGATGCGTTCTCACCAGTCCGGATCAAGCGAACGGTAGTTTCACTACCTTGGGTATTGCCTCATGTGCCTTGTCATACTTGTATCCCTATATACGCGACCACTACGAATTTGTTTTGTTTTATACCAATGGAGTACTCCCTGATATCCCACCAGTTTACGGTGGAGTTTACAGTGCTGTATAGACTATGATGCTTATATAAAATGTGTTAAGGGGGATAATGGTAACGCCTTAACACTATTTTGATATTTTATATTACTGATAGACATTATCTATTTAGCGTATACTACTACATAGTAGATAGTTTAACGGATCCTTAAAGGATGGTTATTCCAACGTCCTTTGAGTTACTTGTATTTCAATTGTTATTTCACTTGAGTTGGATTTATTGATATAAGAATGTTAATCCTGACTCGAGTGTTTGTGTTTTGCTTTACGCTCGGGTCAGACTGAGTGGTTCAGCTTTTGAGACTCACCTTTGGAGTTGGAGCTTCGCTTGGAGATCCAACTATCTATCCAGCTTTCAGATATTCGGTGATTCCAGTGATGTATTCTGATTCTTATATTTGACTGTTGTATTCGAGACTTCTGTTGTAACTTATTTAACTCTGATGTATCTTATATATTTATATAGTAGCTTCATGAACTACTATCTCCTTAATTCCGCTACATATTATTACTTGTGTCTGTGATTCTGTGATTATTTATTTACTGTATATTTGAGTTTTTGCCAAATTTAAATTAACAATTCGGAATTTTGAATTATTCAAGTCCGACATGTGCTAATGCGAATAGTCCATAATAGCGGGTCGTTACAGTTCCAAATGTAGTGCTAAGGAGACCTACATCGGTGTTGTCATTTATGGAAGATGCCTTTGGTACTACTGTAGCTTGGCAGATCGCAAAAGTCATTAGGGAAACAAAATGAAAGGTATGTCTATTATATATAAAACAATAATAATAGACCGAATCAAATTTAAAGCATACAGAAGAGACACCTATTCTCACGTAGTTTAAACTTGGTACAAATAGCATTGGCATTTTCTTTTGTAAGCAAATTTGGTTATTTGTTTGGACATAGTTTAAACTTAGTACTGATATTAGTGGTGTATGCAAAATTTCTTTTGTTCTTCAAATAACTAAGTTCAAAGTTGGTACTACAAAGTAATGCATGCTTTGATTAGTAGCCATCACATTTGAATAAAGTTTCGATTTTCCTTCGGCCTGATTATTTATTGGCTGCTCTGCAATAGTTTATTGGCTGCTTTGCGTCTACCATTGATATTCGACGAATTAAACTTGAAGTGAATTAATTTTGCATATTTTCCATCATCAGTGTTTATCCTTAATGTTGATGCAAATTATAAAGTTATCCTCAATGTTTCAAAACTAGGAAACGTTTTAATGTGGTTATGCATATTTAGTAGTTATGTATATTTCTATTATTCTCAACTTAGTATTTATTGAGAAGTATTTTAAGCAACAGCCAATAGGTCATAGAATAAGTTGTAGGAACTTGCTAATTCGGTAATCATACAACTTATATGATATACTATCTATGTTGTTAAAACCAATTTTTTAATTAATTCTTTACCTATTGCATGTAATTACTGGACAATCATTTTTAGCATTAGTGAATTAGGCGATGCAACTGTTTTACTGTGGTTTGATTATAACTTGAGTCTCATTGTTGATAATTACTTGTCTATAGGTAGATCAACTTTTTCGAAGAAATGATCAGGTCCATCGCAAATTGTTTATGATGCTTGTCTGTAGGTGGTTCATTGTTTATGGTACTTGCTTAGTTCTGCTATTTATGGTAGTTCAACTGCAACACTATTATAACATTTTGTTTATGGCAGTTCAGTTGTGTAAACTTCTCTATGTATGGATTGTATGTCAATTTCTTGTCTTGAAACTATTATATTTATGTACGGTTATGTACTAGTTATGTATCTATATACGGTTATGTACAACTCGCGTATCTATGTACGGTTATGTATTAGTTTTGTTTATGTTAGTACAGTCGTTTATGTATTTTATGGTTGTTCGAAAGTAATAATCATATAGTTATTTGTTGGTTTCATATTGAATTGTCTATTATTATGGTATAATATAAGATATTAACAAAGTGAATAAGAGAGTATCTTTTGGTGGCATTTGGTAGCCTTTAGCAAACGCAACAAAAATAATATGCAATAATAAAATGCTACCAAAAAATACAATTGTAGAAAAACGCTACAAAAAATGCACAACGCTGATGAAGCACTACGAAATATATATAGTAGCATTTATAAAGCGCAGTTGTAAGGTTTAGGTTTAACTGAACCATCCGTGGCAGCGATTAAAAAAATCTACTAAATTATTTTATAGTAGAACAATATCTTTTGGTTCATTTTCCAAATGCTCAATAGTGATTTTTATTAGCATTTGGAAGCCGTTGCAATAAAGAAATATAGTTGTGTTTGCTAAAATCCAACAGACAAGCTTGGATTTTTAGTTGCTTGTTTTTTAGTTCATTCTCTAAAACGCTACCGTAGGTTATGGTAGCATTTTTTATGCGACACGAAAATTACCTTTTGGTGTAGTTGGCTAATAGCAACTGGAGCTTCCCTAACATACAATTATCCTATAATTTTCTTTGTGGGACTACATCTCTCACATTACGACTACGTATAACTATTTCACATAGGTTTCCCAACAATTTCCACATGGGACTATATTTTCCATAACTGGCTACACGTACCCTAATTATGCATTGAGGGGGAGCCCGTAATGTCGACACACCGAAGAGTCTCATTGTTTGCATATGTGTCCATGTATCATCCTCCATTTTAAGGCTTGGCAGTAACTGCTACGAATACTGCAGTCATCCATAATTATTAATTATCGACGACAAAATGTGGTTATGTTAATTATAACAATAACCAAAAGAACATGAATATGAAATAATTTCAAAAACACTTAATTGCAAATTTTCATATCTCGTTTCACAAATGATAGTTCATATTTACTACATAATCCCATTCATAATCCCAGTTCAAAGAAAATATAATTATTATAAAATACTCCAAGAGTGACATATGATGATGCCCTCTTGGTTGATCAGAGTCAAATACTTGACAATTATGCAACATTGCCATTACATCCCAACCGAAAAAGCTAAACTGCACGACAGAAAATAGATAAAATTCCCAATAACTAGATTGCCTCATGCACGTCTTTAGAAGTTTATTAGTCTAACTAGAACTTGAATGCCCTTAATCCCGACCTACTCAAATGAGTACCCGAGAGTTTAAGGGGAAACATAAAAAATTAGGTCAAACAACAGTTTAGTGTGAATAATAACCTACCATCTCGAACCACATAGATAACTAGTGAGACCACACTGCCGAGCAGAATAGGTTTTTCCTCACCAGTATCTTATTAAAACATAACATCGACATTTGTGCTCCTGTAACCACAATGATTAGAACATTGAAAATAACATTTATAATCATGCAATACATATTGGATTACCCATCCCAATTCATTATATTATCCATCTAAACTTCAAATGACCGCCCGTCATAATTTAAACCGACTATTAGTCTTATTTAAATCTGACTACCCATCTTATAATTATGTGGTCTACCCATCTTATATTTAAATATATTCAAAATTATGTGGATTATCCATCTCACATGTATTTAATACTTGGATTACCCATTCTTTACCATATTGACTACTCATCATATATGGTTTAATCATTTAAAATTTTATGGACCACCACATACATTCCGTTTAACTTAAAATGATGTGGACTATCTATCACGCATTCCATTTTTTTCTAAGATAACTATTGTAACGACACGGAATTTTATCACATTAATTTTTGGAATATTTAATTAGTTTTAAATATTTGATTTAGGGTTATGTTTAAAATATAATAAAAATCTTGTTCCAACTAACTACTTGATTTTTATGATGTATTTTTCAATT